>OX419755.1:80751730-81951730 GCA_948567375.1 Lunularia cruciata | reverse complement strand
AGGCCGAAGGTGTCTCACTTTTGTTGGTTCGACCGTAGGACAAAGAAGCCCAAAATGATGAAGGAGGCAAGAAATTGGAGAAGGGAATCGAGATGGAACAGGATTTCTCGGCTGACATGGTAGACTTGAGCGAAGATGAACAGGAGGAAGACGATACTGAAGAAGATGAACAGGAGAAGTTAGAGTCCAAAATGGGTGAAGATGGTGAGAACAACGAAATAGTTGACGAAAAACTCTGGAACAAGGATGATGAGGATGACCAGCAACCAGAAAGTAAAGAGAAATATGAACAGGACAGTGCAGTTTCAGGTGCTCAACCTGAGGATCTTGAAATGCGTGGGAAAGAAGGGACAGATGAAGAAGAAACTGATAAGGCCGACCCTTCAAAAGACAAAGCAGGTCCGAAGTCTGAAACAAAAGATGATGGCGGTGAAGACGACGTAGGCGAAGAAGAGCCTCAAAACAAAGATGAGACGCTTGAAGACTCCAGTGGTGTAAATCCCACTACGGAGGACATTCACGAACTTCCTGAAAACCTAGACTTGGATGGTGATGAAAACGGGAAAGCCGAAGGTGGAGAGCCGGAGGATACGAAGGATGATGATGACACCGATAATGTTCCCCAGGAGGGCAGTCAGGATACAAGTATTCCAGATGTAATGGACATTAATGATGATACCAATGGAAACCCTGAAGGTTTAGAAGAGAATGATCAGAATCCTGTCGAATCTGGTAAAGACGAAGAGGCTGAAGAGGAGAACCCAAGCTTGAAATCGGAATTCGAGGATGAAGTTCAAACTGGAGATGCGAAGGATGAGGATTCAGATCCCATGGAAGCAAGGAAAGATGTCGATGGACCTTTCCAGGATGAACCGATGGACGAATCTCAATTACCTCCTGGCGAAGACGTGAAGAATCCACCGAACACAGATTCCAGAACGTCTGGTAAACCCTCAGAAATGACTAATGTCATTGCTGGCTTGATGGGGAACACTTCACAACTGGATGGTGAGGAGAACGAACTAAGGGACACTGGCATGGAAGTTTCGAAGCAAGATAGAGCAGATTCTGGGGCTGAACAATCAGCCCTTGAGACCATCGAAGGGGAGAACAGAACAGCTTCTTGGTCGGATCCCTCCTCAGCTGCGGCTGATAGGAAAGATTTGGAAAAGCCTGACATCAATCCTTACAGGAGCCTTGGCGATGCTTTGAAGCAGTGGAAGGAACGTGTGAAGGTAGCCGACAGGAGTGACCAACCCTTGGAGTTGGAAAACGAACCGCTAGCTGGTGAAGGCGATGCTCCTGACAAAGATGATTCGGCCGCGGAATATGAATTCATCATTAATGACGAAGACCCCAGCACAGTCCAGGCGCTCGGGGCTGCCACACAGGAGCAACTTGATGATAATGTAGCTCGATCAGAGCAGACAGAACACAACTCTTCAGACGAAGTCATGCAGGAGCCAGAAGTAGAAGATCTCCAACAACGAGTTGATGAGGAACCCCAAAGAATGCAAGAAAGCCAGGTAGTTGCCAACAACAAGAAAGCACGAGTGGGCATTGTGGAGAAGGCAACAGACGAGGATAAGGATTCTGTTCTCGATATTGACATCGAGAAAGATATAGAGCTCCTAGGGCTGGAAGATAAACTGGAGCCGGGCAAGAAATTTGAAGACAGTCTTGTTTCACTTCAAAATAGCCAAATTGAAGCAAACAGAAACCTCTCATCAAACAGCAGCTCCGATACGTGGAACGAAGAGGAGATCAGCCGCATTAGGAAAGAGCTGGAGATAGGACTTCAACAAACGGGAGGTAGCGTCGCAGCTGCTAGGTTGATCTGGCAGAAGTATGAGAACTTGACTGGGCGTCTTTCTCAAGAGCTGGCTGAGCAACTACGACTAATCCTGGAGCCAACCCTTGCAACTAAATTAGAAGGCGACTACAGATCTGGAAAGCGGATAAACATGAAAAAGGTCTGTGCAAACTGAAGTACCCATTGTTGTCTAACGTTGCATACACATTGGAACAATATTAGAGGAGGTCATTGGTTTTCATCGTCTGTCGTAGGTGGAGTGTAATCCTCTCTGTTCGCTCCTCACGTATTGTTTCCTCTATTGGCAGGTTATACCGTACATAGCTAGTCAGTTTCGGAAAGATAAAATCTGGCTCCGGCGCACCAAAGCAAACAAGCGTCAATATCAAGTGGTGCTTGCAATCGATGACTCTCGAAGTATGTCTGAAAGCCACTGTGGACACATGGCGCTGGAGGCGCTTATAACTATATGCCGGGCCATGTCCCACGTAGAGATTGGGCAAATGGCAGTTGCCAGCTTTGGAGAAAAGGGAAATGTTCGCCTTTTGCATGATTTTGATCAAGCCTTTTCAAGTGAAGCGGGCGTCAATGTAAGCAACACGATCTGTATGGGTGCTCGTAGTGGGATGTGAGAAACGCCTTTAAATCACTAGCCATATTTTCTATTTTTTGCCGTACTTTTAAACTCACATCCCGGTTCCCCCCATTTGCAGATGGTTTCTCGCTTCTCATTCAGCCAGGACAACACAATTGCTGATGAGCCCATGGTGGATTTGCTGCACTTTTTAACTGGAATGCTGGATATAGCCGCAAGGAATGCCGCATCGCCATCAGGGAATCTAAATTTGCAGCAGCTTGTGCTTATCATTGCAGACGGGCGCTTCCATGAGAAGGTAGAAATCATGGACTTCTAGATTTAGTTTTACATCCGTGAAATATCCATAAAATTGCTCGCGATGGCAGTTAACAGGTACATGAGAGTTAAGTATAATCGCGGAAACCTCTGGAAGCCCTGCGCCAACTCTGTGAAAGGTTTTCCGCGTTCTTAACTGGAAGCTCGTGTCGTACTCTGTGAATTTTTACTCGCAGGAGAGTCTGCGAAGGTGTGTCAGGGAAGCTACAAGCAGGAAGCAGCTTCTCGCTTTTATCGTCCTCGATAATCCGCAAGAATCCATATTAGATATGCAGGTATTGTATAGGCCTCCTAATTCAGGAGTCCTAGACTTCAGCACTTCCCAAATTTTCTATACACGGAATTCAACCAGTACTGTCTTTAGTTTATTGAAGTCCACACAATTTAAGGTTGATGACTATTTTGCATCTTTTGCAGTCTGTTTCTTTTGCGAACGGTGCACCATCATTCACCAAGTACCTGGACTCTTTCCCGTTTCCATATTACATACTTTTAAGAGATATTGAAGCGCTACCAAGGACTCTTGCTGACCTTCTTCGTCAGGTGCTTCACCGTCCCTTTCCTTAAGATGCTAATACGAACAGTCAAAAAGTACATCTATTTACTTACCGTTAGAGACTGCACCAGTTTCAAAACATCCAGTTGATATTATTGACACTGAATATCTGGTTTTGAATCTGGATCCTTTGCACGCAGTGGTTCGAGTTGACTCAGCGATCGTCGTCCGGATAATGGTCGAGCTTGCTTACTGGCCTTGACTATCTACGCAAGTTTGGCTTCTACCGAGCTGAGGCTGCAACCTTGGTTACAATCATGAAGTGAGGTAACCTCAACACTCAGTCGATATAGATCGACCGGAATACCTGCATCCAGGGTGATCCTGTAAGATCTAAACCACATAAACTGTATTGACGAGACCTATGTCCAGCTGTGGATATATTATACTGCAATGTCTTAGGTCCAAAATTTAGAGTAACCTCTAAATTCACCTATACGGGCTGGATTCCCAATAATTTTAGAATAACTAACGTCTAAGTGCTATTGATATCAGTGTAATTTGTCTGACATGATAGAATTTACTATGACTTATATGTTTTGTCTGCCTCCACTTCCTTTTGTCTGTAAGACCTTTGCTTTAACAAATTGGAACAACAAGGCTTTGGAACAAATTTACTGAACCTCCAGTCACTCACCACTCACAATATGATGTTCGTATATGCTCAAGTCGAGTTCTCGTACTTGGATATAGTGTATTTCAGTTTTTAATCTTGGGAATGGAGAAGTTTGACCATACTATTGCCACGGCTTTTGCATTCATTACACCGTACCATCACCACGAACTTTCTGTGCAGTCTTTCAATCAAAGTCTGGCTACTTCCTTCCAGTATTTTACGTTGATAGACTCATAGTGTCCTAGGGCATCCCTGGATATACTGTCCACTCTGTTACCGTTTATTCGATGCATGCTACTTGCATATAGGTGTTGCTCTTTAAATGCTTCTAGGTTGCGTTTACTTCTGCTTACATTCGAACAGTTGCTTCCTTTCATCTCCTTTCCCGGCTTTGTACTAGTTTCGACTAGCACATGTCTTGTATACATTCCATATCATGCATCTCATTTGCATTCAATGAGTTCTGAATCTCCCTTTCCTCGATCGGCTTCTGTCCTCATTTCTCTATATCTGCTCATACAGGTACGTTTCGTTTCCTTCTCCCGTTCACAGCCAGACATTTTTCCTTTGCTTCGTTAGCCTTCTCCATTATTCGAATTTCTGACTCTACTACTCTTCCCTTGACTCTACTCCGTCATTCCAGTTCCTAGTAATTCGGGATATGTTACAGTTGACATCGCGGGTCCACATTTAATTTTCAGCCTTCTCTTTTCCTAACACTTTCCACAGCGATATTACTGCTTGGAGCGGCACTTCGGGAAGCAACTGAATTTGCCATGGCACTCATGAGCTTTCGTAAAGAAACTTGGTTCGAGGGGTACTGACATTCGCTCAGCTACTTTGGCACCGATGAAGTCGTACGTACTTTCAAGGAGGTTTACCATGACCACCTTCTGCTTCCTTCAGTTTTTTTTTGTTTCTGGACTCACGTGTTCATAGCACATGCTGCGGTATACTCTATCCGGTCCTCTTAACGCTTCGCTCTACTTGCCCCATTCTCTGAACGATTTCCACGCTTCTTTCTTCGTACCGAAACCAGTTATCGTTGCAAATTCCACTTCTCTTTCTCCGTGCCCAAACCAGTTTTAGTTGCGATCTGTCTCAGCCATAACTACTTACTCTTCTCTCTCACACCGCACTCCACTCCAACTATCTCTGGCTTCTACTCTCTATCTTCGCATACCTGTCTGCCTGTCTCGCGGATCTTCCACGACTTTCGATTTCAAGGCTTCTACTCAATTCCCAACTTCAATTTAACTGAATGTTTCTCGTCTGGCTCGTCTGGTCGTCAATTTCCCCGTGGTGTTAATTTCTATACATGTGCTGTTTATCGCTTAACGTTTATTCGATGCATGCTACTTGTTTACGGATATTGCTCTTTTGATGTTGCTAGGTTGAGTTTACTTCTGCTTACATTCGAGCAGGTGTATCCATTTCATCTCCTTTCCAGGTTTTATACGTGCACATGTTTTGTATATATTCCATATCATGCATTTCACTTGCATTCAATGAGTTCTGGATCTCCCGTTCCCCGAACGGCTGCTGTCCTCATTTTCCTATATCCGCTCATATACTTTCAAGGTTTTCACCGTATGTGTGTTCGATAGCTGTGGATGATCTTACTCCTCTCTGCCTCCTCCACTAGCTGTCACCACATTTGCTCACGTACCCTGACATGCACGTGTACTTATCTAACTACGGTGTTATCTCGGCTTAGCATATTCTTTGGTTGACGGCTGAACGGAACTCAGGTTCAATGTTTAGTTTACGACCTCAATTTCGTCGGGTCGAGGTAGCACACGTGCGTGTGAAATCCATTCTCTTTACCTCGGTTGTGCATATTATTACCACATATCTGTGCCTTTATCCTCAAGATCAAGGTATTTCTTTGCATAGACAATCCGTATTTCATCCGTATTTCATCCGTTTACTTTGATCCCATGTCGTGCCTTCATCCTTCAGTTTCGGGTCGTTTCAGTAAAGAAGAGTATATTGTCACTCAAATACGCTGAAAGCTTTTCAGAATATTGTAGACTACTAAGCACCGACATTGCTGTCCACAGTAAGGGTTTCTTTGACAACGACGGGAGACTAATTCTGAGAC
Source organism: Lunularia cruciata (assembly GCA_948567375.1). Taxonomy (NCBI): domain Eukaryota; kingdom Viridiplantae; phylum Streptophyta; class Marchantiopsida; order Lunulariales; family Lunulariaceae; genus Lunularia; species Lunularia cruciata. The sequence continues at coordinate 81,945,728 of OX419755.1, read as the reverse complement.
TCGCAGCACACATGCGCTTCGACCTGTCTACTGCTAAGTGTCTTCTGCGTACTTTGTGATCTAATGGTAACCAACAACATGTACCTGATCCTGCTAATTACCTGGCTCTCTAATGTTCAGCTTGGTAGATATAACAGCACCTCCTTCAGGACAGAAAATTTTCTGAACTTACAATGTATTTTCTTTGTACTGACAGTGGATGTCTATCTCTGCAGATGAAAGAATTACGTTTGGTGTGCTAGACGACACGATGCTCAGATGCTCAGATTCTCTGGCGGTACCCTGCTCTTGAAGATGTCGGTGGTCACGACTGACCTCATGGAAGTGACTCATCACTAGTTATTGTTCCTGGTTACAAAACTCGTTGAGCTCCATCTTCAGATGCAACAATTTGTTGAGCAATCGAAAAACTGAATTATCAACGCAAAAAGATGAGATTACGCCTGATTCGCATGTGACATTCCAATTTTCGTTTGGAGTATTGCCAACTGACGCGTTTATCTTTGTATTTACTGCTTGAAATTCAAATGTTAAAATCAAGAGCTAAGACGAGGCTTTTGACCATTTAAGCATTTTTCATGTGGCTCGAGTTTCGCGTTCGGATTTTCGTTCACTTCACCAGTTGATATTTACCAGATTGTGTGTCATAATCGGACGGCTACACTTCATGAATGCTAAGGAAGTTTCACATACTTCAGGACTGAGCAACATAGCTTTTGAGATTGACCTGATCGTGCACAGCGTTCGCGATGTGTAGACACTCTTAGAGTCCTACCACATGCCCATGGTATTTGTTCTCACGGCCTAATCGATAATACCTGATCGAAACCGAGCTAGGTGTAATTTCTGATCTGGAACTTTTGCTGGTGATTGATGTTCAAACTTCAAACTGCATCAAGTGATCTTTCTTAGATACCGGTTATCGATAATAGAAGTACTGTGAAAGGTAATGACAATGAACATCTTAACGCTATCGGGTTGTGTATGTCGCTGCATGGGTAGTAGGGGCACTAGGGACAACACCTTCACAAAAGATCTCCACGCCAAGCACATGTGAACTATGTTAAAGCGAAATAGAAACTATGCCTTAGCACTCGTGAGCCTTTGAACAAAAGGTCGGTACAAGAGGTATTGGCATTCGGCTAGCTACTTTGGCACTGCGTTAGGCACTGATGTAGTTTGTGTTTTCATGGAGGCTTACTATGGAGGCTTCCTTCAGTGTTTAGTGTTGATTGAATCATGCGTTCATGGTGCATGCTGCGATTTCTACTATCCAGTCCTCTCACGCTTCGCTCCAACCCAGCCAACACACCATCCACTCCTCTTCCGCTTCGCTTCATTCCACCCATCCTCAACTAATGCTTTGCACATTACTCTTTAGTTCTTCTATGTTCCTCTGCTCCATTGTTCCTGCACGACTTTCTATTTCACACTTAGTCGGTCGCATCTACCTGGTGGTTACACGATGTATACTAGTTCTCTGAAGGGATTGCTCATCAGATGTTTCAATCGTGTCTTTTACTTCGGCTTACCTTCGTATTGTTAGATTCACTTCATCTCGATTTTCTTGAGTTGCTTTTCATTTCGATTTGCACAAATCATCATGCTTATATTTCATTTGCACTTCATATGCAATTAGTTAATTCTGAGTTCTGGATTCTTCCGTAAGAACGGCTTCTGCTCTCAGTTCCAATATGTTAAGCTGTTGGCACACTAGAGAGTGCAATGCGCTGCTCGTGCTCAGTTGCCTTTCTGTTTCATCAAGAAGGAAGACATCCTACTCCTTTCGAAACCAGTAAGGCCACGCAACAATAGAGGATTAGGCCAGGTAACGACATCCATGTCAAAGCGAAAGTAGCAAAAAGCTTCAACAGAATGAGAATCTGTATGTGGAACCAGTTTACCTCTTTAGTCCCCATTCGTCAGAAGTCTTGCTGAATGTCCGCCTGGGGGCATCGAGATAGCAAAAGTGGGGTTTAGAACGGGAGGAGCTTTACCATCAAGAAAATGAGTATGAAGCATCAACATTGATCGTTGCATTGGTTTTATTCACGTAAACGTGTATGTCAAGTATTGGCGTGATGAAGATTCCAAAAAAGATCCAGATTATGTGATCGCCTAAGATTATGTGCTCGAGTTACTTAGTCTTGATGGAGGACGACATTACATTAAGATGATGAAACCGAAATCAAAAGAATCGACATTGGCCGTTCGTTGCATGGGTCTCAAGCACAAACATATCTTCATTCTGTCAGTTGATAACATTATGAAGATAAAAGTCGATAAACATTCATTTCTATGAGAATTTTATAAGGAGTTTGTTTACGATCATCTACTCCAGTGTCCTGCGGTGGACTACGACATTGCAAAGGTGAAGTCAAACCAGAGATGCAGTTTACCGACAAGATTATGAAGCCTATATCAGAAGAATCACATTGGAGGTTGCATGGGTAAATTGGGCTAATATGGTAGTTCTTTACCAGGCTTGGATTTTGAACCTGCCTAGTGGAGAATAGCAAACATGGACGAGTAGAAAGACGAATTCCCCATACCCTAAACTTGTCTATTTTGCCAAGAGGTTCGCTAGGCGGCGAGTAAACTACTTTATCCGATTTGGGGATGTTGACTAATGTGGTCTCATAAAGACGACAATTAAATCGCCAAATAATACCTCATCATTATATTCCATATGATATTTTGATGAATGTGGTCTCACCAAGTTTGTTTTGAATTATGGACATTTCCCAAATAAGAGCTAAATCACTATAGTCCTTATGAATGCTGATGGCCGTGGTCCCAACAAGTCTGTTAACTGTTTTGATTTGTTACCTGAATAGTTAAACATGGTATAACAATGATCATCCCACAGCCTAAATCACTATAGTCCATATGATGCTGATGGCCGTGGTCCCAACAAGTTTGTTAACTATGTTGAATTGTACCCTGAATAGCTACACGTTGTGTAACAGCGATTATCCCACAGCCTGTATTGGACAACACATGCATGCGATGCACACACAAGTCATGACTTCGTCAATCACCAAGAATGTCAAAGTTGGTATCACTGGAACCCACTTTGTTCGAATCCCCAAGCAAAGCCAATGGAGTTTTTGTTATAACATTGCTGTATGCTCAGCATGAATTGGACTTCAAAGCCACTAGACCTAGGGTTAGGTCTCCAATTTCTGTTCAAGGTAAACTCGGTTGCTTCCAAAGAAGTATCACTTCTGTGTGATAGATGGAAAGCTATCTAAACTGCAAGCACCAGTGGTCGTTTTGTAGTTATAGAAACTATCAGCAAAGTGAGAACTCTTGGACACGCGGTGATCATGAAGAAGCACCGGTAGGCACTTCGTAAATGGAGACTATCCATTTATGCAACCAGCGAGATTTGAGACGCACCTGTATATGGAGAAAGTGGTGGTTGTATGTTGTAAGGAATGAGCACGGATTTAAACTGCATGTGTGTTGTGACATGTAGTGCATCATAAGGAAGAAGCACGGAGTTAGAATGCACAGGTGTGTGGTGAAAATATTGGACCCCAAAAGGAAGAAGCACAAAAGCGGGCAACGGGAACCTACCTGTCAAATTCTACTATGTAACATAAAGGAGAAAAGTGGTGAACTTCTCTAGCGAGTAAATTATGCACATATCTCGCTTTGAAATGAAAACAAATGTATCTTTGACAAATATGATGGCTTGATTAGGAACAAGGACAAACACGAATTCTGAACGATGTCCATTTGAGAACGAATACATTGGTTTGCAACAAATCTAACATATTGCTTGAGAAACAAAAAGAAACACAAACAATATCCAAAAGATAGGAAGTAGTTACTTTATGTCGGACTTTAAATGACTACGTTAAATATGATCAAGGTGAAGCAAAGATTACGCATTAGTGACAAGTCTTTTCCTCGAAAGTGAGTTGTGGTTTCTAGAAAACTTGTTGAGTATAGATAAGCTTACTGAAGTCAATATATAGATATTGCTTTCTACCGTCCAAACTTGAATCATCGTTCCCAACTGTCACGAACTCCAGATATCGAGAAAAAGTTGCTGTTGTCGCATGATAGGTATCATGCTCATGTTGCATGATACTGTACGTATTATTAATGCAATGTACGGTACTGAAATTGTAGCATTAAATTCGATATGGGAGTAGGAACCAGAGAAAGACTTCACAAACCCGATCTTTGGCGCTTCGACTTAACCGAACCCCGAGTTGGCAAAGGACCTAACGGACTCTATTGCCACGTTGTCCAACGTGGCATACGGAGTGAATATTGGTATCGAGTGAACTCATGGTGGCCACCAATGTTTTTGTGTTTCAAAGTGATGTGTTAATGAAATTCGTTGCCAGATAAGACTGAAGCGCCCTGTCAGACCTCAAGGGGGTCGGTTAAGTCGTTTTGCTAACTTGGGGGTTTGCCTAATCGGAGTGCCAGATATGGAGGTCGGGTTAGTTTATCTCTGGAGTAGGAACTGAACGCGGAGGGAGACTGGCAACACTCGATACACTACTATACCGTACTTAATTGGAGCCTGTATTCGGGGACTCTAGTACAGTTGTGGAAGTTGACTTGAAACAGAAGAGAAGAGAAGCGAAGTCTGAGAAGCGTAAATGTTGTAAGGGTTATAGTAAAGGGTCACAGAAACCTCAATTATGAGAGTAATGATGTTGGGCTAGAGCACACATAGCTTCGCCAGGCGCTGATGACTACAGTTTTATCGATAAGAGCACCCCCTGCCCACCATGTGATTGACCTCAAACTTTTGCCAGAGGCATGAGCTGGCTGTGTGTTATTAATCTCCACCAGCTGGTCCTAGTACTTTGGAGGGACCATTTCCTCAATTGATGCGGCAAAGGTTGAAGGTGAGTGACGCCTATCCATCATTCTTGTGTTGCTGGGGTTCTGGAAGTTATACTGTAGATTGTTATTGCGATAATAAGTGCCATAATCCTGCCTTGAACCCAATCTCTTACCGCGGCAAACCTTTGAAGGTGAGGGACGCCAATCCATTATCCTTGTTGTTGAAGGGGTTCTGAAAGTGATACTGTAGATTGTTATTGCTATAGTAAGTGCCATGAGTCCTGCCTTGAACCCAATCTCTTATCGGCGACCGGTTTATTAATCTACAAGAGTTCCGGGTCTGGACAAATTTCCGAAAGAATGTGGAACAGGTCCACAGTTATGGAAGGATCCAGGGTAGCTTCTAACTGGGCCCAATTCACTCAAGGCGAATCTAATTCGTGAACAGGAGTACAGTTGGGTAGGCAACCGATTTAGTTTTTGACTGGAAAGGAAATCAGCAGACGAGGAAAACTTGCACGATCGTGACGTGTTTGCAAGCACATTGCACCCACCAGGAAAGAAACCGAAAAGTAAAAAACATTTTATGCTTTACTGTTCGACCAGTACTTGTATTTCTACAGTTATGGGAGCTGGGCAGCAATTGGCTGCTTGAATGTTTTAAGATTTACACCTGAGAAGGATGGAGTACACTGCTTTTAGATAGATAAAGAGGTACCATGTCTGACGGTGCCTTTTACGGCTTTCCTAAATTCTATCATATTCTGAAATGTGTGCCTTTGGCTCTGAACCTGAACTACAGGTACTACTCGTACTAAAACTGCTAGTTCTAAACCTAAGAGTACGATTACTCTTTGACTGAATTGACACATCAGTTGAATGTTGCTTATTTGTCAACTTCCTTCGGAACATATTCATCTGAACATCTGAACCCATGGAATAGTATAGCCTGCCTCGGTCAAAAATGGTATGGATGACGACCGGTTGTTCACTAAATCGTCATAGAACTGGTACTCAGCGGCATAATCGTGCAAATCAAGCTCTGCTTTCTGGTTGGTATGGTAGTGGTGCTTTGCCTGTACAGATTTGCCGAACCCTACAATATCAACCTTGTCACAGATTCCAAGAGCCAATACGGTAGCCTGAAAGCCAGATGAGTAGTGGAAGTCCCCAATGTTGTGTTCTTTCTCCCATGCTTGAGTAGGATTGCCTGTCATCTCAACAAAACGCTTCACAGAGTACCACCTGACTAGCCTGCCACAGAGATTGTCGAGTCTAGGATCAGTGACCAGCACCGGTGCTCGGTGATGGGACTCACACACTGCCACATCCATCATATGTTGAACTTGGCAAAGGTACATCACCAAGGGCACCTCTCCATAGGGATGGCAAAAACATTTGAGACGCCTCGAGCAAGCATGGTAGATGTTGCTGTTGACGAAGGACATGGTTGTCTTAGACCCCACAAATTCCTCAAACCCAGATATCTTGGCATTATTCAGGCGCATTACCATGTCATGGCTATCGATGAAATCACCGAGCCTTTGATTGAGCAGTATCCCACTATTTCCCACCACTGCACAAGTTCTGTATCTCGTCCCTTTCTGCACAGGCTCATAATGACCTCGTGCGCTGTAAAACTGATCGATAGGATCCTTCACAAGCTGCACCAAGTCCTGCATCACAGCTGGATCGTAATGCTTGTAACGACTCCATCCCTGCAACAACTTTTGGAACCTAGACCAACTTGGTGCAAATTTAGGACTTTGCAGCTGAAGCAACCAGCTTTCGTACCTGGGTCTTACTCTTCGCGGACTCTCATCTAAGTCGATATAGTGATCCATCCTCCTCTGATAGCTCCATTTATTGTGTGCATTCCGCAGTTCTTCCACCTTTCCGTCCAAAATCATCCTTATCTTCCGCTTCTCTGATTCCTCAACTGGGTCATTTGCAGCAAAAGCAAGAAAGCTCTCATTGAAAGTGGTGATTTCAGGACCTCCTCGACTGTTACCGATCTCTTCGACCTTTGGCCATGGGCTCGGAGTTTCTATGACACCATGATCTCGCCGCCAATTCGCAAAGGACACACTCCACGCCCCTCCTGCTCCTAGTACCGGATAGGTCACTGCTACGAAGGTTGAAAGGAGCACAATACATGCTACAAGTAGAAGCCGGACAGCATAGGTGACGGTGATGGATCCAGAGAGAGGGCAACAACGCCAAGGCAACTTGCTGCTGCTTCCTCTTCCGAATCCTCCCACAATCGCTTCTTTCCCTCTCGGAACAGCCATTGGTGTTCACCACTATCCATTTTGAGAAATTTTCTCAGCAAGAAGCATCGCTGCTCCGAAAGAGAAGGTCGGACACCTGGTGCCGAAACACTTCTACTGCTCTATGGACGCGTATCTTCGATAGTTTACGATGGGCGTGTGTGTGTGTGGTGTGTGTGTGTGTGTGCACACGCGTCTGTTTCAAGGATTTCTTGTGTGTGAATTCACTCTAGTAGTATTAGAATCAGGACCGCGACCAGCAATAGTCTTGAACTGCATTGATTCACTTTTGACTGTTCAGACCGGCAATGATGTTGCTACTATGGATCTTGACTCTACAGTTGAAAGAGAACTGGAATTTTTACCACCAGTGGGGAATCCCAAGACAAAATTCTCACTCACTCGCAGCAAGCCACAAAGCGATTCCTCGTCATCATGTCCGCTAGAGATCGATAATCCAGACTGATGCTGCCGAGTCGGTGGAGCTCCATAATACTGAGCCACATAAAAGTCTACTTTTCTATCCATGAGGACGGGGACCTCCTAGTCCTTGGGATATCACCCGGTCAGAGCAGCTATGCGTTGTGACGTAGTGGTAATGATCGACACAGTCCAGAATCGAAACATACGAGTTCCAAACAACCGCTGCAGCAGCTGAGTGTTTGTGTGTGTGTGTGTGTGTGTTGTTGTTGTAGTTGTATTTACTCTAAGCGTATCATCCCGTCCATAACATGGCCTGTAGTCACGATCTTCCTCGTCAAATCCTGAAGTCATACCCTTTGACTATGACAAATTTTAATATTGCAGCTCAAATCTCCTCCTCCTCCTCCTCCTCCCCTTTACTGGTGATAGAACCGAATAAAGAAAGAGGAAAAAGACATTCGCCTGCACTGGGAAGATCAGAGATCTCTTCAGAATCTAAGACGGGGCGATACATTCCCACCAAGACCGTTCAACAGGGGAGACAACAACAGGGATCAACAACCCGCAAACTGGCGGAGACTCAATATCATTTTCAAAAGCGTCCGTCCTCGGCAGAAAGAAGAAGAAGCTGTTGAAAAGGGTAAAGGGCTCCTGCTGATCGTAATTATGCTCAATTACCGCGAGTAAACTTCGTTTGCCACCGACCGAACCTGACTGGAGTTTTAAAAATGCTACCAAAGCTGCTCGTAAAGCAAATAAGTAGTGCAGCATATTTATCATCCTAATCGAGTTACTCGGCATAAAAGGGTGAATCGCTCTTGCGCTGCCACAGGATGCCCCACCGAGCTCTTTTGGCTCTCACGATGATAATGGAAACCGGGGCCCAGCAGTTCGGGCATACGATGAGGATTTTGACGACCTCGAGAGCGCAGGTGGTCGAGGTGGTGGTGGTATTAGCGAGCAATCGGTGGGGCCGAGGGGGGTCGGAGCCAAACATTGAGAATCATCATCATCATCATCACAATTATATAACACATTGTTTGGACAAGGAGCAGTCAAATTTCGGATCTCTCCCCAACAACGTACCCACATACATATCTATCCTCCCCCACCCGGTACGTTGTCGTCAGTTTTGGCTCCATCAATAAATTCTGAGTGCACGGTCACTGAAGTAACGGTTCTCGTGGGACCACAGCACTTCGGAAAATTCGGACCACTTTATCAAAATCGAACTACCACACGCACAAGGCTCCAGAATATCGATCACCACTGTACAAAAGCGCAGCAACGCAAGCTCCACTCTCTCTCTCTCTCTACTAAGTTAGAGGAATCATAACCATGAACTGCATGCATGCTTGATGCGTGCAAGGAGCAAATCAGTCTACTTAATCGAGGCAGTACCAGTAGCAGCAGGGTAGATTAGATTATCAAGTGCACAGCAGTGTAGTAGCCAAGATTGTCAAGTACAGAAGGCGGGACCCAGAAGTGTAAAGGATTGGCAGAATAGAGTGTGTGTCGCTTGTGCCAAAGCGATCATAAATATAGTGTTCGGTGAGGGGAAGAACTTCCGCTGCTGGATAATCCTACACCTGTTAACGCTAACAACGGTTTACCCCTGCACATTGATCTTGCTTAAGCATGCAACATGTTGGTTTTCTAACACACCATGCATCATCCTTCTCCCTTCAATATTGGTTTAGAAATATTTGTAGCCTTATGCACTCTAGTTTAACATAAAACTTCTTTCTTCCCTTGAATGGGGGTGTCTCGAGTACCGTTTCATTGCTGTAACCATCAATTTTCTCTATTTGAATCATTTTCTCCTGTGGTCACTGAAATTCTCTATGTAATCACAATCAAATTAGCATATTTTGACTGAATTACAGCTGAACTTGGAATCACCTAGCCAAAGATAAATCATGATTTAAAGATGGGAATATTTTGATGTAATCATACCTAAAATCATATCAAAGCCTTGGAATTCGATCTAGATGAAAATAAAATATATTGGAATTAAACGCGAAGTTACCCTATTTGAATCTGATCATATCAAACCATTAACTTTATATGACTTATATCATGAATTCAAGTCTCCACTGAACACATATCTTAATCCAACCTGAACTCCTAAAAATGTTTGCTGCAACGTCTATCCTATGTGAATTTCAATCACTCTTCATATTTGCAGTTCTCATTCTGGTCGAAAGGTATCGACATCATCTAGTTGAATCTATGTCTACTGCTTCCTGGGACCACTACCAGAAAAGGTAGTGGTCGCCCTGGAAGCAGTAGATAGAAAAGGTAACGCTAACGTAAATATGAGGTATTGGGCATGGGCAGATGAGAATATGACACGACGTATGAGGTATGCATGGTGGCGAGTTCGATGAGAACACGGGAGCATTCGAATGTACAATTCGCACATGTTTGGAGAGAAGTACTCCTCATGAACAAGTACAGATTACGCCCTCCCTCCCGCTGAAGAGGAAACTTACTTACAATGCTGTACCTTCTGTCGACGTCAATCCGTCTGACACTACTGTCCGTCAGCCGAACCTTCCTCCTCTTTCCTCTAAATTGAGCACTGTATGTAATGCACATTTTCACTTTATCTCCACGTATAGACTTGACAGGACGAACGATGTGGCACATCGACCGTGGTGTACCCACGTTTGCAGAAGACTCAACAGTGTCTGGTGCCACGTGCTGGACCCGCGTGAATCCACGTTTCACACGATGTTCTGGTGTCTCAATTGGCAGGATGTTGTCTTTAGAAAATAACATGACCAATAATCGTTTCGTAAAGATTTCATAAAATATATTAGAGTACATTGGTGGGTACCAGAAATGATTTGGACGGATGATTCCGAGATAAATAACGAACTTTGTAATATGTTTTAGTGAGCTTTGTAACTCTCGCCATGAACTAGTAACTGAACCTCACTAATTTCCCACTAGCGGGAAAATTAATGTAACTTTCTATCATTTCTAAAAATCAGACTCCCATTTCTGGATGTTTAGGTGTGCAGTAATGCAATAAATGTTAGACCAAATAGGAGACATGGACTACAAATTGGATTACCACGAGACTTGCACAGTATATTTGAAAATCTAGCGCCAACCAACACCAGCAAGTGCCAACCTCACTAAAATGAAAGGCCGAGTACCCGCTGGACCTCCTTTCACCTTCGAATATTTTCTCGAGAATTTCCTTGGATTCTCCCTTGAACAATTTAAATAAAATGATCTATTATTAATCTTGTATTCTAATTAATGCTAATTTTATGTTTTATAGTGTTATGGTGTAAACTCATATCCCTTATTTCCTAGCATCTCTTTGAGACTTTCTTTGGATTCCCTCTTAAGCCATTTAAATAAAATTATATAAGATTATCTATTATTAACCCAAAAATTAAAATTAATGCTAATTAATACTTTATGGTGTTATTGTGTAAACTCCATATTTATTTCCTACAAACCACCTATTATGGAGATTATTAAATAAGGAACTTGGACAGATCTTTGTAATCTACCCAGATGTGTTTTTTGGGCGGCCCCATACCCCATACAGAATTTTCATGCACTTTGTAAATACAATTTAGATATTCTATGAAGCTTTGTAAAGTTATTTTTGAAACCCCTTCTTGTAATTTTATGATTAATTTATGAGTGATTTATGGGGAGTAATGTTATATTTTTATAAAATAAGACCCATAGCCATTAAAAATTTATGGAAAAAGAACTATTGGTTACTTCCAGAACTGACTCATTAGTTTTTACATATTTTACAAGTTATCTTATGTTATATGGGGTAATCCATAATCATTAATTAGCAGGCTGATTTTGGATTTCAAACATGGAGATGTGTTTCATCTTGGCACTTTCTGCAATCTCTACATTCCTTTCCTTGTGCTTGAGGCTCTTAATAGCATATTTCACTCCTCTCTATGTTCACATTTCTCAATCTCTCGTAACCAGTGTCACATTTCTCAATCCTTAATATTTTGAGCTCACTTTTCTCATTCTCTCGGTATTCAATGCTCACATTTCTCAATCCCTCATATTCAACGCTCATATTTCTCAATCTCAACATTTCTTTGCAAAAGCTGCACAATTTAAATTTTTCAAGTCAAGATACATCATACTAGTACTTGCTACCCACTCATGAGTAAAATTGTAAGGTATATGAGCAGATATATACCAAACACCACCATAATTTCAATGGAGTACAATATTGAATACGATGATAGATGGATAGATGAGTGGAGTGGAGAAGAAGACAATGATACTAGAGATCACTTATTGAGGTGGTGAGTTTCTTTATATACAATAAATTTTTACAATAAATTTTATACATCACAAAACACTTAATTTGGGGATAAAGTTTTTATGGATCTTAATCAAATTTTCTTTAGACATTTCACACAGATGTATATTTCCTCTTTCATGCATTAATGGATCTTGTAAGAGATTATCCAATGTTTAGATTTTTATCTAATTGGAGCACCTCCTACAAAAATCAAACCATTGGAGATACAACTTGCATTAGCTCTCGGTAAATTTGGGCACAATACAAATAGAACATGTGCCAAAATAAAAATGGAGCACATGTAACACGGGTGTATTTGGAGAATTAGTGCAATATTCACCATGTATTTTACAATAGAGTCATCATAGTAATTTGATCCAATCTTAGAAAGAAAAAGTAGCTAATAGGGAAGAGAAAACAAGGATTACCTCCATCTTTACTCAAAAAGGATTTCTTGGGTGTGTAGGATTATTGGGTGGATCACTCTTTGCTTTAGCTAAAAGATAATCAATTGATAAAGATATTTATTTAATTAAGAAAGGATGTTATTCAATAAATTTCAACTTGTATGCGATGACAAGTGGAGGATAGTTCATGCTGTAAGAGGAATGTTGAGATCATGTTATGACATTCCATGTTTGAAGAAATTAAAAAATTTAGTTAGAGTTGAATTCCTAGAGAGCAAGCCACCTTTTTAAACAATAATTACATCTTATTGGAGACTCCAGATATATTCTTATGAGACATGTGGTGCACTTGTTTAAACAAGCAAGCAATTAAGATAAGCATGATTTGAAAAAATGTGTTGCACAAACTTAGGTTACAAACAAACATGCTATAGGAATTCTAAAAGCTAGGTGATATTCTTTAAAGGTAATAAGAGAGAAATTAAATAGTTGCAAGAGCAATTTATATATCTTAAAATGGATAAGCTCTTGCTTTATTTTTCATAACTTTTCAATCAATTTTTTTGATTTTTTCAAAAAAGGATGTGGATTTTATAGACAAGTTGGATATTAATTTGAAGAAAGTATACACCCATCCAAATTGAAAAGATAAAGAGGAAACTAGGCTATAGGTGATGCAAAATTGTCTTGCATTCAATTTTCAAATAGAGATTCTATCTCTAAGATGAAGAAAATTATTATTGCAATACATTGCATACACTTGGATGCATTAGTGTGCATTGTGTGTTAAAAGATTGCTTATTCACTTGAAGTCATATGATTTTACATTGTATTTTAAAAGCTTGTTTATGCACTTTTATTCCTATGGTGTGTGATGTGCATTGGGATGAGCTAGATATTGCTTTGGGTCATCCGAGATGTGATCCAATGTTCCAAGGACACAAGAATCCCCAAGAGAAACACAAGAGAAGAAACAAAAAGCTACCTGAACCTGCTTCAACTCCTTTATTAAAATTTTCTCTGTCTATTTGTTCTTCCACTCTCTAGTAGATTTGTATGACTTTATATATCTTCTCCATTTTTTGTACAATTTCCCACTCATTATCAAGTCAAGAAATCCGTTCCCATACATCATGAGATATGTTGTCATGTAACTAAATGCAATACTTTTTTTAAGAGGTTTTCTGCAAGTACCCCATGGATTCAATTAAAACATTCAAGTTTCATTAACATAATCTAAAATTTGTGCATAATGATGAGAGACTTTCCTGAATCTATCATTCTATATTTTCACCTTGCCCCTCACTAGAACTTAACTCACCTTGCACCCCAAAAAGTTTATTCCGCACCAAAGGTATGGATGACAACATACTCAAGAGCTCCCTAAATCCACACGGTTGTGATAGAGTGGAAACGGTAGTGGAAACTAAAGGAGAAAGAATAAACATATGAACTGGAGAAATGGGACGAGACAATAGGCAAAGAAATATAGTGGAAATCAAAGGAGAGAGGATGCTCCATAATTTCAACCAATTCTAAAACACCACCTCCCAAAAAGCACAATGTTGGCATATAAAAATTTAATTTGCAAGTGGTAAGAACCATAGAATTGAATTTAACAAAAGGAAATCAATATGTTTGACCCAATCACCAAACCTCAAAATCTCAATGTCAATACACACTAACTACGTAAAATAATTTGCACCATGAAGCATCAAGTGGGAACCACAAAATTGAACCAAATATATAATGAAAATAAGCAAAGATATAATGTTAGTGGGAATGAAAGGAGAGAGGATGCTCCATAGTTTCAACCAAGTCTAGAACACTACCTTCCAAAAACCTTAATTTTCGTACTCAAAGATTAATTTGCAAATGGTGGAATCCATAGGATTAAATTGAACAAAAGGAAATCAATGTGTTTGATCTAATAACAAAACACTAGAATATTGATGTCAATATGCACTAACTACATAAATTAATTTGCACCATGAGCATCAAGAAGGAACCAGAAAATTGAACCAAATAAAATTGGAGGAAACCATTGATTTAAACCAAAAAAATTTTAATTGGCAACAGAAGGGACCATGGAATTCATAAAAACATACCATGAGCAAGTTTTGTCCACATGCATTTGCATGTAGTTCAAATTTTGAGATTCAAAATTTGAGGATCTATATATATGGCATGTCTTGATATTTCTTTCCTTGGCATATGTGTCACTCCTCCTAAAAAGTCAAGACTCACACCTAATCTATCCATAAACTATAACTAATTCACCCATAAATTATTGAAATGGCCTAATACATTTTCTCATCCATAAAATGTTAACAAGGTGATATTATGGTTTGCTTAGTGAGTGAAATTATATAATTTATGTATATAGTGTTATAGTATACTATATAAAGGGATACTACAAGTAGATCAATTTCCATGTGAGCAATCTATATACATTCAAGTGATTGACCATTTAGATTATAGCCTTGTCCTCATTTAAAGCTTTGCTATATATAGGTGGTAGAGGGTTGGTAGAGAGAAATGTGTTCTAGTTCCATGCATCTTGAGTGATAGTAGAATATGGAAGCTAGAGTATCCAAGTATTAAGCTTGATTGGAGAGATGTTTAGTGCTCTTGAATTTACCTCTTCCAAACACTTTCCACATTAAGCTCCAATTATGTACCAAGATCATTTTTTGTTTTGATGGTGAGCTCACTTTGGTCTTGCATTCATGGCAATCTGATACGTAACTCAGATCATATTATTCTCCTTGAGCTGAGTTATAGACAAGTTTGGGATTCAACCATTAACATCTTTTTTTCATAAGAAGAGGGACCAAAAATGTTGCTCAAGGCTTTGGAGATCCATGTGTCAAAAGGAAGAGTTGCAAAGAGTTGAAAGTGCAAGAAATTGAGTCCCACCATGTTGAGTCTAGGGTTTTGGATACTTGGGTAAGTTTAAAAGAATTATTTAAGAAGGAGAGATCATCTTTGGAGAGAAGAGTAGACAAACTATAAAGCAAAGACAATAAAAATGAGATTTCAGCAATTAATGTCGAAGATATGATCTATTGGAGCAAGGAGGTCTAATCTATACCAAGTTAAATACTTTGGAGGAATCTGAGAGTTATACAATAGCTTCTCATATTTTTTCAATAGAACTTAAAAGTAGACAAAATTTATTTGAGGTATGCTCAAGAATCACTAATTTTGAGCCAATCTCAAACCTCATATGACCAATTAAAGTTAAAGTGAAAATTTCCTTGGTGTTTTGATCACATTTCAAGTTTTGATTTGATTCAACCTATGAAATCTGAGATGATTATTGGAGGTATCATCTTGTACCTCTATGTGAGATCTAGAGTGAAGTTCTTAAACAAAAAATTCAAGATCTTTGATCAGGTCTAATGGGTTTATAGAGCTCAAATGTCAGCCCAACTTCAAGATTAATCCATGTCTAGAGACTTTTGTAGAATTCAAAAACTAAACTTCACAGTATTAGAGAAGGGTATAAAAAATGTTGCATTACTATTTATGCAACATTATTTTTACAAGTAACAACATTTGGTTGGCTTAGTGTTTACAACTAATGAGATATGATGCATCAAAATTCAATAAATTTTTTTGATAAGCTCCAATGGATTGTTCCATTTCCAACCACCATTGATTACAAATTTTCCCATTTGAGCTCTTGTTGAAATAGTCTTAGCTTTTTGGAAAGTTTTGGATATTTACAAAGAACCTCTAAGTTAAGACTTGCAAAATTTTGGCAAGAACTAGGAGTGGCACCTTGATTAGGGTTTTAAGCCACAAAATTATACTAAAGTCAGGACATTTTCAATGGTACTTTAGTGATCAGATTGCAATTTTTCATATATCATTGGCAAATTATTGCAGAGGCTATCCAATAAGTTCTAGAATTTTTGATTTGGAGCTATAATGTAAAAGTTATCTTAGACTAAGTCTTGAGGTTATTTCCCCAATAAAACAAAATCAAAAGGTGTAGACTAGAGTACATGTTGAAAGTAGCTCTTGGGGTAAAGATTAAAAATAGGTGCTTGATAGAGCAAGTATGCTTTGAGGTATTTTTATACATGAAGTATAGAGAGTTGTGGTTAATTTGCTTGTGTTTGGATCCTCTCCATGTTTGCATGGCTAATTGTATATCCAATTGGTTTGGTTTGGTGTGCAAGCATTGCACTTAGGTTTCTTTTTATTAGGTGTGTTATGTATTTCTCCTGGTAATGCTAGAAGTGATGAACAACAAAAAAAGTAGTGTATGTTGTTTTTTCATACTTGATAGAAGGAAGGTTAGGAATTTGGGTAACTTATTCTGGCAATTGGGAATAAACCATCCGTGATAAGTCTATACCTTACCTCCTATCCATAGGCTCCATAGCTAGGCATCCTGGTGTATTTTCAAAGAAAAGGCAAAGTTCAAACATGTAGTTTTCAATTATTTACTCTTTTGTTTTATGGGTATGCATAAAAACTTCTATTGATTCCAGTCCTTTGTACTTAATCATCCAAATAATAATTGAAACCCCCCATGAGAATTGCAAGAGATTCTTAAATATTTGACATTAATAGATGTGGTTTAGTTTTAATGAACTAAATTAGTTTAGATTCAGATTAGCATAGTAAATCATGGTAAATAAAATTAACTATCCTAAAAAAAGAGATGAATTAGTTTTTATTTTCAGGTTATGTTCTATCATTGAGTCCAATTTTCTCAATCTTCAGCTAGTTAGTTGATGATATAAGTAATTTTGTATGATTATCATCAACAAGGGTTTAAAATGATATTTGTATGCAAGATCAATGCTAAAGATAACTAGAGCATGACATTTTTTCAAGGTCTCAAGACATTATTTATATGCACAATAAGAGCTAAGGATAATAAAACTGTTACATTTGGTTAAAAACATATGATCAAATCAGTAAATGGTCATGAATTTCCATCCATTGTTCTATATGATTCTGTTACAAATTGTCAAGTGGAGGTTGCACTGAAATGCACTTTTTTTAGTAAAAAGAACTAACTTGACGTGGAAGCTTATATTCAATTTAATATAATCAAGCAATAAGATAACATACCAAGACATGCACTAACCAAAAAAATGCATTAACAAAAAAAAGGGGGAAAGGCATAAGTTTATACTTGAGGATTTGAAAAGGTAAAAACATTAGAGTAAGAGTTTGAAATTATCAAGAAGAATGGAAAGTGGTAAAAGGAAACAAATTATTTTCAATAGAAACTAAAAGAATTCTTAAAGATTGCTTGAAAATAAGGTAATAGAAGAACTTCTTGCAAAAGGTACCAATTATCTATTCTTAGAGATAGTACCACCATCATAATAAATATCATTGATAAGTACTATCTCTATGGTTTTGGATTCTAAATTTATGAATAAATTTGAAACAACTGTTCTACAACTAATGATTATGGAGTTCAAACTTACTTTAAAATATATCTATTTAACATTTATATTTCTTTATATAAGCTTGACAAGATCCTTGAATCATAAATGTCATCATTACAATATATAATGTCCTTTGGAAGACTTATTTGTTTCTTGCTACTATGTAAGGGTCTCTTTATTATCTTCAAATTAAGATGCCATCCAAGAATTTAATATTTGGAGCACCTATCATTAACTAATACTTATTAACTAGCAGAAGAAATTCTTTTACATGTACGTTAGATTTTGACTGCTCCAGTAATTTGGTAATCAAATCTAATTTGTCATGAGAATCAGCAGAAACTTGTAGGAAATACTCCAAGAAGGACCTAGGAAGTTCCACATAAGAATATTTTAAGGTGCCTAGGACCTAATAGTCTAGTAAGATACCCATGAACCTTACTATAGATTTCCATTACAAAATTTTGAAGCACCTTCAAAGGTTCAAAGGGATAGGGTTGAGTATATGAAAGTATATTTTAACTTAAAATAAAAATATCTGTAAATATGTAAATATAAATAACTAAAATTTGGACCGCCCTTGAATTCCAATTATTTGATATTCAATTCTTGATGTCCTTTCTCTTTTCTCTTGATTTTCTCGGATTTTGATCTTTATACTCCAGTGGATACTCATTTTCTCATATTTCTCTAATAAATAGAGGTCCTTGTCTCACTTTCTAACACTATTCAGCTTTTCTTAATCATTTCATATTTACTATTAATAAAGAAAAAATCCTTTTGTAATTGACGGTAGATTTGACTCCTTGACACATGAGAGTAGATTCTTTACGTTCACCTATTGTGATATGTTATGTTCCGGAAAGTTGTATGCATTATATCGACCACATTAGGACATATTTATGAAATCCACAACCGCAATGGACTGACACTGACAAGCCATGTCAAGGCTTCGAGGGGTATTACTAAGTCGTTCCGCCAACTGAAAGTAGCGCAAAATGGATGCTCCAAATATCAGATAGTGTTAAGTCTATCCTGGCTTTATCTCTTCAAGATGTTATTTATTCTTCATTCTACAAAGAAGTAAATGTAGTTGCTTATTTAGCATCGCCTTTCTCACTACTGTGCATCGACCAAATTGGCTACAGTGATGTTATGATAAAATTCCTTTTATTTGCATTCATGATTATTTACTCACAGTAGCTCGTGAAGGTATACCTCTGGATTAGTAAGAGATTATATGCATATAGTAGTGATTGTCATGATGTGCTCTAAAGAGGGAAAACCAAAATTTCCCATCCTAGTTTAGGGTTTTAGTGGACTTTGTATATACGCGTAACAACTCATATAGTTATTATAAAAGTTTACTTTTATCTAGAATCTACCATAACTTTCGAATTTCTTTTGTTGATTACTCAAATCCAATCATTTTGAGACTTTCACAAAATAACTTTATGAGTTTCTTCAACGCCTTTTAAATAACCAAAAACATAAGATCTTTATGAAATCAACTCCTCAACCCCGTATTCATCCTCTAATATATATCATGGAACATAGACCACTGGAATCCCCTCGTGTACAATAGTTACCCAGGTTCCTACTGGTGTGATTGGTGATTAGTTGTGGAGGATGGTGGGGTGCTAGAGGTCCATATTTTACATCTTAAATGTATCTGGCGGATGGCTGCACTGGCGGATCTACAGAGGTTACAGTACAAAGGTCCTGACGAGCGCATGGACGACATTGTCGAGTATGAAGTGTACTGTCGATGAGAACATATCTTTAGTCACTGCGCTCAGTATGACACTACCCAGTTTTTAGTGTCTGTAGCCTTTACAGCGCTTTCTAAGAAACGCTGCAACTGGATGCTCGCGAATTCCCACTTTCCACTGTCTGGTGCCACAGGTTAGAGGCCTTCCTGTGTATGTACTCTTTAGTTGAAATTTGGACTTGCGGCGGTCGGGATAGGACAAGACGGTTTCAACAGCGGGACATCTCAGAGAAACCAGTCAGTAATTCTATGGAAGGTAGATACAATTTCTCCTTAGTAGCTTACATGATATTTGCTGCATCCAGGGAAATGACAGCAAAGACAAATCCATAATTTTATGAGGGAAGATAGAGGCAAGGCTTTTCTTGGTGCTTACAAACTACTCACTCGATCAAGTCAAATGACCGAGTAGGGAACGATTCCATGAAAGTGGAAAATGTGAGTGAGCCCGGTGTGAACGAAAGGCAAAATTTGGGAAAAAAATAAAAATTGGCAAGATTCGGAACATTGTCAACGGAGTTTATAACATTACCTGTATAGGAAGGATACGCGACATCCATAGTGTCATATGTGAAACATATGACATGGATCGATTATGAAAGGCATCAAATTGTTTGTAGCAGAGAGATCGAGCTCCGATCTCTTCAAGTACAAAGCCATCAAGTACCATCAAATATGACTCCGTAAGGGAAAAGGGCGACCGCGTAGAAAACACGAAGGATGGGAGGACCCCATCAAGCCGTAAGCACTGCGTAAGCACATAAGACGGTCTGAAGCGGATAGAAGATCGTCTTGGGGCTTACGAATGGAGACTTTTGTTGTCGCCATTCACTACTTACAATGCTGAAGTGGTCATCAATTATTAACGTAGCATCCGCTTACCGATAACATCCCTTGCGCTATAGACCTTACAACGTTACATGATTTTGGTCTTCAACAATAAAGGGCGATTGCATTGAATACGAACACAAAAAGAAAAAGTAGGAATGAAAGGGTTTGCATGAGTTCCAGTATGTGCGCACCCCACCTTGTTTTATTAGTCGATGAATCTGACTATAATATCTTAGCAACTTGGATTCCTACGTTAAACTTGTCATAATCCTTAAGATCGAAGTAAGCAAACAAGATAACTATCGGACAAGACCAGGCCTGATATGGACATGACTTCAAACAACTCATCTGGATATTGAGGACACCGCACGTCGAGGGCCCCCGGACCACATTCGACACACGAAACATAGCCAACTTTTGACTTGTTTTGGTAGATAGGTACCCTGGTGATTAAGACTACTTGCCGTTACCAGAAGACTAACGCATCGGTAAAAACGTTAAATTTGCCGACTTAATTCGCGACCTCAGATATTGCAAGTCTGGTCAATACCGTGAGATCCACTCAATGAAGAAAGAGCAACAATGCACATACAAAGAAATATCGCAAATAGTAAGACTGCTTACAGAGCTGAACACACAGAGCTCAAGTGTCTATCTCTCACACATGCGTAAGTTAGAAACGATTACGAAAGCTTAACTGTGTGTTCGATAGGTAGACCACAACTTGCTCTCCCAGGATGTAAGAACTTGTGAAGCATCGGATTGCTTCAATGAGCATTTCGCTCAATCCATAATACAAGGGTTATGGATACCGGAATTAGTCTTAAAACATATAGTGCTGGAGTTCCGCAGAAGAGAGAGGTTGTCATCCATCTTCTATTTGATTTGTCCTACTTAGCATGAAATACGTTGAAGCACCATTACCTGCAGTCTACTTTCCTTATTAGTTCCAGAGCAATGTGAAAATCATAAGCCCCACCGGTAAACTACAAAACCTATGAGCTAGCGTTCAAAACTTCCGGGTTGAATACTTGAAGGTCAGGGTCAATCTACTAGTAGAAAGCTGATCTTGGCTTAGGGTTTGTGGACTTCATGAGACATTTTAAAAATTACAACCTCAATTAACTTCTTAAATATCCCAATATTTACCTTTCTCCATCATAAAGATTTTTAGATCAATGAGCAGAACTAGAAATTTGTCTGAAACCTTCGTCAAGAAAAACTACCTCGTTACATCGGACTCTCATCTCCGAATTCTCCTGCGGTCGAATCATTGTTGTCACTGCTATCGTCGAGCAAAACAGGTGCACCTTCTTCTATACCTCCCACACCACGTTCCATCCATGGAACCAATGATTGCAGGAAAACCAACAACGCATTTCGACCTTGCGAAGCAACATCTTGAAGGGCCTGAGGGAGCCTAAATTCATCTGGGCCTTCAATGTCGAGAAAATCCTCGTCTTGGAATCCTCCCTCTGGCCCAAAACCTGGTGGAAAACCCAACGGTGGGATCTCTTCTGGAGGAAGAGTTGAAGTAGAATCGGAAAACTCAGATACTTGCAAGTGTTGATACCTGGTGAGAATCAGGAAAAAATATCAGCGTCATCTCGGTGTAAGTCACACAACTACCACAAGGCACAGACACCTCAAGCACCAGAACCTCAAGCCATACTCCTTCCTTCATATTCGGTCCACAGTCTACAGAACTTAGGGCGATGGCAATAGTTCAACGAGAAATATGGTCCACACTTTCAAATTGGTAAATCAGAGAGCTGCCAAGGCCTTGATCCGAAGAGGAAACCCAAAGAACGGGCGGACTAAGCTTACTGATTGTCATTCGACTGAGAAACTTCTTCTCTCTTACTCTCCCACTTCGCCATCTCGGGACTGCTCAGATTTGCAAGTTCTGCAACAGATGCTGCAGCCCCTTTCAGCCATCCCTGGAGCTCTGGAGCCCTCCAAAGCAAATAACTTCTTTCAACGTATATGCTAATAAGATGCTCCAACGTCGGTCCTCCTCCGGTAGCGTTTAGGAAGTGAGGATGGTTGAGAATTTCAGTCCATCCAGCATCCCCCTTGATTGGGGCTTTGTCTACAATTTTCTTCAACACGGTCGGGTGTATTGCAAGTGCTTGCTGTAGAAGCTTAGCAGAGACTTCCCCTCTCACGTTCCCCGAAATTCGATCCCTACTCTCGGACAACTTCTCTTCCAAATGGAACCAGGCCATGGCCAAAGAATATGAGAAATTTGGTAGTAACGCAGTACTTTTGTCAGGATTGTATTCGACGAAGTCCCTTAGCCAGTCGTACTGTTCAGCCCGGAGAGCAAAGTAGTCTATACAGAACACAGCCCCGCAAGGATCCTTGGGGTCAAGTGACAGAAGAAGTTTACATATTTCCAAAGCTGTGCGATGACAACCTCGTTTTCCCAGGTGCTGCATGTGACGAAATAGGGCCAGGAACAAAGCCTTGTTTGCGTCTATTTTATAGTCCAGCCTACAAGTTCCCAAAGAGGGGTTGAAGCACGGATGCCATGCACACTCTAAAGCATAAAGGCATTGTTCCAGCAGATCGGCTGCTTGTTGGTATTCCCCCATGTGCTTGTACACCTCTGCCAACGCTAATAATGAATCAACATGGTAAGGATGACTCCGAAGAAGCGCAATTATTGTATTTGGGTTATGTGATCTTACACAGATTTCAAATTTCTTTTGAACCTCCGTATAAGAGGATGAGTATTTGTACCTGCAGTTCGACAGTGACAACCTAATTTAGACAGAGCATGACCATACTAGAACATAAGATGAGATGAGACAACTAAAATACACAGGGATCAAGTTCATGTAGGTATTGAGGTATATTACTGTGAGTTACGGCTGACCACCACCTGTGGTTAGCGAAACGGACAATTAAAGAGTGAAAAGAACGTGCTAAATTAGGTTACTAAGGGTCCATATTTACATGAGTGTAGGTACTCCACTAAAGCAGGAAAATAATTGAGACATAATGAGGGTGAAAGTTGTTCGGAGTCTTTCTGAAAATGAGACATCTGTTCTGATATGATCCCAGCCAATCACCTCAATTTCTTACACGTCACCCCAGCCATCGGGCTATGAAGCCATCCTTACCATTGACTGTGGTGTAACAAAAAGAGCTGTCTGGCAATAATCCAGAAATCAGAAAATGGTGCTTACTTGGCTACTCATCGAAGATAATGTCGGACTCGTTAGATGCTTAAGGGTGCAACTTCTCTGGGAGTGAATAGGAACCGAAACTACTAACATCCGAGTTCCCAACGCACAGAAAACGGATTGTGAAGTAAATAGACGACTAATCAGGCACGTGCGTGAACCCAGAAACGGTGAAACAGTCTAGATATTAAACAGAGCCTAGCTAAACACAAACTGAGTTTGTGTTTAGATAGAATTTGTTTAGTATCTGCGTTGGCTTTTAAGATTACATCTGCAGTCTGGAGTTCTTGGTAAATTGAGACTGAAGAACATACAAGGAAATATCGAGTCCCCCAGCTTTTTACGACATCTCCTTCACCTAACAAGTTTGCAACCTACATACGTTCTTACTACTGTCTCACATGACAGACTCCTATGTTTATTGCCGTGGGTCTAGTATCAAGTGTAGGCAAAATGCTACGTAAATTCAGAGGTTGCTTTGGCTGTGAAGCCTCCTTCACTAGTTAAGCTCTTTGAGTGAGGAAAAAGACACCAATGGAACCCACGAGTCCACACCATGAAGAGGTAAAAGGTACCTGAAGTATTGATGCCCATCTTTTACTTCCGTGCACTCCATGGAGATTCCGCCGTCCCAACGAGCCCAGTGCTCCATAGGCACTACTAGTAGGCTTTTCCTTAAAGACATACCTCGACCTGTACGCCTGGAAGCAGCTTGCCTCCTCCTTTGAAAACCTGATGCTCCAGATTCCACAGAGTTTATAACCTTCGACCCGAAAATGCGTCTGAGTTCATCCTCTGCCCTCAAATGTTTTGTATCAACACCCAAGTGCTTATCATAGGCATCAACACTGGACCGAGCAGCTGTCCCAGAACTCAGCGTGGAGGATGAAGCCTCGCCATTTCTGGCTGCAAGTCTATCTAGAACTTGATCTACTGACTCGTTATCTGCCCCTTGAGATTTCGCCTCTGGAGCCGGCTGTTGCTGCTGTTTACCCTTCTTTTTACCCTTGTTCTTCTTCTTCTTCGATTTAACAGGCGCTGGTGCTGAAGTAGAAGCGGAGCCTGAAGCGCTCTGCTGATCTGATTGTCTCTCGGCTTGCTCATCTTCTTCATCATCATCGACACCATCTTCCTGTTTAATATCCACCCAGTTCGCTCTCAGCACAGCAATATGAATAAAGTTCTTAAGTGCTTTTGTCCAGATACTTTTCCAAGTCACTTATTCATCTTAAGAGAGTAAGGTGAAAACCTACGGAAAATGAAAAATTTTCACAAGTAAAAAAGTCTAGAGCAAATGTGTGTGATAAAAGATTACTGTGTTCCCGAGTATGAGGTAAGAACGAAAGAGAGTGATAACGTCCTCACCTGTAACCCTAAGAGGTCAAAGCGATTAGTAACAACGGATTCCTCCGCGTGGTCTTCGTCCGATTCACCATGCCCTGGATCAGACGGAACAATTTTGCCAGAGGACCCAGCTTCATGGTTCCTCAACGCTCGCTGGACCATACGGGCCGACATGAGACCCAATTTGAGAACGCCAAAATCACCAAAAATGTGTTTTCCTTTCCACCAGCCACAAGTGTATTCAGTCAATCAGCACATTCTCAAAACCTTCCCCTCAGCAGCCCATTCGGTGGCAACATGGCCAATTGAAAAGGAGTTGGACCCCGATCACCTACAAAAACAAACTATGGTCTCAGTATTTACTCTTCATAAATTCATAGTCAATTAGGGAGGTATTACTCCAAGCTTCATTTGTAAATTCTAAGGCTCAAGGGACCTATCCCAGACCGTAACCGTGACAAAACCACCGAAGTAGTACTCCCGAGTGCATATAAGCAGCGCAAATTCTTCTTCAGCAATTCCAGGGAATTGCTCCTAAATAGGTCCTTCCTTGCTGCATTTTCAGTAATGATTCACTGGAGCACGCCATTCCTTCTATTCTGTTCGACAACAATAGAGAAAAAACTTAAAATTCATTCAAAAACCGAAGCATTCTGGAGCTCACCTCGAAATCTCCTGGCTGCATTCAACTGCGTTCAGTTCAGGTCGCTGAAATGTGTGGCCAATTTCGTGGACGCATCGATCGTTGCTCCTGTCCAAGCCCTACGACACTGTACTCTTCTTCTTCTTCTTCCTCTCGCTCACCTCTCTAAACGCTGAGTAGATTCTCCGGTAGTAGCTAACTTCAGATGTTTACAAATTACAGTACCACCGTCAGCTCTGACCTCGGCCCGAAAGAATGGATGAATTGAATGTCCTACCTATTCTCGTTGAAACCTCTCGTTCTCGCCATAAGACTTTGCTCCACCCCTGAATTCTCTCAACGTCGTCGATAATGTGTTTTGAGTAAGAATATTCCGTTGTCAATTATATAAGTTCTGTTGAAGGCATCTTTCACCAAAACGCCCTTGAGTTGTTCACCTATTAATTTCAATTATTTCTTTGCAACCGTATCTCAGCCACAAATTGTTTATCTATTAGTTTTAAGCATTCCTGCGAGGATAACCATCATTAAAAAGTCATGTATCAGTTATCATCTTTTTTTTGAACAAAATCACCAAGATGTTTGGTTCTCTCATAAATTGTAAGATTTAAGAATATAATCTCTCAAATTAATCCTTAATCTGTTCCCTTATCAAATTTTTCCACCATTTTTACACCCCTTCACTTATTTGTGAGCGTGTGAAGTGGCTTATTGACTCTACTTTATTTTTTTATTGCATTTATCATTTTCATCTATGTTAACAAGGTATGATATTTTATAAGTTACAGTATAAATAATTCATAATGGATCTATGCTCAAGCTTATCAGTGATAGTTCTTGAATTACTTCCTGTAATTTGATGATTATAAAATTGTCCAAAAATATTTTATAGTAAGGTTGAGAATGTATGTAAAACTAATAAGAGTCTAATCATCTTTTACGATAAAATGATCTTAATTTTTAAAATGTATATAAGGTGATTACACTAGTAAAGAATGAATTTAATTGAATAGATAGTACTTATGTAAAGTTTATAATTTACTTTACTTTATATGAACATCCCATGGGTTGCTAATACAAAAGAATTTTCCACCCTTGGACTTCGCTTTGGGCGAACGTATTCTCTCCTCTGAGGGGCGACAGGCGCCGTCCTACCGTTAGGGAGGAAGGGTCCCGAGTAAGCTTCTTCATCGATGACAATAGATAGGGTGGACTTCGTGTCGAGGTTTGCTATTAGTTCGTCTCACATGAAACTCGACCGAAATTCCCAGTAAGCCAGGCTCTACTCTTACTTCTCTTTCTTTGATTCCGCTGTGCTTTCCTGGCGCCGCGATGATACATAATTGATATGATATATAAAAGCTTATGATATATACATTACTAATTAGAATTATAAAACTTTTTAAACCTTAGAGCTGCTAATTATCAAATGAAATAGAGAGAAGAAATATCTTATTAGTATCTTTTTCTCCCTTGTTGATACTCAATACAAGTGAAGATAAGAATTCTGTAACAAGGAATAATTTAATATCTAAATTCAAATTAACACAAAACTTAACATGGACAAATAAAATTTTGGATAATTCTTTGAATGAATGTACTTTCAAATTTTGTAAACTTATATCATCAAATTTATGATCTAGTTTGAATAAGTCTATGTCTTTAGTCAAATTATCCAAAGTGGATAAAATTTGTACTCACTTAAAATACTTAGTAAGGTTAATTCTATATTTCAAATTCATCAATCATAAAAAGAAATTTTAAAATTAATTAATCATAATATCAATAAAAAGATATTCAAATGAAAAAAAATGGAAATATTCAAATTCTTAAAATCTATAATCAGACTTTGAATCTAACCTTTAGGATTTCAAATTAAGACCATAGATGAAGAAAAATCCTGAAGTAATAGACGGTAGAAAATCGTGTACTTAGTAATTTAGATGGATTATAGTTTCAGGCTTCAAAATTTGAGGATAGAGTTAAAATTATTACTTCTTGCACTAGATATTAGACTCCACCATGAACTATGGAAGTTGGGTACTAAATTAGGCACTAAGTACTAGGTATCCGGGAAATACCAACAAGAACCAACAACCGAGAAGAAGCCCAAGTACAAGTGCACACATGGAAGTTTTGTTTTGTAGCAAATAGATTGGAAACCAGTATATTTTAGACAGTCAATTTTTATGAAGGCAGATTGTTAAGTAGGAATTAATGACCAAAGCATATATAAAAGAAAAATCATTAACTTTTGCAATTTATTTGCATTGAACTTTATGGCCAAGTTAGCCATAGAGCTCCATAGATACAAAGGCCAAATCCATCTTTTTTTTGGAACGTTCATTGCATTAGAGCGTCCTTATGTAGCTCCATTGAGGCAAAGTTGGAGTCCAAAACTCTTAGTCTTTATTAAGGATGAACTTATTTATTCAAGATTTGTTATATAAATTGACTTGATAAGATAATGTTGAGACTTGTTTGCACGCAAATTTAGAGCCCAAAAAGCCTGAATAACTATGGAGTGGAATTCACCATCTTGTATAGTGGAGGATAAGGAGTTTCTTGGATGTATTTATAATACTACCGGTTATGAATTTGAATGTTGGATACTTGAAGTTTGGCACTCATCAACTAATGAAATATTTAGTACAAATTGTATTTAAGTTCAGAAATATTGAAATATAAATGTGTACTTTATTTTAGGTAATGAATAAAACTTTATCTAAGACTCTCTATTTGTATAATTTTGAAGGAAGGGATTCAACTTTGCACAAGCTTATGTTGGTTGGGAATCAAATCTTCACTATCAGCTACACGGAATATCTTTCACTAAATGTTTACAAGAGAGAAATGACTCCTTAGTGCTTATGTTCCTCATGAATTCTTTGTATGAAGAGCATCCACACAAATGAATATATAACTTAGCAATACTTCTTGATCTTGAAATGTAGAATAAATAAATACAATCCCCTACTATCTCTCTCAAGAATCCTTCTACCTCTATAAAGATGATTGATTCTGACCTTGCACTTGCAATTCTAGCTTTTCTACTAACTCTTATCTTACACCTCCATTGTATATAAATTTCCATTTTTACTTGCAAGGAGAATCAAATCACCTAGTTGGAACTCCAAAAACTACATCTTGAAACTCAAACCTCCCAAAACTACATCTTCATCCAATCTAGGAGATAAAGATTCCACATTAATATATACTTGGTGGTAGACTTTACCAACAAGAAGTTTGAATCTATTCCTTGTAAGAAAATCAACCTCTACTCGTATAAACTGTGTGCTAATAGCTATTTTCCTCCGGTTTATAAGTCCTTTCAGCAATGAATGAGGCTATTGTTGAAAAATGCAAGTAACCTCTAAGCATAGCCAATATTTAGAGATCACATATTAGTTAAAATATCTCTTGCCTCAAGGCATCAAGATAAACCGTGGAATGTTAGAAAAAGTCTTATGCCCTTGATGTTGCAAATATTTAGAGAGCAAAATTGGTTTAAATATCTCTTTGCTCAAGGTATAGAGATAACCCATATAATGTTAAAGAAAGTTGTATGCCCTTGTTTTTGTCATTCACACAATGACCATAAGTAAGACTTTCATCTTTACTTCTTGCATGACATATTAGCCCTTTGCTTTAAGCATTTGTTCTCTTGGATGCTCCATTCATTATTGTTAATTGCTCTCTTTGTAGTGGACTCCCACAATGAGAAGGGAGTGTGATCATTGGAGGTGGACAAATAGGTACTACTTTCTCACTACCAATACAATTTCTTGAATGACTTTAATTTATTTTGGAGGAGTTTAGTGAATTTTTCTTGAAGTATTATCAATTAATTTACAAGCAAGTATAAAGGAAACCCCAAAATAAGTTACAATATGAGATGCTACATCTTGATTGTTAAAACTTTAGTAATCTCCTACCTATGTAGGTGTTGTTGATGTAGGTACTACTTTCTCATTACAAATACAATTGCTTGAATCATTTTGATTTATTTTGGAGGAGTTTAATAAATTGTTTTTTTAAGGGTTGTCAATTAATCAATTAGCAAGTGTGAGGAAAATTTTGCAAATAAGTTGCAATATGAGATGCTATATCTTGGTTGTAAAATTTTTGGTACCCCTTACCTATAGGTGTCTCATTCATCAAAATTTTCAAGTACAATAATCAAGCGCAATATATATTGTAGCACTACCATGACTTCTTAGATTTGTAGCTTCTATACTTATTCTATACATAAGTTTGTCTTCTGGTTGCAAAGGAATTCTTGTCAATATCAACTACAAATAATGCACATCCATGAATTCAAGCCTATTGAAAAGCATGTTGTCCTTGGGGACAAGCCCAATTATGTCCTTTACTACCTTAAAGCACCACCAATTAAGGAGTTGGCACACATCAATGCCCTAAGTTTGCAAGTGTGGTATCAGCACTTTGCTCATATCTCACCTACAACAATGAAGGCTAAGATGGAGGTGGTCATGGGGATGACTCTTTAAACACCAACAAGACTAACATTTTTGGGTGTGGTAAAGGCAAGATGGCTAAGAAGCCCTTTGTGACCAATGAGAATAAGTTGATCATAGTCAGAGAAAATAAATATAAATGTCTATGGACAAATAGAAAGAACATTGCTATGTAGATCATTGTACTTGGTAATCTTTAAAGATGAAGCCATCAATATCACCAAGTCTACTTTGTCAAGCAAAAGATTGAAGTTCTTGATTGCCTCAAGAAGTTTGTTGAGCTACAAACAAGGTGAGAGAGATGGTGACACCATGAAGTTCATATGCAAAAAATAACAAAACTAGGTATGATAGGAGTTTCTCAGGCTACCTAAACTTGAAAGGAATTGTGTCAATGCGATGTCCATGCTTTGCAACACATACCAAATGCAAAAATCAAATAGTGGTCAAGCATGCTGCATGCAAAGGACTGCCAACAAAAATTTGGGATGAGGCTATAAGTAATGTAGTGAACATGTTTAATCAGGCCAAGTAGAAGGATAACTAAGCAACACCATTCAAACTTTGTGCAGGCAAGAAATCAAATATGTCACATCTTTGAGCATTCAAACTATTGGACATGTACACATCCCAAAGCAGCTCCATTGGGAGTGTTATGCCAAGAAAAAGAGCTCATGTTTTTTTATCTATGCTCTCATATCTTGGAACTTCCACATGTGGCGCCAAGGCACCAAGGACATCATTGTGCACTACAATGTGAAGTTTGACACATCAGAAAAATTGAGCCAACTAGTGTCATTAGTTATATACCAAGCATCAAAAGTCTCCAAGATGTTGTTCAACATTGCCTTGACTAATGTAAGGAGAAGCATCAAGAGGAGGAAAAGGAGAAACCTCTCTATGATATAGAACCCCATGCTAGTGCTAGAGGAAGGACCAGCAAAGTGGAATGGGTAGCCCTAAGAACAAGGTATACATGAAGGTGGACATGCCGTTATGGTTCAATCAAGGTTTGTTCTTGGCATCACTAGAGCCCAGATGTTTGAGTATATATACTTTAGACAAATGATGCTCAAATAAGTAGAGAAGGGCTATGGAGGAAGAGATGAAGTCTTTGGCCCAAAACAAGACCTTTGAATTAGTGGCATTACCACTTGGACAAATTGCTATTATTTGTTGTTGGATCGTGAAGGTCAAGGAGAGACCTGATGGGAGCATCATTTGCCGCAAGGCCAGACTGGTAGCTAAATGATATACTCAACAACACAATATTGACTACCTTGAAAACTTCACACAAGTTATGAAAAATAAATTAGTTTGACTGATTTTGCCCATTGCAGTAGAGAAAGACCTTAAGATTGTCCACTTTGATGGGAAGATTGCCTTCTTGTATAGAGATATCAAGGAATAGCTCTTCATGAAACAACCACCGGGCTTCAAAATCAGCAATACCAATATGGGTTGCAAGCTACTCAAGTGCATGTATGGGTTCAAATAGTCCATGTGAGAGTAAAATAAAAAGTTTTATAGTTTCTTGCTTAAATTTGGTCTTTTGCAAAGAAGAAGCGGCTAGCAATAGTTTCTGCCAGACCCTCAAGCATGCCTTGATTAAAAAGACTGGGTTTGAAGCCTTGGGAATAGGGTTGGATGATAAGGCAATGTCGTGCTGTCGTTTTTAAGTGTTTTGTTATTTGATAAAGGACTTGACTAGGAGAAGGCCATCAAGAACAAGATGGATGCAACCAATTATATTGAGTCAATGAAATTGTCCAATAAGGAACCAAAACTCATTAATTTTAGAATCAATTGGAGCAAGTTCCATGTCTTCTCTAGTGAAATACACCTTTCATTACATGCATTTGGGTGGAAAAGATTAAAAGAATATGCACCAAATAAAACATCGGTGGCGACTTGCTTTAGGAAGTAACAAAAAGAGACATGCCTGAACCAAGCTCATGTATTTATGTGAAGCAAGACAAGGATGATTTTGTGCTCTTGGGCTTCTACATCAATGACAGGCTGCTCTATGTCAAGTGGAAGGATTGCATTGCCAAGATATGAACTTCCTTAAAGAAGAGTTTGATGTTCAAGAAGACGAACCCAACTACTTTGTTGAAAGTGCAGATCTAATGTTGTGTTGCATTAAGATCCATCAAGAGGCATACATGAACAAGATTCTTGGATGGTTTAAGATGGTGGAGAGCAAGGTGATGCCTACACTTGCTGATGTTGCACTAAAGCTTCATGCCAATGAGAAGAAGGACTTGCAAGTGTACTTCATGTATCGAGAGGCAATTGGATGCTTCATGTATGCTTCAATCAGTACAAGGTTAGACATTGCATATATAGTAAGCATGGAGATTTATTTAATTTTCATATAACTTGTCAAAGAACATGTCATTGCAATTAAGAACATCTTTTAGTATCTAAGAGGCACTGCAGCTTGTGGGATCAACTAGAGTGGGAGTGGACCAAGAAAGGTCTTCTTTGCCTTTTTTGATGCAAATTGGGCCATAAACCCCATCAAGCACCATAAAATTTTTGTTCATACATAAATTTTGGCAAATGGTCCAATTTTGTGGATTTTGAACATCAAAAGGTTCAAAAAAATCCACTAGTGAAGTTGAGTTCTTAGTTGTCGCACATTGCACCAAACAAGACATTTAGTTGTGCCAATTAATCAAAGAGTTGGATGACACCTAAGTCATCTTGACAAAGATCTTTTGTGAAAATCTAGGTGCCTTAAAAGTGGCCATGAAGACCAAGGGAGTGGCACCTTGCTCAAATTATATAGACCTAAAGCACCACTAGATCCACAATTGTATCCAAGACAAAATTCTCACACTCAAATATGTTCTAACTAATGAGCATGTTGTTGATATCCAAATAAATACCTACAAAAGCCAACTTTTCTTAATTGCTTGGACATCTTAAAGATTGCTTAATGAGTTTTTGATCAAGGAGGAGTATTGGAGTGTTGCAATCTCTCCTCATTAAGTCATTAGTCCCTCAATGTTGAAGGTCTAAGGTTAGGGTTTAGCCACCACTTATGCATAGCATTGTTAGCACATTTCCATAATGGAAGATGTGCACCAAATTTCACTCTCTTTTAGCTCCTATGTAGGCTATTCTAAGGATAGGAGAACCCCCAAGAGAAACACAAGAGAAGAAACACTACTTTAGCCCTCAATACTCTAATGCTCTAAAGGAGCACCTTGTCTTTATTATATAACAAAGAGGGTCCCCTTAAAGGAAGCTACACCCTTGGATTAGATACATGGATTGGTGACATGTTAGGAAGATCCACCCTTAGATTAATTTCATGGATGGGTGACATATTGGTTCTTGTTCTATCTACTTAGTCAAACAAGTTTGACCAAAGGGAATCTTGAGAGAATCTTGTTCTGGGAAGCTCATAATTGCATGGGTGAGGTATCATCAGAAAGCTCTTAATGAGACAAAAAATAGGGTGAGAAGGCCAACTTTTTCCTCCTGGACATGAATTATTTTCATTTTTGAGGCCTAATTCATCCATTTAGGCCCACAAAATTAGCTCTGAAGTTTTATGATGTTTTCAACTCCTACCCTATTAGTGGAAGTACTCTTTTGGTAACATCTTTATCTGATATACTTAGTACATCATATATAACATCCTTCCAGATGTTACCAAGCCAATTTTCACCTCTAGGTAATATATCTAACTATTAGTATTACACTATTATAGTATACATCTCTTGTGTAGTTTCTATATTGTATCACTTTAGCATTTTTCTTGACTTTGGAAAACAAGGTTCTTAGTCATACCTTAGCAAGAATGAATAATGATGTTCTTTTATTTGGGATGCCAAAAAACTCTAGGTTTATTTCGACAATTCATAAAATTATACCTAATTCTTTAATACATGGTCTTGGATATAGATGCGCTTGATGAAGATAATGTAATTGCATGTCAAAATTCATATCATCATGCAATTTATCAAGAGTTGTGCAAGAATTTAGCTTTTTTATACCAAAATAAAATAGATACAAAGCCACCAAGAAGTCAACCAAATATAAAAATCTAGCCAAGAACTTAAAGGTTTCCAAGCATGTTATATTATGTACTCATCATTGAAAGAAGGATACATCTTTAACAATAAAGACTCTATGTGATTGATACTTGACTTCTATACCATTCATCCTCAAATATTGCAATGCATGGGTAAACCAAGGGTCTATGAGCCAAGTACAAGCATCAAGATCTACAAGAACTTCTTTTTAGGAATAAACAACCTCAACCTTAAAAAGAGTTGAGGATATTGTGACAACGTAACGTCAACATACTTATTATATATTTGGTAAGAACAAATTGTTACCTTGAAGATATGCAATAGAAAGGATTGAGAAGGAGATAAAAGTGTCACCATCATGACTATCAATTGTTTCATGTTTAACCTCTTGGGCAAAGTTGATTCCCAAAAGAGGGTAAGGTCACCAACCTTGGAATACATGAAAATGTAACTAACTAACTATAAATCTCACTATAGATCAAGGCAAGAAGACTCTAAAAGGTAATGGCTCATTTGGAATAAAGGTCACTTTGCCATGGAATATTTGCACCTACCTCTTTTGATTGGCCAAATTTTGATCAACTATCATTTAAGCAGTCTCCAAAACTACAATCTAATATATAGATTGTAGTTTTGTTTAAATAAGATTGTTAGTACAATGGTGCCTTACAAGTAAGGTTCAAGAACGTGCAAACTAAGGGAGAAATGAGAATTTCCTTGGGTCCAATCATTATGACAACTAAAACCATGACATAATATTTCAGCCTTCCTAGAAAGTACCATATCACAAGAGTTGAAGTGATCAAATCCTCAATCCTGCATATGATACTCTAAATAGTCCACCACCTATCTCTTTATCTTTTTTGACATCTGCAAAGTACCTAGAGTTTGAGATCTGCACATTTGAGATCCACAAGAATGATCTCTCTAACTTAAGTGCTTCTACTCATACATCAAGATTCCACACTCCTATTCAGATAAGCATGCAATCACTCTTACAAAGTGTAGAATAATACACACATAAAAATTCAAGAATCTTGATGGTATTAAATTTGCTTTAGTCCAAAAGAAGGATGCACCAAATGGGCATGGTGGTCATTAGGCCTAAGCCCCTTATACATTTCCTACATGGCAGTGGAGAAATCCAACATTTACAAAGAGCTAGAAATCTCCTGATTACATCTAAGGCACTTAGTGCTAATAATCTCCTATCCATTAACCCTTAACCTAATCCTGAAGCATGGGTAGGCCACAGCTAAAACCACCTCGATGCATTGTTTTCTACATTTAGTTTGCTGAATTCTAGGCTAACTTACAAAGGGCCTTTGTATCTTGTCTTGATTATGTATGAAGTATGTACAACAACAAAGGATCTTGGTCTATGAATACAAGACCTAAATTATTTTACCTACAAGACAACACTTAGTCATTTATGATGAAGCTAAATATGATTTTTTTTGTATGAGGTCTTTGGTGAGGTTACATATTGTTGGTATAAATGAACAATATTGGTAAATTGCTTGCTCTCTTCCACACATGTATTAATGCCATATGTTCCTTCTAGCATGCTTCAAATATTTTTTTGAAGCTAGCTTTGGTTTTTGAAAACTTGGTGGTGGTATGCCCATGTACTTTGATAGACATCACCATAAGCTAGTTGTTTGTATAGACCTTTTGTTCAAACTGTGGATCTATGTCTAAACATACTTCATCTTTATATGCTAGATATTCTTCTTAGCCATTCATTCTAGCTGGTCTAGTAATTGAGTCACCATATGTTCAATCATTGCAAGCAACCTTGTTTGTTGATTTTCTAGGCTAGTTCGTATATTGAGGATATTTGTTCATTCCTCTATATCCTTCTCATGTTGCCATTTCAAACTTGTTGTCAAATTTGAGATACAAAGGTCAATTATGGTCTTGAGGTTCTTGTATCTCATTTCTACCATTGTTATTTTGGTATGATTCTCTTTCAATTCAGTTCACAAGCTCTTGAGGTCATCATTTCATACTCACAACCTGTCCTTGTACTTCTCTCATTGGTGTAAGACCTCAAGATTGTGTTTGTTAGCTTCAACCTTTAGATAGGCAAGCAAATTTCCATAGAGCTAGTGTTGTTTGTCCTTGTTCTTCTAGAACCTCTCAAACTCATTATCCTTCTTTGCACGTTGGGCCTTCATTTTTTTCACTTCATTGTGGAGGAGGGCCTTCTCTTGGGCCATTGATTGTGCCATTTAATGGAGGTATTAGACCAATGCCATTGGAAATCAATCTTTGCATTGACATCAATAGTGAGGTGGTCAAGTCATTGAATCTTGTCATAAGCACATTGTAGAACCTCTAAGTAAGAGGTTTGTCCACCAAAGACAAAGATGATGAGCCCGTGATCCCACTTTAGCTACATCCAACAACACAATAGGTCCCATCCAAGAATGAACCTAACGTGTACTTGCCACTAGTTGGGTGCAAGAATCACCTATCAAAAGGAAATTCTCCAAATGTGAGCTAGAGAAATAGACTAATGAACCTAGAGATGTCATAGTATTTGTAACATCTCCCAAAACACACCTAAATGTGGATCTTGAAGACCCAAACCTCAGCCAAGACATGTATGTCTCTAACATGGCTATCTAAAAATCACCAAAAGAGTGAGACCATGTCTATCCAAATCCCACGTCCCTAGCAAGGAAATATATGCTGGTAGGGTCTTCTTGTAACCCCTGATTGCTAACATTAGTAATAACTCAAGATACCAAAAGGCCAAATATGCCACATGATGTAGAGAGACTTGCCTAGCAATCTCATCTCTCTCTTCATAGTATCTCTCTTCATAGTATCTCTGTACTATTATACTTGCTTGCAATACCGCAACTAGTCCAATGCTAATCCCACCAAACAACTTTAATAGACATACTTCCTCTACTAGATACTATCAAGCAATGAGTGTGCTATCCAAAAGTGACAATGGGATAGACTCTAGAGGGTCATCCTCACACTTGTCTCTTGGTAGTACAAAGGGTCCACTCTAAGCTCGTTGCACCAAGAGATCCACATGCCGTTGCGATGCCTCCTCGGAACTCCAGAATGGAACATCTAAGGTGGATGGACGATCCTACTCATACTCCAAATTTGAGTGATCTCCTCTAGTACTGGAGTATCCTATGGATGGGCATTCTCCTCCAATAAGTCACCAGGCCAAGTAACAGAACCATTGAAAGCTGAAACAAATGCCGCAATGTCACGGATTGTAGTGAGCCAAGATTTCCACTATTGAAGCATATTGGTAGGCAACATACCCGTCCCTCACCCGATTGCCAACTTGGTCTATAAGAGGCTGTCTCCTCCCAATAGTCAATACTATAACCCATGGGGTATAATATTGCTCCACCAACCTGCACATCATATGACTCAACTATAGTAGCAATGGCTTGAGCTCTCAATAGAGCTATTATTTAGATGGTTAGGCTGAATCTTGACAACAAGCTCTGCACATGTGATGCATTGTGTAGAACCACCCCTAGAGATGTCTATATCTGAAGTGGACACCTCTCCACATTGGTCTTCCATAACTCCAGATCAGCAACTACAACCTTCCTTGAAGGTCCCACCA
Source organism: Lunularia cruciata (assembly GCA_948567375.1). Taxonomy (NCBI): domain Eukaryota; kingdom Viridiplantae; phylum Streptophyta; class Marchantiopsida; order Lunulariales; family Lunulariaceae; genus Lunularia; species Lunularia cruciata. Next base: position 81,908,167 of record OX419755.1, on the reverse strand, counting down.
AACAAGAACTCCCCCATAGGTTATCCAACAAGACAACCCCAGGTGTGAACTATGCTTTCTCAAAGTTAAGTCTAGTTGGTAACTCTTCCAATCTAGTTGTTGCTATTCGCCATAACCCATTGGTTGCTAAGTGGATCTCATGCTCCTTAATCAAGTTAGCTCCACTATCAACCACCTTTGCTCTAGAAGTAGGAACCATATCATCCCTACTCTCACAAAGTGTGGCAGTCAATTGAAACATTGGAGTTGGGTCAACTCTTAATGTAAAAATATCACTGTTTGAGAACAAAGGAAAGCACATAATCAATTGAGCTGCCCCCAATAATTGGTGTAGTAGCAAGTGGCTGATTAGTAGGTAGTCTATCATGCATCCTATCACCACTTACCACATTTGCCAAGGACATCTAAGAGCCATGGATGTCATCTATAGTGCCTCAAAGAGTGTAAAAGACTAGGGGAGGTTGACTTGTCTACTAGCTTCTCCTCTTTGTGGGTCCAACTCTATTGATGCTCCTCTAAGCTCTAGAGCACGTATTGCATTCCTAGTCATTGCCACATATGCATCTACTTGTGTTGCTCCAATATGAAGTCCAAGATGTCTCTATCACCCACATAAGAGGTGGAAGTCTCAACACCCAAATTTGATCTCCTCTAAGTGATGGCCATGCTAGCCAATCTCTGCTCCAAATTGCTCAATCCGAAGAAGCCATGGTTGTATAAGAAGTAAGGTGTAATACCAATAGCTAGACACATGATCTAGAGATGAAATTTGGTTTGGTAACATCTAGAAGGATTTTATACATGATGGACTGAGTAGATCAAATAGAGGTATCACCAAAAGAATACTTCTACTAATGGGCCAAAAACCGAAACATGCTTGAAGACTTTAGAATCAATAGGCAAACATATGATCTAGAGGTGAAACTTGGAGGTGACTTCTAGAAGGATGTTATGCATGATGAATAATTTAGATCAGATAGAGAAGGATTTTATACATGATGGACTGAGTAGATCAAATAGAGGTATCACCAAAAGAGAACTTCTACTAATAGGGCCAAAGTTGAAAATAGCCCGAAAACTTTAAAGCCATTTTTGGGGGCCTAAATGGATGAATTAGACCTAAAAAATAGAAAGATTTTCATCCCACAAGCAATAAGGTCTTGTCTTCTCTCCCCATGATTAATCTCATAGAGAGCTTTCCAATAGCACCTTACCCATGTGATTTTGAGCTTCCTATAAGAAGATTCCCTAAAGATTCCCTTTGGTCAAACCCATTTGACCAACTAGAGAGGATAAGGAGTGACATGTCACCCATCCAAAAAACTAATCCAGAGATAGAGCTCATTGATAGGTCACCAATCCATATATCTAATCCAAGGGTGGAGCTTCCTTTGAGGGGATCCTATTTGCTATATAATAAAAAGGAAGTGCTCCTTTGGAGCATCGAGGGATTGAGTGTGAGATCTGTGTTTTCTCTCTTGAAGAGTTCTCTTGTCCTCATAGTATTACATAAGAGCAAGTACTTCACCCCTACCAAGTGTGGATCCTCTACCACTACCTCTACGACCTCATCCTCCATGACCTAGAGCTCCTCTACCACTTGTTATAGTAGCACTACCACTTCGTAACTTTGGGTGAAGGTCAAAGCATTGTTCACTAGTGTGACAAAATTTGTGGCAATGATCACACTATCTCTATGCTGGTTGTGATGCACTAGAGGTACCATGTCCAATACCCTAAGTACACTCTCTCTTGTGGTGAGGTCCACCACAAGTTCAACAAGCAACACACCACTCACTAGTTGCTGCTGACCCAAAAATGAAGGTAAGGATCTAGCTACACAAGGCCCTCCACTCACTTCATAGGATCTGAGGTGTCCACTCTATCCTTAGATGCCAACATGGCATGGTGTACTATGCTGCACTCTAGAAGAAGTAACAACTATGGATGAGGTCTCTCTACCAAATCCAAATGTCACCTCTCTCTCCTCCACCATGTTGAGCTCAATACAATTAGCCAAACTAAAGACCACTACTAAAGTAGGTGAAGTAGCCTATAACAACATAATATCACATACTCTACATCACAACTCCCTATCCAAAATCCCATGCAAAAATTGGATTGCTTGGGCCTCAATAACTCCTTGAGTAGAATTGATCAACTATATCATGCTAGAGTATGCCTTGGGTAAGCTCTCTCCAGCCTTTTGTTAGAACTCTTACAAGCTCCTCGACTTGTCAATCCACACTCCCTTGTAGTCCTACCTCAAGCACTAGAAGAACTCTACCATGGGGTCAAACCCCAATATTACACCACCTCATGTAGTGGTCCTTCCACTCATAGTAGCACCATCTCCAATAGATCCACCAACACTACTAGAACTTGTGGGAACTCTTAGAAATTGAGCCTAAAGTGATAGAGATGTAGTTCCAAGACCAATACTATCTCCATAGCTTGATCTCTTCCAAGTGAACTCTCCTTACTCATGGGAGTCATCCATTGGTGGACCTTCTAAGTGCTGAAACAACCCCTTCCATGCCATGAAAGGTATGAACAAAGTTGGGTTCCGCATTTATTGCAGATCACACCAACAATCAAACTCTTGGATTAAGTCATCCAACTCAATAATATCCACTAATAATAAAGTAATGCCTACAGCCTTTGGAGGCCCTATAAATCTTGTCCATGTCCTACATAATGGTGTGGACAGACCATGTGCACTCTCAATTGAATCAATTCTCGTGTCAAAATCCAACTGAGAGTCAAACTCCTCCCTCATTGGGACCTAAGATACAAGTTGATATCAAGCGCCACTCCGGGTAAACCCATAGTGTATTCCAATATTATCTCCTCTAGAATACCCAAAGAATTCCAGTGTGACAAAGTAACTCAAACCGTAGCCATAACCACCGTAAGTACCTCACCAATAATCACCACCAAGTGCCTCCACCAACCAAACACCACCCTCTAATGTAACTCTAACTAAGACAACTACACTAAGAGAAAGGGTGAAATGTATCATGCCATCACACATAGTTTATAGGTCATCACTTCCTATCTCATTGGAGAGAAACATAGATAGTTTGATTGGTCATCAATCTAGCCTCACTATTGAGAGCACACTAGAGCATTCATGTTCAAAAGGCAAGGCACTTCACACAAACATGCTACACAAACAAGAAGCAGAGAATGGAGGTGTCCAATCACAAGAAGTCTTACAAAAACCCTCCACCTCATAAATCAACACCGGATTGACTCTGCCACCATTTGGCATTTGATATAATTGGAGTGTCTATTGACTTCCTAAGCTACAAGGATCATCAAGAATGAGATCAAGCTTCCTTTGGCCAAAATCTAACGTAAATTCTCTATAAAATCTAATATAAATCTGACATAAATTTAATATAAATGGCTAAGCACCAAATCCTCCACTTATTTCCACTTGAGCTCAATTGGAAAGATAAGGATCTCCAAATTGTTAATTTGTGGGTATGGGTTCCCAACTCCACCTTAATTTTGCATTTTGAGCTCAACTTGCACCAAATTAGGCCCTACTTCACCTCTAGCTCAAAAAAAATACTTCCACTTGAAAATGATTATATTCTCAAGGAAATTTGGCAAGCACACAATCACTCTCAAGGAAATCTGAACCATGATCAAGGTACCAATGATTGACCAAGCTTGAAGATACAACCAACATCCTCAATTCTTGCACTTGATTTCTCCTTAACTCTCACTTCTCTGATGTAATTAGTTCTTCATCAATTCAAATTAACTCAAATCAGATCAATACTTGATCATTCATTCAACAATCTGCTAACAACTAGGTATTGATTACAATCAAGCTATACCCACTCAAGCTAAGAGACTCCAAATGATTGGGCTTTTTGTCCACCATAGCTAGGAACTTGAAGGCTCTTCATTAGAGAAGTGAGTTTTCTAAGGCTGCTTTTCCAAGGTATACCTCTTCTTTTGACCTAGATCTCCAACCCTAATGGTCCCATTGATGCCACACTTGACGGTGAAAATGGTGCAAGTGACGGTGGGCTCCACCATGTAGTCAATACCCCAAACACAAAATTTGACAGTCAACAAGTAGTCTATGGGTAACTGCCAACAAATACCTCTAACTACCATTACTACTACTCTAGTGTCCGAGCAATCTAGGTGTGATGCTACAAATGGCTGAAGGTGACAAGGTGGACAATTGCTAGTTATGTTAAGACAACTAGTAGCTTAGTAGCTTCAAACGGATTTTGATTAGAGAGATGAATGCTCTATGACATGAATTGATTTGGAGTGCGAAGTCTCCTTGTTTCATATCTCTTAGTGTAGCACGCAAGGAACAAAAGAAAGAGCTAGTGATGTGAAGAGATTGAATTGGAGTGGAATGTGCATATTGGAATGAGTAGTTTGTACAAAGAGAAGAGATACTTGACTAGATAGGATCTTGTAATACTCCAAGATAGGAGAACTCTCCAAGAGAAATACAAGAGAGAGAACACAAGCTTCACTCTCAATACTCCGATGCCCCAAAGGAGCACCTTCTCTTTATTATATAGCAAAGAGGATCCACTCAAAGGAAGCTCCGCCCTTGGATAAGATACATGGATTGGTGATATGTCAATGAGCTCCACCCTTAGATTAGTTGCCTAGATGGGTGACATGTTGATCCTTGTCCTATTTGGTTGGTCAAACAAGTTTGACAAGAGGGAATCTTTAGGGAATTTTCCTATAGGAATCTCAAAATCACATGGGTGAGGCACTATTGAAAATCTCTCAATGAGACAAACTTGGGGGAGGGAAGGCCTACCTTTTCTTTGTTGAGGAGGGGGGGGGGTTTAACATATTTTGAGGCCTAATTCATCAATTTAAGCCTCCAAAATTGGCTCTAAAGTTTTAAGGCTATTCTCAACTCCTATACTATTAGTAGAAGTACTCTTTTGGTGATACTTCTATATGATCTACTTAGTCCATCATTTATAACCTCCTCCAAGATATTACCAACCCAATTTTCTCCTCTAAATAATATATCTAGCTATAGGTATTGTAGATCTATAGAGTTGGTAGGGAGGTGGTAAAGAGATTCAATTACAAGAGGAAACTAAACCAAATGAGAAAAATCTTGAGTCCTAGGTTTGATGGAAGAGAGTGTTGCACGAGGGAGAGATAGTGAGGTGCATTACACATTTCCTTGTGAAATTCCAAGTTGGAAGAGAGTGTGGAGTGAAGCACATTGCCTTTTGCAACTCCAAGCTTGGAAGAGAGTGTTGTGTGAGTCAAAGATAAGATCCTCCTACCTCATGCACATTGCATCTTGCAACTCCAAGCTTGAAATGAGGCTTGAAGAGAGTGTTGATGTAAAGGAGATCTAAGATCATGAGGCCAAGAAAGAAAGATCACAATCCAATGCTAAGAGATACAAGTTCAAAAATCAGGTAATATTCTTCAAATTTAATGGTTCACATGTGAGTTTAATCCACATGGATTTCCTCCTTGGTCTATGGGATCCATGTTCTTATGAGTTCTATAAAAAAAGTCAATAGTGTGGATGGAGTTGGTCCATGTCCCTAGCATGAGTCTACCCTAGCTTGAATCTATGTGCAATAGGAATAAGAGTTCATGTGGGTTTGATAGGAATAAGAGTTCATGTAGGTTAGTAGAGGGAGTTCAGATGGAGATTGAGGACAAAATAGAAAGAAGAGTTCAGAGAAATAAATGTGGGTTAGTAGGAGTCACACTAGAGTAGAGGTCAAGGAAAAAATTTCAAGGAAAGAACAAAGGTTGAGGTCAGAGGAAAAAAGGAAAGGTAAAGCTCAAAGGAAAGAATAGAGGAAAATCAGAGGTAAAAAATAAAACCATCAGAGGTCAAACAAAACAACTAGTTTTGTCTTTAGAAATGATTTAATATTGAGAAATTAGAAATTAGAAATAGTGTCAAGAGGAATTAGAAATTAGAAATAGTCTAGAAAGAAATCATGGGCTCTATTGTAATGTTTGTATGTAGCTTTTGTCATTAGCAAAGGGGTAGAGAAGGTAATTCAATTTGCAAAAGCGGTAGAGAAGGATAAATTGATGCATTCTTTATAGTCTCATGTTAGGAAAAGTCACACAATAAATATAGATCTAGTTTTATTGAGAAGTAAAAGTTTCAATACTAAAAGTCACATACAAGAGTACACAAGACCAAGAAAAACACTCTCTAGTAGTGGATAAGATGGATCTTTGATCTTTGCATATGTTGCTAATGCATATATATATATGCATATAGAAGAAGAAAAATGTATAGAAAATTTCCACTTTGTAGAGGAGTACATGCTATAGGAGCAACAAATCTACATAATAAGAGTACATGCTAGAAGATCTTAGAATCTACATAAGAGTACATGGTGGTAAGGGGTTTTGATCTTTTGTTGTGGAGTACATATAGTGTTTTTAGAGGGTGGTATTATAGAGGCCATTTTACTCAATATGCCTTGTATGAGCACAAGGCATGAGTTGAAAAATGAGTAAAAAAGGTGACGCATGCCCATTTGTCAATGTAGCAAAGTGAGGTTGAATTTGACATTGACATCGGGGATGGGATTAGAGATTTGGATGATATGGATGAAGATGAAAATGGTGCTCACATTGAATAATGTGCATTATTGTTAAGATGGTGGGACTTTGCCCATACCCCTTGCTATTTGGCGGATCAAACCATTGCAGATTACCCTAGCAAATTTATTACTATGTTTTCTAGAATCTAGATCTAGTTCCTGTGAAACAATTGATGAGGATGGATGTAAGTACATTTTATACATTGGTTGCTCTAACTAAAGATCAAGAGGAGTTCAAGGAGAAAAACTAGGGAAGGAGGCAGATCCTCATGTGGATCTAACTTGTTGTCACCTTGGATACATTTGGCCATAGTGGCAATGGAGCATATAGCTAGAGGCACCAAATTGTGGCATATTAATGTTGGGTCTACTACATGATTCACTAATAGAGTATTTGCTACTATTATAACAAATCTAGCACAAGAGGTTGTGTGGCCTAATATGGAGGAAAGAGAAAGGGTCTCACAACTATTTGGAGCAAAAGGATTCCTTGGCTATGTGGGATTGGTTGATGGACCGCTTTTCCCATTATCTTGATGACCAAAAATTTATGATGAAACTTATTTTAGTAGGAACTCCAATGATAACTCCAATGACCAATCCTTGGGAAATGGTCATGAGACAAGGAGTAGTGAGGCTGTCGTGCGTATATACATCGCTACACAACATACATCGCTATCAACATCATACACTATAAAAGCACAACTCACACATAAGTCATACATAGACTCTAAAGTGCCACAATGCTGTCGTGCGTATATACATTGCTACACAACATACATCGCTGTCAACATCATACACTATAAAAGCACAACTCACACATAAGTCATACATAGACTCTAAAGTGCCACAATAATCAGATTGCTTAACATTCTCAACTCAACTCAACTCAGATCAGTACTTGATCTGTCACTCTATAAACTGCCATCAACTGGGCATTGATTACAGTCAAGCCACACCCACTCAAGCATAGAGAATCCAGGTGACGCTCGCCGGCCTCTGTCCACCATAGCCAGGAACTCGAAGGCTCAACATCAGAGAAGTGAGCTCTCTGGAGCTCACTTCGAAACTATACCCCCTGGACTCGAGCTAGCCCTGAAACCCTAACGGTCCCGCTGACGGCACACTCGACGGTGCAAATGGTGCAAAGTGACGGTGGGCTCCACCGTGAAGTCAGTACCCCGAACACAAAATCTAACCGTCGGAAAGTAGTCCCTGAGAAACTGCTAGAATAACTCTAACTACGATCACTGGAACTCCAGTGTCCGAGCATCTAGATGCGGAACTACAAATGGCGTGACAGCTGTCGTGCGTATATACATCGCTACACAACATACATCGCTATCAACATCATACACTATAAAAGCACAACTCACACATAAGTCATACATAGACTCTAAAGTGCCACAATCGCCCCCCTAGTTGGCGGTTAGGTCCCTCTAACTCCAGATAGCCATCTACTCTAAGTATATGGTATACCCTCTAATGGGCAAAGATCAGGAGGCCGGGTGCTATAGAGCCCCATTGTTAGTCGCCTGTCTGCAATCTATACCATATAAAGAATGAACTAGCTATAGGTCAAGTACATCTAGGACATAACCATTGTCCCTGAGGAACCACCGTGAGGGGAGGAGTCATACATGCCATATGCCATCCTCTCGAACAGCTATCACACACTAACATAGTAGCAGCTCCACCAGAAGAGCCACATAACATACACCTCAAGCCTGCACATACAAGTGCCAAGCTTGGGTCCATAGTACCATCAATGTTTGGAAGGTGGCATGGCGCACAATTGCGCACATGATCCTTCCAAACAACACCATCACGTCCTTCTAACACAAGGACTCCAGATGGCAAAACCTCGCGCACTCTCAAGATAGTGCGGCCTATAGAAACATCAAGTGTTGTCGGTGCTGTCTGCTGTAGATATACATAGTCGCCTGGATGAAATCGACGGATCGAGGGTCTATAACCTCCTCCTTGAATGGTAGCATAGCGTAAAGTATCTCTATGATGAGCAATCGCCAAGTTCTCGAAGGCCATCGGCAACACTCTCCGAAAGATCTCTGCCCGCTGAGAACATGCGCTCATCCATACATCAGGGTCATCCAAGTCCAAAACTACAGTAGCATCTCGACGAATGGCTGCAGGTAAATCTGGATCTCGTCCATAGAATAGAAAGTATGGAGAGAAGGATGCTAAGGAGGCTTGCCGGCTGAACCGATAGCCCATGGCCAAACAAGGTAACTGGAGATCCCAATCTCCCAAGTGGCCTCTCTGCAAACCATACTTTCGCAATCCTCTCTTCACCATCTGAACCACTCTCTTTGCTAAGCCATCTGCCTCAGGGTGATCTCGGGATGTAGTATGATGATCAATCAAAGCCTTGTCACACAAGACCTGAAACTCTCCCAAGAACTCTGTACCCTGATCAGTCAAAACCTCAGTTGGTGCACCAAAATGACTAAGAACTCGATCCAGGAACGAGTAAGCTGTCCCTTCACTAGACTTGTCAGGAAGTGCCACCAACTCAATCCACTTGGAGAAGTGCTCCACCATCACCAAAACATACCGATGATGTCTCACAGTCAGCGGTAAAGGTCCGGCGAAGTCCAAACTCCAACGGTAACCCAATCCCATGATAGGTAATGGGTGTAACTATGGCGTAGGAGCATTGAATGATGCTCTAACTCGGTCACAAACCACACATCTGGCAACAAACTGCTGTACCTCGGTCTGCATACCGCACCACCAATAATGACTCTGGAGTAAGCTATATGTACGCTTTACTCCAAAATGTCCTAGCTCCTCATGAGCATGACGGACCAACTGTGGTCTCTGTGATGGAAGTGGTACTACTCGCACTCTACCATCCTTCCATACACGCAAAAGGTGTCTACCCTCCAATCTGAACTGTCTGGCTCGCTGAAGAACACGGTCTCTCTCCTTGGCCCCAACTGTGCCACCCACAACACCAGTGCGAAGATAGTCCATCACTAAGACATCATCATGAATGTCTCGCTGAACTGTACCAATATCTTCACTCTCTGGATCTGTGACCTCAATAACTCCCCCTGTATGCGCTGAGAGAGATACCACCAAAGTCTTTGCAAATATACACAGAAAGGCCGATGCATGCCAACCTGGCACCATCTCCTCATCTGTCTCACCATGCCAACGTGCTCCGGTCTGATCCTGCTGGCTGGGACATGGGTTTCTACTCAACCCATCTGCATCACGGTTCACCACTCCAGGTCTGTGAACAACCGTGAAATCATACTCCTATAAAATCAGAGCCCATCGTGCAAGCTTCCCTGAAAGCTTGTCGGACTCCATCAACCACTTCAACGGCTGATGATCAGTGATGAGAGTGAAGGGGTTACCAAATAGGTAACATCAGAAATGTGCTACTGCCCAAACTGCTGCCAAGCACTCTCCCTCATATGAACTATACTTCACCTCCGCTGAATTGTTGGAGCGACTAGCATAGGCCACCACAAACTCCTTCTCCTCATCATCATGCTAGGTGAGCACCGCTCCAAGCCCCAACATACTCCAATCAGTGTGAACCTGAAATGATCGTCCCTTGATCGGTCTCCTCAAAATAGGAGCAGATGTCAACCTCTCCTTGAGCTCTACAAAAGCTCTCTCCTGCTCATCTCCCCAACACCACTCCTGTGTAAGCTTGGTCAGCTTCATCAAGGCCTTGGCAATGGCACTAAATCCTCTAACATAGCGGCGATAGAAGTTTGCCAACCCAAGGAATGCTCGCACTCTGCTCACATCCGTAGGCCGAGGAATACATGCAATAGCCTCCACCTTGGTCTGCTGAACACCAAGTCCTCCGGGGTAGATAGTGTGACCCAAATACTCAACCTGCTCATGGAAGAACCTACACTTCCCAAGATGTAATTTGAGTCCATGAGATCTCAACCTCTCAAACACCTCCAACAACTATCTCTCATGCTCCTCCACAGTAGTGCTATGGACCAAAATGTCATCAATATAGCACCGAGCAAAATCCAGTCCAACTAGGATCCTATCCATGACCCTCTGGAACTCAGCAAGAGCATTCTTCAACCCAAATGGTAAGAATCTCCACTGATATAACACATCCTTGCCGTGAGGATCAATAGCCCAAAATGTTGTCTTGGACTTATCTTCCTCCTTGATCGGCAACTGATGATATCCCGCTCGAAGATCCAAAGTACTGAAGACCTTTGCATGCCCAATCGCATCAAAAATCTCCTCCGGTGTAGGCATGGCATACCGATCAGCCCTGGTCTGTCGGTTGATAGGACGGTAATCTCCACACATCCGCTTATCTGTATAGTTGCCATGCATATCCTTCTTGGCTGGCATCACTGTCGCTGATGCATACTTTCCATGTGAAATCTCCACCAAACCAGCCTCAAAAAGGTCACTACTCCGGCTCTGAATCAATGTCCTCTCCATCTCACTATATCGATAAGGACGTCGGAAAATAGGTGTGTCGCTAGTCAGCTCAATCCGTATACCAGGTCCCTTCAGAGCACCCAAATCCTTCATACTGAAGGCAAAACAACTCGTGTGACTCCTCAAGAACCTCCAAACCCTCCGTCTTTCCTCTCCAGTAAGCTTGGGTCCAAGATCTGGCTCCCAAGTATCCTCTGTAACTGTAGTAGGAGTGGAAGACGTACTGACTGGCTGCTACACTGGGCCCTTGGGAGCAATAGTGTCATGCTCCCGACCACTAGAGGTCCCAACCTCTATGTGAAAAACTCCCTCCACTCTGGCTGCAAGCTCCATACGTCCTCTGGCTGCATCCCATGTGGACCAAGGGTGTAATCCAAGTAGCCCACGCTCACCTGGATGGACTCCAAGTAGACCACTCTCCCTAGTAGCTACTGGATATGTCCCAAGAATACCATGTCCACTCGGTCCATCGCCCCCAGCATGTGCCTGAATCGTCTCGATCGGCACAGGGCTCACAAGTGTCTGAGTGGTGATGCCTATCAAGTGCATCCTACGCTGCTCTGCCAAACCAAGGCTCACAATCCAGGTCAAACAGTTCAGGTCCATAGCCTGACCTAACACCTGACGCCTAGATGCCTCTAACACTGCTGGAACAGCGGTAATACCGGTGCGAAAACCCATTGCCCGCTCTCTCTCATCAGCATTGGGCTCCACCAACTGCTGTAACTGTGAGTCCCAAACAAGTCCAGGTCCTCCCTCTCGAAAAGCATGAGAGCTTGGGAAACTCATGAGTGTGGGAAATGCAGCTCTAGGCTATCCAACTAGGTTCACCACTGCCATAGGTGACCTATCAGCCACTACCACTGTCTGAGACTGACGCCCAACATCCAAGATATCATCAACAAGGATGTGGTCAAGTCGTTGAATCCCATCATAACTACGCTGTAGAACCTCTCTGGGTAAAAGGTTTGTCCACCAAAGACGAAGACGATGAGCCCGTGATCCCACTCTGGCTGCATCTAACAATACAGCAGGTCCCATCCATGAATGGACCTGATGTGTACTCGCCACCACTCTAGTGCGAGAATCACCCATCAATGGAACGTTCTCCAAAAGGTAAGCTGGAGAAACAGACTGATGAACCTGGAGATGTCGTAGTATATGTAACATCTCCCAAAACACACCAGAATGAGGATCCTGAAGACTCAAACCGCGGCCCGCACGTGTATGTCCCTGACATGGCCATCCAGAAATCACCAAGTGAATAGGCTCATGTCTCTCTAGGTCATGCGCCCCCAGTAAGGAAATGTCTCCTGGTAAGGCCTTCTGGTAACCTCTGACTGTTGACATCGGTAATAACTCCGAATACCGATAGGCCAAGTGTGCCACATGATGTAGAGAGACTCGCCTAGCAGTCTCATCTCTCTCTACATACAAGTACCTCTGTATTCGGATACCCGCCTGTAACACCGCAGCTAGTCCGGTGCTGATCCCACCAAACAACTCTAATAGACATATCCCCTCTACTGGATACTGCCAAGCAATGAGTGTGGTATCCAAAGGTGTCAAAGCAATCGCCTCTGGAGGCTCATCCTCACATTCATCTCCTGATGGTATGAAGGCTCCACTCCAAGCCTACTACACCAACTGATCTGCATGCTGCTGCAATGCCTCCTCTGAACTCCACAATGGAACATCCAAGGTGGATGGAACAATCCCACTCGTACTCCATAGCCGAGTGATCTCCTCTGGTACTGGAGTATCCTCTGCATGGGCGTTCCCCTCCAACAAGTCACCAGGCCAAGTAACTGCACCGCTGAAAGCCAAAACTGATGCTGCCATGGTCCCGGACTGTAGTGAGCCAAGACTGCCACTATTGAAGCGTACTGGTAGGTGACATACCCATCCCTCACTAGACTGCCAACCAGGTCTATAAGAGGCTGTCTCTTCCCAATAGTCAATACTGAAACCCATAAGGTATAACACTGCTCCCCCAACTAGCACATCATAGGACTCAGCTATCGTCGCAATAGCCTGAGCTCTCACCACCGAGCTATCAGTCGGATGACCAGGCTGAACTTGGACAACAAGGTCTCCACGTGTGATGTACTGTGTCGAACCACCACCTAGAGATGTCTGGATCTGAAATGGACACCTCTCCACATCGGTCTTCCGTAACTCCAGACCAACAACTGCAGCCTTCCCCAACATAAGGGGCTGCGCACCAGAGTCTAACAAGACTCTCTGTGGTGTATAAACCTTCCCTGAAGGTCCCACTAAACGAAAGATCCCCCTCTGGTTATCCAATAGGACAACACCAGGTGTAAACTGCGCTCTCTCAAAGGCCGGTCTAGCTGGCAACTCCTCCAGTCTAGCCGCTGCTGCCTGCCATAAACCACTGGTCGCTGAACTGTAACACCCATTTGTGCATGTGTGTGGTATTGTGATATTTAGCTTGGTATTACAAGTACTTAAGAGATATTATTTATATAGAGATAAAGGATGGTTCTATATTAGTCATGGTTAGCTAAAGTTAGTCATAGCTAAGATAGATGGGACCTTACTTTAGAGGAAGTAGAAAAGATGAGCACCACTATTTTGGATTTTAGTGTGTTGACTTGGTATTATTCCTAGGTGTTTGGCTTTGGGGAAAGAGTTGAGAACTCTTGGGCCCGCAAGCCTTTTTGTTTTGGATTCTTCTTTAGTCCAAGGATAGCCCATGTGAAGGAATCCTTGCTTTAGTGGTTGGGTCAAGATAAGACCACATGCTTAGGGGAATATGCCCATGTGAATGGATATTCCTTTCTACTTTTTGACTTTACTTGACTTTTAGTCTAGTAACTTAAGTTACAACGGTAATTAGTAACTTTGGTATGTAACTATTTCACAAGTATATAAACAAGGGGTGAGGAGGTACTCATCATCCTTTCATTTGTAACTATCTCTCTCTCATTGAGTTCTCTAGTGAGCAATGTCTTGAGTCTTGGAGTGTTAGCCTTGGAGGAGTATGATGGAGTTGGGGTTCCTTGCCTTCTTAGTCCATGGTGCGCTACCATAATAGCCATCAGAGGTTCATCCTGAGTGAGAGACAGGCCGGCTCACAGAACGGATCCCATGCTCCTCAACCAAGTCAGCTCCACTACCAACCACCTCTGCTCTAGTAGTAGGAACTGCACCATCCCTACTCTCACACAACGTGGCAGCCAACCGGAACACTGGGGCTCGGTCAACTCCCAATGTAAACATGTCATTGGCTGAAAATAAAGGATGCCGCATAATCAGCTGAGCCGCCCCCAACATCATGCTAGACTCAGTCTGTGTAGTAGCAGGTGGCTGACTAGCAGGTACTCCATCAGGTACTCCATCACCACCTACCACACCTGCACTGGGACGTCTAGGAACCATGGATGTTGTCTGCAATGCCTCAGATAGCGTGAAAGACTGGGGAAGTCTGACCTGTCTCCCAACCTCTCCTCTCTGTGGGTCCAACTCCACTGATGCTCCTCTAGGCTCTGGAGCACGTACTGCACTCCTAGTCACTGATGCAGATGCATCCACCTGTGGTGCTCCGCACATGAAGTCCAAAGCATCTCTATCTAACCAGCATATGAGGTGGAAGCCTCAGCACCTGAATCTGATCTCCTATGAGCAATAGCCATACTCGCCAATCTCTGCTCCAACTGCTCAATCCGAGTAGCCATAGCTATGTCAGAAGTAAGGGTAGGTATTGCACCCCTACTAGGTGTAGATCCTCTACCACCACCTCTACCACCTCGTCCTCCATGAACTGGAGCTCCTCTACTACCTGCCATAGCAGCCCTACCACTCCATAACTCCGGGTGTAGGTCAAAACATCGGTCACTAGTGTGACCAAATCTGTGGCAATGCTCACACTGCCTCTGTGCTGGCTGTGATGCACCAGAGGTATCAGGTCCGCTGCCCTGAGTACACTCTCTCCTATGGTGAGGTCCACCACAAGTCCAACAAGCAACACCACCACTCACTGGCTGCTGCTGACCCGAAAATGAGGGTAAGGGTCTAACTCCACTAGGCCCTCCACTCGCTCCATAGGATCTGGGCTGTCCACCCTGTCTTCGAAAACCAACTGGGCGTGGTGCACTCTGCTGCACTCTAGAAGAAGTCACAACCGTGGATGAGGTCTCTCTACCAAATCCAGCTGTCACCACTCTCTCCTCCACCATGTTGAGCTCAATACGCTCAGCCAAACCAAAGACTACTGCCAAAGTGGGCGAAGTAGCCTGCAACAACGTAGCATCACGAACTCTACGTCGCAACTCCCTGTCCAGTATCCCATACCAAAACTGGACTGCTTGGGCCTCAATAACTCCCTGAGTGAAACTGATCAGCCGCCTCATGCGAGTGTATGCCTTGCGTAGGCTCTCTCCAGCCTTCCGCTGGAACTCCTGCAAGCTCCTCAGCTTGTCAGTCCGCACTCCCTGGTAGTTCTGCCTCAAACATAGGAAGAACTCAACCATGGGGTTAAACCCCGGTACCACACCACCTCCTGCAGCGGTACCTCCACTCGTAGTAGCACTATCTCCAGCTAGTGCACCTCCACTAGCTCCACCCACACTACTCGAGCTAGAACTCGTAGGTACAGCCGATCTACTCCTGGCCACTGAGCCTGAAGTGATGGAGACATAGTGAGGAGACCAATACTGTCTCCATAACTCAATCTCCTCCAAATGAGCTCTCCTGAACTCATGGTAGTCGTCCATCGGTGGACCCTCCAAGTGCTGAAACAACCCCTTCCATGCCATGAAGGGTGTGAACAAAGTCGGGTTCCGCATCTGCTGCAGATCACACCAACTATCGAACTCCTGGATGAAATCATCCAACTCAATAGTACCCACTGTACCAGAGTAACGCCTAGGGCTTTGGAGGCCCCATAAATCTCATCCATGTCCCACAACAATGGTGCGGACACACCAAGTGCACTCTCAACTGAATCAGCTCCTGTGTCAAACTCCAACTCAGAGTCAATCTCCTCCCTCACTGGGACCTGAGATACAGGCTGATACCGAGCACCACTCCGAGTAAACCCACTGCGTACTGCAGGGCTAACTCCTCTGGAATCTCCAAAGAACTCCATCGTGACCACGTAACTGCAACAGCAAACCCGAACCACCAACTGCAACCGCAAGTCGCAACTGCAAGTGCCCCACCAAGTGCCAACACCAACTAGACACCACCCACTAATGGAATCTAACCGAGATAACTACACTAGGGGAAGGGCAACCTGTAACCTGCCATCATAACACGCACTCTCACGGTCTGCAGGTCATCACTTCCTACCTCACCGGAGAGAAACAAAGGTAGTCTGACTGGTCATCACTCCAGCCTCACCACCGAGAGCACACCAGAGCACCAACGCTCAAAAGTCAAGGCACCTCACACAAACGTGGTGCACAAACAGGAAGCAGAGAATGGAGGGGATCCAATCACAAGAAATCTAAACGAAAACCCTCCATCTCATAACACAACACGGGACTGACTCTGCCACCATTTGGCATTTGACATAAGAGTAGTTCGTATCTAAGTCCTAAGCTACCAGGATCACCAAGAATGGGATCAAACTGCCTCTCCTAGCCAAAGTTACATGTGTATAGATAACAGTGGCACAGTCACTATGACAACAAGTGAGGGTGGACCAGTTGGCTAGGGCACCAGTCTAGGAACAAGAGATCTAGGGGTCAAACCCTGTTGCGCACAATCTAGCAAGAAAGGCAGATTTTGCCAACCAATGACCAAGATCTACACTAAACTAGCTAGCCTCACGCCAGCAAGCTGGCTTGCTGGCCCTTCTAGGCCTTCATAGCCCATAGCCCTATGCCTCGAAGCCTCAAAATGCCGAAATTCAACCAAATGAGGCCTTTCTTGTTGCCACTTCGAACCTCCTCCAAAATTGGTGAAACTTCTCCAAATCTGCGAAACTCCTCCAAACTAGCGAAACTTCTCCAAATCTGGCCAAACAGCGAAACTCCTCCAATTCTGGCCCAAAATCTGACGTAAAATCCGACGTAAACCCTAAAGATGGATGTCCGCCAAATCCCCCGCTAACTTTCCACTCGAGCCAAATTGACAAAACGGGTTTTTCCAGATCACAATTTCATGAGAAGAGCTTTCCAACTCCACCTTCAATTTCACTTTCTGAGCCCAACTCGCAGCAAATTGGTCCTGCCTTCACCTCTTGAGCTCAAAATCACAACACTGCTCGAAAATTGCTCCTTCTTTGCTTGAAATTTAGCCAGCGCTTCCACACACCGTCCGCCTAACTGCCAAATTTGCATCAACTACACGAGCTTCTGCACACTAGGGAAACACAGAACCTGAATCGAGCTACCACGATCCACCGAGCTTGGAGATACCACCAACACTCAACGTTCCTGCACCCGATTTCCCGCTGACTTCACTTCTCTGATGTAATCAGATTGCTTAACATTCTCAACTCAACTCAACTCAGATCAGTACTTGATCTGTCACTCTATAAACTGCCAACAACTGGGCACTGATTACAGTCAAGCCACACCCCCTCAAGCATAGAGAATCCAGGTGACGCTCGCCGGCCTCTGTCCTGTAACACCCATTTGTGCATGTGTGTGGTATTGTGATATTTAGCTTGGTATTACAAGTACTTAAGAGATATTATTTATATAGAGATAAAGGATGGTTCTATATTAGTCATGGTTAGCTAAAGTTAGTCATAGCTAAGATAGATGGGACCTTACTTTAGAGGAAGTAGAAAAGATGAGCACCACTATTTTGGATTTTAGTGTGTTGACTTGGTATTATTCCTAGGTGTTTGGCTTTGGGGAAAGAGTTGAGAACTCTTGGGCCCGCAAGCCTTTTTGTTTTGGATTCTTCTTTAGTCCAAGGATAGCCCATGTGAAGGAATCCTTGCTTTAGTGGTTGGGTCAAGATAAGACCACATGCTTAGGGGAATATGCCCATGTGAATGGATATTCCTTTCTACTTTTTGACTTTACTTGACTTTTAGTCTAGTAACTTAAGTTACAACGGTAATTAGTAACTTTGGTACGTAACTATTTCACAAGTATATAAACAAGGGGTGAGGAGGTACTCATCATCCTTTCATTTGTAACTATCTCTCTCATTGAGTTCTCTAGTGAGCAATGTCTTGAATCTTGGAGTGTTAGCCTTGGAGGAGTATGATGGAGTTGGGGTTCCTTGCCTTCTTAGTCCATGGTGCGCTACCATAATAGCCATCAGAGGTTCATCCTGAGTGAGAGACAGGCCGGCTCACATTTTTGGTTCCGTTGCCGGGACCTCTCTAGAAGGCAAGATAATGTTCCGCGTCCAATTCTACATTAGGCAGAAGGAGGCTATGAGAGCTCACTTGGAGAGAACATTAGGAGAGGAGAGGGCTGAACTTATGTTAGAGAACCAAGATCCATTTGTATACCCTATAGTTCATTATGATGTCTTTGAGGTGATTTTGTACATCTTGTATACATGAGAGGAATTGGAGAGATTGTGTGAGGTGGATTGCAGATTTTGGGGATTAAGGTGATTTTGGGCAAAATCTCAAGTTTGAGATCTGGACTTGAGATTTCTACACATGATAGCTTGGGTTATCTTTCAGTTAGCACACTTGGAATTATTGAGAGAGCTTCTATGTGCACTGGGCTAGAATTTTTGAAAGTTGATAGGGTAAAGTGCTCCCGCAACTGCATGCTCTTTGGAAAATTGTACAGAGTCTGCCATTTCTTCAATTTTCAGTGAATTGTCTTGAAAATTTCCACGAAAATTCAGTGCATTGTATCCTACCTGCTGCCACAAAAATTAGAGAGAGATCGTTTTTGCGCAGGGCTCTATGAGTTTTTGAAGTGAGGGGGGTGGTTTTCAGACCAAATCTGAAATATGGGTGCTGAATAGAAAGGTGTCTAGGCCAAATGGCTCGATGAAAAGATCTGAAATTTTGCAGGGAGGGACGCCCTAGAGTTGTGATTAAGTGTGGAAAATTTCAAAGGACTGTGACATATTGGTTGGGAGATTTGAGTGACATTGTGAGGAAGTGTCAATTCTGCAGAGTGGAGATCTCATGCATGAGAAGTTTGAGATCAACAAAAAGCATGTTTGAGTGTTTAGATTCATCTTGGGGAACATGGAGGGTCATCAAGAGTGTAAATTGAGATTATGCAAGGTTCCCCAAGGGTTTGAGGTGATTGTAGGGGTGGATTTGAGGAAAAGAGAGTTTACAATAGAATTTGAAGAGAGTGTTGAGAGGATCCAAAAACCTACACCACTTGGAGGAAAGAGTGAGTCTAAGTGCTTTCTATGTGGAGAGAAGGGACATAAGGCAAGTTCATGTCCATTGACCTTTGAGAGCAAGAGATTGAGGGAAAGGAGAGGCTTACTTGACTTGGGTTTGCATGTTGGACCTTCTTCACCAAGATTGGGAGGGAGAAGATCTAAGACCAAGGAGTTGTGTGAGGTTTGTGGAGTTGAAGGACTTCCAAAAGGACATGAGTGTAGTGGAGTAAAAGCACTTTTGGAAACTTTAGTGAAGGATCTTGGAGAGAGTCTTAGTACAGCTACAAAAATACTACCACCTTCATCAGCTAGTTCTCAAGATTAGTGATGGAGATAATCTTTCAACTTATGGATAAACTATCCATGAGAGTTAGATTAATATGCACTCTAGGATTTTATGTTGCTATAGAAATCTTGGAGCAACCTGAACCTTTTGTGTTCCCTAGAGTGGATTATTCTCAGATGGTGTTAGTCATGTATATACTCTATTAGTAATAGAGTGAGAGAAAAGAAAAGAAAAAAAATTGAGAGAAAAGAAAGATAGTGAGGGGTTAAGATGGGGAAACTTCCGGTTTTCTTTGGCAAGGATGGAGAAGATGTGGAGGCCTTTGTGAGAGACTTCAAGAGAGCTTGCATAGGAAACAATGAGAGGAGGAAGAATGAGTGGGCCTCATTATTACCAGATTTCTTTGAGGATGCAGCACTTACATGGTATGAGTCAGAATACCAAAAGAGAGAGAGGAGAGAGGGGGAAGAGGAGTCTTGGGAGACTTTGACTTCAGCACTCATTGAGAACTTTCTTCCTGATGAGAGTTATGAGAGATTGATGAGTGAGGTTACATTTCTCAAGCAAGGAGATGGAGAGAAAGTGAGGGTCTTTGTGGAAAGAGTGGAAAAGTTGGAGTCCAGATTTCGCATAGTGTTGAGGAAGGGTGGGGATGATGTGGAGACTACAATGATTGGCATAGGGGCCATGCTCACCAAGAATTTTGTGGGAGGATTGAGACCACAAATTAGAAGCAAGGTGAGATATGAGAAACCTTCTTCCAAGGTTGAAGCTATCAAGATCGCAATTCGTATGGAGGAGAGTTTGGAAGGGGATGAGAGTGATTTGGTGGTGAAGGAGGTTGTGCATCCTCCTCAAGGCTACAAGTATGGTGGAACTTCTGATACTTTGGTGACAAGGGTTGCACCACAAGTAGTAGTTGCTCCAGTTCTTGCACCTCCACCAAAAGATCCACTCCAAACCATCACAGAACAACTTGCGGATCTCAAGATCAATGTGGTGCAACTATGGGAGAATAGAGAGGTGGATCAGAATGTAGGGAGAGGGCCTAGGAGTTATGGAAACTATCCATATAGAGGAGGCCAACCAGCCAACAATTTCAATGATAGAAATTGTTTTGGTTGTGGAGGAAGAGGCCATATCCAAAGGAATTGCCCAAATTCCACTTACCATGGAGGAAGGGGTTATGAGGGAGCCAATAGAGGGAAAGAGGGAGGTAGTGAAACCCAAGTGGCTCCTAATCCCAACAAAGGTAAGGGGATAGCATCCATAGATGTGGTTGAGAGCAAGTATGAGAAAGGAGAGTGCTCAAACTCCAAGGGTCTTAATTTGGAGCTTTTGGCACAAGAGAAGAAGAGAGCTCGTTTTGCAGAGGATGTTCACTCTTCTCAAGGATTTACTTCAAGCAAGGATACTCCTATGTCTACTAGGAGCACTCGCACCTCAACACCATCAACAACAAAGACTCCAAGGAAGAAGTTGGAGATGGAGGACTTCTTGATCTCAAAGCAACAATGGAACTACAATGTGTTGGAGGATGTTGGTAGTCACAAGGCTAACATCACAGTGGGCCAATTAATTGCTTTGAACCCTACCTTGAGAAAGGAGCTTAGAGGTGGTTTGAGTTCTACAAGGAGCAAGAAGAAGAAGAAGGCAAAAGTTCCAGTATCAATGGGGGTGGTGGATGCCAAGCCAGGACCATGGGAAGCTTGTGAATATGCCTCCAAGATTGATGTGAGAGTGAATGGTCACAACATCAAGGATGCATTGGTTGATGGAGGATCAGCAGTGAATGCCATGTCAGAAAGGTTGATGAAGAAGTTGGGTATGATACCCTCAAGACCTTCAACATTTGTGGTGAGCATGACAAACAAGCAACAAGTTCGACCAGTAGGGATGATGGATAAGGTGGTAGTTTCAGTTATGGGAGTTCAAAATCTCATGACTTTCCAAGTCTTGAAGGATTCAAGCTATGACTTACTTCTTGGGAGGCCATGGTTGAGAGCAGCACGCACAACTGATCGATGGCACAAAGGGTACTTAAGGATTGGGCCATCAAACCATAGAGTCACTGTTCCTGTGACTAACACCACCAACACTTCACATTCAGATACCCCATCTTCTGATTATTGCGAATCAGATTCTGAAGGAGGAGCTTCAGGTGTGGACACAAGCATGGAAGAGGAGACTTCCACGGAGGAGGATGAATCTGAATCTGATTCAGATGTGTATCCTTTGTGTGCTATGGATTTTGCACCTAAGCCAGAGGTTTTGAAGGACCCAGATAAATCACCATTGACACTTGAGGAGGTAGAGAGAAGGTTATCTACCCTCAAGTATGGCCCAAATGTTACCAAGGAGGAGAAGGTGAGATTTGAGGAGATTTTCCGCAAGTTCATCCATGTGTTTGCTTTTAGTTACAAGGATTTGAAGGAAGTCACCTTGGAGGAGCACAAGATAGAGGTGGAGTCACATGCAAGACCAATCCGCCAAAAGCAACGTCGCATTAGCCCACCAATATCTTTGGTTGTGAAGGAGGAGATTGATAAGCTCAAGGAGGCTGGATTTATCTTTGAGGTGGAGAATTCAGAATGGGTGTCTCCAATTGTCATTGTGAAGAAAAAGAATGGCAAGCTTCGGGTATGTGTGGATTACAAGAAGCTCAATGCGGTTACCAAGAAGGACTATTACCCATTGCCATTCATTGATGAGATCTTGGAGGAGGTTGCAGGTCATGAGAGGTACAGTTTTGGAGATGGTTATAGTGGATACAACCAAATCAAGATTGCACCAGACCATCAACAACTCACCACATTCACCACACCTTGGGGAACTTACGCTTTCAAGGTCATGCCTTTTGGGCTTTGCAATGCTCCAGCCACATTCCAACGGTTCATGAACAAGGTATTTGAACCTTTCATTGGGAAATTTATGAGAGATTTCATTGATGACTTTTGTGTCTATGGGAGCAAGGAGGAGCACTTTGAGCACCTAATCAAAGTCTTGCAACGCTTGGATGAGGCAAATGCATCACTTAACCCAGAGAAGTGCATTTTTGGATGTGAAGAAGGTCTACTTCTGGGGCACATCATCTCCAAGGATGGAATAGCAGTTGATCCTGAGAAGGTGAGGAAAATCTCAGACCTTCCATTCCCTTCAAGCTTGACAAAGTTACGCCAATTCTTGGGAATGGTTGGGTACTATAGGAGGTTCATCTTCTCATTTTCCAACAAGGCTTATGCATTGACCATCTACATGAAGAAAGGTGTAGATTACATGGTGATTTTGGAAGACAAGGAGGCTCTCAAAGCTTTTGAGGAGCTCAAGCAATCCCTTGTTGTAGCTCCAATTCTTGCTAAACCTGATTGGAGTAAGCCTTTCATCCTCTACACTGATGCTTCTAATGTAGCTATAGGATGCACTCTTAGTCAATTAGACCAAGATGGGCATGATCATCCAATAGCTTATGCTAGTAGGCAGATGGTTTTAGCAGAGAAGAACTACTCTGTCACAGAGAGAGAAGGGTTGGCAGTGATCTTTGGTCTCAAGAAGTTTAGACACTACTTGATTGGAGGGAAAGCCACAATTGTCACGGATCACAAGGCTTTGAAGTACATCTTCAACAAGCCTAATGTTGAAGGGAGACTAGCAAGGTGGATGATACTCTTGTCTGAGTATTACTACACAATTGAGGATAGGCCAGGAAAGAAACATGCAAATGCTGATTTGTTATCTAGAGCCTATGATCATGATGGAGATGAGCCAGTAGATGATTCCTTCCCGGATGAGGAGCTCATGACAATCTTAGTCACTCAAGAGGTTCCAATGGAGTACAAGGAGATTGTGGATTTTGTGACAAGAGGTAACTATCTAGAAGGGATGCATGCTAGGGAGAGGAAGGCCCTTGCAGCAAGATCTAGACCTTACACAATGGTGGAGGATATTCTTTTTCACCAAGGAGCAGATGGTCTACTTCGAAGAGCAGTGGGTAAGGAAGAGTCTATCCTACTCATAAAGGAGTTTCATGAAGGTTTAGTATGTGGAGGACACTTTGCAGGAAAGATGACTGCTTTCAAGATTCTAGATGCAGGTTACCATTGGAGAGGGATTTTCAAGGATTTTCTTGATTATTGCAAAACTTGTCATGTTTGTCAAGCTTTTGCTAGAAAGTCTACATCCACTCCACCACTTAGATCAATTCCATTGCTAGGACCCTTTGAGAAGTGGGGAATTGATTTTGTAGGACCTCTCAATAGAACCCCAAGGAACAATCGGTACATTGTGGTAGTTACTGATTACCTTACCAAGTGGGTTGAGGCTAGACCATTGAGGGACAAGAATGAAGATGAAGTGGGTAGATTTCTTTATGAACGCATTATCACTAGGTTTGGATGCCCTTTGGAGTTGGTTTCTGATAGAGGAGGAGAGTTTACAGGAAGCATTACTACAGCCATGCTACGACATTTCTCTATCACACATAGAGTAACTACATCCTATAAGCCAAATTCCAATGGCTTGGCAGAGAGAACAAATCAGACCTTGTGCATGATGTTGGCCAAAGATGCAGAAATGGAGGGGGCTAAACATCATTGGGACAAGAGGATTCATGCAGTTTTGTGGGAGTATAGGACAACCATGAAGACTTCCACTGGATATTCTCCATTCCAATTGGTGTATGGTATTGAGTCTACCTTACCTATTCACTTTGATCTTCCTACCTTCCAAAGCATTCATAGGAGATTGAAGAAAGCACAAGGAAGTGATGCAGAGAAGTCAAGGAAGGATCAACTCATGGAGTTGGAAGAGGCAAGAGCAGTTGCTATGGTTCGAGTGGAGCAAGCCCAAAGGAAACAAAAGGAGAGCTATGATAAGAGGCAAGGCAAGAAGAAGGTGGAGCCTTTCAAAGAAGGTGATTGGGTAATGTTGTTTGATTCCATTCGATTCAAGAGAGTGCAAAAGAAGTTTTTGCCTAAGTACTTTGGACCTTTCATAGTAGAGAAGGTGTGGGGAAATTACACTTATGATCTCAAGGAGTTGGGAGGAAGACACTTTGATAGGATTAACCATGATAAGTTGAAGATGTACCATAGAAGGTAGAGAGACCTTCACTTTGAGGACAAAGTGAAAACTTAGTCTGGGGGTAAATGTAACACCCATTTGTGCATGTGTGTGGTATTGTGATATTTAGCTTGGTATTACAAGTACTTAAGAGATATTATTTATATAGAGATAAAGGATGGTTCTATATTAGTCATGGTTAGCTAAAGTTAGTCATAGCTAAGATAGATGGGACCTTACTTTAGAGGAAGTAGAAAAGATGAGCACCACTATTTTGGATTTTAGTGTGTTGACTTGGTATTATTCCTAGGTGTTTGGCTTTGGGGAAAGAGTTGAGAACTCTTGGGCCCGCAAGCCTTTTTGTTTTGGATTCTTCTTTAGTCCAAGGATAGCCCATGTGAAGGAATCCTTGCTTTAGTGGTTGGGTCAAGATAAGACCACATGCTTAGGGGAATATGCCCATGTGAATGGATATTCCTTTCTACTTTTTGACTTTACTTGACTTTTAGTCTAGTAACTTAAGTTACAACGGTAATTAGTAACTTTGGTACGTAACTATTTCACAAGTATATAAACAAGGGGTGAGGAGGTACTCATCATCCTTTCATTTGTAACTATCTCTCTCATTGAGTTCTCTAGTGAGCAATGTCTTGAATCTTGGAGTGTTAGCCTTGGAGGAGTATGATGGAGTTGGGGTTCCTTGCCTTCTTAGTCCATGGTGCGCTACCATAATAGCCATCAGAGGTTCATCCTGAGTGAGAGACAAGCTGGCTCACAGTCCACCATAGCCAGGAACTCGAAGGCTCAACATCAGAGAAGTGAGCTCTCTGGAGCTCACTTCGAAACTATACCCCCTGGACTCGAGCTAGCCCTGAAACCCTAACGGTCCCACTGACGGCACACTCGACGGTGCAAACGGTGCAAAGTGACGGTGGGCCCCACCGTGAAGTCAGTACCCCGAACACAAAATCTAACCGTCGGAAAGTAGTCCCTGAGAAACTGCTAGAATAACTCTAACTACGATCACTGGAACTCCAGTGTCCGAGCATCTAGATGCGGAACTACAAATGGCGTGACAAGGCAATTACATCTCAATTTCCTACTCTACAATTGGGAAAAGGTACTGGGACTTATGGCCTTAGCAATTTATAGCATGAAGTGTTTGGTACCATGTAATTTGAGAGCAAATGTGTGTAGTTGGACAACAACACATTGGATAGTAGTTTTAAGGGTAACTATAAGACATTTGGGAAGTTATACCTTCAAACTTGCTTTGGACCTCTAAGTAAATGCATGCACAAACACTTGATTCATATATTTTCTCATAAAAACATTAGTCAAATGGAGGCAATATCAAAATACAAGAACCCAATGCAATTGGCAATCATAGGGGTTTGATGAGACTATTCCAACCTCAAAATACAACATACCTTTCAGATAGCCAAGCAATGTTCTTCAAACCTATGTTTTTTAGAAGAATCATTGATTGAGGACAAATATTTTTTTTGCATCTGTAGAGGATGTTCAATATCTTCAAGGGGCCAAGACAATCTTATCTAATAACCTTTGTCATACACTTTTACATCAATATGAATCTATCAACAAACAAAAGAGAACATGCAATTCCTAATATATGCTTTTTCCCCTTTGTTGTATTTTGGATCAGATCTAAAAGGAGGATGCCAAATGAAGAAGATGTAGGAGGTGGATGCAAAGTATTTGCTGATAGAGGAGTTTATGATAAAAATAAAGAAAGAGAAAAAGGTACTTTTTTAAGATAGGACCCTTACCAAGAAGCTAACCCCTCAATCCAACAAGAGGAACAAGAAGGAGAAGGAGAAGGAGGTGGATCTTTTAGAAGAAGAAAACTGAAAAGGTCCTATTGAAGATTTGGAAGAGGAGGAAGAGGAAGTTCATGTGAAAGAAGAAACAAAGTTGAAAGATGAAAGGGAGAAATCCTTGGAGGTAAAAGATCAAGATGCACTAATTGGCACAATGTTCCTAGATCATGTAGAAGACCCTGGTCAATTCATAACACAGATGATGGGAGAAGATCCAATGCAAATGGAGGTGAGAGAGGAGGTGGGCCTTTCATCTGAACAAAAGAACTAGACCAGCTGTTGGAAGACAATGCAAAAGCACATAGATGAATGATAGAAAATCTACATGGCTTAAGTTTTTTCAAGACATCTTATTACCACTTATGCAAGTAATCAACCAATGTTATTTGGATGATGAGAAGCAGCATCTGGAAGTCACAAATTACACTTCTATGGTAAGAAGCATGCATAATTAGTTACAATGGCAAAAGGTAAAAACTAAGTTTTTATGAATGAAATTATGCATCTTTGGAGGGAGTAATATGAGCAAGGCAAGAAGGAAAATATGTTGCAAGAGCAAGTGGATTTTTTGAAGAAGGAGAAGAGGGAGAAGATGGAGAAAGCAAAGGCAAAAAAGGAACAATTAGTGCAAGTGAAGTGCTTGGAAGATGCTTTGAAAAATCTTCAAAATACATCAAATTTTGATAAGATCAATGCAAAAAAGCAAATTGGTAGTTTGCAATCACAAGTAAAGCAAATGGCTTATCAAAGTATGACATCCAAAGAAGCATCCTTAACACACTGAAGAGAGATTAGCATAAGATTTTGAGAGTGCCAAAAAGAAATTGTAACTCACCAAGAGACCAATGTGCTACTAAGGGTAGAGCTAAATAGTGCACCATTATGTACTTGGGAGTTTGGAGAATAATCTAAAAATAACAATGAGCAAGGAAAAGTTGGAAGGCAAAGTACGGATGAAGTTGATTGTGAGAGACTTTGTGTAGGAGAAGAAACAAAACACAATTCTATGAGTATGTAAGAGTATGGTAAATGTGATAAGCAAATTTATAATAGCCACCGCAAAATTTGGCAAAGTACACAAACTCAAGCTTTTTTGCAAGTTTCTCCTTCATCCTCTACAAGATCAGACTTTAGAAAGGATAGCTATAAATCTTAGAGCCAGGATAGAGAGGAAGTTCCTTGAACTTAGAAAAAATTTGAGAATAACTCTTTTAAACATAAAGGTCAGATTCAAGTTAGTAAAAGGAGAAGATTTAGAACCCAAAGAATCAATAGAGCAAGAAGATTGGGACTATCATGGACATTAAGAGTTAGTAAGTTATGTAACTCCCAAGTAGTTTGACTATTTAAGTATCAAATTCAAAGTGCTTTATCATTCAATCAAAAAATAAGGTGAATAAAGAGATATATCAATTGCTCTATGTCACTTTCTTAATTCCTTTGTGAAGTTGGTTTCTTTGTATTTGAGTGCTAATGAATCTCTTAGTGTTTGATGCAATTGTTTGAGAGCAATGCCTTAATAAGACTTTGTTGTTTTGTAGCATTGACAATAATCTGATTGTGAAGACAAGAATAAATTATCTTTGGGGAGATGTTAAGTTCTTTTGAAGAAGATAAATGCCTTTGGAAGGAGAGGTAGAATATATATATTTGAAATAAAAGCTCTGGCAAAGCTATGCAAAATAAAGATCTCCCCAAAGGATCTCCTTGTTATGTGTTGGTAGTTGACTGAAGAATAGTGACTCCTTCCTATGGGAAGCCATACTAATAGTTACAAATAAAAAATAAAGTACAATAAGCAATAAACAACAATAAAAGACCTCAATATTAAATAAGACTCACAAAGGATCCACCAACCTCCCTAAAGTCTCTAAAGATGGATACACATGAGACTTTATTAAAAGAGTTTTCAACATCCACCTACAAGATAACCCAATCTGGGTGGACATCAAAGAATGCTCAAATGCTAAGAGATACAACTTTTCGGTATACCAACTCCAAATTGATAAAGACTATAATACTATTGGAAGTGAGAATAATGTTGAAGTACACTGCTCTGTCTAACAAGGTCTAGTAATACCTCCCAATAGCAATTGGTCCAATATAATATTTATTGTATCCTTCTCCATTGCAAATAGCAAACTAGCACTTAACACACTAGCATAAGAATTTCACTCCTTATCATTGCTATGACCATTTACAACAACTCTACAAAACCAATAGAAACTTGGAGGAAATCTCTAAATTCCACAAACCATCTCTAACAAGCTCCTTCAGGAGAGGTATAATGCTATGCACAATACATGTGTAATCAAAAAGCAATCAATCAAGATATAATACTCCAAAACATCTAATTGTATTTCCTCTATTTGTAAAGGATGTAATTGGTTTCAAGAGGAAATAGGCTTGTAAATAAGACTAGCCATACACAAAGTGTGTAGGGCTTGAGCCACTCTTCTATACTCTTGAGCTTAGTCCAAGATCCTACACAATCATGATCAAGTAGAATCTATAATATCTAGTGACTAAAACTATCTACTAAACTGTAGTCTGAAAGAACTCTTCTAGAAAGGTACCCCAATCCTCCACTCAGAATCTACAAATTATAAATATCTACAAATTACCTCTCTCTACCCTTCTAGTGCAACAACGATACTAACAAAAAGATCAACTTAACATGTGTAATGTAGTATAAAAAATCTAAATGTGTTTACCTTCTTCAAGTTTGGATCCCAAGTGTCCAATCATAATCCTTTTGCATCTTGTTGGCATGAGTCTTTACCCTTTATAAAGGGTACTATGACACATAGTACATGGTGTATTTTTTGTGACTCCAGGTGGCACCATGAGAAGTAAAGCCATAATTACACAAAAATAACAATAGCAACACAAGAATTCCTTCTTGTATATATAAAAATCACATACCATTCAGATCTCATTTCATATAAATAGATGTTAACTTTTCAAACTACCTAAACTCACATTATCTCTTTATTTCTAAGTTTTCAAACTAAATTTCAACAAAATAAATGTACAACAACCAAGAAAGTAAAAACTAGAATCCCAATCTATCACTATGGTATTCCAATAATTACTCAAAACTATCTAATACCTCTATAACTGAAATTGAAGAAATCTTAATTTTTTTTTTATCCCGTCTCTCTCTCGCGCATCGCCTTTCAGTTGAAGAGAAGCTTTTGACCGGGAACACGGGCTACAGTAGCATCTCCGGCGATATGCGGAAGTGTTATTGGAGCAAGCACGGTCACCTGCGCTGCTCCGGGATCGTGAGCGGCGCAACGTAATGACAGGGAGCGGGAGTTTTGACGTGTTTGAGAGAAACAGAGCTTACACAGGAGAGCAGAAATGCATCAATTCGAGCAATTGGCTGAGCCCTTGGGCATTCTTCCACCTGTAGAGTTTGCTTTCTCTTATGGATCCGGTGTATTCCCTCAAACTAGCAATCAAAGCCAGCTTACAACCGAGGTAAAATTGCGGTGTGAAAAGAAATGCACTAAAACACTGAGACAAAATGAAGTCTCAGGGTTTTAGTCAACATCCAATGTTTGAAGTGCAATTGTGAAGTCCAAATGCAAACCTTTGAATTTTTGGCCCGTCGTATCTGACAGACGTGCTCCGTGCAGAAGCCAATGGTGGATTATATCCTAGGAGTCTCTTCTCCCAGCGATTGGCACTCGAAGGTCCGTCATTCAGGTCATAGACATGCTCCCTACACGGACTGGGATTGGATTTTAGTCTACCAACTCTTGCGCTGAATGGCCTTGAAATTGAGATTTGACGCTATTCCTTTTGTTGTCAGTGTATTGTCTGGATTTCTGCTCGACTGGTCTCAGGCTTAAGCTCTGGGCGTTAATTCTATCATCCAATGAAAAGATATGCTTTGCTCCTTTAGTATCTGCGGAATTGCCTGGCTGGCGCAGATTTAAGGCCTACAGGGTTTTCGCTGCAGGTGAGTTTGTGGCGCTTCATCTTGATATTGCATGAGCCAAGCATAACGTGATCTTGTTTGTCTGTTGTTGGCATGGTCTTTATCACAGAATATCGAGAGGAACCCACATCACTACTCCTCCTGGCTAGCTAAGTTTGGAGGCAGCTGGGTATGTTTGTGTTGCTTGATTTCTCTGATCGTCTGGTACTGCAAATCATAAGACGACTCGCGGGATTTACAGAACTTTGTCAGAGAAGTCTATCGTCAGACCTCGCAAGCCGAATTTCCAGAGAGTTCAGCGAATCCTTTCAAGTTAGATTCGTTTTGTAATGGCATGAATTGTCCCTGCTTTTACCAGAGAAATTGTCCTGCTTGCATCCTGAAGAAACCAAGACCGAAGGAGAAATCAGTGCTGCATTTTCTAGCAACGCATTCTTTCTTACGCTTCTAATTTTTAATTTTGTTCGACTGACTATTGCTTGGGTTTTGTTCCGCAGGTTTCTGGATGTGCAGATACTATAGGAGTTGGGATACATTTTAATCCGTTTATACCATGGAAGAACAAGGTGCATCTTTCGTAGTCAATCTGCAGTCTGTTCTGCACCCAACCACGAGCAACAGCTAGAACACATCATATACAGGGAATCTGGGGTCCTTCGATTGAATTAGGACTCACAATAGTGAGGTTTTATTAGCCCATTCTGCTGGTATCCCGCATTACGCCATATATGAATTGTCAGGTCCTTGCTTAAAAACGTATTGCTATTTTAGGCTAACACCTCAATTGTTTGGATCACACAGTAGGTACTAGTTATTGTTCCATTTTGCCTTAGGTCTAGGTATGTCACTTGCATCTCATCTTATACCGTGTTATTTTAATGGGGTTCTGTATTCCATCAATGAGATACCTTACACTTTGTTAAAGTTCGCACGAGTATCATGAAATAGATTTGTTTTAATGGTGCCGCAGACGATAAAATATGGTGTCATCAGTATGGAGAGGGTAAAAGAAGACATCCTCACTTGGAAATCACTATACACAAGCGGACGTCTCCAGAAGCCAGTTGAGTTGTCACTGCCTGAAAGATTGACGCAGATCCTACGATCATATTGGCGGCTCTTTATATCTTAACTTGAGTATTCCTCAAATTAGATGGAACTATGCCCTCCAGCCATTCTTCAATACGTTGAATATCAGCAAGATCCATGGCGAAGGATTACATTTAGGCTGAGGGTGCAGACTTATTCTACTACCTCCTGTTTATTCCTTACCAGCTCGTTTTGACTTGGACTTCATTGCAGATCTTTCTTCTCGTTGACACTGAGGAGTTGATATGTTTGAACCTTGAAAACTTGAAAGCGGCCCTCTATTCAGCCATGCTCTTAGCACCTCCACAATTTTCTGAGGTATACTCTTCTGAGTCATGTGTTTCCGAAGTTTTCGTAGCGTGTCGCATGGTTCTTGAAATATTTGCGGCCTTACCTTAGATATAGAATATATTGTGGGTTCTATGATTTACAGATGTCTTTTGGAGCTATTCCGGGTCAACTTGCGAACCAACTTGAAGCTGTCTTCATTTGATTGCTAGACAATCAGGGGTGTGAAGCCGTTCAGTGATCGAACATCCAAACATTACCATTTCTGTATAGTGTCATGTATACAGACGCATGTTTTTTGTCTCATGCTCGGAGAGAAGCAATATCATGGACAAAATTGGTTCAGATGTCATGTCACCGTCTAATTCTGTAGCTTATTGTGCAGGAAGAATTATACATGAATATATGCGGCCTATCTTATCTAGGTGATATTAGGATGTTCTTCGCTGAAGACAAAAGAAAGGTTCGTTTCCAAGCTCCATTTTTTCCTGATAATCATTGGCGTCTGCGTGCTAACTCTAGCAGCATCTGGTTCTTTCTGGTTCGAAACTCTGGAGCTACCCGCTTTGTGTTGCTTGAGAAAGTGAAGTTGTGCATTGTTCACTTACCGTTCCATTTCTTACAGGTGCAAAAGATAGTCAGAGGTAGCAGTCAAAGATTCGGGGAATTATATCGGGGTCCACTCCATAGTGCGGCTAACTCTGGTCTTGTAGAGTTACCAAGATCATTTGGCAACGATCCCCAGGCGAAACTGGTTCAGGTAATTTCCATGTTTACCCACTCCATTTTGATTTCTGAGCTAGGAGATAGTCCTGTCTTCAATGTTTATGTAGATATGAAACCATGTTCATGTAGCGGATTTTCCACTTTAGTACTCAATGTGCCAGAGTAGGAGATACGCGCCATAGTAATTTAACTGTAGTGCTAGTTCACAGCTTGGGATACTCTCATGATCTCATGGTCTCTTACGAGTGAGCTAAAAAATTAGACAAATTGAGTACTCATAATTTGAATATTTCCTGTTCAGGAGTCTAATGAGCCGATCAGTTCAAGCCTGTCCTTCACGAGCTGTGCTTTAAGCATGGTCTAGCGTTATGTTGGGTGTAATAATTCCATCAGTGTGACTGGTATTTCACAGGGCCGTGACAAATCACAGGTAATAAAGCTGGTTGCTGGACTTCCTATGGCTGTTTTAGCACGACTTGCTTCACAAATTGGAGTGACCTACGAGAGCCACATCCCTAGTAAGTCAATCTTTCCCTGAGAAAATGGACCGACTGTCTGGAGTTCGAAGTTAGAACTCCGGGGTTTAACCCATCCTTTTGTGTGCAGGACTAGTGGTAGCAGAGGCTGTTGCACAGTCAAGGGAAGGGCATGAAAAACTTGTGCGGAAAGCGATTGGCGGCATAGTCAGAAAGTCCAGCTTGAGGCAAGCAGTGTCGGGACTTTTCGCTGCTGGAGGAGTAAATGCATTGCAGTACCTAGTCCAGAAGACGTCGAAGGCATGGCGATCGTGGGAACCATGACAGTCCTACCCCAGGCTCATGAGCTGCGGAAGTGAATGATGTTCAACTTTAGGGGTAACGAGCTCACTGTGCTAAGGCATGGGGTAGAGAGTCGACCCTTAAGACATAGTGTTCGTATGTACGAAGGCTCCAAGATGCATAAAGGTGAAGTGTCAAACTTAGAAGATAATGGAGGTTTGGCCCTGATGCCTAAATGCTAGGTTGCCTGAGGATGAAGCTTCAATAGGTGACGTAGGAACTTTAAAGGAAACACTTTGTTTCTCACCTCCATTGAATCATTCTCTAGGTGAGGACATACTCAAGGTTGGGACATATTGTAGAATCACGTAGTACCGCAGTTCTTGATTGTCTGAAAATGTGTGCTCTGTCTTCCACAGTGGTACAGTATTGGGATCTGCATATTCTGAGCCAATAGCCAGACAAGCGATGGTTTCCTGTATTTGGTCCGTATGAGTGAAACACCTGTTTGATGACCAGAGAATCCTGTGTGAACTTCGGACAGTGAGTAAAACTATGTCTGTCCATAGTTTAATTGCCAATCATATCGAACTTGCTAGGATGCCTTGTGGATCTGCGCTAGTAAATCTCCCCGGTTGAGCTGGTATACAATTTGTGTCTCAAAATGGACTTCTTTACTTCCATCAACCGTCTTGGTGTCACTGGCAGACCATCTAATTGCAAGTCTACAGTACCTTACGAAGGGTTGCAGAAATATGTCTCTGCTAGTTCGGAGTTTTCTTCGGGGAGATCCAGGCACCTTCTTGGGCGAGCTCGGGGGAAGCCGTCCGAATCTTTATCCTAAGTCTTCATCAAGCACGTTCGCCTGCGCGGCTGCACAAGGACAATAATGGTCGAAACGCCGGGGAAAAGCTATTTCAGAGAGATTCACAACATGAAAAGCTGTTGAATACTTATGCCCGTTGGAAAGTACTCACTGCATTGAAGGAAAGCAAAAACCGTTGGCTGATTGAGTTGAAGAAGAGCGCTTAGGTCTGGGAAGTGCATTCTACTGGGTACGGAGACATTGACTGATTTGGTCCGAATCTGTCCCCAAATACATCCAGTAACCACGATGATACATATACGCAGCGCCTTTCATCAGCATAATTCCAAGGCATGAATATGAGTCAATTCTGACTCGTATCAGAATATCCCCATCATGCAGCTGCTGAGAGAGGACAGGATCGTAAAACTCCAAAATCCTCCGCCACTGTGAACTACCATGATGAATGATCAGATCTCCCTTTTTCGGGACGAACGAGATATCAACTCGTCCCGGCTGCCTTCGCTTGCCACCGGACGTGCTTCGTTCCGGATCTGAACCAGGATCTCTTCTCAGAGCCCGCAGAAGAGCCACGTCCCACGTTAAGCTACAAGCCACAGCATTCGGACCTCTGGAATTGTATTCCTGGCTGGTGGAATTAGTAATTTGAGCGGTTTGACGGTGATGGTGGTGATGGTGATATAGAGGAGGAGGCGGAGGAGGAGGAGGAGGATATTGAGATGACGCGGTAGAGTGGCAATGAGCGGCGCAATCCTGGAGAATGACGGAATTGTCGATCGAGTCTATTTCTTCGCAATCCTGTCTAGAGACCATCGACTGGTTCTCACAGCCTGATCGGACAGAGTCTTCGTCGCATTGCTGCTGCCTACTTCCCATGCAGTTCATGCACGAGAAGTCCATCACGCAAACCTACAGTACAGTACTGTACAATTCCATCGAGCAATGAATCCATTCTTTAACAGACGTTTCTCGATAGACGGACGGACGGACGGAGAGCTCCTCTGAGAAATTTCAAGGGGTGCGTGTGGCAGCGTATCCAAACGTACAAGAGGCGTGTCCACTCCTTCAAATACATTTATGTAGAAGAATTCTAAAATAGGGGCAGCGCTAACTCGTTCTTCTTCATTTGATTTTCATTTACCCTCCCTCTTAGCTCGTTTGGATTTGGATTTGGATTACACAGAGAGTTATGGTATTCCGCACACCTTCTGGATATATGAGCAGATGAGACAGGACTTACTTTTCGTATGAAATTATTTTAATATCACAAAATTTTTTCCTTCTATTGTCTAATATATAAATTGAATTATTACATTTATTTTTTTTACATAAAAATAAAAATTTTATTGCTTTTTTGTATCTGAACAGTAATTTGATCACACCCAAGATCCAAATATTAAAAATTGGGAATGGCTAAACTTTATTTTATTCAAAGAAAGGAATATTCTAATGTTCTCTCTTTGTATATGATAGAAATATATAGAGATTTCTATATTAAATGCCGTTCATTCTGATCGGGCTTCTACATTTATATGTGAGTATGTTAGTGATTACATATGAGGAGAATATTAGACAGATAATTGTTGTTAGGGGAGGTAGCAAATCCATTGAAAGTATAATAGAATTAGTGAAGTCTTTTGATATTTATAAAAATTTAGTAAAGCTGTTCAAAAATATCTTAAAAGAAATTTATAGAGAAATATAGCATACTTATATGAACCCTTAAGGATATCTAAAAGATATATTCTATCTTGTTATTGCTCAATGATCTTCGTCTTTTTCTTCAACTAGCTTCATTGAACCATGAATTTGTTAGTAAGAGTTATATTTTTTTATCTTATTATTACTTAAATAATCCAATATTTTGCTGCAACAACTTCATGGAATATAATAGAATCAAATCGCTTCATTGTGGCTACTTTAGAGTGAGTTACCTTACAAGGGGTATTTAAACTAAGGCTCGTTGATGCTACAAATTCTAAATTCAATGTTTTTTATTACCCAAATCTTGCATCTTGATTGATAATAAGCAAAGTTGCTAGCTATTTCTAGTCAGCTATTAGATCTCCAAACCTCATTGCAAATTGTAAAGTAATCCGTTGACACAAGGAAATCAAGGTAAGGTAAGCAATAGATAGCAAGTTAAGAATAAGGAAATTGCAGCCAGGATCTTGTGAGGTACAACTGAAAACCTATCTTACATAAAGTTTAGCATTAGGGTTATAAGTTTGGAAACAAAAAAGATGGATTCTAAACTATTCATGTGGATAATGGAGCACAAATCCTTGGTTATCCTTGGTTAAGGATCCTAAGGATACATAGGACAAATTCTTGATTTTACAATGAAAAGT
Organism: Lunularia cruciata; assembly: GCA_948567375.1. Classification (NCBI taxonomy): domain Eukaryota; kingdom Viridiplantae; phylum Streptophyta; class Marchantiopsida; order Lunulariales; family Lunulariaceae; genus Lunularia; species Lunularia cruciata. The sequence goes on along the minus strand of OX419755.1, from coordinate 81,871,643 downwards.
TTAGAGTTCCTCTAACCAAATCCATTGAGGTAAGAGATAAAAAGATAAAACTTGTGGATGAATCATAACGTGAGTTATTCTAGCATGTGGCCCCACACAATCATCAATGGAATTTTGAATGCATGCCACATGTTGCCGAGGTTCATATATATGTGACCCCATGCCACTAGGTCATAGGTTATTACCTTGTGGCCCAATAGTCCCATTTCCCTGCTTTGTTTCACGTGTTTTCTTGTTGTTTTGCACAAATTTATATGTTTTTGCATCTTTGGGTGTTGAAAGGTTTACATTTTTGTGTTTAAACATATCCATAAGTATGAATTCTTCAAATAGTACAACTAAAGCATTGACGATATGGAAGCTTTAGAAGGCTTCTTGCGAGCACTTGCACTTGATGCTATTATACAAAAGTGCATATGCCATACAAAGGTTATGTTTTCCTAAGGTGGGTAATTGGTGGAGAGTTCTATGAAACTTATGTAGCTTGGATTGGCTTGATGATTTCTGCTTTCACATCTAGACTTACACTCACCGGATGCAAGCATTGAGATTTTGTCAATTGCCAAGGTGCTTCAGACAAAAAGTTTGCACCCATAAAGTGCAACCAAATCATTCTCCCATTTGGCATTTTGGCTACAAGCACGCATGCATATTGCATGTCTAGAGACTACACTAACCAATTTGGGTGGAAGGTTTCATAGATCCAACTAGATCATAACCATGAGTTGCTTATTGGTAGTGAGCATGCTCTACTTTTATGCACCATCCTGAAGAAGATTTGAAGGAACTACACCTTTTGGGAAGTGCAAGTATCACCATTTTGTTAGAGGACGGAGGTACAAAAGAAAATTAGTGTCAACAATCTTGGCTATTTTGACCAGGATGTGTGAAACTTTTTGGCTAGGGTTTCTTATAAGAAATGATGCACTAGATATGATTACCACACTCAAGGAGCAGCAAGACCAAGACATCAATTTCTTCTATCAGCTTAGCACATCCTCTAGATCAATGGTCCATCATATTGTGGATGCTTAATTTTTGGTGATATCATTGTATAGACACCACATATCAATTAGATAGATACAAAATGCAGCTTGTGATCTTTGTTGGGCTGAATCAACATGGCCAAAGTGTTCGATTTGGATGTGTAGTGCTACAAGATGAGAAATGTGATAGTTTTACATGGCTTCTAACTTGGATTGACACATGCACCAATTGCCCATCATTATGTTTACCAACCAAGATGAGTGGATGACAAGAGCAATTGCAAAGACTTTACTAACTACTTGACTTTGTTACTACAATTGTTGCATATTCAAAAGTTTCCTTTGTGGTTTCTATCTATTTTGGGTAAGCAATTTTACCAATTCATCCGTGATTTTTGGGCACTTATGCAATTTCCATCATTGGATACATCTCATGCATAGTGGAAAAAACAACAATGCTTGCATAAAAATTGGATAGAAATCAAAGGATTTTTAAGCTTTTGAAATCTATCATCAATGGGTTGAGCAATACTTCCACAATATATTTAATGTAGGGTTATCAACTACCCAACAAGCGGAAAGCTTGAATGTTTTTTTGAAGCATTTCTTGATTCTACAGACCTCACTCAAAAGATCTCATATGCATCATGGAAAATGCATGGACACAATAAGATAATGCAATTGATGTTGTAGCTACTTACAATGTGCTCTACCATCATTTACTAATAGTTGGGTCTCTAATAGAGAAGCAACTTACACAAAAGTTAGCACTAAACTTACACATTTGTGAAAAGTCAAAAATAGATGTAAGAGGCATATGCAACAATATGCATGTGATAGTGTGCATTTATTTTAGAGGCTAGTCTCAAGCTAAAGCCTACATCATTGAAATTGATAGACCACATGACACTTAGTATGCTTGTATTGCTCATCTACATGCATCTCTTCAAGTTTTGGACTACTACCAATGTCTTTTCTATGGAGAAGTTTTATTTGCCAACGTAATGGCAAAATATTGGAGCACCCATCAATCAAGTGTCTAATAGGATCATGGCTACTTCAATCATTACCAAGTCTATTGCAAATCCACTTGTAATCAAAACCAAAAGACAACATGTGAACCATAAGCAAATTTGATCAAGCATTGAAATCAATTCAATAGCCAAGAAGCAAAAATCATGAAATTTAATGTTTGCCTAGCCATAAGATTAGTACATGCACAAAAAAAGAAATTGTAACACTATTAGAGCATAATCTTATTTGCAAACACACAACATTCTCCAATGGAAAGATAATTGAATAAAAGTATGTATTTTGCTATAGTTGGTTGTTTTAGAAAATGTCTTCTTGCTCAGATTTGATTGTAAGATTTATGGTGAGGTAAGATTCATGGTTGACCAAAAAGAGAGGACTAATCCTTGAAGGAGGTTTGGACCCCCAAGCTTGCCACAAACAAGTCCCTTCTTCTTGCTCAAATTTGATTGTAAGACTTATGGTGAGGTAAGATTAATGGTCACTGAGCTTGTATTGTTGATTCAAAGCACAAAGATTATCTCCATCACATAAAATGTGCCTTGATGATAGTGAAAAATTGATATGTTCTCAAAAGAAAACAATATCTTAGCAAATCTCAACTCATTGCCTATCAACTTTTTGCATCACAATTGCCAATGTTCTTGTAGATTCATATCTCTACAAATGAAAAACAAATTAGGGTTGAAAATTTATAGGTGATTCTCCTCATAAGTCATGCTTGTACCAATTGCATCAAAGTGCTCTATCATACATAAAAATTCCTCTTAAATCATGGAATATACTATAATGATGTAGAAGGATTTTTGCTTGCTGAAAACATTATTTTTTTCCTTCTCATTTGTGGTTAAAATCCATTTATTACATCATTTTATAAGATTGTGAAACAACTAACAACTACTATGGTGAAATTTATCCCCAAGAAAAGAACACGATAACATTTGTCTTCAAGATAAGAACATGATAACATTCACAATAAGGAAGTAAATCCATTCCATGTGTCTAATATAAGTATCTCTGTTAAGTGGTGCAGGCTCAAGCAGATGGTGATACTATGCAAGTTAATGTTGCTACTTTGTTGCCAAAACTTGGTTTAGAACAATTACCTTCAAGTTATTGTATTATCTATAGCTATGTCATTTGGTTGATAACTTTCATTACCATTTACTGATCTGAACAAGTTGCAAACTAATCATCAATTGATCTGAACATGTCATGGAGCCATTGAATACTTCACTAACCATTGACTAATCTAAACAGATTGCAAATTGAACGTAGATTGATTTGAATAGGTTGATGAAGCCATTGACTACTTCAATAATGGAAGCTTGATCAAGAGTGGAATAAAATTAGTATGGATTATTTGCAAGAAATTGAGAGAGTAAATCAGACAATGATTGAGAAATAGAGATGTATATTGATTGAGTAACACATTTTTTTTGTATAGATATGTTGGATAGTGAAAAAAGGTTGGTTAGATGTACTTACTTTGGAAAACATTGGCTTCCATAGACGGCAGAAATTTTGAGGTGATTTGAGCATCAATCCAATATCATTGTTCAAGCCAAGCACATTGATAGCAAATAATTCAGCCTTGTTGCTATCAGTTTTGCATCCATTCCAGTTGCATGTTTTTGTTCCTCTTATCTCTACTCTTAAGCTTGTGTAAAAGTTGCAACATCCATATATGTTCAAATTGTGTTCATGAAAACCTTGCATGCTGAATTTATCATTTGATGATCTAGATGTGGATAGAGAGAAATCTGTGAATTTCAACCATGATATGTAGCTACAGGCATATGACTTCTCAGACACATCCAGATCATCACACACTAAAATGCAAAAACATATGAATTGCAAAGATATATGAAATGCAAAGATATACAAAATGAAAAACTCACAAAATCTGGAAATATGCAAAGCAAGCAAGGAAAAGTGAACCATTGGACCAAAAGATAATAAACTATGGACCAATGACATAGGGCCACATGCATGTGAATCTCAACTGATCATGATATGGGTTCAAAACTCCACCATTAATTGCTAGGAGACACAAGCTACAGTTTAGAATAGCTCTTATAACATTCAAGGTCTTGGTTTGAATGTTGGTTCCAAATTTTGGAGTCAGTACTTGTGTTTTGTGAAGAAAAGGTAGACCGTCAATCTAATTAGGACAATCTACAAGGAGCAAGATAGTTTCTATTTAGCTCATTGCTTCATTGTTAGATGGTCATTTATGTAATTTTATACATAAAAGAGTCTACAAAGTTTAAGAACTTTGTAGACTACAAACTTTCCTTGCGTTTAGTTGTATTTTTCATCATTCTTTCTGCACTATAATTGAGAGAACACAGTTACACACAATCCTTTGTTACACCTAAGGAATTTCTTGATATGGTCACCATGAGAATGATCATCTGTTTGCTCAAAGGCAAAGTCCACTTCACTTTAGAATGTCTTTCCTCCACATCTAACACTTTTCTTTTGGTGTCCTTAGTGCAGTTGGATTGAAAACTTTAGTTGGAAGTTGAAAATTGGAGTTGGCATCTTTGTGTTGAATTTTATGTTAAACCCTAAACCCATTGCATTTTGCAACCTTTCACATTTGGTGAAATTTAGAATTCCAACTTTAGTGCAACATATGCATATTCTTAAATTCAACTCCAAGATGGCTCCAAACTACATTATTTGCAAGTTACTTCCCATAGATCCAAAACTTGCAAAAGACTTGGAGAAGAGAGGATCATTGAAGTTTTTAGACGTGATTGAAATATAGCTTCATCAAAGTGATAAAAGAACTTTCGATCCCAAGTGTAAGTATTCTTCAAGGTTATCTTCATCATGCAAAACTTGGAACTTGGAGCACAAATCTTTAGTAATTGATTTGCAATTTCACACACTATGGAATGGTTGTGGTCACAATAGGGAGAAATAATTTTGGAATAATGGGAGGCTTATGGCTGTGAGATATGCCCCATAATTATTTCTATGGGATCCCATAAGAAATCCCCTCCTATTTGCAAACAATATGTAAAGTTCTACTAGAGCTATATTAGGTATTTACGGGCTGTCTTAGAAAAGGGAATTTGGGGTTGAACATGGGGCTTATGGGTAGAAAAAATGATTAATTCCTAATGATTTTAATTGAGAGATTTTAATGTAGATCTGTCTAGATGTAGCATGTGTCACCAAGTCACAAAGGGGGTTCAAAGAAAATATTCTTAATGAAAATTTGAATTCATGGGATCAAAAGAGGGACCCAACTATTGATAGAAGCAAAGCATGGAGAAATGGGTGAAATTTTGTAATTCAAAGAGGAATTACAACCCAAGAAATTTAGTGCAAATTGTGATTGTTCTATGGAGCTAAGTGCAATGCTTTGTAAGTACAGATAAAATGCCAACATGGCCTTAGAGAAATGTATGGTAGTTTTACTTGGAAAAATTTATAGTGTATCTTTGTTTAGAACCACACTTTGAAATTGAAATTGCAGTTGAAGGGATCATGGTGTAGACCCAATGGAGTGGCAGATTTCAATCCTCTTCCCAATCTCTCTCTCGATGATATAGCAAGGATTAATATTTCTCTTCCTAGTCTTGAGCATTAAAGTGCTAATTCCACTCCTGCATATAGGTTAGGATTCCAAGAACTCTTGAAAATGGTTTGTTTTGAGCTCATTACACCTTCTCTTATGAGTAAAGGAAAAGCAAAATGTTATGCTCCTAGTATTAGGAAATTGAGCATAGGAAAATGTAAGGAAGATAGATTTAGAATAGTTTCACATAATTATAATTAGATTCTTGATTATTTGGAGGATCCAAATCATTAAGCAAATCCATGGTGGTAGTGTGGTGCTCCTATCGTTTTCAAGAAATCACTTTTGTTGATCATATCAAGCTTAAGTGCTGGAAAACCACCATGAATAATCTAGGTACTAGGAAAGTGCCTCAAAGAGAGATGATATGAAGGTATGCCACAAAAAGTAGGATATAAAATCATTACAAGTGATGTAGGATGATCTCAAGTGCATGCAAAAGGAAGAACACTTGTGGTGGTGTGGAATGAATTGGAGTGCTTGCAAGAGGATGGGCATTGGGAGTACCAATAGGTGAAGCTTATAAGGTTGAGTCCCAAGTGCCACCTTGGCACTTTTAGTTAAGTGCCACCACAATTGAACCCACTACTAGCTTAGTTGGAATTTGCCAAGGGCCATTACACTCAAGGTAAATGTTAGCACTTGGCATGCAAGATTGGCATATGGGAAAGTGAAAGGAAGAGAATATTTGGCACATGGGAGAGTAACTTATCACCATGGATAACATGTAGAGGCCTTTGCCTCTGTAACAAGAAGTGCCCACCTACTTTGTAACTGCCAATTGACTAGGAATTGGGACTATAAGTCGAGGCACTTAGCTAGCAATTACAATCTTTAGAAATTTTTTTGTCTACTTAGCTGATTGAGTAGTGTCTTCCACTTCATCAAAAACCAAGAGAGAGTTACTGCAAGTAGTTTTGGAGTAGCACTTAGAGTGATTTTCAACACTTGGAGTGATTTGAGGTACTTAGAGTAGTGGCATAAAAGAATCTTAGCACCTCTTTTCTATCAAGAACCATGGTGTTCACAACCAAAGCTTATCAAAAGATCCTTGAGGCTATTCTTAGGTCCCCTATTTGAAAAAATGAGCAATGCATTGTAGGAATATGTGATCTGGAGCAAGCACTTGGGATTCTTGCTATGGAACTAGGAGTTGATAGACTTCCAGATGATCCATGAGACAAATGGGAAATGAGATAGAAAACTGGAAGGGATGAAAGGAAACCTAATAAATTGGATGAAGGAATAATGGAGAATGGTACTTGGCCTGGATGCTGGATTTGTGAGGGCAATGACCATAGATAGCAAATTCATAGAGAAAGAATTGACAATCAAAATCAAGGCCACCTTCAATGATAAGCAATCAAAGAAAAATGGGTGGAGAGTAGTCAATTACAAGGATCTTTCAAGAAGAGCCATAGTAGAGGTGGTAATGAAACTTTTAAACAAAAAAAAACCATCTAATTGACCAATGGCCAGGCCATATTTTTTGATTACATGTATTTGAGAGAGCTAATAGATTGGGCAGAGATGTTTGATACATAGTCAAAGCTCTTGCACCAAAATTTTAAGGAAGACAAAGGTGCTAACTTACTTGCTCCTTTTGCCATAAATTACTACATGGATACCAACCATCTGACCAAAGAAGAACAAAAGAGGTTCTTGACCCATTTACATCTTGCAAGTAATTTTGATGATCAAACCCAAAGGACCCACTCAGCTCGCCAAGTTTAGCATGTAGATGTTAAGTTTGCTTGCAAAAGTCTCTTTGTGCCTATGGATGAAGAATTGGTCATGCCAAAGAAGAAGAAGAAGAAGAAGAACGGGAAAGAAGAAAAACTGATCAAGATGCTTGGGAACCAGCAACTGCAAAGCCAGTTCTGGTCCAAGAAGTTCTGGTCCAAGAAGGCATATTTATCAATTGGAGCCACATTGCAATTAATGGAGATGTTGATACCACAATACCTAACCAAATGCACAAATGTTGTAGACTACACCACCCTAGTTTGAAATCTGCATAAACAAGTCTACACTAGGAAGGCCAAAGAAGACTTGGTCAAGGAAGAAGCCATAGGCCAAAGATCTATACAATGATGAAGCCGCTAAGGTGAGTGCCTTGTTGCATGAAGCTTAGGAACTTAAGACAAGGATTGCCACCTTGGAAAAAAATGGATCCACCAAGCCAAGGAATCTTGGAAGGTGCAAGGCAAAAGGTGGCACTCTGCCTTGAGTTTGGTCAATATAAGAAAGATGCCAAAGACTTACTTCATGGCAAGTGCTAGGAGTTGGAAAACACTCGGAGAGCTTTGAAGGAGGGACTGTAACACCCATTTGTGCATGTGTGTGGTGTTGTGATATTTAGTTTGGTACTACAAGTACTTGGGATATCTTTTATATAGAGATAAAGGATGCTTCTACATTAGTCATAATTTGCTAAAGTTATTCATAACTAAGATAGAGGGGAACTTACTTTCAAGGAAGTAGAAAATATCAGTATTAGTATTTTGGATTTAAGTGTATTGACTTGGTATTATTCCTAGGTGTTTGGCTTTAAGGAAAGAGTTGAGAATTCTTGGACCTACAAGCCTTTTTGCTTTGGATTCTTCTATAGTCCAAGGATAGCCCATATGAAGAATCCTTGACTTTGTGGTTTGGTCAAGATAAAACCACATGCTTAGAGGAATATTCTCATGAGTATGAATATTACATTAGACTTTAGACTTTATTTGACTTTTAGCAGTAACTTGAGTTACTCCAATAATTAGTGACTTTGGTGGGGAAGTATTTCACGAGTATATTAACTTAGGGTGAGGAGGTACTCATCATCCTTTCATTTGCATCTATCTTTCTCTCATTGATTTCTCTAGTGAGCAATGGTTTGAGTCTTGGAGTGTTAGCCTTGGAGTAGTATGATAGAGTTGGGGTTTTTTGCCTTCTTAGTCCATGGTGTGCTATCATAATAGCTATCGGAGGTTCATCCTAAGTGAGAGATAGGCCAACTCACAGGACATGATCAAGTGGTGACCTTAGAGGCACAAATGCAGGAATACAAAATGGAAGTGGCAACACAATGGTGCATCTCACCAAGGAAGCAAAAGATGAGAGAGCCAAGCATGCAAAAATTCTCCAACCATTAGAAAAGCAAAAGGCCAAATGGAGTACTTGGACCAATAAAATTGAGGAGGACCAGCTCAAGGTGCTGCAACAATTGGAGGAGGCCCAAACCTTATTTATAGACAAAAGAAGGATGCAATTATGCAAATAATAGATGAAGCATCATGGATTGAAGCTATAGGTCTAATGACTGAAAAATCAAGCATATGAAGAAGAGAAGATGAACATCTTGTCTCTAGTTTGAAGGAGCACTTGGACAAGAAGTTTACCAAAGTCTACTAGACATACTTGTTGGAGATAGCAAGGTACCATGCACAAACTGATCAATTACTTAGATATCACATAGGCAAATGCAGTCCTTTGTCTCTAGTAGTTCAGCCCAAGGCAGTCCTTTGATGTAGCATGCATTCTTAGCCAAGTTTTAGGTACTCAGAATTGTGTAGTAGTTAGGCACTCCAAGTAGGCCATTGGTGCAAACACTTGGGATTGTACATATTTCAGAAGAAGTGCCCTTGGGATTGTATGGACATTTAGAATTATACACTAAAATTATATTAGGCAAGGAACTCATAATCTTCCCTAACATGCATTAATCATTCTACATGTGATTAGGATAAGATAGGATTAGGAATTGACTTGAGTGATGTTCAATATAAATCAAGATTTTTAGGATCCTTTTTTAGATCCTTTTTTCAATATAAATCAATATTTTTAGGATAAGGATCCTTTTGGGATCCTTAACCCTTTGGCATAGAGCCAGATGAGTATTTAAGGCTGAGTGTTGTTGGCACTCATGTTTGTTCATTCATGAATTTCATACTTTAATAACAAGTAAAGAGTACTCTCACTTCTTTGCAAGTTTTGTGTCTTTTATTTCATTGTCCAAGTAAGAGTAGAGGTGAGGAATTTTGTAGGATTTTCAATGCTTTGTACCAAGCACATAGTTGCTTCTAATAAGGGTGTGCATTGAATTATCCAAAGGAATGAACTCTTACAATGAGTGGATTTTGGGAGTGGGAGGACACAATGAAGTGTTGTTTTATAAGTTGTGCCTTTTGGCAAGTGTAGAATACACTTGCAAGAACTACAACTTTGAATGGAGTGGCACTTGGAGTTGAGCAATCTATCATCTTTAGGAGCAATCTATCATCTTTAGATCTTAGAGTAGAAGTGATCTTTTCTTTTCTTTTTTCTATAGTGTGCCACAAAGGGTGGAACTACCCTCTTTGGGAGTAATTTCTATGCAAGAGGCTAAATAATAAAACAATAAATGAACTATGGTTTTGTGATAATATGGTATTTAGCTTCATTCTTAGTCATTTCTAACCAATATCCTCATGAGAACAAATTTTTTTTACTGATTATGATAAATATGTTGATACTGTGCTGTCACAAGTAGTAATAAGAAATCCTTTCGAAAGAATAGTGCCTTTAGTTACATGGCCACCTTCCTTGTGAGGTTTGGTAATGAGTTTCTAGTGTCTATGAACAAGGAGAAATGGAATAGAAATGGGCCTATTTCTTGAAGTCCTAAAAAGAAGTTTGGCACTGGAAAGACAAGTTCAAAAGTGGGTGACTCATTGATAAGAAGATAAAATATGGATAGACCACTATGAAGGATAGGTTAACAAATTTTTATGCTCATTTCTTTTGGATGGACGCTTTGTTTTGAGGAAGAGCTAATATCTTTCCCCTTGCAATTGTAAGTTTGGGAATGGGAAGTGAGTTGAACCTTAACAAATTTTCCAATAGAGAAAATGAATTACTGATGAGACCTATTGACAATTTCATGAAATGAATCACCAAAGGAGTAAGAAGAAATTTCAAGAGAAGATGGTTCTTTACCAAGAAATTTACAAGCATTTTCTTCAAATGCTTTTTGTATGCAAGAATCAATTCCAATGACCCTTCCAAGTATACAAGAGAGGCCTATTGATTTTAGTCCCTAAGAGTTTGTAACAAGTGATGCATTTGGACTTCACACATAGGATGATTTATAGATTTGAATCACTTGTATGAATAAAAGAGGATGTGAGGAGGCCTTAGTAGCAAAAGAAGAGATGGCACATGCATTTGAGGAGATGCTTGCAAAAGAGAAAGATAGAAGAGATAAAGAGGGGGGAGATTTAGGTTTCAAAGAAGGTGAGGAGATGGTAAAGCAACCTACAAGAAGAGGAAATCTTATAAGGCAAATGAAAATATTTGTCCTAGTTGAACACTTTTGAACAAGGTATGGCAAGTCACATGAAATTGAAGTTTAAATCAACGGAGGCTATAGAGAGGTGTAAATTGGCTGAAATCAAAGCTATGAAGACAACCAAAATAGAAAGGTTGCAGATGAATGTAGAAGAGCAAGATAGAAGGAAGGCACAAAAGCTAAGATTCAAGGAGAGGTTGGCAAAATCAAAGCAACAATATGACATGACACTAGAATTAGCAAAGATAGGGAAAAATCCCAAGAAATTAAAAGCATTGTCACCATCTTTTCTTTGATTGATGACCTTCTTTGCACTATGGTAGTAATCACCTTGTCCTTGATGACCCCAATAATTGCCAAGCAAATTCAAGTGACCATGATATCAAATCATTATTGCAAGATGATGCTTTTTTAATAAAGTTTTGATGTTTTCTCCATTCATGTGAATTGGGTTTGCTTGGATATATATAAAGTTGATTAAGGGAAGTGGAGGGTCTGCTCAATTAGGATTTATTTGCTCAAATCTAATGATGGGGATGCTCATTTGAGTATTGGGTTTGTTCAGAAGTAGTGGATTTGCTTGGGTCCGAGGAAAATATTGAGAGGAGTTGCTTGCCAATAATAAGCCCATATATGGATTTATCCATGTTAAAGTAAGTTTTCTCATCTTGATATAGATTTGCTTGTGCGTATATAAATTCGCTCATTTATAATAGGGGTTTGATTGTGTGTGATATGGTTCTGCTCACCTTAGGTGGAGTTTTCACTTTCATCATCTTAGCAAACCAAGCAAAACAAGTTTGCTTAACTCAAATCGGTTTCTTTGCAAAAAAGGAATATCTATAATCAATCTGGCACATGTTTCATTGACAAGATTCATTTGTAGAAATTTGATTACAAAAAAAATAGTATACATTTTTGCTTGTCTTATTGGATGTTAGCTCAATTAGTCTCACAATTAAAGACCAAAAGGATCTAATCTTTGTTGTAAATGTCCATAATTAACAAATGAATAGACCAAGGAGGTGATATGGGTCTATTAATTTTTTTCTTCTAGAAGAGTTGTGCATGTGGGTTTAAAAGAAAACTATGTTCAAGTGTGTCCAAAAACTGATTGGACCACATTGAGGATATCATGTTTGATACTATCTTCTTTCTTGAAGAGACATTCTTGATTATGGAGAGGTAAATCTGGATCAGTTGATCATGGGAGCAAAAAGATACAAGAATGTGATACTTCTATTTCCATTCATTAGATTTTCATCATCCATGATTTATACTCATCAATGTACCATGGTTGGTTGAAAAATCCATTCTAGAGCAATTTCAAGTTTAGATAAGAGCAATATACAAGAAAAATGTGGTGGCACTAGTAATCAATTATTGTACCAAGTTACATATAAAAAGGTGTACAAAGGGTTTTCTTAAATGTACATGTGAGCATATTCCTATATATAACAATAAATAAATAAACCTACAATTGTGTATCTACTACTATACTCCAATGCATCCTCAAAATTTTTAACAATCCATGTATGGATCCATATATGGAAGGGATGCAGAAGGGAGTGCTCTAGGTGCATATAGGACGTCCAAAGGCATCCTCATGGCATTTTTCTTAGTTTTTAACTAGAGATGTAAAACAACTACACATCATAACATATATATAATGTAAAAAAGGCATAAACATAAATATATTATTTGTTAACTACCACAATGATGATGTCGAGGATTTTGTGTTGGATAGATATCACCATTGAGATATCATAAATATTACATTCAAACATGCTTGAAATTTTATGTTCTTTTTTGTGTCTTTATATGCTAGTTGAGTACCATACTAAGTATATATGATGGGATTAATTTAACATCATAGATAATATGGAAAAATATCTAGAAATGAATGATTAAATTTTCAAATAATTCTTAATTTAATATGATGAATAATGTGAAAATTGATGAATTAATTAAGGTATATGTGTCTTCATTACTCACTTGTGAGAGTGATACTACCTTCCGTATAGTAGGGATCTACATGACTTGATATCTTACAATAATTCAACAAATACTAAATAGTAGCACTTGGGTAAGAAGCAAATTGTTCACACAAGGATAAGATTCAGATTTAGGGAGGATTAAAAGAATGTGTCACAAATTAGTCTTATTATTTACTTCTTAACCTCTTGGGCAAAATTTTCTAGAAGAGGAAAATGGTGCAAGAACAAAAGAATGTGTCACAAAGTAGTTCTTTTTTATTTTCTATTTAACCTCTTGGACAAAAACCATTCCTAAAAGAAGACATGGACACAAATAAGGCGCATTATTGAAAGTTAGAAGTAAAATCATTGACACAAGAAGATACAAGCTTAACAAAAATCTTGAAAGTGATGTTTAGTCCAAAGGTGCTAATGGCTTTGAAGGGTTGGAAGACATATTTTGAGAGTGCATGTACTACCCTTCTTTTTAAAGGCACTCATCTTTATAAGCTTCAACTTCTTCCAAAGAAGATCTTTATGTTCAGCTCATGCATCTTGGTCACTATCAAAATTATAACACATCAAAGTTCCATGAAAGCATCTCTTCCAAATGATTGCATTCATGCTAAGGATCAAACACACAAAGCTCTTAGCAACATTTAGTGCAAACATGAATAAAGCACTCTTTACAAGTGATTAAGAAAGTGACAAAGAGTTTCCACTCTTTCCCTCTATTCACCTATTGCTCTAACTAAACAAGGAGACACTTTGGATTCCTGATGTAAATAGTCAATGAAACCTAAGAGTTATAAAAGCTAAAAACTATCTATTGCAGAAGACCCAAGTGTGTACAAAGGTAATAGTAAACTAATTGCTACTTGAAATTCCTAACTACTATGGTTCTTTGGTCTCATGCTCTATTGATTCCTTGGGTTCAAATAATCTACAACATGATTGAATATATCTCTAGCTTCTAATAATGTCATTTGTAAGTTCTCTTTAAGCTCTATAACCTTATATTTTATTTATACTTTAATTCCCTTAGCTATTTGTTCTAGAGTTTGATATTTGGGTGGTTTCATGAGTCATTGACATGTGATCTTGAGCTCATGAACTTCTTTTGAGGTGGAATTACCATTCAAAAACTCTTTTATCATAGTTAAGATTCTATGGTACAATTGTCCTACTATATTTTCCTTCTTCCATTGCACCAAATCCCTCATAATTAAGTTCAATAATACTTCTCTATCTAATCATTTCTCCTTCAAGTCTTCCCTCTTTGGCACATATTCTCAACATTTCCTTTTCAAACTCTTGAATGCCCACCTTCAATTGCATCTCATTTTCTTTTAAGAGCTTTGAACTCCTCATGGCACTCTACCAACCAAATCCTAGTTTTTCTACAATATGCCAAGAATGATTCTTTGTATTATTCTTTTGGGAAATCATTTTATAGCTATATATACTCAATTAATCCACTTGCATTTCAAATTGCAAATCTTTGGCTCTACATTGGTCTTCTCTTGAAATGAGGTGCTACAAATTGTTGCCAGTGCTTTACTAGCTCTTGCACATGCATTGGCTTTGCTTGCTTGACATTTTCCTGCTCCAAATTTACTTTCTTTAGTATATCCACCTCTCCTTGCAAGGTAATCTCCTTTGTACCTTGGATTCTTTGCTCCATTGAAGGTAGAGTATCTTGCTTCTGAATGACTTGGCATTTTCCAGATGCTACTACAACTGATTATGTATTGCTGTGATCATTGATGCATACCCATGAACATCAAGGTACTCTTTCCCATGCACCAGTAATGTCTATCAACCACCCCTATCAAGAATAATAAAATGTTGTTAATAAAATTCACTCCAAGCAACATAACAATCATGTCCTTCTCTTCTTGTATACAAGAGTTTCCTTCAAATGAACATCCTTTGGCCAAGTTAGTTGGTTCTTGTGAAGGTCTGACTTCATCCTTGATCTCTTCCTCCTTGCCTTGTCCAAGTTCCTCAATTGGCAACTTGAATAGTTCTTCAAGCACATCTTGTTCTAGATTTTTCACTTCATATTTGGGTCCCTAGTTGGACCCGCTTCCAATTCTTCACCTTATGTTTCTTCCTCTTCTTCCCCTTTCAAATTAGGCTCTTCCTCTTTCAAAAACTTTTCTTCTTTTGTCTCTTTGGTGGAGTCTCATTGGTGGTGAGTCCAAGTCAAGATCAACTTATGAACATGCATGATGGTCTACTATGCTGCCTCTTCAAATATCATGAGGTTCCATATCCTCTCCACTTCCAAGGCTTCTTGGATAGACTTCATTTCTATCTTTCCATCTTGTTGC
The DNA here is from genome assembly GCA_948567375.1 of Lunularia cruciata. Lineage (NCBI taxonomy): Eukaryota > Viridiplantae > Streptophyta > Marchantiopsida > Lunulariales > Lunulariaceae > Lunularia > Lunularia cruciata. Next base: position 81,856,407 of record OX419755.1, on the reverse strand, counting down.
ACTTGTACAAAAAGGATCTATTCCCAATCCTTGTGCTCCTTGACCATCCTAGTTAACTTTGCAATTCAATATTTGGCTATCCCCTTGAATGTTTGATGTGAAGCCCAAAGTCATATTGTAGTTAATTTTTCCTTGATTGTGGCAATTTCCTCATTTTTAGTGCACATTCTTCTTGTGCCTTCTTGAAGTCCACAAATGCTTGATTACACCTAGTTTGCTGCTATTTTCATCAAATTGATTTATGTTTTTTCATCCACAACTCACTGTTGTACCTCTCCTAACATTCCTCCTTGTCTTTCTTCTTCTAGTTACCAATAGCAGACTATTAGACATATTCCTTCTTCTATTGTAATTCCTTCTCCATGATCTGAGTTCCTTCTCTAACTTGTTGACCTTTTGTGCCATGGAAATTGTTGTTTGTTCCTTCATTACTACCATCTCTTCATGAGCTTGAATTATCTCCTTATGGGTTTGTAATAGTCAATTTTGGGCTTTTGCCTTCTCCCATTTAGCATTATGTATCATTTAGTCTAGTAACTCCATCATCATCTTTGGATTGTTCATGGTAGAGTGAAAGAACATCCTTGATCACCTTGAAGGTGGGTCCCAATTTGTGCACAATCCACCATGACATTAGTACTCTCTCTTCCTGGTGGCATGGTAGCTCCTCCTCTTTGCATGTTAGTGGTGTGGCACCAAAATTCTCTCTTCATTTTGTTTGACACATTCAACACCGGCCTTGAATATAGTTCCTTCTTCCACATTAGGAACTATCAAGGTGATCCTCTCTTTTGGCACCTCTTCAAAGTGGGACACTAATTCTTTGCCACATTCTGCTTGCTCCTCTACCCTTGCCTAGATAGAGTCTATTTGCTTTGTTTGTAGGTCTTCCATTGACAAGGTCGTTTCTTCATCCTTGGGATTGCCCTTCTCCTTCCTTGTAAGCTTGTTCATAGATTGGGTAGTAGTGATATGATTGTAGTTAAGGGTCTCACTTCCTCAAGTTTATTGGCATCAGGTTGGCTTTGGTCTTGATGTCCAAAAGTATCTACCTCTACTTGAACTTCCACTATCTTGAGAGTTGATGTATTCTTGTTGTGCCTTTGTAATTGTGTGATTAGGAAGTCTTCTTCTTCTTCTTCTTGAGTTGGAGCCATTTCTTTATTTGAAGAGAAATTTCTTTAGGCTTCTCCTATCATAATCCTTTAGCAAGACTAGGTTATACCTCTCTCAATTGATCCTCATCTCCACCTTCTTCATCCAAAGAGAGATTAATTATAGAGAAGGATGGTGATCTTTGTGGTACTAGTGACTCGTGATCCAACACTTGTCCACCTTCTCCTTCTTTGTGCATGGGAGCTTTACCCTTACTCCTAATTTCTCATTTTCTTAGGAGCAAACTCCACTTCATCATAATAATATGGAGTTAGCAGATGAGTTAGCATAGGGTAATGAGTTAGTAAAATAAGCCAAATATACCTAAGACTTTTAAGAATGTTGTAGAAGCAGCTAGTAACCTTCTTGGTACCTTCCAAGGATAAGATAACTTGGACATCAAGTTGATGCCTATTTAAGCTTGTATGCCAAGTAGGCAATTTCCAAAAAGAAGCTTCTCAAGAGTCTTGTTTTGCTTCACTATAAAGACTAAAGCCTAAGCTCATGCTAAGGACATGAAGTTTCCCTTAGTTGAGAGTTTCAATGTGACTTCCCCTTTTGATTTTCCATTCTCCTATTTTTCCCTTGGTCTTTTACATTGCTACTAGAGTAAGAATGGGATGGATAGAATTTGTAATAATATGGAGTTAACAAATGAGTTAGTAGTGACTAATGAATTAAAAAATAGACCAAATTAACCAAGAAAATTTTTAAATACTCTAGACGTATCCAAGAAGCTTCTTGGTACCTTTCAAGCATTTGGTAAAGTGTATACCAAGCAGATGACTTCTACAAGAAAGCTTCTTTGGAAGTTTCTTGGCTAGCTTAACTTGCATGCCAAGTAGACGCATTTAGAAGGAAGCTTCTTTGGAAGCTTCTTGATTAGCTTAGTTTGCATTCCAGAAGGTGGCTTCTAGAAGGAAGCTTCCCAAGAGCCTTGTTTGTTTCCCTATGCATACCAAAGCCCAAGCTCATGCTAGGCATTTAGATTTTCCCTCACTTGGGAGTCCCAGTATGATCTTCCACTATGGTCTTCCAGTCTCCGATTTCTCTCCTTGGTCTTTTACATTGGTATTAGGGTAAATGGGATGGATGGAATCTATGGAACAATAAACCCATCTTCTCCAAACCTTGGGATTTTCATGTCCATATACTACCAAAGTATCATTTCACGCTTTGGGAATTTTTTTCTAAATGAGATCACCTTGTTTGATGAACCATTGATACTTCCAATTATAACTTACAAGGAGCAATAGACATGTTGTATCTATGTGGTACCTTAGATAATTGCAAACAGGTATTTTGATGGAGTAGTAATCATAGCAACCATGCCAAAGTTATCATTGTTATGCAACAAAAAATTGAGCACCTTACTCAATTTTTAGAAGAGAAAGATCATCAATAACAAGAGCACATAGAGAGTAGCAATTTAAGGAGAAGAGATAATTAATTTTCCAAAGCCAAAGGTATTTGAAGGCAAGAATCTCCCAAGTAAAGTGAAGATTTTTTTGTTTGATATGAGTATTATTTTGAAGCTACAAATCTTCAAGATGAAAGTAGATATATTCTTTTGGTTTCAAGTCAACTAGATGCAGTGGAAAATTTATGGTAGTAATTCCAATGGAACAAGCTCAATGGCAGTTTTTTGTACCAATCTCAACATAAGAAGAATTCAAAAGTGCAAAAGTGGGGAGATTCCAAGCGGCAAATGTACACAAGCTACACAAGATAGATTGGTAGAGTTGAGGCAGGTTGGTTCTATGAGGAGCTACTTCACTAAGTTCCAAAATACCATAATGCAAAATTCTTGAGATATTAGAAGGTGAAGCTTTGAATTGATTTGTGAAAGGCTTGGAATCACACACCAAACTAGAAGTGAGCATGTGGAATCCCAAACACTTGGAAGAAGCCATGCAATTGGTTGAATGTTGTGATTCTTTGGTTGCCATAACTTGGACTCAACCTAAACCTCCACAAAACCTACAAACACACCACACACAGGAAGAAGAGCTAGCACCAATGGAAATTGATGTCATCCAATGGAGACCACTTGGCACTATAGATAGAGAAAAATTATGACAAAAAAAGTGGTTGCTTCTTTTGTCACCAAATAAGACATTGCATTGCCAAATATCCAACTAAGAATGGATGACCTTGACCTATTGCCCAAATGGAGTTCTTGGAACATGAGGATCAAGTAAAGAAGGGATCCTAGTATACAATATTGAGCCACTTATTGGGAACTTGATTTCTTCCAAAAGGTTTGAAGGCTCAACCTATGCAAAATTAATACACGTGCAATGTATGATATCCGATTGTTGCTATGAGATTTTGGTTGACTGTGGAAGTTTTGAGAATTTCATGTCTATGCAATTAAAAAAGGAATTATGTATTACTATCCGGCCAATATTTGGTAGTGGATTGATGTTGTTGGATGGGAGAAAGTGTTTTGCACTCTATACTTCACACCTTGTTACATTTAAGATTGGGAAGGAGTAGTAAGAGTGTATCAGATTTGTAGTAGATCTCCTACACTATGATGTCATTCTCTGCTTGCTTGACTTGAACATTATAAGGTTCAATTTGATTGGACCCAATGATAAATTTGAGTTAAATACCAAGGTAAGACTTATTGATACAATTTTTTGGTACCTTTGAGTAAGACACCTAAGAGCAATCAATCCTAAGTTAAGAAGTCTATCAATATAATAATTGTAGAGCAAGCCTTAGAGAAATATATTCTCATTTTTGCTATGTGGATCAAGCCAATTGTGCAAGGAGAATTTGATGAAGGTAAGCAACCTCCACAAGCAATGATAAGGAGTTGATCAGACAATGCAAGACTTTTTAGATGGATTTTTGGATGGTCTTCCAAAAGGGTTACCTTCTGATTGAGGTATGCCTTTTAAGCTCAAATTATTGCCAAATAACACCTTAGTGAGTAGACCAATCTATAAGCTCTCACCAAAGAAGTTAGAAGAGCTTCTAATAACATTGATTGAGTTTTTGGAGAAGTATTTTATATGACTTAGTACATCTCCGTAGGGAGCACCGATACTATTTGTCCTAAATAAAGATGGAGGACTTTGATTTTTTATTGACTATCATGGTCTCAATAAACAAACAATGAAGAATGCATACAATTTGCCTTGAATTGATGACTTTTTGGATCAATTGAGTAGAGCCTAGTACTTCTCAAAGTTAGATTTTAAAAGTGGCTATTAGTAAATTCCAATTGATTGTAATCTTCTAAGGATAGGAGACCTAACGAGAAACATAGAAAAAGAAACACATAATTTCACACTCAACCTCTAATGCCCCAAAGGAGCACCTTGACTATATTATATAGCAAAGGGGACTCCTCTAAAGAAAGCTCCACCCTTGGATTAGGTACATGGATTGGTGACATGTAAGAAAGCTCCACCCTTGGATCAGATACATGGATTGGTGACATGTAAGCAAGCTCTGACCTTAGATTGATTTCATGCATGGGTGACATAATGGTTCTGATCCTATCTGGTTGGTCAAACCATCTTTGATCAAAATGAATCTTTAGGGAATCCTCTTGTAGGAATCTCCAAATTGCACATATGAGGTATTGTTGGAAATCTCAATGAGACAAACTTGGGGGGAAGGAAAGCTAGCCTTTTCTCCCTTGAGGAGGGAGGGAAAATTTGCACATTTTTGAGGCCTAATTCATCCATTTAGGCTTCCAAAACTAACTTTAAAGTTTCCAGGCTATTTTTGGTTCTTGTCCTATTAGTAGAAGTCCTCTTTGGTGACACCTTTATCTAGCCTACCTACCCCATCATACATAATATCCTTCTAGATGTTACCAAGCCAATTTTACCTCTAGATAATACGTCTAACTTTTGGTATTACAAATTCAATCTATTTTTGGCTCTTGCTTCATTAGTAGAAGTACTCTTTTGGTGACACCTCTATCTGATCTACCTAGCTCATCGTACATAACATCCTTCCAGAAGTTACCATGCCAATTTTCAACTTTAGATGATATGTCTAGCTATTGGTATTACATTGATGGAGCAATTGTGCAAAAGACTACCTTTTGTACAAGGTATATCCATTTTGGAAAGTTTTATGGAATGGAAAGTTTTACCGTTTCGGCTCACTAATGCTCCAATAGTCTTCATGGATCAAATTAATTGGATGTTGGATGAGCTATTGGATCAATATGTGATAATGTTCTTGTATGAGATTTAATTTATAAAAAATGGAGGCTGAACACAAGAACCACGTTCAAGAAGTCTTGAGAAGACTACAACAATATAAGTTCTATTGCAAGAAGTCCAATTGCACCTTTTGGCAAAAGGAAATTATCTTCTTGAGCCATAAATTTTTAATAGAGGGGATCAAGATGGAAGAGGAGAAAATCAAGACCATTATTGATTGGCCTACTCCTAAGAATGCTACAAAAGTTTGGGGATTCAATGGACTGGTAAACTTTTATTGATGATTCCTCCATCATTTTGCTCATGTGGCTGCATTGTTAACTGACCTCTTGGGAAAGAAAATGAGTTTCAAGTGGAACACCAAACAAGAAAAGGCATTCAAGAAGCTAAAGGATCTGGTGTCTTTATGACCCATCCTCCATCCATATGATCCTCAACTACCTGTGTGGTTGAATTTGATGCTTCTAGCTTTGCAATTAGAGGTGTGTTGCAACAAGCCTTCCAAAATGGATTGCATCCCATAGCCTTTGTATCTTGATGAATAAATACAATAGAAGGGAATCACTCCACTTGAGATTGAGAACAATTGTTAATGGTGTATGTGACAAAGGTGTGGCAACATTATCTCTTGGGGAAACATGTGATGATGTGCACCGATCACAACTCCTTGTTACAAAACTTATATTTGGAGCAGATTAAGAGCTGATATCATCAATAAGAAGAACAACTATAGTTGTTTGATATCAAGCTTGAGTATAAACCTGCCAAGTTCCATGTCATTCTTGATGCCTTGTTATGACAATCTAACTTAAAGATCCTTCTTGCATCTGCCATGATAGTAACAATCACCATAGTGTTAATAGACCTAATGGTATCCATAGAGTTCAAGCTTGCTTTACAATAAGACCCTTTCATCTTATGCAAAGTTGTCTTGCAGCACATGACAAGGCATACAACACCTTTTCAACCAAAGATAGATTTCTATATTGTGAAAACCATATGTTTGTTCCAAATATGGGAGATCTATGCTTGGTGCAACTTCAAGAGATGTATGACTGCCCATTGTGAGACACATGGGGATAGACAAGACCTTCAATAATCTATAACAACATTGGTTGTGGCCAAACATGGCACATGAGGTTTAAGACTTTGTCTAATCTTGTGAGAGTTGCCAATGCAACAAAGCCAGCAACCAAAACTAGGTCGACTACTCTGACCACTCCCAATCCCATTTGCTCAATACGAGCATGTGAGCATAAACTTTATCACATCCTTAAAAAAGATAAACCAAGGTCATACAATAATCGTGGTCTTTGTTTATAAGCTTAACAAGCAAATTCATTTAGCACCTACCTTTGATTCAATGGATGCTCCAATGGTGGCCTAGATTTACTTTGGCAATTTCTTCAAGCATCAAAGGATGCCCCATGTTCTCATCTCTGATTGTGATCCTTGCTTCATTGGTAAATTTTGGCAAGCACTCTTCAAGCTATTGGGCACCAAGCTTGCTTTGTCTATGGTTTATCATCCTCAAACTGATGGGCAAACCAAATTTTATAATTGCACCTTGGAAGATATGCTTCATGGGTTTGTCAATGTTCACCATACCAACTAGGCTACTTGTCTTGTGGTTGCCAAGTTCACCTACAATAATTCCAAACATGCCAGCACTAGGTGCTCTCTCTTCTTCCTTAATTTTGGCCAAAACCCACTTGTTATAAATTCTTTTCTTTCTCCCTTGCCATCTCATGTTATGTAGACTTCCACCTTCTTATCCACATTATATTGCACCAAGCCAAGTCTCATCTTCTCATTGCTCAAAAGTTGCAAAAGCAATATGTTGACTAGCATTATCACAATCTCACCTTTCAACTAGATGATAAGATCATGCTCTTGTCTAGAAACCTTCCTCTCCTATTTGATACTAAAGTTCATAAACTTGCTCTTATTTGGATGGGTTGATTTGATATTACTAGGATGATTTCTCTTGTTATCTATTAACTTATTTTACTTAGTCCTATGTGGATCCATCTTATCTTCTATGTTTTGAAGTTAAAACACTTTGTTTCTAATCCACTTTCCTTGTCTACTTGTGTCCAACTCCCTCTTTTTCCCATCCTTGTCCACAATCATGAGGATTACAAAGTTAATTGCATACTTGCATGTTGTAACATCTAACATATCCGCGAACAACATAAGGAATATAAGGTCCTATGGAAAGGATATCCTCTTCATGATGCCAAATGGGAGCCTCTTTCTCAACTCTAAAATGATCAAGCAGCCATCCAAGAATTTGAAAACTCCTTGACAATAAGGATGTCACCAACTAGAAATGGAGGAATATGTAATAATATGGAGTTAGTAGACAAGTTAATAGAGACTAATAAGTTAGCAAATAATAGGACAAATTAGCCAAAAATTCTAAGAATATTGTAGAAACATATAAGAAGCTTCTTGGTACTCCTCTTCTTGTGTATGCCAAGTGTATGCCAAGTAGGTAGCTTCTAGGAGGAAGCTTACCAAGAGGTTTGTATGTTTCCATGTAAATACCAAAGCTCAGGCTCAAGCCCAAGCTCATGCTAGGCATTTGAAGATTTTTTCATTTGAGAGTCCCAATGTGATCTTCCACTCTGGTCTTCCATTCTCCTATTCTCTCCTTGGTCCTTACAAAATCTATGGACTGCCAAATCAATCTCCCCCAAACCATTGGGATTTTTGTATCAATGTGTTGCCAAAACATCATCATAGCAATTTATCACTTCTTGCTATGGCCAAGTTGTTTTGAATATGAACATCTTGTCTAATGAACCATTGATCCTTTTGATTGTAACTTATGGAAAGTGGTGGATGTGTTGCATCTATGTATTAACCTAGAGAACTGCAAGTTGATATTGTAGTAGAGTAGTCGTTATGGCAGCAAAGCCCAAAGTTATCATTATTATGCATCAAGAAATTGAGCATCGTACTAAATTTTTGAAAGAGAGAGTTTGCAACGGTCAATGACAAAATAAATTGCATAAGTAGCATTTAACAAGGAAGAATATCAAGTGCAATTTCCAAAACTAAAGGTCTTTCAAGGCAAGAATCTACCAACAATAGTAGAAAATTTTGTATTTCATTATGAATGTTATTTTGAAGACACAAATCTTGTAGATGATCAAAGAAATCTCTCTTTGCTTCAAGTTAATTAGATAGAGTAGCAAAACTATGGTGACAAATTCTAGATGGGTAAAATTCAAGGTAATTTGTTGCTCCAATTTTTTCAAAAGAAGACTTCAAGATTACAATCATTGGGCAATTCCAAGTTGTAAACTGTACACAAGCTACATGAGATTGACTAGCGGAATTGAGGTAGATTGGTTTGATGAGAAATAACATTTCTTAATTCCAAAAAACCATGATGTTGAATATAAACATACAAGAATGTGAATCTTTGGATTGCTTTATGAGAGGTTTGAAATCACATACCAAATTAGAAGTAACCATGCTTGAACCCCAAGCATCTAGAAGAAGCCATGCAGATGGCTGAGCACTTTGATTTGTTGGGTACCATGAATTGATCTTGACCTAAATCTCTATAGAACGTGCAAACACACCAAGCACAAGTGAATGGAGATCATTGCACTAATGGAGATTGTTGTTATCTAATGGGGACCATTTGGAACCATAGACCAAGAGTGGTTCCAACAATGATAGTTGCTTCTATTGTTGTCAAATGGAGATTGCATTCCAAAATATCCGCTCTGAAATGAATGACCTTAACTAATTACCCAAATAGAGTTTGTGGAGCATGATGATTAGGGAAATAAAGAATCATATTATGAGATATTAAGCTATTTATTGGAATTTGATCAGTTCCAACAAGATTGAAGGCTTGACCTATCCAAGTTTGATTCCAAGTCACATGCAAGGTATAAAATCTGATAGTGGTTGTAGAATTTTAGTTGATTCTAGGAATTCTAAGAATTGCATATCTATGCAATTAGCAAAGGAATTATATATTCATACAAAGCAAATATTTGAAAAAAAATTGATGATGACATGTAGTAGACAATTCTCTAAATTCCAAACCTCATAACATGTTGCATTGAAGATTGGGAAATAGCATTGTGATACATGATATGTTAGTCATCTCCTTACACAATAATATCATTTTAGGTCTTCATTGGCTTGAATGTCATAGGTTCAATTTGATTGGATTCAATGAAAAATTCAAATACAACACCAAGGTAAGAATTACCAATTAAGTTGTCAAGCACCTCTAAATAAGACATCCAAGAATAATCAATTCCAAGATGTGAATTTTGCTAGTATAGTAGTTGTTGGAGGAAGATGTTATTTTTTTGCAATGTGGATCAAACTTGTTGTAGAAGTAGTTGCCGATGCAAGATATTCTTGTTTTTGCAATATGGGTCAAACTTGTTGTGAAAGGAGACTCAAATGAGGATTAGAAGCCAATGGTTGATCAAATAGTTCAAGAGTTTGCAAACACATTTCTGGATGATCTTCCAAAAGGATTATTCTCTAATCAAGGTATGCCTTTCAAGATCAAGATATTGCCAAGTAGTATAGTATTGAGTAGTACAATCTATTGACTCTCATGAAAAGAGCTACAGGAACTTCAAAACAACGTTGACCAAGTTGTTGGAGAATAATTCATATGACGTAGCATATCTCTTTGGGGAGCACTAATACTCTTTGTACCAAAGAAACACGGAAGACTTCAATTTTATATGGAGTATCATAGCCTTAATAAAGAGAGCATGAAGACCTTGCCTTGAATTGATGACTTGTTGGATCAATTAAGTGGAGCAAAATACTTCTCAAAGTTGAAACTTTGAAGTAGCATTGGCAAGTTGCCATTGATAAGAAGGATGTTCAAAAAACTACCTTTTGCACAAGGTATGAGCATTTTGAACGTAGAGTTTTACCTTTTGGGCTACTAATGCTTTGGCAATTTTCATGGATCAAATGCATTGCGTGTTGCAAAGGCTATTAGATTGATACATGGTAGTATAATTGAATGATATTTTAATGTACAATAAGACAGAGGTATAACACAAGAACCATGTATGAGAAGTCTTAAGACAACTATGCCAATGGAAATTCTATTACAAGAAATCAAAGTATACCTTTTGGAAAATGGAGGTTGCTTTCTTAGGTCACAAATTCTTAATGGAGTGGATCAAGATGAAAAAGGAGAAAATCAAGCCAATTAGCCTACTCCTATAGATGCTATAGAAGTTTGGATATTTAATAGATTGGAAAGTTTTTACTAATGGTTCATCCATTATTTTGCTCATGTAACCACACTATTGATCAATCTCTTGAGAAAGACATCAAGCTTTGAGTGGAATAGCAAGTACAAAGAAAAATTTAAGGAATTGAAGCATATGGTGTATTCATGACCCATCATCAAACCATATGATCCTTAACTATCTTATGTGGTTGGTTTTGATACTTCTAACTTTTTGATTGGAGCTATGTTGCAAAAATAATTTCCAAATGGATTACATCCCATTGCCTTTGTGTCTTGCCAACTAAACATAAAAAGAGGATTTAGTTCACTCAAAATCAGGAATAACAATGGTATATGGACCAAAGGTATGGATACATTATCTCTTGAGAAAACAAGTTATCATGCAAATTGATCAGACCTTTGTTGTAGACCTTACATTTGGAGCACATGAAGAGTTGAGATCATCAATAGAGGAACAACTATAGTTATTTGACATCAAGCTTGAGTACAAAAACTACAAGTTCCATGTCATTCTTGATGCCCTATCACATCAACTTGATTTGAAGACTTTTCTTGAATCTCTTATGATAGCAACAATCACCATAGTATCAACTGACTCAAATGTACACATAAATTTTCTAGATTGCTTTCCAATAGGACCTCTTCTTTTAGCTAGTGCAAAGTCATCTTGTAGCACATGACAAAGAATATAACATTTTTCCTTCAAGGAATGCCTTCTATTTTATGAGAATTTGATCTACTATGTTCTAATTGTGGGTGATTCCAACTTGTGCGGCTTCAAATGGCCCATGACTTACCAGTTTATAATTACTTGCATGTAGAAAAAACCTTAGAGCTACCAATGTAATAAGATCAACAAGTAGACCAATTTGTCAATCACTTCCCATTCTAACTACCCAATGGGAACATATAAGTCTTGACCTCATCACATCCTTTCCCAATATTGATGAAGGTCATGTTGCCATAGTGGTGTTTGTTGATAAAATTAGCAGGCAGATTTACTTGGCACCCACTCTTGATGCTCCAACGCTATCGAAGATTTACTTTGACACTATCTTGGAACCAAGCTTGCGTTTTCTATGACCTATCATCCTCAAACTGATGGGCAACCAAACATGTAAGTTGCACCTTGGAAGATATGCTTTGTGTTTTTGTCAACATTCACCATACCAATTGGGATACTTGTCTTAAGGTCATTGAGTTTGCCTATAATAACTTTTAGCAATCAAGCACCAAGTTCTCTCCTTTATTCTTTAATTTTGGGCAAGATCCACTTGTTCCAGATTCACTTCTTGCTACTCCATCTCATGTTCCTCATACTTCCACCTTCTTATCCATGCTACGTAAATCTTACACTAAGCCAAGTCTTATCTTCTTGTTGCTCAAAATTTGCAAAAACAATATGTTGTTAAGCATCATTGCAATCTTACTCACACTAGGCAATAAGGTCATGCTTTCTTCCAATAATCTTACTCTTTTGCTTGACACGCAAGTTTGTAAACTTGCTCCTAATTAGATAGGTCTACTTGATATTACTCAAATCATTCTCTTGTTACCTACCTACTTGCCATATAACACCCATTTGTGCATGTATGTGTTATTGTGATATTGAGTTTGGTATTATAAGTACTTGAGAGATATTATTTATATAAAGATAAAGGATGGTTCTAAATTATTCATAATTAGGTAAAGTAGTCATAGCTAAGATAGAGGGGACCTTACTTTAAAGGAAGTGGAAAAGATGAGCATCACTATTTTGGATTCTAGTATGTTGACTTGGTATTATTCCTAGGTGTTTAGCTTTGAGGAAAGAGTTGAGAACTCTTGGGCCCACAAGCTCTTTTGTTTTGGATTCTTCTATAGTCCAAGGATAGCCCATGTGAAAGAATACTTGACTTAGAGGTTGGGTCAAGATAGGATCACATGCTTAGGAGAATATTTCTATGAGTATGGATATTCCTTTAGCTTTTTGACTTTATTTGACTTTTAGCCTAATAACTTTAGTTACTCTAGGAATTAGTAACTTTGGTGCATAACTATTTCACAAGTATATAAACTAGGGGTTAGGAGGCACTTATCATCCTTTCATTTGCAACTATCCCTCTCTCATTGAGTTCTGTAGTGAGAAATGGTTTGAGTCTTGAAGTGCTGGCCTTGGAGGAGTATGATAGAGTTGGGATCCTTATTTTTCCATGGTGGGCTACCATAATAACCATCAAAGGTTCATCTTGAGTGAGAGACAGTCTGCCTCATAGCCCTTTGTTGGCATCTATAGAACCATCCTATCTTCCATGTTTCAAAGTTAAGACCCTTCATTTCTAACTCATCTTCCTTTTCCACTTGTATCACAACCCCTTCCTCCTCACATCCTTGTTAATAACCATGAGGAATACAAAGTTGATTGTATACTAGCATGTTGTGACATATGGCCACTAATAAATATAAGGTTCTCTAAAAGGTGTATTCTCTTCATGATGACAGGTGGGAACCTCTTTCTCATCTCCAAAATGCACAAATGGTCATGCAAGATTTCAAAGATTCTATAGCAATGAGGATATCACCAACTAGCAATGGAGGAATATGTTATAATATAGGTTAAAAAACAAGTTAGAATAGGCTAATGAGCTAGTAAAATAAGCCAAATATAGCTAGGAATTCTAAGATTTTTCTAGAAGCATCTAGGAAGCTTCTTGGTGGGGAGCTTCTAAATACCTTCCAAGGACTTGGTAACTTTCACACCAAGTTAATGGCTAACTTAACTTGTATGCCAAGTAGGTGGTCTCCAAAAGAAATCTTCCTTTGAAGCTTCTCAAGAGCCTTGTATTGCTTCATTATAAATAGCAAAACCCAAGCTCATGCTAAGCATTTAGAGTTTCTCTCAATTGAAAATTTCAATGTGACCTCTCCTTTTGATCTTCCATTCTCCCATTCTCTACTTGGTCCTTTATGTCCAAGATCACCATCATCATTGCTTCCCAACTCTTCATCTTCCTCTTTAGTGGAACCACTATCCTCTAGCAAATCTTTTATCACCTACAAGTTGGGTTTGTGCCTCTTAGCAATTGGCATGCACATTGTATCATTGGTGTCTTTTGTTTTGTATTCTTAGATTTTAGGCTAGTGGGGTTCACAATCTTAACCCACATGCTTATTTCTTTGAACTTCAATATTACACCCTTGTACTTCTTTGTCTCCTTTGTACACTAGGGTCTTGATTGGTAATATGCTATTGGATAGTGCTGAGCCAAGAACATATTCTTTTCCTCCTTCTTCAATCATTTCATCCTAATATAGAAATGAATTACACAGAGAAAGAAAGATGGTACTTCCATTTTCCTACAAACTCTCTATTATCTCCTTGACTTATTGGTAGAACATCTTTGCCCAATCTAGAGGATGTCCCTTATGTAGTAGTTAGAAAAAGGTGGCTTGCCCATTGTTGACATAAGTTGTTCAAGTTGAAGAAAAGAACTTCATGATTGATGTTGGTATGATGTACTTTTCTCTATTATTGTATCCCTTCACCTTCTAGCCATTATTCTTTTCTTGCTCTTGAAGGAGATTGGAAACTTGTTTGTCATTGCCTCATTTGGTCTAAGCCACTCTTGGTCTAGGTACATGGTCCTTGGGGTGGAAATTACATCCCCAAGAACCTTTTGCCAATGTGCCACCATCTTGGCAAACATATTGCCTTGAAAGTCTAACAAATTGTGGGTTCTTCCACTTTCAAATCTCTTACACCATTAGAGGCTCGTTATAAGCTCCCAATTCCACATGAAAAATATGCAACCACTTTATGATGACATACTTTGCATAGTAGTAGTCTCCACACTTCTCTACTCTAGACGACCTCAATGTTACCTTAGGTATTATCTTATGCTTCTTGCGCAACATTGCATTCCTATCTTTCATGATATGCTCAAATTTTGTTTCTTTGTTTCTCCTCAACATTCAAGGCTCAATCACTCATTTCACTCTTTTGAATAGTAAGTTTGTCTCAAAGGATTGTGGTCTACTAGGAGTTGATTGCGTTCTATATTTGTTAGCAAGTAGTTGCACATGTCTCGATGAATGAACCTCACTTCCTTGCCAAGTCTTGGATTTATGTATTATGTTTGGACAACTTAGAAATTTGATGGGTAATTGAGGTGAGTTTTTGTTGTTCCCACATGTAAGAAGCGCCATGAAGATGAATGGCTACTAAAATCAGTTCTTTGGTAGAAGTGGCACTACCTTGTGCATGTGTCTACCAATGTAGATAACTGACCTTTTTCCCCAATGCCTATATGACAAAGAGTGGTCATGGCCAAAGGTATCAAGACTAAGAGTGGTCATGGCCAAAGGTATCAAGACTAAGGGTGTTCATGGCCAAAGGTGTACCAAGCCAAAGGTTGGACAAAGTCAAAGGTATTGGGAACCTCAAGAAGAAAGTTCTCCTATTAATGAAGAATCCCATTAATAGTACGCACCTATCCATGATTGTGACCACAGAAAAGGCCTTTGTCCAGCCATATTTTCCTTCCTTGCTTTTGTTTTCCTTTCAAAAAACATAAAACTTTATAATCCTACCACCTAACTTTGATCTTGATTAAATTACATCAAACAACAATTGAAGAAGAAAAAAAGAAATCAAGTGAGCTACTGCAAACTAAGGCAAAATGAATAGCAACTAAGGGTGGAACAGACAATAATCAAATAGTGGAAGGAGAAGCAGAAGGGGAGGAAGAGGGGAAAGAGGGAGGTTTCCAGTAGAAGGAGTGCCTTGGGTGCTTTTGGGGGCCTTGGGTACTATGAACGAGAGGAGCCATCAGACAATATGTGTCCATATATCAGCAAATTAACAAAAAGGTACAAGTAGTTGTGAGGATAGTGAACTCCACCATATTGTAGGAACCATCTCCATGGTATTATCCACCCTTGTTGCTTTACACCATGTTATATACATTGGTCAGCACACATTTCTTGTTACAACCTTTTGGTAGCTCCATTAACTAACTTTAGAGATGATGACTGCCTAGCAATTACATTTTTGGAGGATTTAGGATTTAGGGTGAGTGGACTTTAGAAAAACTTTGAGTTTACAATGCCACTCCATATGTCAGATTAGCAAAGACCATCCGGGGTCCTCCCTTGATAGATAGGGGGTGGGAACTAATTTGGGCATATAGTCCCTACTTGATCCCTTGCAATGTTTATAAAACATATAAAAGTAAAATTAGTACAAGATTAATTTTAATTAAGCCTTGATTTAAATATTTATTTATTAAAAATAATTAAATATACATATAATGCAAGATCAATTAATTTTTCAACTCTAATATTAATGAATTATATAAGATTATTATGCATATAAATTTCTTCTTTGATTTATATGGTATAAAAATGAAAATTTTTTATTTTGTCTTAATTAAATTAATATTAGATTAATTTCTTGACTTAATGTTAGAAGGTGCTTATTCAAATTTCATCATTGATGTTAGGAGTTAACTCAGATCTCAAGTAACTCTTGTTAGTTTGATTATCGTTAGTTAGACTAGGGCTCGACTACTATTTATGAGAGCTAGTAGAAGCTCTTTTTGACACATTAGTCTCATTATCAGTAAAGATACTTGTGTGTTCCCTTAGACATAGCCTCAATGAGGTGAACAACACATTTTCTTGTGTTAACCATGGTACATGCCTTTCTTGTGTACTACTAAATTGGACCTTCAAATGGTATCAGAGCAAATGTAGTCAGAATGGGCAACATTGTAATTTCTACCTATTGTTGGAGTCAATAGAAAAAAATCCATTATTTTTCAAAATGTCTTTGTAATATTGGTTATCAAAGACAAGATTTGTGAGGTTGTTGGCCAAGATGGTGTTGTAGTTGAGAAAATTAGCATTATTTGTCACACATTGTTTTCTCCACTGATTAGCCATCAAAGAAGACAAAGACAAAGGAGAGGATGAGAAGAGGAGTAGAGGGGAGCAATGGAATTGAAGGGTGGAGAAGTTGAGGAGAGCTTTGCCTAGGTTCTTCTTTGCAAGTTGTATGTCTTCTTTTCCTTTGTGGTGGGTTGATCAATTAGGTGGCACAGCTCCAAATCTGAGAGTTAGTAGATGAAGGGGAAAGGAAGGTATTCAATTGGAATTGTATGTGCATTTTGGAGGTGCATGAATCACAATTTGGATGTGTTCTTCTTAGAGACTATGTGCAGTTTTGTCTTTTTGCCTTGCATTGCAACCGTTAAAGTTAGGAAGGAAGGAAGTTGGAAGCAGATGTTTAGATGGAGACCACTAGTCCTAATAGGATTGAGGGAAACCGTCAACTTGTGTGGAACAAGTGCATTGAATGACCATATAAAAGGTTGGAATTTTGGAGTGATCTTCTTGACTCTAGAGATCTCTTTGAAGCACTATAGCCATTGTGTAGGCAACACCTTACATCTCCTTAGAAGGTTCTTTTAGATAGTATTTGGTACAATTTTCAAAGATTTTTTGAAGGACTATCCACTGTCAAGACCATGAGCTTGTTTGGTACAACACAAATAAGATCTGCTTTGTTTTGGTAATGGTCTATATGCAGGATGGCAGGTTTCAAGTTGATCCAAGAAATGTGGATGATTGGCTTTGTTGGAGGCTTTTGCATTTGTTCCTCTGTCTTTTTCCTTGGATAAGATCTTTGGACTGGCGTTAGCTCAATCAGCAAGGTTGCAACTATAATTAGCTTGATATCTTTGAACTATTCTTGTTTCTTGTAAGAATAATTTCTTCTTTGAACTTTTTGCACTGAAATGAGTATGTGGAGGGTGATTGCTTGAAGATAATATAGATAGTAATGGTGCTCTAAATTTCTCCTTGAGTGTGAACTCATTATTGAGAAGGAAAGGAGACTGAAGTGAGAAAGAACTATGGATGTGGATCTAGTGGTAGTGAATTTAGATACTAGGATGGAATCAGGTTTAGGCTTAGGACTGACCCATCCTATTTCTGAAAGCAAGAAGAGACTGACATAGTGGTTACAGATGAAGATCCAAAGCACTTCTACAACAAATAGTTTGTTTTGGGACTAGAGCACCTTTGCCCCTTTTGTTGTCATTTATTTCTTAGAGCTTGGGGTGTTTTTGTTTAAATATATTTGATAGGGATAAGGACACATGAGAAGCATACTCAAGTTTAATGCTATGCTTAGTGGATTTCTACTTGGTTTAAGTTTGTAAGTTGGTCGGTACAAGAACTCATACTAGAACAACTAAAACTGGCTTCTTCCACCACTTAAATCATTGTACTGCATATGTGGCTTCTCTATGGAACTATTCTTCATTGACTCACGTCCTTAACTTTATGAACTTGTGCTATGTAAGCACTTATGAGATTTGATGACCAAATGAAGCTTCCACTTGAGGTCGTATAGATTGCATCACATTTGAGAATGTGTTTAGAGGCAAGAGTTTGGAGGTGAGATGGGGCAAGATGGCAATCATGAAGATTGGATGTGCCAAATTTGACATTGCCAAGAACAATAGATGCTCTAATTATCTCCTATGGGAGCATCGGGTTAAAGCCATGCTCAAGGCCAATGGTTTTGAGAAATTGCTGAGACCCAAGACCGATTTGGTGTTAGAGGATGATTGGAATGACATGCAAGAGATAGTTGTTCACACAATGGTTTTATATTTGCAACCACATGTCATAAAGCAATTGGGTAAGTATAAGGATTGCATTACTCTTTTTTGATGAGCTACAATAGAAGTACCATCAAAAAGAGTTATCCAATCATCTCCACACATCCTTGAAGCTCATGAGCTTTAATATGAAGGACAATAGGACCAAGATACAAGATCATATCAATGCTTTCAATGATCTTGTATGGACTTGTAGAATCTTGGAGAGGACCAGAGTGATGAGAGAAAGGCTCTCCACATGTTGAGTTCTCTCTATACATCTTACCAGTCCTTTTCATGAGTATTTCTACATCGTGATAGGAAGACCATCACCTACAATGAGGTGGTGAATGCTCTGTTAACAGATGATCTTCAACAAAAGATCTTCAACAGAAGATGAGATTACCTTCTCAATCCTTGACTTCTTTAGGAATAACATTGAATGTAAATTGTGGAAGGATTCAAAAGCGGAAAAATGGTGGGGAGAAGAGATCTAAGACTAGATCTTGGTCTAGGAGGAGATCTCAAGACCATAAGACCATGCTCTGTTGGAAGTGTGGCAAAGCTGGCCACCTCAAGAGAGATTGTCATGGCAAAGTGTGTGATCCTTCTTCAGCAAATGTGGCAAAAGACAACAAGGAAGAAGAAGAGGAGGACTTGCTCGATGACAACTATGCTCTATGACGCTAATGGTATGCCCTTTTTGCTTCATCTCAACAAAGGGGAGATGAATGGATTCTAGATTGTGCTTATTCATACCATATGTGTTACACAAGAGAGTTCTCTAGTTCTTACTTGATATCAGATGGTTTAGTTTTGATGAGGAATTATCACTCCTATCAAATTGTAGGCATTGGATCTGTTAAGATTCAAATGTTTGATGGTCTTGTGCACACATTGACTAATGTCAGGCATATCCTTGACATCAAGAAGAATTGATATATGTTGGCATATAAGATACAAATGGTCATCAGTGTGAAGTAGTTGATGGTGTACTTCAAGTCATGGCTAGGGGAAAAGCCATCTTGAAGGGAAATAGGCACAAGAATCTATATGTACTAGAATGCAACATTGTTTGTGGAGAAGCTCTTGTTACTAGATCTCATGATATGATTGACTACTTGTGGTATTCAAGGCTAGGTTACACTAGTAAGAAGAGCATGTCTATTATTTTCAAGAAAGGATTTATTTCTACACTATGGTCTAGTAGTTTAGAATTTTGTGAGCATTATGTACTAGGAAGTAGCATCAGCCTGCTTTTGACATTGGAATTCATAGTTCCAAAGATATTTTGGATTATATATATAGTTACATGTGGGCCTTATCCCTTACTCCCTCATATTTTGGAAAGTTGTACTATGTATCTTTAATTGATGATTCTTTGATGTTTTTAAAGATTTATTTCATACATTAAAAGTATCAGGTCTTTCTCGCTTCCAAGAAGTGGAAAGCCCAAGTTGAGACTCATACTGGTAAGAAAGTGAGATTTTTGTGATTAGTTAATGGTGAGGAATAAACTTCTAGAGAATTTGAGGTGTATTGTCAACAAGAAAGGATAACTCACCATCTCACTACAATATATACTCCACAATAGAATGGTGTTGCTGAGCAGCTCAATCAAACATATTGGAGCGGATGAGGAGTATGTTGAGCCAATCAAGTTTATCACATGCATTTTGGGACTAAGATATCAACACTACAACTTATTTGGTAAATCCTTCTTCTTCTAGTGCGATTAATTTTAATTTGACACTATTTGAGATGAGGCATGGACAACCTATAGATTATAGTCATTTAGTAGTCTTTGGATGTAATGCATATCTTTTCATAAAGGAAAGTAGATCTAAGCTTGATATTACTTCCAAGAGATGTGTTTATCTTGGCTACCAAAGTGGTGTGAAGTGTTATAGGTTGTGGGATCCCTTCACTTGTAAATTAATTGTCAGGTGAGATCTTTTGTTCAATGAGTCTAGATCATTGATTGAGGGGGAGAAAGCTTAGGCTCCTCATACTAACAAGGGAATATCCTCTAAATATTGTTGAGGGGAAGATTAATTATGATGGTTTTCATGATGAGAAACAAGGAGGTGCTCCCACACAAGCAAGTTCCCTAACTTGATGAATTACAAGAGCATGAGGAGACTGGTGAACCTTGACACATGCTAGCACAAGAAGATCAAGCAAAGTCATCAACAAAGAGGATGTCTAGATGCTCTACTTGTGCTCTTGAATGATTTGGAAAATGGGCTGATTCAAAACAATTAAGAGATGAGGATATCTCTCTTAATGATGATGATGGTATGGCTTTGATCTTAGAAGAACGGGAACCTTCTTCATACAATAAGGCTCAAGCTTTGATGGAAAAGCTTGAGTGGAATGCAACAATGTAGAGGGAGATGCAATCATTGATTGAAAACAAGACTTTTGGGTTAGTGAAGCTTCCAAAACATCAACAATTGGTGGACAACAAGTGGGTCTTTAAATTGAAAGATAGCCCCACTGATGGAGAAAAGAAGATCTACAAGGCTGGGTTGGTGACCAAGAGATTCACACAAGAAAAATTTGTGAATAACAATGAGGTCTACTCTCTAGTTGCTAAGTATGCCACTATTTGCTTATTGTGTGTACTTGTGACTTTCTTTGGTCTTATCTTTGATCAAATGAATGTTATCACTACTTTCCTCTATAGCAACTTAGATGTGGTGATATTCATGAGACAGCCTATGGGCTTTGTGAGAAAATCCAAGAGGATATGATTTGCAAGTTGCTACAATCCTTGTATGGATTGAAGCAAGCCCCTAGATAGTGGAACACGTGGTTTGATGATTTCATGAGGTCACAAGGATTTAATCAAAGTGTGTTTGATCCTTTTGTATAAATGAAAGAGGTGAGTAGTGAAGTCTTTGGCTTCATTACTCTGGTACTCTATGTGGATAACATGCTTATTGCAGCTAGGAATAGATCTGATGTTGATAAGCTCAAAGCTCTCTTGAGTTCTGAGTTTAGAATAAAAAATATTGGTACATCAAGGAGGATTTTGGGGGCAGAGATCCAAAGAAACTTGGAGGATTGGAGCTATGTTTAACTCAAGGGAAGTATACTAGAAACGTACTTGTGAGATTTAAACATGGAGAATTGCAAGGCTATGAGTACTCCTTTAGCTCCTCACTTCAAGTTTCATCAACTCTTTGTCCAATAGATACCATGGGAATTCTCATGTTTTTAATGATTTACACTAGGCTTTACATTGCTCTAGTTGTGGGTAAGACTAGTAGATACATGTCAAATCCAAGGATGATACATTGGGAAGCTATGAAGTGGATCCTCAGATATCTCAAGGGTACATTGGATTTTGGCCTTGTGTTTGATGCTAAATCACACCATGTAAAATCACTTATTTGCTATGTAGATGCTGATTATGGATGATCTGGATGGGAGGAAATCTATCATTGGATATGTGTTCACACTTGGAGGTGGATGCATAAGTTGGAGATCTTCATTGCAAAAGTATGTAGCTCAATCTACTACAAAAGCTGAGTATGTAGTTGTAGCGGAAGCAACAAAGGAAGCAATTTGGTTGGACAGGCTTGTCACAGAGATGGGATTGCATGACATTGTGAGTCTTCATTGTGGTGGCCAGAGTTCTTTACATCTAGCTATAAATCAGGTGATGGACAGTAGAGTGAAGCACATCGACATCAGGTATCATTTTTGTAGATAGGTTGCGTCTAACAAAATGATTGACGGTAAACTCAATCCTGCTGATGCTTTTGCCAAAGTGATTCCTTTGGAGAGTTTTTTGAGACATTGTGCCAAATTGCAGGTGTTGCATATGGGCACAAGTAGAGTAGACTCACAATTTTTTTTATCTCTATATGATTTTACTTTTTCCTATTTAGGCTACAGCTTAGTCCTAGTTAACTCTAGTTTACAAAGGGATCAAGGAGGAGATTGTTAGGAGTTAACTCAGGTCTTGAGTAACTCTAGTTAGTTTGATTATCGTTAGTTAGACTAGGGTTGGACTACTATATATGAGAGCTAATAGAAGCTCTTTTCAACACATTAGTCTCATTATCAGTAATAAAGGTGTTGGTGTGGTCCCATGGACAAAGCCTCAATGAGGTGAACCACATATAATTTTGTGTCGACCATGGTACATGCGTTTCTTGTGTATTATTGAATTGGGCCTATAATCCAAGGATGTTCTTAGAACACATAGTAGATTAATCAATTCATTAAAAAATAAATCTAGTTCTTATCAAATAAGGAGTATATGTTAAGAACTATATAATAAACCTCTAAATATGTCATTATCAACTTTCTATTTTTTTAAGTTGAATTCATTTGTATCTCAAATTAGTTTATCATTTATCCTTATTGAGGACTTTTGCTCATCTTTGCCTTATTGATGTTGTATATACTTAGTTATATTTTCTATGGTATAAATATTTTAATTTATTATAAAATACAATAAAATATTAATATATTTGATGATATGAGATAAAAATTAAATAGCATTTATGAGCAAGAACTAATTTTCATCAATTATTTAGAAAAGACATAATCTATAATCAAGTAGATTTATATATTTAATAGTTTCTTCTATGGTGTTTAATTATTGATATGGATTCTTAATTTTATATGAAATAAAGTAGAATTTAGCTAGATGATAAACGAGAATCCCTCACCACTAAGAATTTTATCTTCTTTCTTGTCTAGAGAACTAGGAATGGAAGGATGTCTAAAATGTCCAGAATGTATATAGTCAAATAGAGGAATTAAATGAAAATGGGTTTTGTGTTTATATCAAATACTAAAGTCTTACAGACTACTATAACAATTCATTTGTTCTTGATGATGCTTATTACGTAGTAGGAATTGAAAGTATCCTCATGTTCAAAGTTTGTGGATATCCAATGATTAATATAAATTAAAAAAAATTCAATTAATTTTATGTTTAATTTTTTAATATCAACTTGTGTTCTATATTTCTTTGGGTATATTTAGTAGTTAGTAAAAAAAACTAAAAATCATCTGATATTAAAATTATTCTATTCATATAAGAAAAATAAATTAGAATCATGTATTCTTTATCACGTATTACCTAGATAGTTGGATGCAGAAAAGACTACCAATTATATCAATAGTTTAAAATTTTCATATTGTATCACTAAAGTTGGCGATAAATTGAATAAGGTTTATGTTATTTAGAAAATTTAAGTATTGCATAATATTTTATGCTAATGGAATTTCTTAATAATTATTTGATTTTAGATAACTAGACTGTTAATAATGGGCGGAATGTCAGAACCATTAAACCTCTATATATATATATATATATATATATATATATATATATATATATATATATATATATATATATACACACACACTTAATATAACTATATCTATGACACTATTTTCAATGAATCTACTAAATGCTCTCAAGGTACTTTATTATCAATATATAAAATAATTAGGAGGTCAACCGAGTCTCTTATGAGATATTATTTACCTATTTACTATTAATTGTTATTCCTAGGTTCCTTTCATGAGATTACACTCATGATTTATGTAGAAATTCTTTGCTTATCACTTAAAAAAAATAGATCTATATATAATTAGTGATTTTCTTATATATAGTAATATAATATATATATATATCTTATGATTCTATAATAATATTTTAAGTGTTAAAACTAATAAAAGATCACATCTGTAAATTCATCAATTATCTATTTCTATGACCTTTATATTTTGGCTCTTGCAAATAAAGCACCTAAGAACTATATAGTGCTCAATCTAAGATGAGATATGGGTTAGTGCTTGTAAGTCTAGCGCAAAATAATAGTTGCATGGAACAACAAATTACTATTGTTTTGAAAAATGTTAGATTGATAAGCATGAGATTTACATGGTAGTATTAGCTCTAAATGGAGATGAACGGTAGTTAGCAATCTGGAGGAACACTAGAAGTGTTTCTTCTTACGCGTGTATGGCTTAAGTAGGGAGTTGTTAGAATTGCAAATGTCTCATTACATCAATTAAGGATAAATGATAATAACCTTAAACCCAATACAACCTTTTAAATAAATCGTAATGAATAAATAATAGCTTTTACAGTTTACGACATAGCATTACGGTAGTATAGCAACATATGAAAATTATTTGATCTTGGAAATTGACATGAATGTTTCCAAATTCATAAAATATATTTTTGGTTAAAAATTTATATTTTTTAAGTGCTATCTCATATTTTAATTGTCTTCAATTCTACAGGAACTCTGCCCTGAATTCTAGGATTACACTACTCAATAAAGGAACTCTTTCTAATGCGGATGGTGACTCAAGTTCCTCTTTTGCTTGTACAATCTCCTCGTTGTCCATCACGTTTGAATCAGTGAATCCTTTGCCCCTAGATGATATCCCACATTAGGTATAATGACGTTTATTATCAAATGTCCAAGCGGCTGGTTGAGTCTTGGTTACAGAAAGAGCATGCTGATATTTCTGCTTCATTTATCTCACCTTTTCATGAAATTATACATAATTTACACTCTCATATGTCTCATTCTTTATCTCACTTTTCATGAATATATATAATTATTTGGGAACTCTTTCATGATACTCGAATAATACTCACATTTCTTTTCTTTTGGTAATTTCATTCCACTTTTAGTTTCTCGGTGTAAGATTGTAATAAATGCAAATTGTTCCTCCTTTGTCCACTTATGCAAGAGACTTTTTGGGTTTGATATAGTGGCCGCAGCAGCGACCTTGGATTTTTTCTTTGTAGCTCCATTTGCAAGAAGTATTGGGAATTTGTCATTTTCGATCCTCGGGAGACGCTTTAGATGCTTCCTTTGAAACCAAGGGAGCCTTTGATTTCTCATTAGCCACCACTTCCTTTTTCTTCAATGAAGATAGCTTTTCCAGCTCTAATTTGGCAGCTTCATTCATCCTTGAAATCTTCCTCGCTATTGGCAGAGACATCTTTCCTTTCACCACTTCCTCATGTGCTCTCAAATCTCATGATTCACCGGAAGAAGATACTTGGTATGTATCTTGGTATCTTGTTCACACCATGGAGAGGTCTATGGCAAATATTTTATTTTTAGCATTTATTTATATTACAAATTACATACGTACCTTTTGTACCATGTTTAATGAAGTCGCGTATTCTAGAGCTTCTCACCTTGTACCATATATTAATGAAGTTGTTTATGTAAAGTTGCTCACCGAGTGATAATGGAAGCTAGATATTTTGACCGTCATTAAATAGAACTATT
Organism: Lunularia cruciata; assembly: GCA_948567375.1. Lineage (NCBI taxonomy): Eukaryota > Viridiplantae > Streptophyta > Marchantiopsida > Lunulariales > Lunulariaceae > Lunularia > Lunularia cruciata. The sequence continues at coordinate 81,830,864 of OX419755.1, read as the reverse complement.
TAGAAAGTTAGTTTTGGTTTTGTGACGAGAATTTGGTGAAATTCTTGGTAGGTGTTTCTGTATTTATGATCCAATCATTTTGTGTATATTATTACAAACAAAGAGATTTATACACATTATGCGTTTTAAAGTTATGTATAAATATATATGGACAATAAATTATTTGGTACACTAGAACATACCTAAGCATTATGTGAGTAAAATGCACGAAAAATGCTTGAGCTCCATTTAGTGAGCAAGGTTAGTATTTTCGGTATGTTTTAGTTTCATTTTGTGTATATTTGGGCTTTCGTAAGTATGTATTCTTATACGTTTTTTCATGTAATGTATGTTGTGTTAAGGTTAAGCTAAACATACCATCTATATTTCCAAGTCATGATTTGGTTCAACAGCTTCTTGGACTTGCTACTTAACTTCTTTTGCTTGAAGAATGAGATTCTGAAGCTAGCCTCAGCTTCCAAGATCTTGACTAATTATCTCACTGATAGTAGTCATCTCTACTCAGATATCAAGGAACTATAAAAAGTCCATTTCAACCAAGTAAAGATAGATGTCTTGGAAGCTCAAAGTACATCTTAGACACATCTACTTCTATGTTGAGGAAGAGATACATGGAGACAAAGAAATAGGGATGCTAACGAGAGGGTGAGGACAAGCAAACTAAACCCTCTACCAAACGCAAAAGCAAAAAGATTATCAGGCCCTTCAAGTCATAGGATTCACCTTTAAAGGAGAAGGATCTACCCAAGAGACCTTTAATATCGAGTGGCTTAAATGCAAATTTGGTCATTGGGCCAATTTGGGCCCATATTTTAAGCACCATACAAGCTCACGGACTCTTAAGAAGCTATGGAAACAAGGCGGAGCCATAGAACCATACCTTTTTGACAAGAATCAAGATTCTCATTCTAGCAGAGACGTACTATTTGGTGAAGACCCGATACCATGATGGGCCACTTGAATAAGTTTCACAATAAATGCACTAGGAAAGAGAATTTGCTATTATTCTAAATGAAGCAGTTGAACAACGACTTTGTGTTTGAGGGTTGCATATAATGAAAATTTCTTAGTGTTGCAGCCTATTAGTCAACTAAGATTTTCCTTCAAGGCTAATTTGATTTCCACATTATTTTCTATCAATCCCAAAAACGACGATTGATATCGTTGTAGTGGAGAATGATATGCGAGTTTAGAATCCATTCCGGGAAGATCTATCAACTTCTATTAACTACGTACATATTTTCAAATAAATTCGTTACAGTGAAGGAGAATGGTATGCGAGTTAAAATCCGTCCCGGGAAGACCTATCAAGTTCTATTGACTATGTAGATATTTTCAAATAATTTCGTAGGTAAACAATTTGTCAATACCCTAAAAATTGACTAGTACTATCATGATACCCTACATGCATTGGCTGAAACGTGGACTGTTGGAACTCATTTCAACTCACTGGGAGTTATGACAAAGTCTCAACGCTAGGTGTTCCAGTTTGGGTAATTCTCCTAAAGTTTGGGGGAGGTGGTGCAACTTTGACCAGTAATAAACTTTCAGATTAGGTGAAGTAGTTCTTCGAATGGATCCAGTAATTACGGGAATTCTGGACCCCGAAACAACTCTAGTCACCACAACTTGGCTTGCGAATTGGTAGTGACTTTATCACACCAAAAATACTATTATGAGACTTAAAAGATTCTGATTTTAATAATCCCATCGGTGATCTTGCAAAATATTGATATTACTCCGGCGGTTAAGTTTAGCAAAATAATCACATTGGCGGACCCTACGGTAAAGTTTAGCAAACTTGGCTAAGTTCCCAGCACTGTTGGGAACTCCAACTTCCAGTAAGAGTGGATTGTGAAGGAGTTGCTTGAATGATCCCGGCAATGACTCCAATTTCTCACACCAAAATTAGCTTAGCTGGACCAAGTTGGCTAAGTTTCCAAAACTGCTGGGAAGGGCCTGCAACTCTGATCACCAAGAGAGATCCAGTCTCTCCAGGCTAAGAAGTTGCCTGAATGATTCCTACAATGACTGGAGTTTCTCACACCAGATAAATCTAGCATTTCCAAGTTAGATAAGTTCCCAAAATTGTTGGGAAGGGCCTGCAACTCTGAACACATACAGATTTCCAGTTTCTTCATGCAAGGAAGTCACCCCAAGGAATACGGCGGGGAGACCTAATTGGGCAACTTTCCAACTGCAGTAGTTCCAACCGGGCCAAGTTTCCAAAATCATTCGGAAAGGCCCGCAACTTCTCACAATTTGCTTTTCTCAAATTTTGCAGGTGAACAAGTTACCCAGATAAGTTGAGCTATGATTAGATTTCTGGACAGTTCTTCCAACTATGCCACTTCAACTTGTCTAGAATTGCAAATTGGTACGGAGATCTTGGAAGAAAGAGTCGGACAAGTATAATTCCCCCAACTTGGTTGAGGTTCCTGAACCGTTGGGCACGCCCTCCAAATTGTGGCACCTGGCAACTGACAATACCCGCAGTGTCAGAAGCTGTCCCACCGGGTCCGGCAGTGATTGTAATTCCCAGCAATCCTGCAGCTCCAGTTGCTCCAACTTGGCTAAGCCCCAAAATTGTAGGGAAGGGCCTCTAATTCTTTGGAATATCCTATTTTAGGATCCTGCAGTTGCCCGATGTGTCTGGTAGTGACTTGAGGGATAAGGCAGCTCCCCTACACCAGTTGCTCCAACTGGCAAAGTCCCCGAGTGATTCCGGAAGTGACGGGTACGGCGCACTGTCAAAGTGGAGATGACGCCAGTGTAAAAGTTGGCCAGAGGACTCCGGCAGTGGGTTCAGTGAGAGCAGAACATGCAACCACGTCAGTCTCTGCAAGTTTGGCAATCCGCCATCCGCCATCCGCGGGCGGTGTAGAAGATTCCTCCCGTAGAGGGACTGTTGCATTCTTATAATCCCGAGATCGCCTCCAGAAGAACTTAATTCCCTCACTTCACCAGGCACAAAATACCGTATCTGCCAAACAGCCAATTTCTCGAAGGTGGACTGTACAGGAATCATACGGTCAGTATCCCACCAGAGCATGACAATGTCGGGTGGCAACAGGATCGGCCGTCCTGCACACCTTTTGCACACCATGAGACCTTCGAATTGGAAATGCAGGTAACGAAGCCCCTTTAAATCGCGACAAAATACTAGACTCTTGTCGCATTCCGCAGGGTCTCTTATCGTCACAGCAGTGTTCATTGTACTCCTTGGTGTGAGAGCCTAATAATCCATCTTGTGCTACTACTTCTTGGAAACCACATTCTCCAGCCCTTGAGCTCCCTGCAAAAATGAAATGTAAAACTAGAATGTCACAGTTAAAGCCGATCCATCCATCATTCTGCGTATAAAACAACTCCACGTTTTCATGCCTACCTATCAAGTAATCATACAAGACGAACTCTATTTAGTGAGAAGGAGACTCACTGCAAGAACCACCGCTCCAAAGTTTATTCTTGTTAAAGGAGAGATGGATATATGATTCCCAAAGATTACAACTCGGATAAAGGATACAAATTCCAGATGATGTTTGGGACTCTATTCAAGTTCAGAGCATGAATTTAGATATAGAATAGACTGGTAATTATAAAATCTGTTAAATTCAATACAATCTCTATTTAAGTATCTCTAGGTTAGAAAATCTAATCAAGATAAGTGAGGCGCAGCCACACTTCAAGTTTAACCAAGCACCCCTCTTGGTTCAGCTCCTGTGTATATATATTCGTTTTCGAAATGCTTGGAATGCTTAGTTCTCCTACAGGGTCATTTCCGGCACCTTGCACCCCACTTGCTTCAGCTCCTATGTATGTAATTGTGTTCTCAGTGCTTGGAATGCTTAGTTCTCCAACAAGGGTCATTCCTTGCACCCTGTTTCAAGTGTGTTATAAGTTGCTTAGCTTCACTTCAGGTGTGTTCCTATGCTGTCTAACTTTGAGGTGCTTTTCATGCTACTTGAGTGAACCGTTGTGTGCTATCTCCCAAGGATTTGAGGGAGAGAGTGAGTTGAGTAATGCTGTGTGCTATCAGGAGTGTTTACTCAGGTGAAATTGAGAAAGTTGAGTGCTAGGATGTCTGATACATCAGAAGAACGAGGATAAACCTTCCAATCTATTCAAAAAGAACAATAATTCTTTTCATAAATTAATTGGTAAAATGAAATGCTTACGGAAAAGGAAGAGTTTGTGAAGAAAACAGGAAATACATTACAGTAACCAGCAAGTGGACTGCCCTAAATAATTTTACCTTTCTCCAATGCAATTCTTGTGCCCAAATTTTGAAGCTCCTCGTGCATTCGTGGCTCGAACTCACCCATTGCGTTATGCATCTTTCCGCTATATACAAGAGATCTGTCTACCGTCACCTGGTGTATCCGTTGCAATACATGGATGACCACGCCGTCATCTCATCTTCAAACGTAAACCTCCAACTGCCCATTTTATAAAAAACCTTACCGTAGTAAGCTCCTGACAGTAGCGAGGGTGACGCATGCCACAAAAGTTATAGGTACCAGGTCTTGTAAATATGGTCGCCGCATCAAGAAACATTTCCAACTCCCATGTTCCAAGTTTGTCGATACTCACCCTTAGCTTTCCCCATACTTTCTTCTCCAGATCAGGCAAACTGCTTTTTGAGTCTCTGCTTGTAGAGCTTAGGAAATTTTTTCCCACATCCGTTTGTCTGTTTTCCGCATCAGTAACGATCCTATCACCACTAGGGTCAGAGGCAACCCATCACACATCTTGCCACAATGTCACCAATTATCTCCTGCAACTCACTCCGAGGTTCATTCTTGCCTGGAAACGCATATCTCATGAAGAATTGTCTTGCATCTTCACTATTCAAAACTGTAACTTGACAGTGATATATCTTGTCGCCTAATAGATCAAAAAGCCCTTCATCTTGGCTTGTGACTACGAAACAACTTCCCTTAGCTATTTCCTCCAATAACTCTACATCTTCATTTTTGTCGACATCATCAAAGATGACAAGCAGTTTCTCCTCTATCATCTCATTCCATCTGCTGTCACTGTAAACACCTCCAGGATGGGGACTTATGCGTTTCCAGACTTCTTCCTTCACCTTTCCCTTGCCCCCTGAAATCTCCTTCACTTTGTCTAGGAAACAAGCGTATTCATACCGGGCATTGATCTTATCGTAGAGCAACTGTGCAAGGTAGTCTTTCCGACTCCTCCCATCCCACAAAACCCAATAAATGAACGTCGCTCGTCAATTTCTCTAGTAACGGTTTCTAAACGCCACTCTGTACAACTAATTTCTTCGTTGTGACCAGTTTCCTCCGCTTTGCATGGCATTGCGTGCTTACACCTGGAGCTGGTGTCTCTTGCACCTGCAACAAGGAAAGTTAGTTCGAAGGAAGTGGAAGTTAGAAACTGTGTAAACAGGTCATGTTTCCTAACGTTATTGAGATCATACAGCAGATATGAACAAACACCAATACCTGTAGTTGCTGCTTGTTAACATGGTGGATCAGCTTGACTAAGTGCTGAAACATGTTTGATTCTTTGTTCTCTGGTTTGCACAACGAGAAATGATCTGCAGGCACCGTAATGTAATTTGGTCCAAACCGTGCAGAAGCTTTTTTTACAATCATCCGGCTTGAGATTCCACCAATGAACTACACATTAGATCCCAAGATAGACCTCGTATTGTCTCTCTTAGACTAAACCACAATGCAGTAATAGTACTCTCAAGCTAGACAACCTGCAAAATCTGAATCAGTTAAAACTCGTTCAATATTTTGTAATTAGAATGGAGTTTATTCTTATGAGAAACATTTAACTCGTACTTCAAATCAGACTTTAGTTCTGTACATTATATTATACCGTAAGGAATCCGCCGGTTTTCACTTCTGTAGCACAAGCTTCTCCAATACTGAAAATCTCCCAATTTGCTTCACTCGACAATGCGGAATTTCTCGCTTTGCCTGGCCCCCTCTGTGCTCAATAACTCCACAAATGCCAACAAAAGACTCCTGCTTATGAATTTTTTCGCCATCCCAGCAAGCATTTATGAGCCGTGATGGGGAGTTCCACAGAACAAAATCCATTTAATCCCTTTTAGCAATCTCTCTGATCCAAGAACCTGCCCCTCTGCCGCATTAATGCATAACTGGTTGATAACAAGACCCCAAACTATTGTCCGACCGAAGATAATAGGTCGGAAACTGTTCTACAGACTCTTGTCCTCTTTGGAATGCCCAAACCCAATTCCGTTAATAGATTTTCAACTATCATCGTCAAATCCATTCTCCCGGTCGAGTCAGTCTTCTGTAAACTTGCATCATATTTGATGAAGACGACTCGCGCACGATGCTCTTGAAACCAACGCTAGGGCCAGATTGTCTTCGAGTCATGTTTGCATGTCCAAGTCAAAAGGTGCAAATCTAGCCCACCAGTTTGCTCATGTTGAAGGCCATGGAAGAAAACAACGTCGACTTGCGGTACTGCTGGATCGTCCACTAACAAAACCGAATTGCTCGACTGAAAACTAGACAAATACAGACAATTAGAGGTGTAGCAATTTCAAGACACAAGAGCCTCCGACTTCCAATAAATTTGTGGCCGAGATAGTTAGCTTGAAAGATAATTAACCAAGTAGTTGTTAACCAGCAGTTGACATTCTGGCACATGCCTGTTCCTTGATTTTTGAGTCACTTTAAGCCTTACCTAGCTGATACCAAGGTCCGACTCTTGAGAACGTGTTGTGCATGAATCGACCCGGAGCCCCTGCAAATGTAGATCAAATATCATGGATTGAGAGGTGTAGTCTCAAACATTGTGAGAACGCCTGGTACTTCCCTAAGGGAGATCAATAGTATCTATTCTTACAACAACCTACCATTTGTAGTCCTGAATTGCCACTTGATCAAGAGAACATTAAAGCCTACTGCCGAGTAACTCGAAGTTATCAGAAGAGCTAGACTCAAAGTTTTTCGAAAGAGCTGAACATTGTGGCAGAATCTATCAACATCTACAATCGATACAAGTTATTCCTCCTAATACTCATATTTGAATTTACATACCTTGATGTTCGCTTGGTGGGAAGACAGACAATCTCGTGGGCAACAACTGCTTGACGGTATGCCCATTTTGACACTGAACTTCCATAAAATAAAAGTAATCAGCTCGACGGTTCACAAATTGGCAAAGATTTTATCATCGGCAAATGCAAATCGGGAGCTATTCCGGAACATCTTTATCAAAGTAATCTATAGCGATACAACTAATTAGAACGCACTAACTAAGTCTGCACAAAACGCGGGATCCAGAACCCAGTTAAGACCAACCCGATACGAACCGAAAACATGCATATGGAAGTAATGACATGCATGCATGCATGAACATGAACGGATGCAAACTGAAATCCGACTGATTTAAGCAAGTAAATACAAAGCGGAATTTACGCAAATTCGATACACTAACCCTTGTACATAGGAAACCAAGTCAATTCCCAATATGCAAGAGGAGAGACTGGACAGGGTATATGAGTTTAGTCTAGGTGAGTATACTCCAAGTGATTTATTGATGATGATGTTTCAATTGTGACAAGGGTCCAAGAGGGAATTCCAACATGTGATCAAGACAATGGAAAGAAAGTTAAAGGAGATGAAGAAGGTAATTATGAGTGGGAAGGTGAATCTCACAAGAGGAGGAAGTCACATAAAGGAAATCCAAAGGTAAGATTAATCTTAAGCTTTTGCCCATGACATAGTACACCATACTGAATTTAAGAGAAAATCTCTAGAAGTATGAGGAGGAGAAAATTAGCAAAGATCAATGCTCTTAAAAAGACCAAGATTGAAAAGCTTGGGTTCGAATAGAAGCATAGGAGAGATCCAAAGCATAGAAATGGATATTCAAAGTGAGGAAGCTAAGTTGAACCAACAATATTTAATGAGTGTGGAATTAGCAAAGGCTGAAAAACCTCCCACGAGATTAAGAACATCATCATAATATGAGGGCATTTCAAAAGTAAAATTTATGGGATCTTTACAGAAATCTGCAAAGTCCGTAATTTTTTTTTAAGTACTCTAAAAAAGGCGAGGCATACCAAATACAAGACCCTTAAAAATTGACCAGCAATATCATTTATTGTTGTATGAAATTTTTGATTGAATTTTTGCCTCCGGGTCCTATGGGTTTATGCGTATCCCCATAAAGTTTTATAGGAGAAGAAAATGGTGACCCGTAAAATTTATGGGCCTACAAACATCACCTATAAATTATTATTACTACCACATTGCACCTCATGGAGTTTTTGGATTTCCAAAAAAATAAATTTATGTGAACTTTATAGGTACTCGTAAACCTCTATTTGAAACGCCCTATTGTCTAAAATATAAGCTAAGCCCAAAATTGAGGGTCAACCTTATGAGACTTCTAGTAGTCCACCATTTACAATCTTTGACTCCACCCCTTGAAATCTTAGTGCACATTATAGCAATTCTCTATTGTAACTCTAATGCAACATACTTAATAAAAATTGGATTCTCTAATTGGTTTCTATAAATTTATGTTAAAAATGTATATTATTTGTGTTTTTTAAGTGAGTGTGCATTAGGGTTCATTTGCCTATATCTTGGAATTGTTTGGCACCCAAGGGGATTTGCTTGCCACCCTTCTTTTTCTCTTGAATCCCTCTCTCTCCACTCTCAAATGGCCTTCACCCTTCTATTAATTGCCTCTCTTGATTGTGCAAATGTGCTAAATTTCCCTTCTTTGAATTTCTCCTCTCAAATGAGGCTCAAATTTGCAATTTTCCACTCTATGCTTCTCCTCTTTATATGATCCTCTCACAAAATGTATAAAAAATACCTTTAAAATTTTCTTATAGAATACATAAATCATCTGTCAAAGAATAGGGAAAATTTCTTAAAGAATGGGGAAAATCTGCTCAAAGAAATTGATAAACCCTCTCAAAGGTTTACCATACTTGCGTAAAAAATGAAAATCTTTGTGAATCTTTATGTAAAATCCATGTGCTCTTAACATCTAAAATGGGTGATCATCCAAATTCTGAAATTGTGACCCTTGGGCTTACCACGTGTGACCCTTCCATATAGCCAAGTGCGCCTCACACTAAAACCATTCAAAATCACACTACCCGCCTTTATAAAACATGAGAAAATATGAACAAATCCCACAAAGATTTGGCTGAACTACTACAAGCATGCAGTAGTTAAGTTGCTCAGATGTAAATCTGAGCAAGCCCCTCGTAAAATCCGAGCAAACCTGCTAAATCTGAGTGAACCCCTCTCTACTTCAAGATGTTTGGTTGCGAGAACTTTGGATACTCATATGGTGCATACTACAAATGCAGTAATAACAATAGGTAGATTGTGCTCTGTAATCATACTATGATCATAATTTTCCCACCATATACCAGGCTATACTTCTGATGGATCATTCATGAATACCGATGAAAGGACATATAGTTATGGCTAATAGGAAAAGAAGAAAGGACATTTAGTCAGGGCTAAATAGGAAAGGAATATCTAGCAATGAGATGATTATCTACTCGTAGTACAAGGTCTCTTATTAAAGGCTTATGTAAAAAGGCCTAGCAATGATCCCTTATTGATTAGCTAATCCCAATTTCCAAGTATGATATCTTCCTCTCTTTTATCTAATTGTATATGGACTTTGGTAAAGAAAACTAGCAATCTTCTTACAAAAAATACTCACTAAACATTAAGAGATAGTCGTTGACCTTAATACTCATTCCAACTTTTGATTTGTAGCTTAAGCACCAGAGTCTACTTTCATATAGATATCAAAACAAATATTCTTTTAACTGATGAATCTTATAAATCTTTGATTGCATAAAAACAATTTGCAATGTGTGTTTTGGCCAATTTTGATACACTTAAACTCCCATGGAGCCACTTAGATCTCAATGCATTCATTTTTCATCTATACTGTCCTATGTGGATATGGACATTGTGTTTTTCCTCCTTGCTTGTTTGTCTTAATAGACGATCTCACAAACAGTGCAAAAAATTTTTCATAGTAAGTTGAGCAAACAAATGAGTTACTTTAGCTATTTCAGAGGGATAATAACCTCTGATGTTACATGTGGTTTGATATAACAATCAACACTTGAATCTAAAAACTTTCTCTAGCAAAATCAAGAATTGGCTCTAGAAATTATAGTGCACTGATATTTAGGGGAATCTTATCAACTCTATGTTCTGAGTTAGGTACTTCTAAAGATACTATTCATAAAGAATAGGAGTTTATGACCAGTGGCAAGTAGCTCCTATGCCATCTTTAATCTCACAAGTGATTGAAGCTACATAGCTAAGAGTGCCGGAGTCATTCTATGCTATGAGTTCATCCTTTTCTTTTAGGATGATCCCTTTGGAATGACAGTATCCTAAATAAGGCCACTAGGTAAAACTGCGCAAGCCAGCTGTTGCATTGAGCAAACCCACACACATCACAAACACACTTGTGGAAATATTTTCTTTCATTAAATTTCATATAAACAACCACTATGGCACAAGTTGAATTCAAGATAAAATTCTATCATGCTTTACCTAGTTTATTCTCTCTGATTGTTCCTACCTCTTAAATCCATAAAATCTGGTTCTGAATCTACCTCTCTATAGTCTTCCATTTTTTCCTCCCAGATATCACTTATGTTAATTAAAATGTTTTTGGAGTATAATCCATGACCCAATAATCACAATGCATAAGAGTTTCTATCACTTTTATTAATTGAGTTCTCAACTCAAACAATGCTACCAGGCTTTCAATATGCCAATATAGTGTTCTTTTACCACACTAGCTTGTGCAATGCAGGTGTTGAAAACCGTTTTTCCTTGAGTGTGAGCCAGTTTGAATGAAGGCACTAAATGTCGCATGTGCATACATCCAAAATCTTGGAATAGGTGTTGATGGCACTCAAAGAAAACACATTCACCTCCTTGATTAAGGTCTAGCTAGAGCTAAGACCTTCTAAAACATATCCTGTCATGACATCATCTGAGCATACTTACAAAAGAAAATCATAACTCATCAGATGCCCAAACGAGTGGAGAGTTCATTTTCACAAAACTATACATGACAAATTACAATTGTACCTCCTAAAAATGGACGATTATATGCTTATTATCATGTATGACCTAACCAATGAGTGAGTAGATCCCTTTTTGCTACATTAGATTCTCTCATCTATGGTAGGCCTTTGGGGTAAAGGAAATAAAATCCAATCTACTAATCCAACACACCTTGGAAATTCTTTCTTTGAAAATGAGATGAAATTTGAGCCCTCTTCTTTGTCCTTGGCCACTCCACTTGCTTCCCTAGAATGGAGAATATTGCAATGATTACTCTATTAGTAAAATTGATTGTGGTTCTTGCACTAATCTCCCATAAGTTCATCTATCTTGCTATGCAAGCTCCATTCTCATTATGTCCAAATCTATCTAGGGCATATGCCATTTGGATCCACGTTGGTGTTTGGGTTCTTCTTGTATCCTCCTTCTAAATACTTCATGCTCTTCCATGCATTGACTACAATATTAAAGGTATCCATATCTATCCTCACAAGTTGTTTAAAAGCAACAAGATCAAGCATTCTACAAAACTTGTCCACAAATTCAATGTTTTGAGATGACACAAATTTGTCTTCCAAATACCATGGACTATGAATAAATTCCCATCCTTTGGAAAACCTCTTTATGTCATTCAAGCACTCTTTGTTACTCCATGCCTCTAAATCCCAAGAGTCTTCCCACTCTTTTGTTCATTCTTGAAAACTCCTATTTCCCCCTTTGATTTGGATGTGAATCTCTTTTTTTACTTTTTGTTGAGAAGTTTTTGGGTGTTAATATAAGGCATTCTTAAATCTTTAATATTTTTTGGTGTTAATATAAATTCAAAGCTTTTCCCTCTTCAAAGCTGAATTGCTTGACCAAATTGGGTGAATTTTTAGTAGCACATGTGTGGGCTCACATTTATACAATTTTACTCTTTTTTGTAACGATAAGATAGCCTAATCTTGTGTCTAGAAGGAAGTTTCTTTGTTTAGAGTCCATTGGAGTTATGTTTGCATGATAACAAAGTGTTGATGTACTAATAGTATAATCAATAAGAAGAGATAGTTCCCACAAGGATATGGTTAGGAAATGGTTAGATGTGAAGAGAAAATGTCACTTTTTCATGGTTTGTTTGATTTTTACATCTTTACCCTCAAGGGCAAGAACGATTTCTAAAAGAGGGTAACACAACCCATAGTGGCCCATTATGAAAAGTACAATTATTAAATCACTTCCACAAAAGATTCACCATGAAAAGGCTCTTAAAGGTGATGATTCAATCTGCTCTGATAGCCAATGGCCACAAAGGTCTCTCCCTCATAATTACCTATGTCATGCACACCAAAGAGCTAATGAGAACATTCTTCCCTTCCCAAAAGGCATTCCCACCACCATATCATAGGTTTGGGATACATTGGTTTTTCATTATGTATGGTACTTCATGATACTAATAAGCATCATGGTTGTTGAAAGCATCACCCCAATTCTTCAAAACCACCAGGGACCCAACACCCGGGTGAAGTCTAAATGCATACCCACACTCTAACATTTGCAATTGTACTTTGAGTTCCTCACCACTTCTCAACCCAACTATCACAAAACATGCAACACTAACATTGATTCACTTAAGATCTTGGAAGTTATCATGCATCGTCCTCAAGATAGAACTCAACTTGAATAAAAGATTTGGATAGAAAACATGCGACTTGAAATTTGGGAACCAAACTTGTATTATGTCATGGTGATTCTCCTTATACATTCTATTACAAAAAGATGGGACATATGCATGGCTATGCAATGCTATGATCCCATGAGTGACTTTGGACTGATTAAGGTTAACCCTAACATACCTACCTTGTCAAACTGATTAATGGTTGTAAAGGCACAACCTACAACAACCACTTTAATATACACTTGTAGTACCCACATTTTTTGGTTTGGTTAGAATTTAGAGTAAAATTAATTATAAAAGTGGAAAAAGTTAGGCAAGAAGTTAGTATGTAAGATAAGTCTATATAAGTTAGGATATAGAGACTAGAAGTAAGAATCCAATCCGAGGATCATAATCTGATCAAAATGGAAGTTGGAAAGTGAGGATTATGTTGGGGCTCTTATCTTGGTGAATATAAGTTCAAATCATGCAATCTATATCTTGTTGGAAGCATCATTTCTAGGGGTTTCAGTTGCCACCAAAATTGTAGAGTTTGGAGCTTTGTTACCAATGTTACAAGCATTGGAATTTTTAGGAGTAGATGCAAAATGCTTTGTGTTACAATGTGAAGGTACTTCCGGTCAGACTTATCTAAAGTTCATCAATGAATATAGTGAGGAGAGCTAAATTAGACAAACAATAGAAGCTAGTGGTATGAAGCCAATAGAGTCGAATGTAAGTAGATAATAATTACAAATCCAAAGTGCCAATTTTGTAGGAATCTTATTTATGGAATGTGCTAAAGTAGTCGAATTAGTTAAGTGTTTGGTATTTTTTGTAACTCACAAGTGCAAAAGCTGTTAAAGACCTACATTTAAAGTGTTTAACGTTCAATAGGAATGGAAGATGAATAAAGCAAAGTACTACAAAGGTGCTCGTCATTTTCCTTAATTTTGAGAGTCAATTGAATGTCTTTGTCTTTGAATGCATGAAGAATTTTGGTGTGCAAATGAAGGAGTTATCAAATGTTGGATTTTTCTTGTCTGAATTCTGTTTTCAATGGATCCTAAGTGGAACACTTGTGAAGCAACACCTTGATGGATCTTCATGAATTGTAGTGTTTTCAAGACTTAGGCTTTGTGGGCAAGGTCACTACATTGATGTAGGGTAACCTCCATTAAAGAATTGTACCTTGGGGAAGGTGGAACAAAATTTCAAGAACAAGTGACTCCATGATGAAGTAGATATCTTGTTATTGATCCAATCGTCACAATTGAATCTAATTTGGAAAGGAGTTCAAGAATTGTGATTCTAGATGATATTTTTATTTCTGCAAGACAATTACTTAATGATTTTTGTGCTCTTCTAGGTGTTGTTTCTACCCAACAGTTTAAGATGTGATCAAACAAACTCTTAAGTTAAATTTATTTTTTATTTGGCATGTATCTATGTGGGAACAAACAATTACTCAGACCTTATTGCAAGTTGATACTTTGTGGGTTGTCACAACACTTTGCCAATTACAAGGTTCCACATAAGCATTAAGAAAATTATCTTGATGATATGGCATTACAAAAATTTTCTACTATACCTTCATACTATCCTACAAAGGATCTATACAAATTGTTGTATTTGAAAGTAATACCACTTCAATGATGTTTGACTACAATTGTCTCACACCCCAAATGATGTTTGACTCTGATAATGTACCATCATGATCTGAGTATCACCATGATGCTTGACTCCAATGGTCTCCCACCATGATGATGTTTGACTCTGATGATTGTGCTTTATTATACATCTATTATACATAGGTTATAAGAACACCATGATTTCTATTGCGGCAATTGCACTCACCTTTACATCTTCAAATCAACTCTTTGAAGTGCTCATTATACCCTTCACTCCTTCCAGATAATGGCCAACACCTCCTTGAATTTAGCATTGGCATGCATTTGTAATTATTCAACCAGCTTTGCCAACTGCTTGCTTGAGTATGCTTTACCTTCCAAAGCATACATTTTTAACTTGAGCTCTCTTAATCTCATGTACTGAGCCTGGGTCAGAAAAAAGTTTTCCACTTGCACTTTAAGTTGATTTGCAATATCCTCTACAACAATAAGAACTCCCATTTTCTCTGCATCTAAATTATCCCAAATGGATTGCAGATCCATCTCTACTTCTTGCCTAGTTTGCACACAAGGGATTTGTTCCTTTTCTTTGTTATCAGTGACAATCGTAGTCAATTCCTCAATGCACATTTGGGCTTCTTAGTATTGGCACTATGAGCATGCTGGTCCTTATCACCTTAGATGCATAGAGCCTTGAGTCCTTGCTTCAGGGACACCATTTCCTTATTGTGAGCACCTAGTTGCTCTTCATGCTTCTTCTTTGTCTTCTAAGTACAATGCTCAGATCTCCCACGGATTTTTAATAAATTCAAGTCTAGTTGGGTGATTTGTTGTCAAGATCCAGTCACTCTATCTTCATCTTAGCAATTTCTTTGTCCTTATTACTCAACTTCTTCTCTTGAGATATCTTGTAGTCTACAAATGCCTTCTCATGCTAGGATGCTCCAACATTAGGTACTATGATCTCAGTCTTGGTACCATGCAATTCTTCCATGTATTTCCCTAGCATGGTTGTCACTTTCTCTCTTCCATAATTTGTAACTCTTTGAGAAAGCATCATACTATGCCTTCTTGTAGTGCAACTCATTCTCCTTAGCTGCAAGTGTTGCTTCAAGTTCTTGGACCTCATGCTATCATCCTTTGTCTTTGGCCACATCTCCATCATAATTTTATTGCATCTAGTTGTATGAATGACACTTCTCCTTAGCTATCACAAGCCACTTTTGAAGCTATGTGAGCTTGTAGTTATCTCCCTAGCTCAAACATTTTTGTTGGTATTTGCATTTTTTTTTGAGTAAAAGCAAGTTGAGGCTCCAGCCATGCAATACTACTCTTTTCTTTGCTCAATTCCTTATTAGCTCCCAACTTCTCCCATATTTGTATACGATAGTGAAAAATTCATTATCATTTACCTATAATCTATTATTGTAGGGTCTATCTCTTGGTAAGTAGGAAGTAGTCCCTCCAAGGCCTTTGACACCAGCCCCAACACCTAAATGACTCACAATAACAAAGGTGGTTGGTTCAATAGAGGCCCTATATGTTCTTCCTCATTGGATCCTGATTGAGTTTCCTTCTTGTGGGATTCATACCTCCTCTCTTCCAAGCAATTGATCTAGAGTTATTGTTGTGAACATTGTTAGCACCTCTCAAGAGCTTGATGCTTCTCCTTTCATTTATTCATTCAAATATAGCTATTTTAGATGCTACCATGGTCTTGGTAACAACAAAGGATACCACAAACAAGATGTCTAAATCCAAGGACCCTCTCCTTCTCCACTAATTACCCTTTTACCACTCAAGAGTGGTCCTTGCTCACTTGATTTATCTCCACTCAATTGAGCTAATGTTGTTAGGGCATCCTTGGTTACTAGTTCTTGGGGTGGAGTCACTACCCTTTATTCCCCTAGTAGCACAAAAATTGGACTTACACTACCTCCACCTCCAACATGTGTGGGAGGAGCGGTTTCCTAATTGCAATGTCAAGATGTCCTCCTCTTCATCCACCTAAGAGTTCTAGCTATCTTTGGAGCATGTTCATCTTTTATGTTTGGCTCCACTATTTCTATGAGAGTGGACTGCACCTCCACACTTGGTTGCATATTGCTTCCTTCTTGGTAAGAAGACAATTGAATCCTAGAGAAGGAAGTCACTTGCCTCGGGGTGATTGCACCAGTATTGTAGATGGTTTGTTTCTTGATTCTCAAGTATTGGAGCCATACTAGGAGTGCCGTCCAAATTTTGATCATTTTCTGCCTCACTTCCTAATCTTGATTTTGACTCAGAAGGGAAATTGTTATCTTTTGAAGACTCCACAACCTAGGGATTAGGCTTGTGCTTCTTCCTAGTCTACATAGGTTTCTTCTTGCTAGTACTTATCCCAATAGTCTTGGCAAGCTTGACCTGTATCTCCATTTGGTGGTACTTGATCAGCACCTCCTTGCATTCCTTGGATTCAAGTGCATACTTGAGTTGAGCTTGATGATACCTTGACATATAGTAATGCATAGGGGGATCTTCTTCTCTTTCTTCCACAACAATTGCATTGTGATATAAATGCATGACAAATGAGAGAGAAAGGTGTTTCTACCACTCATTTTCAATTGCTCTATCATTTTGCAAGTTTGGTAGTAAAATATCTTTGCACAATCCATAGATTTTCCCTTTGTGCAATAATTGGAGGAAAGTGGCTTGTCTATTGTTGACATAAATAGTTCAAGTCAACTTGAAGATCTTCATGAGCAAGGTCAATGGTGCACCAGTTGGGATCACTTATACCCATTCACCTTTCAACCATTCCTAGTTTTCTTTGACTTGAACAAGGCTTTGAACATCCTTGCCATCTCTTTTGTTGCTCAAGGCCACTCTTGATCAAGGTACATTGCTTTGAGTGTCAAATTGGACTCAAGTACCTTTTGCCAATGTTCTTTAGTCCAAGCAAACACATTGCCTTGTAGGTTGGTGAAGTTTGGGTTCTTCTTCTCTTTGATTTCCAATATCATCAATAGACAAGAAAAAGCCTATATCCACAACAAGAACTACAAGCACTTTGCATTCACATACCCAACATAGCAATAATGTGCACATTTCTCCACTCCCAAAGAGCATAAAAGATCCCTATTGGCTTCTTCTTCTTTGGTGACATTGTGTTGCCCAACATTGCCAATCCAAATCATATCAAAAATTCTCATTCATGCTCTTGGTCCCAATGTAATACTCCAAGGACAAGAGAACTCTTCAAGAGAGATACAAGAGAGAAAACACAGATTTCACACTCAATTCTTTGATGCCCCAAAGGAGCACCTTCTCTTTTTTATATAACCAAAGAGGATTTCCTCCAAGGAAGCTCCACCGTAGGATTAGGTACATGGATAGGTGACCTGTCAGCAAGCTCCACCCTTTGATTACTTGCTTGGATGGGTGACATGTTGGTCCTGGTCCCATCTGGTTGGTCAAACAGGCTTGACCGGAGGGAATCTTTTAGGGAATCTTCTTGTAGGTATCTTAGAATCACGTGGGTGAGATACCATTGGAAAGCTCTTGACAAGACAAACTGGGGGAGGGAAGTTCAGCCTTTTCTTTATTGAGGGGAATCTGCACATTTTTTAGGTCTAATTCATTTGTTTAGGCCTCTAAAATTGCCTACGAAGTTTTCCAGGCCTATTTTGGCTTCTACCCTATTGGTAGAAGTGCTCTTTTGGAGACACTTCTATCTGATCTATGTTTTCCAGCATGTGTAAAATCCTTCCAGAGTTCACCACCCCAAGTTTCACCTCTAGATCATATGCCTAGCTATTGATTCTAAAGTTTCCAAGCATGTTTTGATTTCTGGCCTCTTAGTAGAAGTACTCTTTTGGTGATACCTATATCTGATCTACTTGGCCCATCATGTATAAAATCCTTCTAGATGTTACCAAACCAAATTTCATCTCTAGATCATCTATCTAACTATGGTATTACATCCAATCACCCCCTTATACAATCTCTTATACCAAATTGAAAATGTGACTTCACTACCATGAAGATCTATTGTATTGCACACTTTTGTGATTCTATTGGTATTGAATTCTTGTTTGTGGCATGATCTCATTTTGACTAAACCTTGCTCCTTCCCAAAGTGAAGTACTTGAACCTATCAACTACTTGTTTCAAACTTTTGGTGGGCATTAGTGGTAAATGTCATTGTTCCTACATGTGTGAAGCATCATAAGGATTGAAAGTTGCAGAAATTAGTTGTTTGTCCCGCATGGCGGTGTCTTGCTTGTGTAAATAAAAACATAGACCACCAACTCATTGATGCTAACATGACCAATTGTGATTGTGTTGTGTTTGTGGAGGTAGTCCCCAATCTGACAGTCTCACAAATCCACCCATTTGTTGTGTACATTTTGGTATGCATTTTCATGGTAGTTGGAGTACCAACCAAAAATTCTATCTACTGCTAACATTCAAATCTAAAAGCTTTAACAAAGTCTTAAAGAAAGAAAAATTTACATCAAGAGATGCAAGGTAGGCTACCACAATTTGCTTGGGCACCAACTATAATACCATTAGCTAGACAAATTATGTAGAGGTGGAAATAGGCTTGGTAATATCTTTAAGGATATTATCTACAATGGTCTAAGTAGATCAGATAGAAGTGTCACTAAAAGAGTACTTCCACTAATATGGCAAAGGCCAGAGACACCCTAAAATCTTTAGTCAATTTCAGAGGCCTAAATGAATGAGTTAGGCCTTGAAAAATGGATTATTCTCCACTTTCCTTTGGTGTAATATTCCAAGGAGAGTAGAGAAACAAAAAAGAAAAAACACAAGTTTCACACTCAAACTACGATGTCCCAAAGGAGCACCTTGGCTTTATTATATAGCAAAGCAAAGACATTCAACAAAAGCATAACCCTTGGATTAGATACATGGATTTGTGAAATGTCATTGATCTCAACCCTTAGATAGATGCATGCATGGGTGATATGTCAGATCTAGTCCTTTTTGGTTGGTCAAACCAATGTTGACCAAAGGGAATCTTTAGGGGATCATGTAGGAATCTCTAAACCATATGGGTGAGGTACTGTTGGAAAGCTCTTGATGAGACAAAAAGGGAGGAGGTTAGGCTAGCCTTCTCTTCCATGGGGTGTGGAATTTGCATATTTTCAAGGCCTTGAACATCCATTTAGGCCCTCAAAATTACCTCTAAAGATTTCACATATTTTGTTTCTGCCCTATTAGTAGAAGTACTTTTTTGGTGATACCTCTTTCTGATCTATTTATTCCATCATGTATAATATCCTTCTAGATGTTACCAAACCAAATTTCATCTCTAGATCATATGTCTAGCTATTGGTTCTAAGGTTTTCAAGTCTATTTTGGTTTTTGCCTTATTAGTAGAAGTACTCTTTTGGTGATATATCTATCTAATCTATTTAGTCCATCATATATAACATCCTTCAAGATGCTACCAAACTAAATTTCACCTCTAGATCATATGTCTAGCTATTGGTGTTACATTTGGGAGATAAGGCATTTCCTTTACCCTCCTTGCTTGTCTTGTTGTGATCTTTCCAATAGTAGCTTATGTGGTTCTGAGCTTTGTATAAGAAGATTCTCCAAAAATTCCAAGTTTGACCAACCAAATAAGACAAGGATCAACATGTCACCAATCCATGCAACTAATCTAAAGGTAGACTCTATGTAATACTCAGAGGACAAGAGAAGAGAGAAAACAAAAATTGCACAAACATCCGATGCCCCAAAGGAGCACCTTCCCTTCATTATATAGTCAAAGAGGATCTCTTCCAAGGAAGCTCCACCATAGGATTAAGCACACAGATAGGTGACATGTCAGCAAGCTCCACCCTTGGATTACTCACTTGGATGGATGACATGTTGGTCTAGGTCTTGTCTGGTTGGTCAAACAAGCTTTGACCGGAGGGAATCTTTTAGGGAATCTTCCTGTAGGAATTTTAGAATCACGTGCGTAAGGTACCATTGGAAAGCTCTCGACAAGACAAAGCAGGGAGAAGGAAGGCCAACCTTTCCTCCATTTGGGGGGGGGGGGAGGAATATGCACATTTTTGAGGCCTAATTCATTCGTTTAGGCCTCCGAAATTGCCTTCAAAAATTTCAGGCATATTTCGGTTCCTACTCTATTAGTAGAAGTCTCCTTTTGGTACTACCTCTTTCTGATCTGTTTAGTCCATCATGTGTAACATCTTTCTAGATGTTACCAAACCAATTCTCACCTTTAAATCATATATCTAGCTATTGGTTCTAAGGTTCTCAAGTCTATTTTGGTCTCTGCCCTATTAGTAGAAGTACTCTTTTGGTGATACTTCTATCTGATCTATTTTAACCATCATGTATAAAATCATTCTAGATGTTACCAAACTGAATTTCACATCTAGATCATATGGCTAGCTCTTGGTATTACAGTCTGCTAACATGTCACCAATCCATGTATTTGGTCCAAGGGTGTAGCTCCCTTTGAGTGGATTCTCTTTGCTATATAATAAAGACAAGGTGCTCCTGTGGAGCATTGGAGTATTGAGAAATGAAACCTTGCATTTTTCTTGGGCTATCTCTTGTCCTTAAAATTTTACACAAGATGTAGGAGGAGGAAGTCCAAAGCCAATAACATGTAAAAGAAGAATGCCAAATTTAGAATAATTCCTAATGGCCATTCAAAGTGAGGCACTTTGGCCCTACACCTTGACTTCAAGAGGAATGTCTTTGGCCATGTACATGGTTTCTTGGAGGAAGGACTTTGGCCAAAAACAAGGTTGTGTTTGAGGACCATACACATATTTGAATACATTGCAATCTAGTCCAAAAACTTCCACCAAAGATTGTTGCATTCAAGAAGTGGTTCACATTCAAGAAATACTATTGGCATTTGGTTGAGACCTCACATGTGTGATAGAAATAGTCCAAGGAGAGATAATTTTCATGTATATGAAGTGCCTCATTGAAAGTGTATGACCAAGACCATTCAACCACTATTTGCCCTTGAATGACTGAAGAGTGAAGAGTGCCCAAGGACTTCACTTGAAAAACTCAATGAGCAATGTCCATTTCCACTTTTTTAGATTGGAATTTACCACTAGCTTTGAAGCTCAAGCATGATTTTCCTTGGTCTTCCAATCTTCATTAAAGCTCCTAGTATTTTGATTATTCATAGTCACTTGCTTTTTGCTTCTAATTTCTCTTGATCACTCTCAAATCACAAGAGGTTTGAACAATTCCTAGTATTGAATTCCCCATTGGCATTCATCACCTTGTCTATCTTCATCTCTAGCCACTCCAAGGAGTGTATCTTGAAATAACTTAGTAAATCAAAGTTGAGTCTTTTCTCTCTTAAACTATCAATATCATTCCCCAAAAGGACTCAAGGAAACACCAAAGTAAATAATTTATCAAATATTATAAACATAAATAATAAATAAATAATATATCAAATAGTATAAAAATTTTGTGTGTTTTGTGTAACACAAATAGAGACCTCGCATGAAATATCAAGGTTGAAGTACCCTTGAAACTTTAGTATAATAAAGTCAAACGGTTTCTTTTCTTTGTCTTTTAATCCTTTCAATTTCTCATAGACATTTACATCTCCCATGATCAAATTGGTAGTCAATTTGTAGACTGCAATATACTTTCTAACTCTCTTGCTCTAACTTAAATTTTTTTTCTTATGTATGAATAATTCTACAATTTCATCACTTGATGCCTTTCAAGTAGAAAGGTGTATTGCACAGTTGTTATTGAATATTTTTCTCAAGTTAGACTATAAAATTACACATGTGCATGAGCTTTCAAGAATCCATGGAAGTAGATTCAAGGAATTCCAGACTATAGGTTCACAATCCCCAAACATTTAGATGACCCATCTCTATCAGATTCATGAAAATGTTATACAATCATTTGACCTAGTAAATCAAAGAGTGTCTAATGTCTCTTTGTGGAATTTCTAGATGAAAAATGTATTCATTGCTATATTTTCCTTCCTTCCTCTCTTTGCAATGTTAGATTTACTTTGATGTTAAATTACTTATATTTGTCTAGCTTTGTTGAGTTATCTATAATGGAGACTAGTAACTCTTTGCTATGTGTTCCTTCACCTTTGTCACATTGTGTTCACATTTGAAAATCTTGATATCTCCCAATTGACTTATACAATAATGTCTAATGTTTACATTTTCACTATCTATTGTTAATTCTCTCCACAACAATAAATTAAATATAAATTTAATTTATTAGAAATTAGATCCTTGTTTTTACAGGTTGGTTTGATCTGAGTGTCTTATCAGAGAAGAAACTTGAGAACAACAGGATACAAAGAACATGTCACAATATCACACATTTTCATCTTGATAAGACTCTCATTTCCACACTTGGCACCTCAAGAATTGTTGATAATCCAATAAGGAATATCTCCTTTGATGTCAATACCATAGCTAAAACTACATGGTTACCCATCTTAAGACTAGTGTGGCAAGCAAGGTCTGAGTAGACTCCACTTGCATACAAATTGAATCCATTAAAAACTTCAAATGCAATGGATACAAGTTTATTGAAGGCCATGGTATCTCTCAACTCCTCTCATACAAAATGATGTTGACAACATTGTACACCTTGGCACCTACAATTGAAGGCTTGAACTTGCATTTTCATCAAGAGCATGTATGGATATGATTCCTCACAATCTAGACCACCATTATATTTGATGTATTTGAATGCTTGTGAAGAAACTCCACCAGCACAACGCAGAAGTTGTTGAACTCACCAACACAATCAATAAGTTGTTGCTTGAATAGGAGAAGCATGTGGCATGTGGTTTGGGCATGAGTGGAGCTCTTATGGTGTTGAAAATCTGGCAAGGTCCACATTAAAATGATTATCCAAAAGATCCAAAATTATTAGAGAGTTCAATCCACTAAAGTCTGCCTGAAGCTTTGTTTGCATCACAATTTCTCCTCACTAGTTCACTTGCTCTCCTACACCTTCTTCTCACTATCCTTGTCCCATAACCAAAATTCCTTCTTTAAAACAAGTTTATAAAAAAATTTCTATATATATATATATATATATATATATATATATATATATATATATTTGTGGCCACTACATCTTGACCATTGGATGAGAATCAAGCAGCATATCTCCAAATATCACCTCATTAAAAACCACAACATGTGGTAGAAAATTGTTCTTCGATAGATTTCAAATAAATCCCAACATAAGACTGGTACAAATTAATAAAGTTTCCCTATTGCCTTTAGATCTTCATCAAATAAATTGACTTTTTTTCACTTTATCCTCTTACATTGTCATGTGCTACAAGGCCAAAGTACATCACACCATATTGTGTACATTTGATTGTTTCTTCCAAGCTCCATAGTTTTTGTATTTTCTCTTACAATAACAAAACTTTATAGATATATTTAAGGATTCTTGCTTGTTTCCTCCACATTAATTATTTTGAATATCAGCCCTTCCCAACTTTGGTATTTTTGCACATCTTCTCACTCTAGTTTATCATACTATTTTAATGAATCCTATTCAATCTACCTTATTGTATTATATTTAATGTGTATTAACCAATAATATGCTCTTACTATGATATATTTTCTCAATATGTTATACAAAAGGTATAACATACCCCCACCATCAAATTTGAGGCACATGACAAACATCATGTATAATAGCTTCTCATATATTGTGCATTTTGTCAAGTTGGTAATAAAGTTCCATCCAATTGTGCTAATGCACCGTTTCATTTGTAGAGACTTCCAATACTTTAAAGTGATCCAACCAAAATCTTTCCAAGAAAATTTAATCTCCTTTGGTCATATAAGAAAGCAAGATCTCCCATCATGACATTCAATTTTCTCAAGTACTTGTCATACCTGTCCTTGCACTTTTGTTGGATTGCCTTCACTCTTTCAATTTCAGCTTCTCTTGCTTCTTCACATTCTTCTTATTGAAATTCCCGATGAGCAATACATTCTTCTCATAACATAATTTCCAAACACACCACTTTGTACATAGGGACTTCTAGCTCCATAGGTACCAAAGGACTCACACCATAAGTTAAAAAATATGGAGTGTGATTAGTTTGCATTTTTGCTGTGGTTTGGTACCCCCACAGAGCAGCTAGAATCTTCTGATCCTGAGCATAGCTATATGTAGTTGTTAATTTATTTAAGATAAGGCAAAACAACTCATTATTTTCCTCAATGAGCCTATTTGCTTTTGGATTATAAGGAGTGGTCTTTTGATGTTTCATCTTGAAAAAATCAGTAAGTGCTTCAACAACCTCATTCAAAAAATAAGTACCTTTATCACTAACAATCTCCAATGGGCACCCATATCTTGTGATGATATTTACAAATAAAAACTGTGCAACCTCATGTTTGTCATCTGTCCTTGTTGCTATTGCCTCCACATTCTTGTACAATAGTCAATGGCCAATATATATTTTGTGTATATCTCATTACTGGTTTGATAGGGCCAATAAAATCAATACCCCACTTTTCAAAAACAACAAGAGGTAAGATAGGTACCAAAGGCCACCTTGTTGTATCAATAGGCAGTCAGGCTCTTTGGCACAACTCACTTCTTTTGATTTCATTTGTAACATCTTTTAACATAGTTGGTCCCAATATTTGGCTTCCAAAATCTTTCGTACATTATCCTTGACTGCATAATGACCACTTGCCACCTCATGATGCATGGCTTGAATAATTGGTAAAATCTCTTTCTCTTCCAAACATCTTTGGAGCTCTCTGCCAGGTTCACACTTAAAGAGAATACTCTGCTTGAGCTCATAAGGTGCAACCTTGTTGAGAAAAAACAATGCTTTCTCCTCTACAGACATCACTCTTGGATACTTCACTGATTGCATATCTGATGATTTCAACGTACCTTAAACACAGGAGTGATTCCTCCAAAATCTGAAGGAGTTTTTCATCAAGAATATCATTGAGGTCTTTCTCAAGCTTTCCATCCTTGTCTTGGAGTCTTGACAAAAAGTCAGCATTTGTATGAGCATCTCCTTCCTTGTTGCTACTTCAAAAATCAATTCTTGAAGTAAGAGCATCCACCTTGCAACCCTCCTTGGTAGATATGCTTTCCTTAGCATTTGCAAAGTGGTCCACATGAAATACAAATGCATAACCAAGCAAGTAATGGTTGAATTTTGTTGAAAAAAAGTACCATTCCCAAAGCTTCTCTTTCAGTAGTTGTGTACTTTTGTTCTACATCAAAAAATTGTCTACCAAAAAATTAAATAGGATAATCTTTCTATTTGCTTGTCCTTTTGACATGATGATATTGCTCCTATTGAAAATCCAAAATTATCCACAAAAACATGAAAAATTTTAGACCAATCTGGAGCTCAAAGTATAGGAGCTTTCAATAAAGAAGACTTCAACATTTCAAGGGAATCTTGTTGGGCAGATCCCCAAATGCAAGTCTCCATCTTTCTCAAAAATTGAGTGAGAGGAGCAGCCTTTGCTGCACACCCTTCAATATATCTTTGATAATAACATGTGTGACCAAGGAATCCTTGTAGTTCTCTAATATTAGTGGGTGATTCCAAGGTAACAATAACCTTGACTTTTTCTTGATCAACCTCAATTCCTCTTCATCATACATGATGACCAAGCAAGATTCCTTCCTCCATATCAAAGTATCTTTTCTCAGGATGTAAAGACAATCTAGTTTCCCTACATCAATCAAAAGTCTTTTTGAAGCAATTAAGGTGTGTTTCATTTGTACTAAACACACAAAATTCTTCAATAAAAGTCTTCTGAAACTTTTGGAAGTATTCTTGGAAAATCTTTGTCATTAACCTTTGGAAAGTTGATGGTGCATTGCACAGTCCAAAGGGCATCACATTATATGCATGGGCTTCCCCAATGTATGGTGAAAGTAGTCTTTGGCTTATCTTCTTCCTTGATGGATACTTGGTTGTATCTTGAATCCATATAAAAAGATATACCTCTCATACACAACAACTTGATTCAAATAACATCTATAAAAGGTAATGTGTAATGATCCGTATGTGTTGCCAGATTGAGTTTTTTTAAAGTCTTTGCACACTCAAATTTTCCCCATCTTTCTTTTAGGCATGACCACAATAAGGGATACCCACCACTGTTAAGAATTGGGTAAATAAATCTAGCCTTTATATATTTATCAATTGTGTGTATGACAAGAAAAGAGTACTTTGAGTCAAGATGATATTGTCTTTGAAGTACAGAAATAGAGCCCATTAATAATTTTATTTGATGTTCTCTTAATGTAGATGGAATTCATTCATCTCTTCAAGAGTCCAAGCGAACACATCTGAGTACTGAGCCAACAAAGATTTATATTCATTCACACAAAGTGGAATAATGTTTTGAAAATTCTAAGAGATTCCCTTCTTTGACCTCACACTCCCAATAGGCATCAGGATCAACTATTCTTTTAGTGTGGCTCATTCTACTCCACCCCACACTTTCCTCTGGTTCTTCACTATCATATTCTTCTTTGGGCAAAGATTCCTCATTGAGCGGTTCTTCGACATGAGAAGTTGTTATTACTATTTCTTCTTCTCCAATTTCATAACATTCAATAAACAGTACCTTCACATTGGAAGAAGCTCCCTCTATATCATAGATGGTATCTTGATCTAGCGTATATCCCTCATATGTTGACGGATTTTCACCTTGATGAGGTTCTTGTATCCAAGGTACTCTTGTGACTAATCTGTCCCCTCCTTGCACAGAACAAAAAATGAACTTCCTCTATTTCCAATCTGTCTGTACCTCATCAGCACAAAGCCAAGGCTTCCAATTAGTATTTGGCTACCTGATCTTGCCAAAGGTCTCAATACCAAGTAATTGAGCAAGAAAGGCAACCCTCCAATGACTGTCCCTATATTACATAGTAACCCAAGAGGTTTTCTCCTTGTTTGATCAGCCAAGACTAGAAATTTAGGTGTACTCTCAAAGGTAGTATATCCCAGATTATAAGCTATTTCTTTGGTATTATTCTGACCCTAGAACCAGAATCAACAGGTACTTTGGACATAATAGATCCATGTATCTCAATATCTATCTTAGGTGCAGCAAGATCTTCTTCAATTCAAAATATTTTCACATTTGGTAGCTTCCTTTCTTCTTTGTAGCCTTATAGGTATTGTGTGACTGTCTCTACTGATTTACAAGTTCTGCATAAAAGGGGTTATTTTAAAGGATTTGAAGAAAGGTAATGTCGGCAGGACTTTCAGCCAAGTCCTTGAGAAAGTCATAATATGCTTTCATTGTTGGACGAGGTATATCTTGTACTTTAATGTGAGGTTCTTCGTTATATGATATCTCAATATTGGTCAAAGGACATTTGAGCTGAATTTTATTGCTTTGCATTTGCACCATGTGACTTACTTCTTGAGATATATTGCTCAAAATACTTTGGATGCTCTCTATCAAAATTAGTATTTTTTGATGGAACCTTTACACTTTCTACTACCTCAAGAACATAAGGTTTTCCAAATATAATTTGGGATGCAATCTGAGTATTTTTTAATGGGATTTCCTTATGACGCTTTGCAGCACAAGCATCTTCTTCATTGGTAGTATGTTCCTTTTTCCTTTTTTTTACTTCTGGTTGTCACTTTTTGTATCATAACTTCATCTTCACTTAGTAGCTCCCTTCCTCATCTGGTGGCACAATATGACAAATGGGTCTGTCCTTGGTCTTGTTTGTGCATAGTACATGTCACACTCCATGGCAACATGTTGCAATGCTACATTATTCTTTATAGTACTTGTGGTTGTAGATGGCAAGGTTGTAACATGACTTGGTGAAGGTCATACCACTTTTGATTCAAGACATAATTTTGCAATGTGTCATGGTTTCCTATGGTTTTTACATAGGGGTATATATGGATGTTGCAGTCATCTAGGATGAGGACATGCATTAGCAAAATGTGAGGGTTCTCCACAATTATAACATCCTCTAGGAGGAAGTGCTTGTGGTGCCATTATGCATGCAGGTTGGGGAGCTACTGTATGAGTAAGCACAAACCATGGTGGAGCAAAGGTTGGAATTGGTGTTGGTAATGGAGGTATAGCAAGTACAACAGCATAGAGAGGTTCCCTTGTTTCCCAATCATCCTAATATAAAGGATCATTATATTTTATAGGCCAAGTACAATAATCAACTTAACTAGCATCTACTTGGTTATGTGAACCTGCAAATAAAGGGCATTCTATATGCATGTAACCTGGTGCAAAACAATGTATGCACCAAACTCCCATTCCTAAAAGTCTTGGAGCCTTTGTTCTCCCAACTTATAATTCCATTTACAGTTTTAATGCAAACAGTTGCTTTACCACATCATCGTTTGAGGGAGTAGAAGATTTCTTTGTTACCTCTTTCTTGTCTCTTCCTTCATATGAGAAATCCTTGCCTATTGGCTTGGTGTAAAATCTGCCTTGGTTGCTTTCTCTTTTCCTCCTTCTTGTTTTTGTACTCTATCAAAATCCTTGGGTAAGTCTATTATCACTTTCCTTGATGACATCTTTGTCTACAATAAGACCATGAAGGAGCACAAGCAACATCTATGAGAAATCCTCCAGATTTTGTGACAGTACCTAATTGTATACCAAAGTCTCAAAGTGTGAGTTTAGCACATCTGACATAGATTACTTGGGGTATAAAGTATGTGAAAAAGATATCCAAGTGTTAACAAATAAAATAAATATCATTCAAAAAAGGGGTGCTCTAAAAGATTAGATTCAACTCAAGAGTTTCTTGGGATTGATTGGCTTATATTGTCAAATTTTAAAAGACTTCTCTAAGGTTATACAAATCCTAATGGCACTACTTGGCAAGGGAAAGGAGTGGATGTGGAGAACCGCATAAGAGTTGGCCTTTTAGGAATTGAAGATGAATCACTACATGCACTAATCTTGAAATGATATGACCTAAAATGTTCAATCAAGTTAGCTATAGATGCATTAGCCATTATGATAGAAGCAATCTTACAATAGGAATGGAATGATGGATGGCACATAGTCACATATTTCTCTCAAAATTTGGTATAGGTAAAGTGCAACAATCATATCACCAAACAAGGAGAGTTGGCTATTGTCCTTGCAACCAAACATATGAAGCACTATCTTGGCAAGAAGGCATTTGTAGTGGAAATAGACTACAAACCTCTAGTCTAACTCAAGTCATAGAAAGATCTATCCCATCAATAGATTAGTTAGGCAAAGTGGAGACAACTGTTCAACATGATGATCACATCTATGGAAGGTAAGAAGCAACTTGTAGATGCATTCACTTAAATGCCTATGGAGACCAATTGGGTTGTAGAGGTCAATATGAACCCAAAATTATGGCCAAAGATTCTTATTGCTATGGAGATTGACCCATAAATTATAAGAGCTTAATCATCCACAGGTGTGACCAATACCTAAGGACTCACTTTTCATGATAGCAAGTTATGGATCTTGGATGCTCCAAACCTAAGAACTACTATCCTAATAGAATGTCATTACTCCACCATTGCATGTCACGTTGGAGTAGACAAGACCTTAGATATAGTCAAATGCTATTATTATTGGCCCAAGATGAGCAATAATGTGATAGAGTATGTTCAAAGCTACCTACTATATCAACAAAATAATATCTCTAATTAGGCTCCAACAAGACTCCTTCAACTCCTCCTTAATCCTACACAACATTGTGAGCATGTCAGCATAGATCTAGTTTGTGAATTGTCCAAGACCACCTTCCATTTTGACTCAATTGTAGTCTTTGTAGACCAACTTAGCAAAATGATTCATGTGTGTCCTATGACCAAGGATGTATTGCTCCACAATTAGCTAAATTTTACTATTGAACTTAAATATTCATGGGCATGCACCCTTAATTGCAGATATTTCTATGTATATTACAAAGAGGCTATTTGTAGAGCAATGTCAATTTTATTTATGGTATTTATGGGGTCAAATTAGAATGGGCTTCTTTAAATATATAAAGGTAGTGAGATAATTTTTGCAAAGTCTTGAACTACTTACAAAGCAATATTCTTTCAAGTGAGGAGTCAATAAGATCAACTCAATATTTATCCTTCTCTTGTCCAATGATAGAAAAATGTACTTAATCATTGCCATATCACCTCTACAAAACTATTCAAGCAATGGACATTGACCTTGCATTGGTGCTCAACACTCTTTGAAGCCATTTGAAGCATTTACATTATTCATCATTGCTTCTTAGAACTATGGTTCTTCTCAAATAACACTCTTTGAATTCTTTAGAAGCATCTTCATTACTCACCAATACTTCTTAGAGTTGTGGTTATTTTTTGATAGTACTCTTTGAAGCATTTTGAAGCATCTCCATTAATCACCATTTCATTTCTATACGTCCTTCAAGTATCAAGAATGGTATTTGCTCATAAGCCCCATGAGGAAGGCTCACAAAGCCATTCTTAGAAACCCTCTTGTCAATAAGTGTGCCATGTATTGTAGAAGTGAGTGAGATAATCCAAAGCAAGCATTTTGGTTTCTTGCATTGGAATTGAGAGCTAAGTGACTTTGCTATGATCCACAAGATGAGAGACAAGGAGAGAACTACATGGATTTTAAGAAGGAACCTCCATAACTAGACCAAAGAAAACTAGAGGATAGTGCTTGGTGGTGATGCAATAGCTTGAGCTGTGGCTATTGAAATTAACTATGCTGACAAGTACTTGATTGACAACATCAAGACAACATTTGCTTAGAGAAGAAACAAGATAATGGTTGGAGAGTAGGAAGTTACAAGGATCTGGTCCAAAGTGCAATCATGGTGTCCATTTTGAAGTAGTTCAAACACAAAAAAACAACCTACCTTACAAACAACCAAGCGATAGTCTTCCACTACATGTACAAAAGGGAACCAATGAATTGGAAAAACAGTTTTACATCCAAGGAAAGATACTAAAGCAGAATTTTGAAGACAACAAAAGAGTAACATATCTAGTTCCCTTTGTGGTATACTTCTACATGGGCTTCAACTTATTAACAAAGGAAGAAAGCATGCAATTCTGAAGCAACTTCCAAACAAGATTGAATGTAGTTCAAGGCCCAAAGCCCAAAGCAAGGACCATGATCAAGAAGCAAATGAAGAATTTGCATAGACAAGGAGGTTTGTGTTGGTGGAGGAGGAAGATTGTTTACCACCAAAGACCAAGAAGAAGAGAGCGCTTCCTTAGATGAGAGGAAACCAAAGGGGACTTTAGTGCTCCTAGGAGATTGTGCACTCTTTGCTATCCACTTAGTTTGCTTAAGCTTTGCAACTAATGGAGCTCCTTCTTCCTCAATACAAGGAGGAATGCTTGGAGATAATTGACTACATATCAAGCAAACGCGGCATAAGGAGTTATACACAAAGAAGGCTACCAAAGAAAAAGGGTAAAGAAGAACTTCTAAAGATCCGCAACCTACACAAGATGGAGGTAAAGAAGGTGAATGACCTTACCCAAGAACTTCATTAAGAAAAAGAAGAAATGCCTCTTTTGTTGCAAACCAAAAGGACCAAAAGAGGGAAGGGGATGAGTACAATTGGAGCTCAGGAAACTATGAATAGAGGAGAAGGAGATGGAGCTAGAGTAAAAAGACCAGCTCCAAGCCAAGGATGAAGAAGTGCTTAGCATTTGCTACAAATTGGAGAATGCTAAGGTAAGAATATAGTTACTCTTAATCTTCAAATGATTAAGTACCACAAGGAAAAAACTTTGCTTCAACTTAGGGTACCCTAAAATTGGATTGGATGGAGGAGGAACTCAAAAGAAGGCTAATTGGGAAGTGGATTGCCCCCTAAATGTTAGAAGAATTCAAGAAGGAGGTGGGCATCCTACAATTGTAGGAAAAATAACAAAAGCTATCTAGTATTTAAAGGAGATGCAAGATCAGTTTGGAGCTATGCTCAAAGAAGTTGAAGGGACAGTGCTGAAGACAAAGATACATAAGCTGAAGTTTTAGGCTTAGTGATTGGAGGGAAGACCTATGAGGAGGAGTGCATGGATCAATTAGCAATTTGCTTAAAGGAACATTCAGATAGGAAGTTCACAAAAGTCTATGATACTTACCTAATGCGCAAGTCTATATTTGTAGTGAACCAAGGAGTGGTTCCCCCTACTTCAGGGCAGAGTTAGTAGCCCTTAGCTTGAGCTCCCAGCCAAAGACTTTATTCATGGGGAAGATACGTTGGTAGCTGCAATTGAAGAGTTGAATGAGTTTCTTCAGCCTTCTACTTAGTTCTTGCAAAGAAGGACTTAGTCCATACACCTCAACTTCATGATGAATGCCTTTGGTCTTGTACATAGTTTCTCATAGTAAGTACCTTAATTTGGAGCTGCACCTGGAACTCAGCGGAGGTATTATCTATAGCCTCATAGTGTAATTCAAATTCATAGTTGTAAATATTTCCAAAGGAATGACTTTGGTGTTGTGTAGGACTTGGCTTTTCAAGAAATTCCTTAAAAAGGAAGCAAAAAGACTTTGGCCCTAGTAGTTTCTATGGAAAAAACCTTTGGGTTTGTGTCACCTTCTTGGCTGAGTACCACTTTGGAGGGGTAAATTTAGGGGTAATTTATAGTTCAAACAATAACTTTGGGAGAAGAGCTCACAATTTCCCTAACACTTGTCAAAAGCTTAATTAGGTGGTTACATATAGATAAGATTGGGATAAGGATCTTAAGTGTTGAAAGAAGAGTAGTTAGGATTGAAAAGGAACCTACTAAGCTATTGAGACCCTTTAGGGTGAAGTAGAAGTAGGAAACTATTTATAAGGCTTTGTCCCCATAATTTCAATTTCACTTCTTTTTAGGCAACTTGGTATGCAATCAAAGTACAATCTTCACAATCTATTGTCACTTTGTCTTGAATGTTGGAAGAATGTCCATGCACAAGTAGAAGTAAGGAATTTTCATTTGGAGCACAAGTGTTTGAGTACCATGTGGAGGAATTCACACTTGACCAAGATGCTGGATTCATGAGGGTTCTAAAGGAGAGAAGTAGTGTAAAGAGAACCTATTTGGTTAATAGCACTACCAATACCACAAAATCAGAAATCAAGAGCATTTGACCGACTAGAAAACTCCTTTGGAGTCTTGTCTTTTGGGAAGGATAATGCATGACTTTGTAGTTGTAGTCTTTGTGGCAAAGTGGTCTTTGGGCCAAAGTGAACTATCACCTTAAGCAATCTCATTTGATTTATTAATCATAAATGTGATTTTAGTTTTCCTTTCCTATAGTGTGCAATAAGGAGCACTACCATCTTTTGCAAGGGCTTTTTTCCCAAGAGGTTAAATAGGAACTAGTAAATGAAATGTGATATTGTGATACTTTCCTTTCATTTCTAGTCATTTCTGACTTGTATCATTGAGAGAAAAACTTGTTCTCATTTTTTATACTATGAGTACATCAACATTGTGTTGTTACACCATGAAGTAACCAAGTAGCTTGGAGTAACCTACAAAGTCTTGAAACAACTAACCCATGAAAAACCAAAATGGCTTGGAGCTTATTGATCTCAAATTGTGAGATCTATCATGTCTTCTTGATTTGAATTGCAAATAAATATCACCATATCTTGATTTCAATTGTATAACATTTAGTGCATGACAAAGACTCTAATTAAGAATTAAAAAATTCTTCCTAAACCCATAAATCCTTACATGTTACTTTTCATGGTTCTTTAGGATTTTATGGCTACAATTGATCTCTCATAAAATTTTGAGATGACCCTCTTCCACCTCCACATAAAGATTTATAGACCTCTCATAGAAAATCTTTATGAGATCTTTATAGGGATGAAAAACTCATCTCTAAAACCCCTATTTATTGTGTATTGATTTCAAATGAAACCTATATTCCTTATTAATGCTACATGATTCATATGTTTAGAACCAAAAATTCTAATCTTTTATATCTTAAAGAAGCATCATGAATTGTTGGCTGTTGTCTATGAATGTGGGGACCAGAGGAAATAGTCCCAGAAATTATATCAGAACAATTGGGTTGTAGACCAAGGAAGCATCTAGAGCCAAATGGACAATAGGGCAGAATGGCCTCTTGTAAGGATGAGTTGTTGTAGTGGATGGGTAATCCTTGGGAATGAATAGCCTTGCCAATAGACAGTGAAAACTGGACCCAATAATGATTTAGGAAGGTATAATGGCTAGGAACCAACTTAGATAAGGTTGTATATATACTTAGATATATGTAATGTTAGTAGTCTTGCATGGCACAAGTAGTAGCAAAAAAAAGGGCGAGAAGGTCAAATAGTACACCCCAAAGGAAAAAGGAAAAGGGAGTACAAAAGCACAAAGAAGTGTTGATGAAAAACAAAAACCCAAGACCCATGCAAAAGGGCTAAAATTCACCAAGAATTAAGAGACAAAGCCCAACAAGACATAAGAAACAATGTAGCCTACTCTTGAACGGTGCAATATATGTCTTCCAAGGTATTTCTAGTAGATGGGGAGTAGGCCTAGATGTATCAAGTGCCCATACTGCCACTGCCCATTGGTGAAGACCTAGTGCTCTTTATTGTTGGAGGGTGACAAAAACTTGTTGTTAAAAGTACGAGATTAACATTGTTGACAATATAGCTAGTCTTCTTCCTTTTATAGGGAACTTCATGCTGCATAGCAAAAGAGATTGTCAAAGTGATGATGGAGATGGGCAAAATTCTCTAACCAACTCAAATCCATTTGCAAAGCACACAACATCAACTTACCCGAAGACAAAGTATGGCAAATTGCACAATGCCTTACAAACATCATTGACTATTGGTTCCTATTGACTTGATCCAACGATCAGATCCAACAATCCAAAAGTATAGGCATCAACTCATCCCAACAACAAAATCATACTTTGTGATTCCTAATGATCAAGATCAAACCACCAGGTAGCTCGAGGAAATTAGGAAGGGTCGACACAAGCCCAGGTCTTGGTTTGTATTTCTTCTATGCATTACTCTCTTGACTTGAGCTTCAACTGCTTGATGTTGTTGTGTTAATGGTTCTGCTTGAGCTACCAACAATCCATTGAGCTTGGAGATACCACCAACACTCACAGTTTCTACACCCACTTTCCCCCTGACTTCACTTCTCTGATGTAATCAGATTGCTTACCACTCTCAACTCAACTCAACTCAACTGAGATCAGTTCTTGATTTGTCACTCTATAAACTGCCAACAACTGGGCACTGATTAAAGTCAAGCCACACCCACTCAAGCATAGAGAATCCAGGTGACGCTCGCCGGCCTCTGTCCACCATAGCCAGGAACTCAAAGGCTCAACATCAGAGAAGTGAGCTCTCTGGAGCTCACCTTTGAAACTATACCCCCTGGACTCAAGTTAGCACTGAAACCCTAACAGACCCACTGATGGCACACTCGGCGGTGCGAATGGTGCCAAGTGACGGTGGGCCCCACCGTGAAGTCAGTACCCCAAACACAAAATCTAACCGTCGGAAAGTAGTCTATGAGAAACTGCTGAAATAACTCTAACTACTATCACTGGAACTCCAATGTCCGAGCATCTAGATGCGGAACTACAAATGGCGTGACATTCATCTTTAGTTTAAGATCCTTTTTAGGTTAAAAATCTCATTAGAATAAAGTGGAGTGTAGCCCCACCTAAGATTTAACCAAGAACCCCTCTTGCTTCAACTCATGCATCTATATTCTCTATGCTTGGAATGTTTAGTTCCCCTACAAGGGTCATTCCCTACACCTTGTTTCAAGTGTGTTCTAAACTGCTTAGCTTCACTTCAGGTGTGTTCTATGCTATCTAACTTGAGTGCTTGGAATGTTTAGTTCTCCTATAAGGGTCATTCACTACACCTTGTTTCAAGTGTGTTCTAAGCTGCTTAGCTTCACTTCAGGTGTATTCTGTGTTATCTAACTTGAGATGCTTTTCATGCTACAAGAGAGAATTGTTGTGTGCTATCTTTTAAGGATCTGAGTGAGAGAGTGAGTTGAGTATTGCTGGAGTGCAATCAGGTGAAACTGAGAAAGTTGAGTGCTAGGATGTCTAATTGAAGATAAAATTTCAAATCTATTCATAAAGAACAATAAATTTTCTCATAATTTAATTGGAAAAGTGAAATGCTTACAGAAAAGGAAGAGTTTGTGAAGAAAACCAGAAATACCTTGTAGTTACCAGCCAGTGGATATCCGTCAATAATTCTACCTCTTTCCAATGCAATTCTTATGCCCAAATTTTGAAGCTGCTCGTGCATTCGTGGATCAAACTCACCCATCCCGTTATGCATCTTTCCGCTATATATAAGAGATATGTCTACCAAGAGTTGCCACCTGGTGTATCAGTAGCCATACATGGTTTGACCACGCCATCATCACACCTGCGGACGTAAACTCCAACCGCCCAATAGAAGAAGGTGACCGCGTAGGAGAAATGAAGGATGGGAAGACCCCATCAAGCCGTACAAGGGAGAGACAAAAAAGGTAACATGGGGCTAAGCCCCAATAGAGTCTGTATGAGAAATCTGCCCTACCGCACCTAAGATATCCAAGCTATGCAAGTCGTACGGTCTACACACAATTGGAGCATCCGAAGTAACATTACCTAATGTGATTGCTCTCCTATGGATTGCACCAGCCACTGCCCTCTGTAGAGCAATGGACACACGCTGTCTAAAGTAAGCTACAAAGTATGAGAGTGAGAGTGGTACCCCTTGACGCCTAACATGATAAGCTCCCGCGCACTCCCTGACAAATGTGTCAAATGCCGTGTCCATCGTTCCATATAACTCCAAGGCTAGAGGAACAAAGAAGTGACCTCGCTGCATGCCCCTATACTTGGAGACCTTGCGACCTGCTGCTGCACTTGCCGCCCATCCAGGAGGATGGGTAATCACTCCCTCTGAAACTGTATCTTGCGTAGGGTCCATGACCACAACATCCGCTACTGTCACTTGATCATCTCGGACCAAGTATAAGTCTGCCCTGACACATGTCGTCTGCAATGCATACAAACGCTCCTTCCAAGCTAAGTATCCACTCTCTCGTGCCATAGCAAACACTATGTCTCTAATGGCATCATGTGTAGCTATCCTCTGTCCTCCAAAAGGACACCATGTCATGTGGACCGCCGCTGCATCTAGTGTAGAACCACACTCACAAGTGAGTAGTGAAGATGCAGATGGGTGGACCAAACCTAGGCGAAACCTCATCACTGTAGAGAAAGTAGCCGGTGCGAGTCGGAAAGCCCTAATGCATGGTCGAGCTAGGATCCACAAGCCTGCACCTTGCCGGAGCAAGAGCATAGACGTGCTCTAGTAGCCTGAGGAATGGACAAGTCAACTAAGAGAGAATGTAGCGTATGCTCACACTGTTGCTCCATCAAGGAAGACTGTAGACCTCTAGTCCAATCTGATGATAGTGAAGCAAACAATGGAAAACCCTCTTGTGCTCGTGTGGATAGACTATCTCTTGTCTGCCGCAATAACACCTGGAGAGAAAAGGATCCTCCTTCCACCTCTGTCACATAAGTCTCCAAAACCGGCCTATTTGCAACCACAAAATGAGAGGCAAGTAGGGGTGCCGAGAGAGCCCAACTACCCAAAAACACTATAGGTGCCATCTTCTCCATAGAAAGCAAGCCAACCCCACCACATGAGATCTGTAGAGCCCAATATAAAAAAGACCTTACCGTCCGCAGTAAGCTCCTGACGGTAGCCAAGGTGACGCATGCCAAAAGAATTATAGTTACCGGGTCTTGTAAACATGGTCGCCGCATCAAGAAACATTCCCAACTCCCCTGTTCCAAGTTTGTCGATACTCACCCTTAGCTCTCCCATACATTCTTCCAGATCAGGCAAATTGCTTCTTGAGTCTACGGCTTGTAGAGTTTTATAACCTTCTTCCCACATCCGTTTGTCTGTTTTCCACCTCAGTAACGATCCCATCACCTCTAGGGTCAAGGAAACCCATCACATCTTGCCACAATTTCACCATGTATCTCCTCCAACTCACTCCGAGTTTCATTCTTGCCTGGAAACGCATGTGTCATGAACATTTGTCTTGCATGTTCACTATTCAAAACTGGAACTTGACAGTGATATATCTTGTCGCCTAATGACTCAAAAAGCCCTTCATCTTGGCTTGTGACTACGAAACAACTTCCCTCAGTATCATTCTCTTCAGCTATTTCCTCCAATAACTCTATATCTTCACTCTTGTCGACATCATCAAAGATGACATGGAGTTTCTCCTCTATCATCTCATTCCACCTGCTTTCACCGTAAACACATCCAGGATGGGGACTTATGTGTTTCCAGACCTAAGAGCAATGCACTGGTACAACCAAAGTTGCATTCAAGATTTGAACCACAACCACGAGTTGGCACCTCCGCTCGAGAAAGGCTTCCAACTTTGACACTCACCAGTATTAACACTAAATTAGCACACAGAGAAAAGATTACAAAAAAAAATCATGCACTATTTGTGTACCATTTTTGGAACGGTAGAAACAAAAAATAGAAATGCAAAATAAGGATCTTTTTCCAATTAAATTTGTCCATTGTGTCCGGGTGTCAACCTAACTCCCCCTTAAAGGAAAACTTAAAGGTGGGAATCTACCTCTTGTTGGCCACATAGACTCCTCTGATGTTGTTGGGCTGCATGTGAATGCACCTAGTACATTAGTATAGTAAATTAGTTGGGGCTATCATATTGACGGAATAAACTCTTGGAAACCATCACGAATACAAACCTGTGCAGTGCTCATAGAAACCATTTGGGTTAAAAGCCCAAGTAGGTGCCCACCAGGGCAAAGATAGTCCAATTGTTGTCTCAGTCCCCGAATTTCCCGGAAAATGTTTAGCATTGCACATCACACTTGAATCCGCCAAACGCCCATCCGTCGGCTGTGCTGCAACACCTAAACCATCAATCGATTTCTAATAATAAGAGAAATCTAATGTGCCACTAAGGATCGCCAAAGTCAGATTCCTAATCTATTGTAGTAGAGAGAGAAGAGAGCTGAGAAAATAGATTCTTTAGAATTTCATACTTTGCTTGGCCTTTTGGTGATAGTCTTTTTCTTGTTCCTCTAAACATATGTGACGTTCTGGCAGGTCCACCAGATCCAATTCAGGTCCTGAATATATATTTATATATACATCTACTTAGCTTAGTTAACATGTATTGTACCATTCACTCTCGTTTTGCAATGTCTGAGAGCAAATTATTCTCTTTCTATGCTATTCCAAGCAACACATCGTGTATTATCCCTTTGTAATGAGTATGAGTATCCTTTAAATTTGTGCACTATCATACAAGTGGTGATGACTGCAATTAAGTACATTCTTCAAGTATACCCATATTTTGCCACTATTTGTTTTGTGTTGTTTTACAACTCTTAAAGGGAGAAAGAGGGAAGTGGTTATGACTGCAATTCAGTACATTCCCCAAGTATACCATCTTTCGCCACTATTTGTTTTGCATTGTTTGACAACTCTTAAAGGGAGAAACAAGAAAGTAAACAAAGTGTACATACTCATATTTGGGGGTTTCAGGGTGAAACTTGTGAGATCTTTTAGAGGGTGGGTGCTCCCGTAAAGAAATGTACTAGACCCCTAAAGAAAAAACCATGCCATTTCTAAAATGATCGGAAATACTTTTTACGAGGTAAAAGAACCTTTAAAGGGCCTCTCATTTTTGAGGAGGTTTACAGGATGTTTAGGTTTGAATTAGGCAGGTAATTGAGTTTAGCACATTAATACTAATAGTTGTGAGATGGACCTAGAACCTGTCATGAGTCACAAGCCTTAGTTACAAAAATCCAAATTTTAAATATTTTCACGCAAGAATGAAATGAGTTTAGAAATATTTCTAAAGACATGGCATGATAGTGCAGAGAGAAACTATGTGTGCCTTGTAGGATTCATGGTCAAAGCAGAGCAAAATATGGGAGGATTTATAGTGCCAACATTTGGTTTCTTCCATTGAAATATCTGACAGTAAAATTGAAGAAATTTAATTCATGGTGCGCCTACTTTGAGACCTGAAGACCCATTCCAAATTTTGGTGTGTAGCTTTAGCACCAAAGTCTACTTTCATATGTACATCAAAACACATATTTATGATGAATCTTATGAACCTTATGAGCCTTTGATTGCATAAAAACTATTTGCAATGTGTGTTTTGGCCAATTTTCAGACACTTAGACTTGCTTGGAGCCACTTAAATCTGCGTGCATTCATTTTGCACCTGTATTGTCTTATGTGGATATAGAAATCGTATTTTTTCTCCTTGCTTGTTTGTCTTAACAGACAATCTCACAAACAATGCATAAAACAATTTTGAAAGTACGTTGAGCAAACAAATGATTTACTTTCACCATTCCAAAGGGATAATAACCTCTGATGTTACTTGTGGTTTGATACAACAATCAACTCTTGGAATCTATAGACTTTCTCTATCAAAATCAAGAATTGGCTCTGGAAATTATAGTGCAATGATATTTAAAGGAATCTTATCAACTCTTTGTTTTGAGTTAGATACTTCCAGAGATACTATTCATAAAAAATTGGAGTTTATGACAGGTGGCAATTAATATTCTATGCCATCCTTAATCTCACAAGCAATTCAAGCTACATAGTTCAAAGTGCCAGAATCATTCTATGCTATGATTTCATCCTTTTCTTTTGGGATGATCCCTTTGAAATGAAAGTATTCCAAATAAGATCACTAGGTAAATCTGAGCAAGCCAGCTGTTTCATTGAGCAAACCCATACACATTACAAACACTCTTGTGCAAATATTTTTATATTAAATTTCATATAAACAACAACTAGGGCACAAGTTGAATGCAAGATAAAATTTTATCATGCTTTGCCTAGTTTATTCTATCTGATCATTCCTACCTCTTAACTCCATAAAGTCTGGTTCTGAATCTACCTCTCTATAGTCTTCCTTTTTTTCCTCCCAGATATCACTTTTGTTATTTAAAATGTTCTTTCAGTACAATCCATCACAATGCATAAGAGTTTCTGTCACTATTATTAATTGAATTCTCAACTCATGCAATGTTACATGGCTTTCAATATGTCAATAAAGTGTTGATTTAGCACGCTACCTTGTGCAATGCAGGTGTTGAAAACCTTTTTCCCTTGAGTGTGAGCCTGTTTGAATGAAGGCACTAGATGTCTCATGCTCATAGATCCAAAATCTTGTAACAAGTGTTGATGGCACTCAAAGGTAGCACATTCAACTCCTTGATTAAGGTCCAGCTAGAGCTAAGACCTTCTCAAACATATCATGTAATGACATCATCTGAGCATACTACAAAAGAAAATCATAACTCATCAGACGCCCAAACCAGTGGAGAATTCATTTTCACAAAACTACACATGACAACTTACAATTGTTACCTCCTAAAAATGGATGATTATATGCTTATCATCATGTATGACCTGACCATTGAGCGAGTAGATCCCTTTCTGCTACAGTAGATTTCCTCATCTATGGTGGGACTTTGGGCTAAAGGAAATAACATCAAATCTGCTAATCCAACACATCTTGGAAATCCTTTCTTTGAAAACAAAATGAAATTTGAGCTCTCTTCTCTGTCCTTGGCCACTACACCTCTTGCTATGCAAGCTCCAAATCTATCTAGGGCATATGCCATTTGGATCCACATTGGTTTTTGTGTTCTTCTTCTATCCTCCTTCTAAATCCTTCATGCTCTTTCATACATTCACTACAATATTAAAGGAGTCTATATCTATCCTCACAAGTTGTTTAAAAGCAACAGGATCAAGCATTCTGCAAAAATTGTCCACAAATTCAATGTTGTGAGATGACACAACTTTGTCTTCCAAATACCATGCACTATGAATAAATTTCCATCCTTTGAAAAACCTCTCTATGTCATCCAAGCCCTCTTTTTACTCCATGCCTCTAAATCCTAAGAGTCTTCCCACTTGTCTGTCCATTCCTGAAACTCCTATTTGCATAGATTTGGATGTGAATCTCACTTTTTAGTTTTTGTTGAGAAGTTTTTTTGGGTGCTAATACAAGGCATTCTTGAATCTTAAATTTGTAATTTGAACTTCAAAACTTTTCCCTCGTAAAAAATGAATTGGTTGATCAAATTGGGTGAATTTTGTATAGCACATGTGTGGTGCACACATTTATACAAGCATAATTAAGTGTTTAGAAGGAAGCTTCTTTGTTTAGTCTCCCTTGGAGTTATGTTTGCTTGATAACCAAAATGTTGAGGTACTAATAGTATACTCAGCAACAATAGATAGTTCCCCAAGGACACAATTATGTGAAGAAAAATGTCACTTTTTCATGGTTTATTTTATTGTTATGTCTTTATCCTCTTGGGCAAGAACTATTCCTAAAAGAGTAATATAACCCATAGTGGCCCATTATAAAAAGTAAAATAATCAAATCACTTACCATGAAAAGGCTCTTGAAGGTGATGATTCAATCTAATCTGATGGCCAATGGCCACAAAGGTCTCTCTCTCATAATTACCTATGTCATGCATACCAAAGAGCTGACAAGAATGTTCTTTCCTTCCAAGAAGGCCCTCCCACCACCATATCATAGGTTTGGGAGACATTGATTTTTCATTATATGTGGTACTCATAACACTCATAAGCATCAATTCTTCAAAACCACTAGGGATCCAATATCACGATCAAGTCTAAATGCATACCCACACTCCAACATTTGCATTTGTACTTTGAGTTCATCACCACTACTCAACCCAACTATCACAAAACATGCACAACACTAACATTGGTACACTTATGATCTTGGAGGTTGTAAAAGACCAAGACCAAGAGAGAAATTGGAGAATGGACGATCACATTGGGATACTAGAGTGTGGGAAACTTCAAATGCCTAGCATGGGCTTGGGTATTTACAAGGG
Organism: Lunularia cruciata; assembly: GCA_948567375.1. Classification (NCBI taxonomy): domain Eukaryota; kingdom Viridiplantae; phylum Streptophyta; class Marchantiopsida; order Lunulariales; family Lunulariaceae; genus Lunularia; species Lunularia cruciata. The sequence continues at coordinate 81,787,543 of OX419755.1, read as the reverse complement.
ACATATAAGGCTCTTGAGAAGTTTCTCAAGAAGTTTCCACAAGTCACTTTCTTGGAGTGCAAGTCAAGTTAATTGGGAAGCTTCAAGAAGTTTCTTCTAGAAGTTGTCTACTTGGCATGCAAGCTAAGCTAGTTGGAAGTTTCCCAAGAGACTTCCTTCTAGAAACTACCTACTTGGGGTGCAAGTTAAGCTTCCCAAGAAGCTTCCTCATAGAATCTACCACTTGGTATGCATATTCTCCAATACTTGGAAGGTACCAAGTAACTTCCAAGATAGTTATAAAATGTTCTAGGCTAATTTATTCTGTTTGCTACTTTGTTAAATTTGACTAACTCATTGGTAACTCCATATTGTTACATTGTCCCCCACCGCTAATTGGTGACGTCCTCATTACCATTGAAGGTTCAAACTCTTGGATGGTCATTTGTGCATTTTGGAGGTGAGAAAGATGCTCCCAAGTGGCATCATGAAAAGGATACCCTTTCTAAAAAATTTGTACTCTATATGTTGTTGACAGCCTTGTTGAAAGTAGCAATGTTCAAGAATACAATCCACTTCATACTCCTCATGATCATTGATAGGGATGGGGGAGGAGGAAGTTGGATACAAGTGGAAAAGAAGATGGATTGGGAACAAAGGTTTTCAACTTAGAAATATGAAAAACAGAGTGGATGTGCATATGACAAGGTAAGGCAAGGTAATAAGCAACAAGAGAAATGACTTGGGTGACATCAAAGTGTCCTATCCAATAGGACACTTTGAGCAAGTTTACAGACTTGGGTATCAAGTGGGTGAGGTAGGTTATAGATGAGGGCATGACCTTATCACCTATTTGAAAGGTGAGATCTTGATGATGGTGGTGTGCATATTGTTTCTAACAATTCTGAGCAACAAGGAGATGAGATTTGGCTTGTTGGAGAGATTGGGATGTGGTGGTCAAGAGGTGGAAGTATGAGAGATATCAAATGGAGAAGGAACAAGAAGTGAATCTAGAACAAGTAGATCTTGGTCAAAATTAAGGAAGAAAGGAGAGAATCCGGTGCTTACATGTTTGGAATTATTGTATGCAAACTCTGCCACTGCAAGACATTCATCCTAATTGCTATGATGAATGTTGAAAAAGGAATAAAGCATATCCTCTAAGGTGCAATTTACATGTTCTATTTGTCCATCAATTTGATGATGGTAGGCCATGGACAAAGCAAGCTTGGTGCCGAAAGAGTGCTTGCCAATATTTTTCAGTACATCAAGGATCACAATTGGAGATTAGTACATGAGGTATCCCATGATGCTTGAAGACATTGTCAAAATAGATCTATGCCAATGTTGGAGCATCCATGATATCAACAATTGGTACCAAATAGATTTGTTTACAAAACTTATTCATAAACAACATGATTGTTGTGTGACCTTGCTTTGTTTTGGGCAAGGATGTGTTGAGATCTAAGCTCACGTGTTCCCAATGAGTAGATGGGATGGGGAGTAGTTGAAGGAGTCCACTTGGTTTTTGGTTCTAGCCTTGTTGCATTGGTAGCTCTCACATGAGTGCACAAACTCTTGAACATCTTGTGCCATGTTGGGCCACCACCATTGGCGTTGGAGGTTACCCAAGGTCTTGTCCACATCCATGTGACCAACAATTGGTAAATCATGGGCTTTTGGAAGGCGCACAAGTCGGAGATCACCCTTGGCTAGGATATATATTCAATCCTCATGGAATAGAAGGTCATCATTGAAAGAGAAGATGTTGTACTCCTTGTTGCACGTTGCAAGATAACCTTGTATTATCTGAAAGAATGGATCTTGTTGTAGAGTTGTCCTAAACTTGGTTTGGACCTTGGAGTCGACTAACACCATCTTAATTGCCATCGTGATGAGACAAAGAAACTTAAAATTAGGTCATTGTGATAGGGCTTTGAGGATGACATGGAATTGATCAGGTTTGTACTCCAATTTGATGTCAAACAATTGTAATTGTTCCTCTTATTGATGATGTCAACTCTTGATGTGTTCCAGATGTAATGTATGCAACAAGGGCTTAGGATCAGTTTGCATGATCACTTGTTTCTCCAAGAGATAATGCCTCCATATCTTGGTGATATATACCATTGTTATTTGTTCCCGATCTCAAGCAAAGTAGTTTCTTTGTGTAGTATTTAACCAGCAAGACATAAAGGCAATAGGATGTAATCCATTTAGGAGTTCTTCTTACAACACGGCTCTAATTACAAAGTTAGAATCATCAAAATCAACCATAAAGGTAGTTGAGGATCATATGGTTGAAAAATGGTCTCAAAGACACCATATGTTTTAGCTTTTGGAATGCTTCTTCATGCTTGGTGGTCCATTGAAACCTCAAGTTTTTCTCCAAGAGGTCAGTCAATGGTACTACCACATGAACATAATAGTGGATGAACTGTCAATAAAAACTTGCCAATCCATTATATGCTCATACTTATGTAGCATCTTTTAGAGTAGGCCAATCAATAATGGCTTTGATTTTCTCCTCTTCCATCTTGATCCACTCTAATGAGATCTTGTGACCCAAGAAGGTAACTTACTCTTGCCAAAAGACACACTTTGACTTCTTGTAGGAAAACTTCCACTAACATAGTCACCTTAGGACTTCTTGCATGTGATTGGTATGTTATACCTCTATCTTGCTATAGATTAAAATATCATCCAAGAACACCACCATGTACCAATCCAATATCCCATTCAACACTCGATGCATTTGATCCAAGAATATTGTCGGAGCATTAGTGAGCCCAAAAGGTAAAACTCTACACTCAAAATGCCCATACCTTGTGCAAAAAATAGTCTTTTCTACATCTTCTTTATCAATGGAAATCTGCCAATAGCCGCTTCAAAGATCCAACTTGGAGAAGTATCATGCACCACTTAGTTGATTGAGCAAGTCATCAATTTGAGGTAAGAGATATGCATTCTTTATTGTTTGTTTATTGAGACCACGATAATCAATACAAAAGGGAATTCTCCATCATTCTTTGGAAGAAATAATATTGGTGCTCCTCAAGGAGGTATGTCATATGAAATCCTTCTCCAACAACTCCGTTAGTAGTTTTTGGAGCTCATCCAACTCCTTTGGTGAGAGTCAATAGATTGGTCTACTCATTAGAGTACTTTCTGCCAATAACTCAATCTTGAAGGGCATATAATGATTGGAGTGTAATCCCTTTGGCAAATCCTCCAAAAACATATATAAAAACCCCTAGACTATTTGATCAAACATCACTTGATGATGCTTTTAATCCTCTTTAGATCCTCCATGCACAATCTACTTGATCCACATTGCAAAAATAGACTTATCTTCTTCTAAAGTTTGCTCTATGGTTGCTTCATTGACAAACTTCTCATCTTGGGACTTATCTTCCTTCAAAGCTTGCTTTATGGCTTCTTTCTTGATAAACTTCTCCTCTTGGGATTGAATAGTCTTAGGTGTCTTACTCAAGGGTGCAAGACAACCTAACTAGAATTTCCTACCTTGGTGTTATACTTAAATTTTTCATCGGCTCCAATCAAATTGAACCTTATGATGTTCAAGCCAAGGTAGGTCTAGAATAACATCATAGTGTAGAGGTGCCACTACAAACCTCATACACTCCAAATACTCTTATCCAATCTTGAAAGGTAACATGATACGAGATACGAAATGCAAAACCCTTTCTACCATCTACCATCATCAATACTTCCAATTACTTGCTTGATAGGAATATAATTCCTTTTCTAATTGTATATATTTGAAATTCTCTAAACTTCCAAAATCAACTAAAATCCTACAACCATGATCAGATTTCATACCTTGCAAGTGAAGCAAAATTGCATAGGTCAAGCTTCCAATCTCTTTAGAACTAATCAAGTTCTCAATAGGCGGTTCAAAATCTCCTATTGGGATTCTTCATTTCCTTGATCTTTATGCTCCACAAATTCCATATCTGCAACTTGTTGAGGTAACCCATTCTTGAATAGACATTCACGATGTGATGTTCAATTTGGTGACAATAAAAATAACCACTATTTTATCATAATTTTTCTCTATCTATCGTGCCAAGTGGTCTCCATTGAATGGCATCAATCTCCATTAGTGTCGGCTCCACCACCCATGTGTAGTGTAGTGGTAGGTTTTGTGGATGTCAAGGTTGAGGTCAAGAACAAGTTGTTGCAACCAAGGAATTAAAGCATTTAGCCAACTGCATGGCTTCCTCCAAATGTTGTGGCTCTTGCATAGTTACCTCTAATTTGGTTAGTGACTTCAAGTCTCTCACAAATTGATCTAGAGCTTCACCTTCCAATATATCCAAAATTTCCATGATAGTGTTCTAGAATTGCAAGATGTAACTTCTTACAAAACCAATTTGTTTCAACTCCGTATATCTATATCATGCAGCTTGTGTGGCATTTATAGCTTGGAATTAACTTATTATTGCACTCTTGAATTCTACCCAAGTCAAGATTGTTGCAACAATTTATTGTTTAGCTTGCTCCACTCCAAATTGCCACCATACCTTTGCTACTCCATCTAATTGGCTGGAAACCAAGAGAATATATTTATATTCATCTTGAAGATTGGTAGCTTCAAAATAACATTTGCAATCAAACAAAAAGTTCTCCACTACACTCTAGAGATTCTTACCTTAGATTTTGGAAATCAAATTCAATCTTGCCCTTCTTGAACTAGTACACTCTCTACATGTTCTTGTGGTTGATGGTCTTGTTCATCCAACAATTGAGTAAGGTGCTTGATTTATTGTTGTATAGTGATGATAACCTCAATCATTGTTTCCATGGCTACTACTTTATCACACTACCTCTAATTTCATCTAAATTTACATATAGATGCAACACGTCAACACGTCCACCATTCTCCATAAGTTACAATAGGAAGCACCAAGGGTTTCTCAGACAAGGTTATCTCATTTAGAAAATGTTGCACAAAGCATGAGGTGATGAATTATGTGAAATGATGCTTGGGTAGTGCACATACAAAAATCCCAATGGTTTGACAAAAATAGATTTGGTGGTCCATAAATTCCATCCACCCCATTCTTATTTTGATACCAAGGTAAAAGACCAAGACTGAGGAGAGAAATAGGAGAATGGAAAATCACATTGGGACACTTCAATGTAGAAAATTCCAAATGCCTAACATGGTCTTGGGCTTTGATATTTATAAGGAACATACAAGGGTTTTGAGAAGCTTCTCAAGAAGCTTCCTCAAACCACTTTCTTGGAGTGCAAACCAAGTTAATTGGGAAGCTTCAAGAAACTTCCTTCTAGAAGTTATCTACTTGGCATGCAAGCTAAGTTGGTTGGAAGTTTCCCAAGGAGCTTCATCTAGAATTCACCACTTGGCATGCACTTGGCAATACTTGGAAAGTAACAAGTAGCTTTCTAGATAGTTCTAAAATGTTCTAGGCTAATTTATCATATTTGCTACTTTGTTAGTCTTGACTAACTCTACGGTAATTCCATATTGTTATAGAGGTCCTCATGCATCATCTTGAAGATAGAACCCAACTTGCATATACAATGAAGACAAGATTATGCATACACAATTTGGATAAAAAACATGCAACTTGGAATTCAGGAACTGAACTTGTATTATGTCATGGGGATTCTCCTTATACATTCTATTACAAAAAGATAGGACACATGCATGGCTATGCGATGCCATGATCCCATGAATAAATTTGGACTTATTAAGGTTAACCCTAATGTAGCTACCTTGTCAGACTGATGAATGGTTGTGAAGGCACAATCTACACCAACCACTTTACTATACACTTGTAATACACATATTTTTTGGTTTGGTTAGAATTTAGAGTAAAATTAGTTATAAAAGTAGAAAGAGTTAGTATGTAGGATAAGTCTATATAAGTTAGGATAGAGAGGTAGAAATAGGAATCCAATCAAAGGATCATAAACTGGCCGAAATGGAAGTCGGGAGGTGAGGATTATGTTGGGTCCTTATCTCGTTGAATACATGTTCAAATCATGCAATCTATATCTTGTTGGAAGCATCTCCTCTAGGGCTTTCATTTTCCACCAAAATTGCATAGTTTGGAGCTTTGTACCACAGTTACAAGCACTAGAAATTTTGGGAGTAGATGCAAAATACTTTGTGTTGAGTGTGAAGGTACTTTGGGTTAGACTTATTTTGCCTCGTGTTGAATGTGTATGATTCAAAGTACATCAACTGAAAGTAGTGGAGAGAGATCAATTAGACAAACATTAGAAGCTAGTGGTATGAGGCCAGTAGAGTTAGATGCAAGTAGATAGTAGTCATAGATCCAAAGTGCCAATTTTGTAAGAATCTTATCTATGGAATGGGCTAAAGTAGTTGAATTAGTTAACTGTTTGGTAGCGTTTGTAACTCCCAAGTGCTCAGGCTTTTTAAGACCTACATTTAAAGTGCTTAATGTTCAGTAGGAGTAGAAGATGAATAAAGCAAAGTACTACTAAGGTGCTCGTCATTTTTCTGAATTTTGAGTGTCAGTTGAATGTCTTTGTCTTTGAATGCTTGAAGAAGTTTGGTGTGCAAATGAAGGAGTTATCAAATGTTGGATTTTGCATCTCTGAATTCCATTTTCTGTGTTTGATCCTAAGTGGAACACTTGTAAAGCAACAGCTTGATGGATCTTCATGAATTGTAGTGTTGTCAATACTTAAGCTTTGCAGGCAAGGTCACTACATTGATGCGGGGTAACCTCCAGTCAAAAATTGTACCTTGGAGAAAGGTGGAATACAATTTCAAGAAGAAGTAACTCCATGATGAAGTAGATATTTTTGTATTGATCCAATCCTCACAAATAAATCTAATTTGGAAAGGAGTTGAACAATTGTGATTTTGGATGATAGTATTATTTCTGCAAGACACCTACTTAATAATTGTTGTGCTCTTCTAGGTGTTGTTTCTACCCAACAGTTTGAAGATGTGATCAGACAAACTATTGAGTTACTTTTACTTTGTATTTGGACATTCTTTACATGTATCTTTGTGTGAATGAACAATTACTCACCCCTTATTGCAAATTGATACTTTGTGGGTTGTCACAACACTTTGTCAATTACAAAACTCCACTTAAGCATGAAGAAAATGGTGTTGATAACATGGCATTACAAAATTGTCTACTATACATCCATACTATCCTACAAAGGATCTATACAAATTGTTGTACTTGAAAGTAATATAACTTTGATCATCTCCGCAACATTCCATAGAGTTAACGGGCAACTGCGGGCAGCTTATGTCCGCTGTGCAGGTTTTGGTTGAACCAATGTGCAGCGGTGTCCAGGTTATGTCAAGCGGGGGATCTTGGTGGCTAATGACTCTTGAGGGATGAGTTGCCTCAATTTTATTAATAAATAAATTTAAAATTTATACAGTTTGATTTTTAAAATTTAAAATAAATAAAAATTATCATTCTATGTATATTATTATATATATTTTTAATTTTTTAGAGAATATATATTTTTAATTTACAATATTAAAATTTTAAATTATTTTTGAAATATGTTGATTAAAACCCAAATATAATTAACATAATATATTCTATATTTGATTTCATGTATTAATAATATAAATATACCGGATCTAGAAGAAGGCGACCGCATATGACCGTATACCGGATCCGTGTTATGCCATATGACTCTCTTGTCAGATATTCTCTCTTATCAGCTGCGGAAGAGTGATGACTTTTGGGTCCGCCGTTGACCGTAATAATCGCCCGTCGCCTGCGAAGAAGTTTCACCAAGTACTGTATTAACGCGGAAGTCGCGTTGGTCTCTTTTTCTCTCTTCGGCTCCATGAAGTACTGGGGATTGTTTCGGACGGGTTAGTACGTGGTCTCGTCTGGACTATGATGGCTCTTGGGACGCAAAATTGTAAGTGGATGTTGAGCTCAAAGAGGAAAACGGGGATGTGCGACGGATACTTGAGAGTGAAAGAAATAAGTGGGGAGTGCTATCAACGGGTTGCTATTGATCTGTTGGAAGTTGAGAGCTATTATCGGGATTCCACGAGGGCGACGGATTGCAGTGCGACGATATGTGGCTGATGCACTATCAAATATTTTGGCTCACTAGAGAAGTTCTGGCGAGTTGCTTACTCACATCGTTTCTTGATGTACAGTTTCTCAATTCCTCTGCTTTTAGGTGCTTTTCAATCTGTTGACAGTGTTATCGGAGCAGCTGCATGCAAGGTCCTGAAAGTCTACAACACCTCACTTGCGGTTAGCAGTTTTCTCTATTGAAGTGATGCATAGAGTTTTGCACTGATCGTTAGTTTTTGAAACTTTCTCAAAATACAGAACCGTTCATGAGCTAAGTTCATTTGCTAGATTACGATTGCTCAATATCAGGACTTACGTCAATATTGCAAAGGCCTTGTACAGATACTTCCGTAGAAGTCAATTCAGGTGATGATACGCATGATCACACGCAGGATCAAACTCAATTTGAAAAAGAGAATAACAACGTATGATTTTCTGCAGTAAAATGAGTCATACATAGTTTCACCATACAGAGATGCTCTAGAACCTGTCATGCGTCATGAACCGTTGACATAGTCAGTTGAAAATTTCATATGTTTTGTCATAAATTTCCCGCCTCCGTGAATATTTATCCAGGTCGGAGCATTCATTATATCATAATCTCAATTCAATCTATTGATTTGAAAGACTTCTGGAGTATCATAGATCGAATCGAGACCGATATTTCGGGTTCGATCCGGCAGCACCTGCGCATCAGCTGCAATGTCTGGGGCAAGCTCCAGTTCTCAACTACCCATAAGACCCCAAGATCTCCCAAGACAGGTAATTTCCGTAAAGAAGCTCACTACCTTCTAAGCTGACGAGCAATTTAGTAATGGCTATATCCAACTGTATCACAAGGGTTTATTTGCGCGTTAACCCAGGTCATAAGAGGAATAGGTTGGTGAGCATTGCATCGAGTCGCTTGAGGAGGACGATGGCCCAACATGGTCTCCCCTGTGCGCGGTTACCGCCAGAGTAAAATATTAGTATATTTATATAATTTTAATTTGGTTCTAATTATTTTATTATATATTCACCCCAATCACAGTTAGTAGTTGGCTAAATATATTATATAAATTATGAATCATAACTGAAACTTGGTCATCTAGAATTGACATTTCGCTGTAATTCGAGCTATACTCAACTGACGATGATATCGAACATTGTAATTTTTATAATTCACGCAGATCCGGATGATGAAGGTTTGGATCTTGCTTTCACTTTTGCTAGTCAGACATCAAAATTGTGTTAGTTTATTTATCGCAATTTGCGCAAAACACGACTGAAAATCTTAAATTTACATTTCACAATTTCTACTGCAAACCTTACCTTCGATTCCTCTTAATTAGAACTCGAATAGCTTGAGTATATAAGTCCAAGATCAATTTGTTTCTCTTGTGGAAGCCATTTGGGCCCAACTTCCCAAAACTGGCGAAAATTGAAAAATGAGGATCTTATGAAGCTTTGAGTTTTCTGATTATTGAATCTCATAGAACGATGTGTATTTATATCTGTATTTATGTATTTATAGTATTTATTTTCATTTACAGGTTAAGTGGTTTTAACTAATCTGCTGCTGAAATACCGTAACGTGAATGCAGCTCAACGACATCGTTTACCTTCTACATGAACCGGCCGGGGGCAAAACTCATTTGGAAATAATCTTTTTCCATGGATTCATGTTTGAGTCAAGTGAACGAGATTTCCACATTTCATCCTGGATGTCTCGAGACGGTTCTGTGTGCTGGCCAGCGCAATGGCTGTCCAAGGACTTTCCCTCGTCTAGAATTTACTCTGTGCTGTATGATGGTCACCTAGTGCAAACACGTGATAGAGGTAGAATGGATCTTCGGCTCTTGGGTGAGAGTATACTTATGAATTTGACTACTTTGGCTGGAGTAGGAGCAGTCTACCCTGTGATACTAGTAGGGCACTGTCTCGGTGGACTTGTTATTAAACAGTTATGCGTAGAGGCAGCTCATCAGATTGGGAGGCGAGAAAAGAATATCCCTCTTGAATGTTTTCTGCAGAATTTACGAGGGGTATTTTACTTTAGCACTCCGCACCTTGGATCCAAATCACTAGCAGACTTTGTAGTAAATCGCATCCATTACAGCACTAATAGACTATCCATGAGATCTATCTTAGGGCCTTCGTGGACCAAATACATCCGCAAATCGTATTCTCATGCAGTTGAAGCCGGTGCTTCAACTGATCACTTGCAAGAACTTAGTACAGCTGCGGCGAGACTTGAAGGGGATTTCAACAACTTACGACAAAAGTACAATTGGAAGAGTTACGCTGTCGTTGCCGTGGTATGTAGTGGGTTGATATTTTGTGGACTTGATTTCAATTATAGATTAGGGAATTCCCGTGACAATCTTTTTGATTCTTTCAGTTAGAACTTTTTTGTTCAAGACCCATTTTTCAATGACCGATCAAAGTTCTTGTTAGTATCATTGAGGGTTGAAGACCCTCCCCACTTGAGCTATCAAAGAAAAAGGGAATCCAAGTGTCGAACTGAAGAGCATCTTCTAAGTTCTGATCTTCATCTTCTGATCTTTAAAACACCGGTGACCTTCACAGCAGAGGTTGGTTGCAATGTTTGTTGGGGAGGCTACTGCCAGGACTGGAGCAGAGCATTGCTATTCCGACTACAGGGCCAACCACCAAACGGTGAACAAGGTGGTATCCCGCAGTTCAAGCACCTACAAAACTTTGGTGAACTTCATCAATGATTGTATACAAGAACCAGAGAACAAGCTGGTGTCCCGCAGTTCAAGACGCTTTCGCGGCTCAAAGAACATCATCAACGGTTGTGATGAAGAATCACATGAACATCCTTACCAGCTGCCATTTACAAGTGACCCGAATTATGTCCTGTTGAAGGAGCTTTTCATTTGTTTGACCGCTGCAATCGGGTCAGCCAAGTGCCAAAAGCGTGTGGTAAACTTACATGGAGGACCGGGGACAGGAAAAAGCAGCATGGCTAAGTATGTAGCACAGCACTATACTGATCTTGCGAGGAACCTGGACAAGGGTAAGAGTCCAGAGTATGGCGCTGTTGAACCAGATACATGTGATGATAGAGCTGAAGGATGGACTCCTGACTGTGTCTTTTTCATTTGCTGCGGGGCTTGCTCTCTCAAAGATGATCGTGATGGAAACTTGAGGGAATCAGACAGTGAGATTGCGGAGAGACTTGATGAACTCATTCAAGGACTAACGAGGTGGAGACGACGGCCACCACACGGTTTGAATCGCAAATTCAGAGATTTGTTTCGTGATGGAGATCCGACAGAGATTAAAGAGGGTGGCAAGAGCCTTCGAGACCATAACAGGGATCATCTGAGGGCCATTCTTTCAAGTCCACACTTTGATCAAAAAGTGTTTATCATCCTCGATGACGTGTGGAGCAAAGGAGTATTTCGTGACTTCTATGTACCGTCGATGTCCATCAGGTATCTGGTAACTTCGCAAATCAAAAGCGTGTGTGAAGATCATGGACTTCCAGAACCGGAGAATATCAGGATATCTACCCCTTCGACCGATGAAGCTTTCAAAATTCTCTTCAATTACATTGGGGAAATCTCACCCGAGAAATTCCATGGAAGTCATACATACGACGAGCTGCAGGTATTCAATTATCTCCGTATCACTTCACATCCAAAGGCAGCAAGAACGTGACATATGTCATTCTGATCTTATTTTCTTCAGAACCGAGACGCTTTGCTATCATATGATTATTATGTCATATATGTTTTATGTTAATTTTGTAGTTCAGACCTTGAACCACATACCTTATTTTGCTTTTCAGTGGTAAGCCAGCTATGTAAAATGCCAATGTCATTCTCAATACCCAGATGTTAAACCTTTTGCTCTCATTTTAGCAATTACCACCTTCTTCTTTCCGTGTGCGACCCCAAGGAGAGTAACCGAGTTTGCCCTATAATAATGAATCATCAGCATGACAGAGAATTTAAAGGAGGAGTATTGGAAATCCTATCCAGGTACTTCAGCTAGTTTTGGGGCTTAGATATCTATCAAAGTCAAGCTATTCCGTGGTTTTGCTGAATGAGTCATGCTGACACCGAGGAAGTATTGGATCACACGATTTCAGTTCATGATCACAACGTCAGAAGCCTGTCCTGTACTATGTGTTTACTCGGGAACTGTGTCCGAGTATTGGGTTTTGCATTTTTGTATTGCACATATATAGATCCTCTGAAAATGTTTGTATGAATTTAATGGAATGGAAATCAAATACTGACGGATAGGTCTCCCTTATTCCAAAATCTCTAACTTGGAAGACTCTAATCAAGAGGTGCTTTGTTTGATATAAGGTGCGCTTAAGTCCATTCCTCATTTATCTCAATGATAAATATTTCTGCATGCATTGTGGTGCAGCGAGAAGTGAGAGAAGTCATTGTGGCTTCCGGGAGTCATCCATTCATCATTGTCAACTTCGCTTTGACCATGAGGATGGGGTCCGGTTACCATAACCCTCGTGATTGGCGAGACGCGCGCGAGGACCTTCTGGGGTTTCTGGACGATAAAACTCAGAATGAAGAACATAGTCCAAGGGGATATCGAACTCTGATCAAATCAATGTTGATGGTGTTGGAGTCTCTGTCTCCGGAGGCTCGGAGATTGTCCATTCTCGCCGCATTATGGGATTCTCCTCAGAAGATACCAGATGTGCTACTGAGGTTGTTCATGAGGCATGTTTCAAGAGGATACTATCTACGTTGCATAAAAGAGCTAGAAGATAGATCTTTGATACAGGACGCCCTTGATACTGGCTCTTTCCTCGATAGAAACAAGTATTATTCCATGCACAGTCTAAGGAGGGAGATAATCCTACAACACAAAAAGAAGGAAGTGAGGCATGTAGTGACCACATTGGGCAATCATATTCTGCCTTCTGGGTCTGAGTCCAGCAATTATATCTTTTCCATAGATTCGAATGTCGAAGCGGCTATTTGTCTTGTCTATGGTGGTTCGGAGTTGAGAGACAATGTAATTTCAAGGTATTTTAGTGAAGGGAAAACAATACCCTGGATGCGGAGTGGGACCAACCCAAGAGAACTAGCAGCGAGGGCACCTGAGCTGAGAAACTTCATCGAGCCTCTCCTTCTGCTATTGAATTCGGATTGCGGAGACCGGTCGCGTCCGATGATTGAGACGGTGAGTTCATCACACCAGTTGAAATTCCTATTCTGTCCCAAGGTTGTACTTGTACTTGCATGGTGTATGATTACTTCGACTAGTCAAGTTTTTATCAGCTGCTGAATTCTAAAGTTTGGACTTGCTGTAGTTTTGAAGCTAGAAGTTGCAACCGTATTTGAGCAAAGGTTTCTTTCAATGGATCATGCAGATAATCACCAGATACGTCTGTCATCGAGAGCTGGATGACAAATCACTGTCGGAACTGTTGCAACTACCACATCTCGAAGCAGTAGATGCTGCTTGCGAGGTAGCGAGTGTGTATGGTGAACAGTGGTTCGAACATTTGACATGGAAAGAGAGACTCGATGAAACACATTTTGCTGAGAAGCATGGGTACACAATGCATACTCTGATGAAAGTGCTGAGTGATAGAAAAGCCACACCCTCAATAGGGGCTATCTTGGGTAAAGCGCGAGTGCTAGATGTCCTCTCGAAAATCATGATCTGGGCGTCAGAAGAGCATTTAGCAAGCTTCGGATCTTCCATAGCATACATGATGAACCCGGATTCCTCTGCAGCAGACCGTCTCTCCTGCGCTGATTTCCTCGTACAGAATGCGGCTGAAGATTTCGGTAACTTGACAAAGCTTGACTTCTTTGCAAAGGACGAAGCCATTTTCCAAGAGTTGATGAGGGTGCCTGATAATGGTGAAGGCGTGGATCTTGAGATGATATTTCGAGCTCTATGGATACTACTTTTCGTAAACTCAGACATAAAGGGTCAACCGTGGCACGATGCTTGTGGACGTGTCTTGAAGGTTATAGAAACGGTTGTCTTTCCGGCCGGACCTAAGGTAGAAGAAACCTACGACAGAGCGAGAGTTTTTCTCGACTTATCTTACATTGCAGTGCTGAATCCTCATAGCGCGGTTACACCATTTCTTCTGGATAAGATTCCTCGATACCTTCCTCACTTGCTGGGAAACTGGCTGGACGGTGACAGGCTCATGATACTCGTGAATTTGGCGCGTGCCCTAGAGTCGGCCGGATACTCAACTGATATACTCAAAGTTCCTGGTTTGAGAGGATACTTGGAATCTGAATTGGCCGACAGTTCTAGGGTTGGCTCTCTCTATGAGATTTGGGTAGGGAGGATGCTGGAGAGACTATACCCCGCCCGGGTAAATAGCCTCATTTTGGGATCTTACAATCGTTCACATGTACTCTATTTTGGAAGAGCAATTAAATGTATAGAGGACAACAGGCTCGGCGATGCTTTGGCCGACATGGAGAGGGCACTCGATGTCATCGACAACCAGGAAATCGACGACAGAGTTCGAATACTTTTGCAATCAAGGTAGTGTTTACATCTTTACCATTGTACTTTGAGTGATTTGGATAAATTTCCTACATTTCATACTTTACTGGATTTTGAAAATGTCTTTATTCCTTCTCAGGTGGTTTTCCATCAAGTTAACTTCTTTATCTGAGATGAAGTTCATCAACAATAGATTGTCAAGAGAATGTCGCACAATTTATAATCGTACCGTGATTGGGTTGAACTTTAAAGTTTGGTAGCAATAGGCATATAAAAGGTGTTTGATTTTTGCCTTTTTCCCGAGGTTGCTTAGTTAGGGATGCTTGTGGATGTATACTAGACGAGGCGGCAATCCAATCTGGAAGATTGCGGAAACCGGAAGAAAAAAGAACAAGATTTCATTATTATAATGCAAGCGTATTTGTGTTCAATACTTCAATGGCTTTGAAAGCAGCTAACTCACGTATTTAATATTATCTTTGGTTGTTATTGATCATAGTGTTTATAAGCTAACGTATAGTTCTTATCCAAGTATTTCAAACCGAAGAATTACAAAAATAAATAAAGATAATGGAAGGCGTAGGATATTGAATCCCGAGCAGTATACTCTTGTGGTATTATTTACATGGACCCTTTAGGTAAGTATGAAAAAGTTCTCTGTAACATAAACGGATAGTTTGCTATAAATAACGAAGACAATGGTATTGTTTTTTATTTCTGTAATTCTTTTAACATAGTTTATTCAGAATTATAGTTACCCTCGCTAGTTACGTTGTTCAGCACTTTCAGATACGCGGGGAAATATTCTGTTGTGCAGGAAATATTGGCTCAAAGCGAAGATAGGAGACTTGGGTGGGGCTTTGGAGGACATAGAAAGGTTGATTAGCGTTGTTCAAGAAACGGATCTTCTACCCGCGTTCACGGCGTACTATACAGCCTCGTTGATCCTAGACAGAGGAATCATCAAGAGGATAAACTCAGACTTGGCCGGTTCATTGGCAGACATTGAAGAAAGTCTCAGGCGCATTGACAAGGAAACTCATCACTCCTTCGATGCTACCCATATATTCGACGTCGATTGGATCGATGTTGTCATCCTATTTTACGGCTGCCTCAAACATAGAGGATATTTGAAACATCTTTTAGGGGACAAAGAAGGGGCTGTAGAGGATGTAAAGTCAGCCAGAAGTATTGCATCTCGTTATCCTGTCAAGGAATACAGATATTTTTTATCTTTCTTGGAGAATTTATCTTTCTTGCATACGGAACTCATAAAATATCTAGATTTGGATCTGTAATGTATTTTCCAATAGCAAACACAAGGTGTTCTACTTGCAGTTCCAAGACGACCATATCTCAGTCTGCGCTTCAACCTATATTTGCCATAAATATAATATCCATGAGTTAAACTTCTTCATGTTACGGCTTAATTATTTAGAAAAGTTCCTCATTTCAGTATATATAGACTACGCACAAAACCTTTCTTGATGTTATGTCGAAAATACTAAAATAAATTGTCATAATCTGGGAACCGGAAGAAGAAAGAACAAGATTTTCTTTTTATTATAGTGCAATCGTATTTGACTTCAAACTTCAATGGATTTGAAAGTAGCTACCTCACATATCTAATTTTATCTTTGAGTATTATTGATCATAGCTTATAAGTAGTAAAAAATGTTCTTATTCAAGTATTTCAGAACTGGACTGATAAAAAGGATAAATAAAGATAATGGAGGAAGTAGAAAATTGAACTCCGACCATTATGTTGTTTTGCGTCTACATAGAGCCTTTCAGCTGGTGAAAAGATTCTCTGTAACTTGAACGGATATATTGTTACAAATAACACAGAAAATGGTAGTTGAATTTTAAGTTGTTTTTTTACAGAAAAGGAATTACCTTTGTGAGCTATATTGTTGAAGACTTTGATGTTCATCTGGATCCTATAATTGATACAGAAAATCTTACCGTCCCCAACCATTCTTCTGTAATTCCTTCATAAATGGTTCACTTCTTCCTCTCAATACACCTAATGGACGAAATAAGGTCGGGTGGGACGATGTTGCCGCCCTTTATTTTATATTTTTTCTTAAGAAATATTACGGAAACCCTGTTTCTCTTCTGTAATTCATTGTAGTTAGGGTTTTTATTAAATATTTTAAATTCCTAGTTTCCTAGTTTTATAGTCTTGGATTTTATTGGAAGCTTTTAAGCCTATCTAAGCTTTTAAGCCTATCTAAATATACTAGTTTGCTCTAACTCTTCATTTTTTCAATTCATTTTCATGCTCTCCAAATGAAGTCCCCACTCTCCAATGCTATCATAACCACTTTATATTTGATGGTATCATGGATAGCTATCTCATGTCCTCCAAAAGTGCAACAAGTTGGATGGAGCTTTACTACATCTAAGGCAATATCACTCTCATAAGTGAGTAATAAAGATACAAATAAAGTAAGTGATTGTTTCCAATGTCAATTTTAATTTCAGTTTGAAACTATTGAATATTACTAAGCTAGTTTTACCTCATTTTTCATATTTAGCTTAGGCTACTAGCTTGTCAGCTAACTCCATATTATTACAATACGCAACTTAGGCAAAATCCAATCATTTCCAAAATTTTTTTATCTCATAATGCCCTAATACATGGTCTAACAAGGATCCAAGAGCTTGCACCCTTGCTAAAGCAAGAGTAACAATGTGTTCTAGTAGCACAAGGATTGGATGGATAAACTAGAATGGAATATATATTTATATTTATTTATTTATATTTATTGATACTTTTGATCCATCAATAACTATGAAAAAACGAAATTAAGTGGAAGAATAAGAATAAAGATCATCTTGTGCCTTTGGAGATACTATTACTTTGAGAGAAAAAAATACATTTTTTATGTTGATTATAGACCTATCAAGGATTAGCTTGTCATAACCATAAACAAGAAGAATGTAAAAGTATTAAGGGTATACAATAATCTATATATGCTAGAAGTGTTGGCTCTTAATATTTAATAGGCCTACCCCTCCTTGCAAAAATTGAAAAAGATTTCTATCTATGTGCCAAGTTTGTTATAACCTCAAATGTCCTTAGTTTTATGGAGTCAACAAAAATACCCATAGTCCTCAAACTTAAGGTTCTCAAGTGTGATAGGAAGATAAAAAAATTTGAATTTTATTGACTACATAGGTGAATTGACAAGCAATTTTAGAGGAGAATGTACCAAAAACTACTATAGATTCCTTAATAGAAACCTATTATCCATATTTATAATATCATCTACAAGAGCAAGATCTTAGAATGTAGCACAAGACAAAGTCCTTAGACCTTATTATACTCCAAAATGTATCTCCTATTGAAAGCTAGAGGTCAAGAAGGATACCTTAAGGAGACTACATCTTATACGTAGACACCATGACTCTCAAGCCTACAAGATGAAGCTTACATGTAAAGTAATCAAAAGACTATGTAATAGAGAGTGCATGATTGTGTACAATGTATGTGTCTTTTGCCAACAAACAAAAGATTTAGCCTTTATCATGATGAGATAATGCTAATACATTCATTCCTTGTTGATTAGCAATTATACAAGGTTTAGAATAATTCCCTTACATTCCAAATGTAACCATAAGGATATTCTATTTCCATTCTTTGGCCACATGGTCACTTAGAAGGGCTAATATAGTAGATAAAAAGAGCTCAAGAAAAGAGCTATGCAAAAGAAGGTTCTTCAAATTGATCTTCCTATTGTATGTATGTATATATATATATAAAATTCCTTGAGAATAATAATACTCTCCCATGAGAAGCAATACTAGTAGAAAATAGAAGATATAGAACTATAGAAAATTGGGAACAAGGTTCACCAAGAATCCATCAACTTCCATAAGTTCTCTATAGATATATGAATATGAGATGTTATCTAAAGCTTTATCAATACCCACTTGTAAGACAATCTAGTCTACCTAAGGGTGCTCTATCGTAAATAAAGACTACCTTATGACCTCCTAGTACTACAACTCCAAATAGATGGAGTTGTAAAAGTAAAAATAATGATAAAGGAAATCTTGGTATAAATTAAACAAGATTTAATGAGATCTTCCCATTAAAAATATATCGAGTGAACTCCATGTCTTTATCCACAATAAGAAATCCACTAAGATCACACACATGATTAATTTGTTGGGAGATTCTCCCACGTTATACTTGTAGCTAAAGAAAACAAGTCCATAAAATTACTAAAAAGATAGCTTGGATATAATCTATAAGCTCATAAATCATCCTTAAAAAGCCTACTGAAGAGAGGTATATGATGTGCAAAAAGCACGGAAGAAAGAACAATATATGAAGGAAAATTAACTCCTCTTATTGGTACTCTAAGATGAAACCTAGTTTTCAACTTAGATTATCCAAAATCTAGCATCCACTTCTTTATGCATAGTATACTTCTCCACTTATATATATATATATATATATATATATATATATATATATATATATATATATATATATATATATATATATATATATATATATATATATATATATCATAGGAGTAAGAGAAACAAAGGCCATACTAAGTTTTATATAAAAACAGAAATCAGTCAATCAAGTGGTGAGCAAACAGCTTATCTAACCTCATCATATAGTGCAAAATAGAGCTTGTAAATTAAGCATAACATACAATTTAGCCTCAATGTGTAACCATCCATTTGGGCTACTAACCACTCTCACTACTCATTAAGTATATCAAAAAGAATCCTCAACCAAGAGATTGACATAATATGTACAATATTGGATTGTAATAAATTAAAGCAAGTTGCATATTTCATGTAGCATCCCAAGTGGTATAAATATATCCATATGTATATTTCCCATATTCTCATAGAACTTGTGCCATCTACCAACCAATTTGAGGTTAGTCATGGCTTATCTTTATTTGGATATGTTGAATAAGTTTTACTGAAAATATTTCTCAAATCTGTTTTTAGAATGGGTGAGTTTAGCAAGTTCACCTTTGTTTTCAGTACTCTTTAAATCTTACTACAGAGGTATAGATATAATTAAAAAAACTTATAAGTTGTATCATAAATTTACAATTTACAAATAAGGATTCTATAAAAGTAAGCATAGCAAAACACCTTTTTGGTATTGAAGCTCCATCAACTTATATCAAATATTCCATATTTATTCATGGAATCTCCGAGAACATCTTTATCTTAATTTGGTAATGTTGGTGATGCTTTATTGTTGTCTAGTACAAAGCACCTAAATCAATGTATACAAAAGTAAAAGAATTAGAGATTGAAGTATGTAGGATGTATTATTGTAGAATATAATTTCTTAATGTTAGAGTATGACTATCGTGTTAGAAATCAGAGTGCGCCATCAACGAGAAAAAGTTTGATAAGCAAAAGCTTCTTCCGTCAAACCAAATGTAGTTTTCTTGAGGAAATCATGGTGCTGAGAAATTGGTAGGGAGAGGAGATGTAGGAGGAGGACTAGGAGGAGAAGAAGGAAGGAAAGAGGAGGAAGTAAAAGAGTGGATCGATTGGTGGTAGTGTTGGGGGAGCAAAGTGAGCGGAGAAGGAAGAGGCGGAGAGTGAATTCCAGGATTGCATGAATGCGGGTGAGAACAGGCGAGGAAGCCGTGGTCAGGCTGGACTTAACGGAGAGCGCTGCGAAGAGGAGGTGTCTGGATAGGGAAGCTACGCCTGGCGTTCAGGCCATGGCGCAGCGTAGCAAGAAATATGACCGCCAACTGCGGTATGGTCGGAGAAAACTCCACTTTTATTTAGAGTCAATCTTGAGTATTTTATTCTGTCATTTGATGCAGGCAAACAATCTGCGAGTGAGAGTCCGGAAGAAAAAAGATTTCTGCCGATTTGTGATTTCCGCCTGCATTATGCGATTTTGTGGATAAGGAATTGGGTGTGTTTGGTTCCCTGGAGGAGTGATGTGTTGATCGCTGAATTTTCTGCTGAAGCAGAATTTGGGGCGAGCAAGGGCAAGAGCCCTGGAGAGGGCAAATATCTCCGTGCTCAAAATTGGGCCAACTGATTCGGAAGCCTTGAAAAATCTAGTGCTGGGTGGAATCGGATCGTTTATACCATTGTGGATGGTTCTGACATCGAAGCATCGGACTTGGGAACAATTTCTTTGGTGGGGTGGAGCAAATTTCCCTCGTACTTCCACATATCAGTGGTGCAACTTATGCCTGTTGTTAACTCTCTTTTAATGGTGCTCTGAATATTCTGAAAAGAGGACATCCAGTGACGTGAAGGAATGCGTGGGCTTGCAGTTGAATGGGAGAGCCTGGGAAAACGGAAACAGCAGTTTGTTCGGTGTTACACGAGATGAATGAGATTGTGGCCGCCAAGTTTCTAAAGGAATCACCGGAGTCAGTCATTGAGTCGAATCCTGCCTTGTTTGCACAGTTTACCCTCGTCATTGCTACACAGGTACTTGCTTTATTTCTCTAATGGTACAGAAAGTAGTTGGAACTCTTGCGGTCCCGGATTTTATTTTATTGAGCAGATTCTTTTATGCCCTCCTCTTCACAGGGTTTAAGCTTCTCTCATTTGACTGCGGATGTCTGAATGTGCCCTAACGAAGCTTGACAACATTTGCAGGCAATACGACGTGATTCTTTTAGTTGCACGATCGTATGGTTTAGTCGGACATGTTCGCATCAGTGTTAAGGTAGTGCCTCAAACTCCTATCCTTTTTCTTTCCTTAGTTGTTTTCCTGCAGTATGCCACAATAACCAGATGTCTTGCTCTGCCTTGTATGTGTATTCAACTGGGTTTTCCAGTCAGATAACCCCAGGAGTATCCTTGGAATTGGAAAACACTCTGCCACATCATGTTTTCGTCACAAACAATACGTATGAGATTGACACGGTTGCTTCAGATTAGAAGCAATTAAGTATAAATACTAAGCATATGGATGCATTTCACCACATTATCGTAACATCAGAAAAAGTTTCTCGAATTTTTTGGTGATTTTTATATCATATCTCCACTACAGTATGGTTGTGTTTATGATGATGATTATTATGGTATGAGCATGACTTTATTATCATCATAGCTCAATATGATTATTATTATAGTATCATGATGGTATGAGGATTTTCGATGGCCAAGGCCAGATTTGGCTGGGGCATTAGTCAGGATGAGTCTGAGAATCAGTGCACCGGCTCCACAAAATGTGAACGCTGTTGACGTACAGACTTGAGGACCGGAAACTTGAAGGACAGCTTTCTGAGAGAAAGGAAGATGTAAGAAGAAGCACGGAAGAAAATATATATAATAATAACAACAACAGAACAATTCATTATATTCATCGTTGCCTAGCTTAGCAACGGCAAATTTTTGCGTGAAGTTCCTCTCTACGTTGTTTTGTAAGCACTCTGATTCATGTTTCCAAGGTGTCGATGTTCTCTCTGGGATTGTATGGCGTCATCTCCCTATGTTTGGAATATTCTATCCCCTTACTACATCAAGTTCAAATAAATTGAGTTAACTACCTTCCAACCTGATTGCCTTTCGCTATTTTTGGTCCTATTCCTTGCTTCTACCCTAGATGTATTTTCCATGTTCACTTCTCTCATTATCAGCTTCTATCAGTTGAAATAGAATTTACTACGATGTCATACAAGTCTTTTATCCGTCTAGTAACTAGCGCCTAAACCGTCTCTCACAGTGTCCATTCTTCATGCAATTTATCTTTGTTTACTTACATTGGATATGCAATAGACGAATTGCAAAATTTGCATTTCGGCTATTGCTACTTTCAATTTTGATTATGGACCTATTATGGATTATTCTATACGAACCATAGATAAGACAAGGCACTACCTTCACGATCCTCTACACACTGAGTTGTACCAAGTACACTTCGTCATTGTTTTGTTCTGGGCTTCAGTGTGCTACTTGTATCATAACTCTTCGTTACTAACTCATTTAGAGCTTTATTGCTTTATTTACTTACGGTTTTACTCCGGTGGCCTTTGCCACCGACAAGGGCCTCCAATAGCCTATTCCTCTGGTTCGCCATAAGGTTTGACATTGTTATGGTTAATGGGTGACATCTTCTCTTCAAGTTTCCTCTTCCTCTAGCGCTGTTAGATTTCCGCGTACCAACTAGTTTTCCTCACGTGTTGGACTCGAGCTAGTTTTTCTTATTGCTTAGATTTGAGCTTCGCCACTTATTTTCCGCGCTGGTTGTTTTTGCCTCGTGCTATCATTTTGACATACTGACCTCGTTGCCAGAAGTGGATCCAAAAACAAAACGGAATATGTTGATTATTAATTTAAAGAAGCGCAGATCGCATTCCTAGACAATCAATTTTTGTTCTGTGACTAATTGATACAAGTGTGTGGGCTTGTCTGCTTAGGAACATCTAGTCATTGAAGCCAAGGTCGACAACAAGGTGGAAGATTTGAGGTTGCAGAAGCCATGGCCGGAACTTAGACGGTATAATACCTTGCTTGTTTGTCAATGCTTTATAGTCTAGAGTCTGATTTGAGCCGTAAAATATATCCACTGTAAGGTAGGATTGTTCCTGAACTTTCCTCCATTTAATACCCTAGATCTTATCCAAGTAGATGTCCAGCTTGTAAAGGGCGTTCATGAAAGATTTGATTGGAGGATTTCTGAGATTTATTGCTAGATTGTCATATACTCACTGGAATTCGGTCTTATGACGCCTCACGTTTCTTCTAGCCTGGTTGAGGAATTCGATATCGACACTAAAGATGCAAACGTCCACAAACACATTCCATTTGGAATTCTTTTGATAAAGATCCTTGAGGACTTTAAAGCTGAACATGGTGGCAAGATGCCGTCCTCTTTGAGAGAATTGAAGGCATTTACCTGGAACCCACTTAACAGAAATGTGTTTAGCATAATAAATTGTTGTAAAAGTTGATATCACTGCCCAGTCGGAAATGTTTGGAATGCCCCGCACCATTTTACGAGGTACATTATAACTATCCAGTAAGGAAAGCTAGCCGACAATTTCACGAGAGTTTCTTATATTGTGTTTAGCTGCTTTGAACATTCTTGTTTAATGCATATGCACACGCGGGTGCCATACTTTCAAGGAGGCGGTCTGATGACGAAGATAACTACAATGGAAGCCCTTAAAGCTGCTTATGTGGTTACACCACCCCCGGCTCTAAGTAAGAACCTTAACCCCACGCGTGTAATGTTTATTTGCAACCTAACTCTTTAAGATAGTCAACCCCTTCCCCTTAATCTCTTGCGTGTGGTGGTATTTTGTCCACCCATATCAGGAATTCCTTCCAAACATCTCCCTAGAGTCTCAAGAATACTTTGCAAACTCGTTTCAACCAGAATAATCAGGCTTTTTTGTAGAAAGTTGTATTGTTGACATGTAGTTTGCCAACGATGATTACTCGTTACGTCCATATCCTTGGAACAGGACACATATCCTGTGCTATCAAAGTCCTTTTTCAGCCGAAAAAGGACCTGGTGGCGACCATAGTCGTCATTGCCCGTTCGTTTCACAGAGCAAGTAGAGAAGATGTCTCAGGTTTGTGAGAAAATGAAATGAGTAGTATGAGTAGATTGATTGAACTAGTGATAATCCCAGAACTGGGATTATATAAGTACATGAGCATACTCTTAGAGCACACCTTTGCATCTACAGTGTTAAAACGTGTAACTCATTGTCAAACGTGTAACTCACGTGAACAGTAGCTGAACAGTAACATGTGAACAGTAGTCTAACATAACGCTGCATTATATTTCTAACAAGGTCATCCCAGTTCATGTCTCAGCCACTTCACTGATGTTCACGAGGTTCTCATAGGTGTTCTTGTAGCTCCCTATCTAAACGATGAACTAGGTTGATCACCTTTGAGCTCCTAGGGCTATGATGCTAATTATGCCCCTGTTTAGTCTACTAGCAAGCCTATGCAGGTGGGTAGCACATGGGAGGAAGACTTGAAATGTAGATTGCTAAAATTATCTCACAACGCACAACCTTTATATTCTTGAGAGTGATGAAATGACCATGAAAGCTGTGGGCTGATTTGAGAGTCTCGGACCGTGCAGAACCTGAATTGCTTGACGTTCTGAATGATAGCGAAGTGGAACTCGATTCAATTTCGTCTGACTTTTGGGTTTTGGTTTCTGCAGTGAAGGTCAGAAATCTTACGTCGTCCTGCAAGCTGTTTCTTTTGACTTTTTTGTTTTGGTCATGATCCAGGTACTTACTATTCACTTAAGATCTAGGTAATTACCATATACACTTAGTTGCAACTGGAATTGTCGTTTCTTTGTTCCTACTGTCGCTCGACGATTCAGGCTCAAAGTGGACAGCTTTCGGAGATGTAGATAGACAAGAGTAGAAGAGTAGAAAAATAGCTATGAACCACTCAGTCAGCTGGAAGTAGTCCTGCAAACCTATGTGGTAATCTGCTGTCTCCAGCAATTCATGGAGAACGAGGGTCAAGGAGAGCCCCCTCGAGATGGTTCTGTTCCTGATATGCATTCATTTACAGAGTAAGTGCGGAGAAAAATGACTGATACTACCCTATCCCTGATCCTCATGAGCTATGTTTTCAACTTCCTTTTTAAATATGGAGGTTTACTAACGTGTATAGGATGCAAATATATTTAACATGTGAGTGCAGATATTACATTCGCTTACAAGAAGTATATCAAGCTCGTGCAGAAGCCGATGTCTCAGCCATGGAGGAGACGGTTAGGAACATCTTGAAGCAGATAAGCAGGGAGCCGGACTCTATCTCAACAATCGGTATAAAGCACTTCTGCAAAAATTCTCGAAACTTGCGTGTAAGTTACGATTGTGTTGTGATTTGTCCTGCCTGGATCCGAAGCTATATAGTTTACCTCTTTCGACATGTCGGCATCAGACAGTCGTGGTTATTGGTCGAAATATTACCGTTTTAAAAGATTTTTTGTCTTTAATCTCCGATAATCCGTCTATGTCTACATGCAGGTTTTTCGCTATAATACAATTGCCGATGAATGTACATCTCGAGCGGGCTCGAACTTTGATAAGCTTTTGGCATTTGTATTTTTAGCATTTCTTTATATTACAAACTACATACTTACTTTTTGTATCATGTATAATGAAGTTGCATATTCTGAAGCTTCTCACCTATTACCATATATTAATGAAAGTCTTTTATTAGAAAGCTGCTCACCGAATGTTAATCATATATTAGTGAAAGGTTTTCATTGTAAAGCTGCTCACCGAATTTTAATGGAAGCTAGATAGTTTGGCCGCCATTGCATAGAACTATTTAGGAAATTAATTTTGATTTTGTAATGGGAATTTGGTGAAATTCTTGATAGATGTTCCCGTACTGATGCTCTAATCATTTTCTGTATACAATTGCAAACAAAGAGATTTAAATTTATGTATAACTTTGTATGGACAAGAAACTCTTTGGTACACTAGAACAAACTTAAGCATTGTGTGAGTAAAATGCTTGAGCAAGGTGTGTATTTTCGGTATGTTTTAGTTTCTTTTTGGGCTTTCTTAAGTAGATATTTTTATATGATTTTGCATGTAATATATATTGTCTTAATTTTAAGCTAAATATACCTACTATGTTTTCAAGGCATGACTTGGTTAAACATCTTCTTGGACTTGTTACTCAACTTCTTTTGCTTGAAGAATGAGATCCGGAAGCTAGCCTCAGCTTCCAAGATCTTGATTAATTATCTCACTGATAGTAGTCATCTCTACTCAGATCTCAAGGAATTATCGTGCAGTGATTGTAATTTCCAACAATCCTGCAGCTCCAGTTGCTCCAACTTGGCTAAGCTCCCAAAATTGTAGGGAAGGGCCTCTAATTCTTTGCAATATCGTATTTTAAGATCCTGCAGTTGCGGAAGTTGCCCAAATATATCTGGTATGACGCGAGGTTTAAGGCAGCTCTCCGACACCAGTTCCTCCAACTCGGCTAAGTCCCAGAGTGATTCCGGAAGTGACTGGTACGGCGCACTGTCAAAGTTGAGATAACACAAGTGTAATAGTTGGCCAAAGGACTCCGGCAGTGGGTTCAGTGAGACCAGAACATTCAACCATGTCAAGTCTCCTGCAAGTTTGGCGAAATTTCCGCCATCCGCGGGCGGTGTAGAAGACTCATCCGGTAGAGGAGCTGTTTCATTCTTATAATCCCGACATCGCCTCCTTGCAGAACTTAATTCCCTCACTTCACCGTATCTGCCAAATTGGCCGTATAAACAGCCAATTTATCGAAGGTGGACTGTACAGAAATCATAGAGTCAGTATCCCACCAGAGGACGCCAATGTCGGGTGGCAATAGGATAGGCCGTCCTAATCACCTTTCGCACACCAGGCGACCTTCGAATTGGACATGCAGGTAGCGAAGCCCTTTAAGTCGCGACACAATATTAGACAAAATACTAGATTCTGCAAGGTCTCTTATCGTCACAGCAGTCTCTTCATTGTACTCCTTGGTGTGAGACCCAAATAATACACCTTGAGCTCCCTTCAAAAATGAAATGTAAAACTAGAATGTCAAAGTTCAAGCCCATCCATCCATCATGTTGCGTATAAAACAACTCCACATCTTCATGCCAAGCTATCAAGGAATCATAGAAGTAGAACCCTATTTAGTAAGAGGAAAATTCATTGCAAGCACCACCGCTTCAAAGTTTATCCTTGCTAAAGGAGAGTGGATATATGATTCCCAAAATGGCAATTCGTAGGAACAATGCGAATTCCAGATGATGTTTGGAAATCCATTCCGGTTTATAGTTTGAATTTAGATACAAAATCTAAAATTGATAATATAAAATTTATTAGATTTAGTTCATGTCGTGCGTGTATACATCGCTACACAACATACATCGCTGTCAACATCATACACTATAGAAGCACAACTCATACATAAGTCATACATCGACTCTAAAGTGCCACAATCGCCCCCCTAGCTGGCGGTTAGGTCCCTCTAACTCCAGATAGCCATCTACTATAAGTATATGGTATACCCTCTAATGGGCAAAGATCAGGAGGCCGGGTGCTATGGAGCCCCATCGTTAGTCACCTGTTTGCAATCTATACCATATCAAGAATGAACTAACTATAGTTCAAGTATATCTAGGACATAACCACTGTCCCTGAGGAACCACCGTGAGGGGAGGAGTCATACATGCCATATGCCATCCTCTCGAACAGCTATCACACACTAACATAGTAGCAACTCCACCAGAAGAGCCACAAAACATACACCTCAAGCCTGCACGTACAAGTGCCAAGCTTGGGTCCATAGTACCATCAATGTTTGGAAGATGGCATGGCGCACAATTGCGCACATGATCCTTCCAAACAACACCATCACGTCCTTCTAACACAAGGACTCTAGATGGCAAAACCTCGCGCACTCTCAAGGTAGTGCGGCATGTAGAAACATCAAGTGTCATTGGTGCTGTCTGCTGTAAATATACATAGTCACCTGGATGAAATCGACGGATCGAGGGTCTATAACCTCCTCCTTGAATGGTAGCATAGCGTAAAGTATCTCTATGTTGAGCAATTGCCAAGTTCTCAAAGGCCATCGACATCACTCTCCAAAAGATCTCAGCCTGCTAGAGAACATGCGTTCATCCATACATTGGGGTCATCCAAGTCCAAAACTACAATAGCATCTCGACAAATGGCTGCAGGTAAATTTGGATCTCGTCCATAGAGTAGAAAGTATGGAGAGAAGGATGCTAAGGAGGCTTGCCGGCTGAACCGATAGCCCATGGCCAACCAAGGTAATTGGAGATCCCAATCTTCCAAGTGGCCTCTTTGCAAACCATACTTTTGCAATCCTCTCTTCACCGTCTGAACCACTCTCTCTGCTAAGCCATCTGCCTCAGGGTGATCTCAGGATGTAGTATGATGAGCAATCAAAGCCTTGTCACACAAGACCTGAAACTCTCCCAAAAACTCTATACCCTGCCTGATCAGTCAAAACCTCAGCTGGTGCACCAAAATGACTAAGAACTCGATCCAAGAATGAGTAATATGTCCCTTCACTAGACTTGTCAGGAAGTGCTACCAACTCAATCCACTTGGAGAAGTGCTCCACCATCACCAAAACATACCGATGATGTCTCACAGTCAGCGGTAAAGGTCCGGCAAAGTCCAAACTCCAACGGTAACCCAATCCCATGATAGGTAATGGGTGTAACTGTGGCGTAGGAGCATTGAATGATGCTCTAACTTGGTCACAAACCACACATCTGGCAACAAACTGTTGTACCTTGGTCTGCATACCGCGCCACCAATAATGACTCTGAAGTAAGCTATATGTACGCTTTACTCCAAAATGTCCTAGCTCCTCATGAGCATGACGGACCAACTGTGGTCTCTGAGATGGAAGTGGTACTACTCGCACTCTACCATCCTCCCATACACGCAAAAGGTGTCTACCCTCCAATCTGAACCGTCTGGCTCGCTGAAGAACACGGTCTCTCTCGTTGGCCCCAACTATGCCACCCACAACACCAGTGCAAAGATAGTCCATCACTAAGACATCATCATGAATGTCTCGCTGAACTGTACCAATATCTTCACTCTTTGGATCTGTGACCTCAATAACTCCTCCTGTATGCACTAAGAGAGATACCACCAAAGCCTCAAAAAATATACACAGAAAGGCAGATGCATGCCAACCTGGCACCATCTCCTCATCTGTCTCACCATGCCAACGTGGTCCGGTCTGATCCTGCTAGCTGGGACATGGGTTTCTACTCAACCCATCTGCATCACGGTTCACCACTCCAGGTCTGTGAACAACCGTGAAATCATACTCTTGTAAAATCAGAGCCCATCGTGCAAGCTTCCCTAAAAGCTTGTCGGACTCCATCAACCACTTCAGCGGCTGATGATCAGTGATGAGAGTGAAGGGGTTACCAAATAGGTAACATTAGAAATGTGCTACTGCCCAAACTGCTGCCAAGCACTCTCCCTTATATGAACTATACTTTACCTCCGCTGAATTGTTGGAGCAACTAGCATAGGCCACCACAAACTCCTTCTACTCATCATCATGTTAGGTGAGCACCGCTCCAAGCCCCAACATACTCCAATCAGTGTGAACCTGAAATGGTCGTCCTCTGATTGGTCTCCTCAAAATAGGAGCAGATGTTAACCTCTCCTTGAGCTCTACAAAAGCTCTCTCCTGCTCATCTCCGCAACACCACTCCTGTGTAAGCTTGGTCAGCTTTGTCAAGGCCTTGGCAATGGCACTAAATCCTCTAACATAGCGGCAATAGAAGTTCACAAACCCAAGGAATGCTCGCACTCTGCTCACATCCATAAGCCAAGGAATACGTGCAATAGCCTCCACCTTGGTCTATTGGACACCAAGTCCTCCGGGGTAGATAGTGTGACCCAAATACTCAACCTACTTGTGGAAGAACTTACACTTCCCAAGATGTAATTTGAGTCCATGAGATCTCAACGTCTCAAACACCTCCAACAATTGTCTCTCATGCTCCTCCACAGTAGTGCTATAAACCAAAATGTCATCAATATAGCACCGAGCAAAATCCAATCCAGCTAGGATCCTATCCATGACCCTCTGGAACTCAGCAAGAGCGTTCTTTAACCCAAATGGTAAGAACCTCCGCTGATATAACACATCCTTGCCGTGAGGATCAATAGCCCAAAATGTTGTCTTGGACTTATCCTCCTCCCTGATCAGCAACTAATGATATCCTGCTCGAAGATCCAAAGTACTAAAGACCTTTGCATGCCCAATCGCATCAAAAATCTCCTCCGGTGTAGGCATGGCATACCGATCAGCCCTGGTCTATCGGTTGATAGGACGGTAATCTCCACACATCCGCCTATCTGTATAGTTGCCATGCATATCCTTCTTGGCTGGCATCACTGTCGCTGATGCATACTCTCCATGTGAAATATCCACCAAACCAGCCTCAAAAAGGTCACTACTCAAGCTTTGAATCAATGTCCTCTCCATATCACTATATCAATAAGGACGTCTGAAAACTAGTGTGTCGCTAGTCAGCTCAATCCGTATACCAAGTCCTTCACAGCACCCAAATCTTTCATACTGAAGGCAAAATAACTCATGTGACTCCTCAAGAACCTCCAAACCCCTCCGTCTTTCCTCTCCAATAAGCTTGGGTCCAAGATCTGGCTCCCAAGTATCCTCTATAACTATAGTAGGAGTGGAAGATGTACTGACTGACTGCTACACAAGGCCCTTGGGAGTAATAGTGTCATGCTCCTGACCACTAGAGGTCCCAACCTTAGTGTGAAAAACTCCCTCCACTCTGGCTGCAAGCTCCACACATCCTCTGGCTGCATCCCATGTGGACCAAGGGTGTAATCCAAGTAGCCCACGCTCACCTGGATGGACTTCAAGTAGACCACTCTCCTTAGTAGCTACTGGATGTGTCCCAAGAATACCATGTCCACTCGGTCCATCGCCCCCAACATGTGCCTGAATCGTCTTGATAGGCACAAGGCTCATAAGTGTCCGAATGGTGATGCCTATCAAGCGCATCCTACGCTGCTCTGCCAAGCCAAGGCTCACAATCCAGGTCAAACAGTTCAGGTCCATAGCTTGACCTAACACCTAATGCCTAGATGCCTCTGACACTGTTGGAATAGCGGTAATACCGGTGCAAAAACCCATTGCCCGCTCTCTCTCATCAGCGTTGGGCTCCACCAACTGCTATAACTGTGAGTCCCAAACAAGTCCAGGTCCACCCTCTCGAAAAGCATGAGAGCCTGGGAAACTCATGAGTGTGGGAAATGCAGCTCTAGGCTGTCTAACTAGGTTCACCACTGCCATAGGTGACCTATCAACCACTACCATTGTCTGAGACTGACGCCCAACATCCAAGATATCATCAACAAGGATGTGGTCAAGTCGCTGAACCCCATCATAAGTGCGCTATAGAACCTCTTTGGGTAAGAGGTTCATCCATCAAAGACAAAGACAATGAGCCCGTGATCCCACTCTGGCTGCATCTGACAATACAGTAGGTCCCATCTAAGAATGGACTTGATGTGTACTTGCCACCACTCTAGTGCGAGAATCACCCATCAAAGGAATGTTCTCCAAAAGGTAAGTTGGAGAAACAAACTAATGAACCTGGAGATGTCGTAGTATCCATAACATCTCCCAAAACACACCTAAACAAGGATCCTAAAGACCCAAACCGTGGCCCGCACGTGTATGTCCCTAACATGGCCATCCAGAAATCACCAAGTGAATAGGCCCATGTCTCTCTAGGTCATGCGCCCCCAGTAAGGAAATGTCTCCTAATAAGGCCTTTTGGTAACCTCTGACTACTGACATTGGTAATAACTCCGGATACCGATAGGCCAAGTGTGCCACATGATGTAGAGAGACTCGCCTAGCAGTCTAATCTCTCTCTACATACAAGTACCTCTGTACTCGGATACCCGCCTGTAACACCGCAGCTAGTCCGGTGTTGATCCTACCAAACAACTCCAATAGGCATATCCTCTCTACTGGATACTGCCAAGCAATGAGTGTGGTATCCAGAGGTGTCAAAGCAATCGCCTCTGAAGGCTCATCCTCACACTCATCTCCTGATGGTACGAGGGCTCCACTCCAAGCCTACTGCACCAACTGATCTACATGCTGCTGCAATGCTTCCTCTGAACTCCACAATGGAACATCCAAGGTGGATGGAACAATCCCACTCGTACTCCAAAGCCGAGTGATCTCCTCTGAAACTGGAGTATCCTTTGCATGGGCGTTCCCCTCCAACAAGTCACCAGGCCCGTAACTGCACCACTAAAAGCTAAAATTGATGTTGCCATGGTCCCGGACTATAGTGAGCCAAGACTGCCATTACTAAAGCGTACTAGTAGGCGACATACCCGTCCCTCACTAGACTGCCAACCAGGTCTATAAGAGGTTGTCTCCTCCCAATAGTCAATGCTGAAACCCATGGGATATAACACTGCTCCCCCAACTAGCACATCATATGACTCAACTATTGTCGCAATAGCCTGAGCTCTCACCATCAAGCTATCAGTCGGATGACTAGGCTGAACCTGGACAACAAGCTCTCAACGTGTGATGTACTATGTCAAACCACCACCTAGAGATGTCTGGATCTGAAATGGACACCTCTCCATATCGGTCTTCAGTAACTCCAGACCGACAACTACAAACTTCTCCAACATAAGGGGCTATGCACCAGAGTCTAACAAGACTCTGTGTGGTGTATAGTCCTTCCCTAAAGGTCCCACCAAATGAAAAATCCCCCTCTGGTTATCCAATAGGACAACACCAAGTGTAAACTGTGCTCTCTCAAAGGCCGGTCTAGCTGGCAACTCCTCCAGTCTAGCCGCTACTGCCAACCATAAGCCACTGGTCGCTGAACGGATCCCATGCTCCTCAACCAAGTCAGCTCTACTACCAACCACCCCTGCTCTAGTAGTAGGAACTGCACCATCCCTACTCTCACACAACGTGGCAGCCAACCGGAACACTGGGGCTGGGTCAACTCCCAATGTAAACATGTCACTAGCTGAAAAAAAAGGATGCCGCATAATCAACTGAGCCGCTCCCAATATCATGCTAGACTCAGTCTGTGTAGTAGTAGGTGGCTGACTAGCAGGTAGTCCATCATGTACTCCATCACCACCTACCACACCTACACTGGGACGTCTAGGAACCATGGATGTTGTCTGTAATGCCTCAGATAGTGTGAAAGACTGGGGAAGTCTGACTAGTCTCCCAACCTCTCCTCTCTGTGGATCCAACTCCAATGATGCTCCTCTAGGCTCTGGAGCACGTACTGCACTCCTAGTCACTGCTGCAGATGCATCCACCTGTGTTGCTCCGCACATGAAGTCCAAAGCATCTCTATCACCAGCATATGAGGTGGAAGCCTCAGCACCCGAATCTAATCTCCTCTGAGCAATAGCCATACTAGCCAATCTCTGCTCCAACTGCTCAATCCGAGTAGCCATAGTTGTGTCAGAAGTAAGGGCAGGTACTGCACCCCTACTAGGTGTAGATCCTCTACTACCACCTCTACCACCTCGTCCTCCATGAACTGGAGCTCCTCTACTACCAGCCATAGCAGCCCTACCACTCCGTAACTCCGGGTGTAGGTCAAAACACCGGTCACTAGTGTGACCAAATCCGTGGCAGTGCTCACATTGCCTCTGTGCTGGCTGTGATGCACCAGAGGTATTAGGTCTGCTGCCCTAAGTACACTCTCTCCTATGGTGAGGTCCATCACAAGTCCAACAAGCAACACCACCACTCACTGGCTGCTACTGACCCGAAAATGAGGGTAAGGGTCTAACTCCACTAGGCCCTCCACTCGCTCCATAGGATCTGGGCTGTCCACCCTGTCCTTGAAAACCAACTGGGCGTGGTGCACTCTACTGCACTCTAGAAGAAATCACAACCGTGGATGAGGTCTCCCTACCAAATCCAGATGTGACCACTCTCTCCTCCACCATGTTGAGCTCAATATGCTCAGCCAAACCAAAGACCACTGCCAAAGTAGGCGAAGTAGCTTGTAACAACGTAGCATCACGAACTCTACATTGCAACTCCTTGTCTAGTATCCCATACCAAAACTGGACTGCCTGGGCCTCAGTAACTCCCTGAGTGAAACTGATCAGCCGCCTCATGCGAGTGTATGCCTCGCGTAGGCTCTCTCCAGCCTTCCACTAGAACTCCTGCAAGCTCCTCAGCTTGTCAGTCCGCATCCCCTGGTAGTTCTGCCTCAAACACAAGAAGAACTCCACCATGGGGTTAAACCCCAGTACCACACCACCTCTTGCAGCGGTACCTCCACTCATAGTAGCACCATCTCCAACTAGTGCACCTCCACTAGCTCCACCCACACTACTCAAGCTAGACCTCGTAGGTACAGCCGATCTACTCCAGGCCACCAAGCCTGAAGTGATGGAGACATAGTGTGGAGACCAATACTATCTCCATAACTCAATCTCCTCCAAATGAGCTCTCCTGAACTCATGGTAGTTGTCCATCGGCGGACCCTCCAAGTACTGAAACAACCCCTTCCATGCCATGAAGGGTATGAACAAAGTCGGGTTCCGCATCTGCTGCAGATCACACCAACTATCAAACTCTTGGATGAAGTCATCCAACTCAATGATACCCACTGTACCAGAGTAACGCCTAGGGCCTTTGGAGGCCCCATAAATCTTGTCCATGTCCCACAACAATGGTGCGGACACACCAAGTGCAGTCTCAACTGAATCAGCTCCTGTGTCGAACTCCAACTCAGAGTCAATCTCCTCCCTCACTGGGACTTGAGATACAGGCTGATACCGAGCACCATTCCCGAGTAAACCCATTGTGTACTGCAAGGCTAACTCCTCTTGAATCTCCAAAGAACTCCGTCGTGACCAAGTAACTGCAACAGCAAACCCAAACCACCAATTGCAACTGCAAGTCGCAACCGCGAGTGCCCCACTAAGTGCCAACACCACCACGTGCCAACACAAACTAAACACCACCCACTAATGTTACTCTAACCGAGATAACTATACTAGGGGAAAGGGCAACTTGTAACCTGCCATCATAACACGTACTCTCACGGTCTACAGGTCATCACTTCTTGCCTCACCGGAGAGAAACAAAGGTAGTCTAACTGGTCATCACTCCAGCCTCACCACCGAGAGCACACCAGAGCACCAACACTCAAAAGTCAAGGCACCTCACACAAACGTGGTGCACAAACAAGAAGTAGAGAATGGAGGGAGTCCAATCACAAGAAATCTAAACGAAAACCCTCCATCTCATAACACAACACGGGACTGACTCTGCCACCATTTGGCATTTGACATAAGAGAAGTTCGTATCTAAGTCCTAAGCTACCAGGATCACCAAGAATGGGATCAAACTGCCTCTCCTAGCCAAGCTACATGTGTATAGATAACAGTAGCACAATCACTATGACAATAGGTGGACCAGTTGGCTAGGGCACCAGTCTAGGAACAAGAGATCTAGGGGTCAAACCCTACTGCGCACAATCTAGCAAGAAAGGCAGATTTTGCCAACCAATGACCAAGATCTACTCTAAACTAGCTAGCCTCACGCCAACAAGCTGGCTTGCTGGCCCTTCCAGGCCTTCGTAGCCCCTCATAGCCCACAGCCCTATGCCTTGAAGCCTTGAAATGCCAAAATTCAGCCAAATGAGGCCTTTCTTGTTGCCACTTCGAACCTCCTCCAAAATTGGCAAAACTTCTCCAAATCTGCAAAAGTCCTCCAAACTAGCAAAAATCCTCCAAATTTGGCCAAAATCTGACGTAAAATCTGACGTAAACCCTAAAGATGGCTGCCCACCAAATCCTCCGCTAACTTTCCACTCGAGCCAAATTGACAACACGGGTTTTTCCAAATCACAAATTCATGAGAAGAGCTTCCCAACTCCACCTGCAATTTGACTTTCTGAGCCCAACTCGCAGCAAATTGGTCTTGCCTTCACCTCCTAAGCTCAAAATCACAACCATTGCTCAAAAATTGCTCCTCCTTTGCTCAAAATTTGGCCAACGCTCCTACACACCGTCCGCCTAACTGCCAAATTTGCATCACTTGAACGAGCTTCTGCACACTAGGGAAACACAGAACTTGAATCGAGCTACCAACGATCCACCGAGCTTGGAGATACCACCAACACTCACAGTTTCTACACCCACTTTCCCCTTGACTTCACTTCTCTGATGTAATCAGATTGCTTACCACTCTCAACTCAACTCAACTCAAATCAGTTCTTGATTTATCACTCTATAAACTGCCAACAACTGGGCACTGATTATAGTCAAGCCACACCCACTCAAGCATAGAGAATCCAGGTGACGCTCGCCGGCCTCTGTCTACCATAGCCAAGAACTCAAAGGCTCAACATCAGAGAAGTGAGCTCTTTGGAGCTCACCTTTGAAACTATACCCCCTGGACTCGAGCTAGCACTGAAACCCTAACGGTCCCACTGATGGCACACTCGGCGGTGCGAATGGTGCCAAGTGAAGGTGGGCCCCACCGTGAAGTCAGTACCCCAAACACAAAATCTAACCGTCGGAAAGTAGTCTATGAGAAACTGCTGAAATAACTCTAACTACTATCACTGGAACTCCAATGTCCGAGCATCTAGATGCGGAACTACAAATGGCGTGACATTCATCTTTAGTTTAAGATCCTTTTTAGGTTAAAAATCTCATTAGAATAAAGTGGAGTGTAGCCCCACCTAAGATTTAACCAAGTACCCCTCTTGCTTCAACTCATGCATCTATATTCTCTATGCTTGGAATGTTTAGTTCCCCTACAAGGGTCATTCCCTGCACCTTGTTTCAAGTGTGTTCTAAACTGCTTAGCTTCACTTCAGGTGTGTTCTATGCTATCTAACTTGAGTGCTTGGAATGTTTAGTTCTCCTATAAGGGTCATTCACTACACCTTGTTTCAAGTGTGTTCTAAGCTGCTTAGCTTCACTTCAGGTGTATTTTGTGTTATCTAACTTGAGATGCTTTTCATGCTACAAGAGAGAATTGTTGTGTGCTATCTTTTAAGGATCTGAGTGAGAGAGTGAGTTGAGTATTGCTGGGGTGCAATCAGGTGAAACTGAGAAAGTTGAGTGCTAGGATGTCTGATTGAAGATAAAATTTCAAATCTATTCATAAAGAACAATAAATTTTCTCATAATTTAATTGGAAAAGTGAAATGCTTACAGAAAAGGAAGAGTTTGTGAAGAAAACTAGAAATACCTTGTAGTTACCAGCCAGTGGATTTCTGTCAATAATTCTACCTCTTTCCAATGCAATTCTTATGCTCAAAGTTTGAAGCTGCTTGTGCATTCGTGGATCAAACTCACCCATCCCCGTTATGCATCTTTCCGCTATATACAAGAGATATGTCTACCAAGAGTTGCCACCTGGTGTATCAGTAGCCATACATGGTTTGACCACGCCATCATCACACCTGCGGACGTAAACTCCAACCGCCCAATAGAAAAAGGTGACCGCGTAGGAAAAATGAAGGATGGGAAGACCCCATCAAGCCGTACAAGGGAGAGACAAAAAAGGTAACATGGGGCTAAGCCTCAATAGAGTCTGTATGAGAAATCTGCCCTACCGCACCTAAGATATTCGAGCTATGCAAGTCGTACGGTCTACACACAATTGGAGCATCCAAAGAAACATTACCTAATGTGATTGCTCTCCTATGGATTGCACCAACCACTGCCCTCTGTAGAGCAATGGACACACGCTGTCTAAAGTAAGCTACAAAGTATGAGAGTGAGAGTGGTACCCCTTGACGCCTAACATGATAAGCTCCCGTGCACTCCCTGACAAATGTGTCAAATGCCGTGTCTATCGCTCCATATAACTCCAAGGTTAGAGGAACAAAGAGGTGACCTCGCTGCATGCCCCTATACTTGGAGACCTTGCGACCTGCTGCTGCACTTGCCGCCCATCCAGGGGGATGGGTAATCACTCCCTCCGAAACTGTATCTCACATAGGGTCCATGACCACAACATCCGCTATTGTCACTTGATCATCTCGGACCAAGTATAAGTCTGCCCTGACACATGTCGTCTGCAACGCATACGAACGCTCCCTCCAAGCTAAGTATCCACTCTCTCGTGCCATAGCAAACACTATGTCTCTAATGGCATCATGTGTAGCTATCCTCTGTCCTCCAAAAGGACACCATGTCATGTGGACCACCGCTGCATCTAGTGTAGAACCACACTCACAAGTGAGTAGTGAAGATGCAGATGGGTGGACCAAACCTAGGCGAAACCTCATCGCTGTAGAGAAAGTAGCCGGTGCGAGTTGGAAAGCCCTAATGCATGGTCGAGCTAGGATCCATGAGCATGCACCTTGCCGGAGCAAGAGCGTAGATGTGCTCTAGTAGCCTGAGGAATGGACGATTCAACTAAGAGAGAATGTAGCGTATGCTCACACTGTCGCTCCATCAAGGAAGACTATAGACCTCTAGTCCAATCTGACAATAGTGAAGCAAACAATGGAAAACCCTCTCGTGCTCGTGTGGATAGACTATCTCTCGTCTGCTGCAATAACACCTGGAGAGAAAAGGATCCTCCCTCCACCTCTGTCACATAAGTCTCCAAAACCGGCCTATCTGCAACCACAAAATGAGAGGCAAGTAGGGGTGCCGAGAGAGCCCAACTACCCCAAAATGCTATAGGTGCCATCTTCTCCATAGAAAGCAAGCCAACCCCACCACATGAGATCGGTAGAGCCCAATATAAAAAAGACCTTACCGTCCGCAGTAAGCTCCTGACGGTAGCGAGGGTGACGCATGCCAAAAGAATTATAGTTACCGGGTCTTGTAAACATGGTCGCCGCATCAAGAAACATTCCCAACTCCCCTGTTCCAAGTTTGTCGATACTCACCCTTAGCTCTCCCATACATTCTTCCAGATCAGGCAAATTGCTTCTTGAGTCTACGGCTTGTAGAGTTTTATAACCTTCTTCCCACATCCGTTTGTCTGTTTTCCACCTCAGTAACAATCCCATCACCTCTAGGGTCAAGGAAACCCATCACATCTTGCCACAATTTGACCATGTATCTCCTCCAACTCACTTTGAGTTTCATTCTTGCCTGGAAACGCATGTGTCATGAACATTTGTCTTGCATGTTCACTATTCAAAACTGGAACTTGACAGTGATATATCTTGTCGCCTAATGACTCAAAAAGCCCTTCATCTTGGCTTGTGACTACGAAACAACTTCCCTCAGTATCATTCTCTTCAGCTATTTCCTCCAATAACTCTATATCTTCACTCTTGTCGACATCATCAAAGATGACATGGAGTTTCTCCTCTATCATCTCATTCCACCTGCTTTCACCGTAAACACATCCAGGATGGGGACTTATGCGTTTCCAGACCTAAGAGCAATGCACTGGTACAACCAAAGTTGCATTCAAGATTTGAACCACAACCACGAGTTGGCACCTCCGCTCAAGAAAGGCTTCCAACTTTGACACTCACCAGTATTAACACTAAATTAGCACACAGAGAAAAGATTGCAAAAAAAATCATGCACTATTTGTGTACCATTTTTGGAACGGTAGAAACAAAAAATAGAAATGCAAAATAAGGATCTTTTTCCAATTAAATTTGTCCATTGTGTCCGGGTGTCAACCTAACTCCCCCTTAAAGGAAAACTTAAAGGTGGGAATCTACCTCTTGTTGGCCACATAGACTCCTCTGATGTTGTTGGGCTGCATGTGAATGCACCTAGTACATTAGTATAGTAAATTAGTTGGGGCTATCATATTGACGGAATAAACTCTTGGAAACCATCACGAATACAAACCTGTGCAGTGCTCATAGAAACCATTTGGGTTAAAAGCCCAAGTAGGTGCCCACCAGGGCAAAGATAGTCCAATTGTTGTCTCAGTCCCCGAATTTCCCGGAAAATGTTTAGCATTGCACATCACACTTGAATCCGCCAAACGCCCATCCGTCGGCTGTGCTGCAACACCTAAACCATCAATCGATTTCTAATAATAAGAGAAATCTAATGTGCCACTAAGGATCGCCAAAGTCAGATTCCTAATCTATTGTAGTAGAGAGAGAAGAGAGCTGAGAAAATAGATTCTTTAGAATTTCATACTTTGCTTGGCCTTTTGGTGATAGTCTTTTTCTTGTTCCTCTAAACATATGTGACGTTCTGGCAGGTCCACCAGATCCAATTCAGGTCCTGAATATATATTTATATATACATCTACTTAGCTTAGTTAACATGTATTGTACCATTCACTCTCGTTTTGCAACGTCTGAGAGCAAATTATTCTCTTTCTATGCTATTCCAAGCAACACATCGTGTATTATCCCTTTGTAATGAGTATGAGTATCCTTTAAATTTGTGCACTATCATACAAGTGGTGATGACTGCAATTAAGTACATTCTTCAAGTATACCCATATTTTGCCACTATTTGTTTTGTGTTGTTTTACAACTCTTAAAGGGAGAAAGAGGGAAGTGGTTATGACTGCAATTCAGTACATTCCCCAAGTATACCATCTTTCGCCACTATTTGTTTTGCATTGTTTGACAACTCTTAAAGGGAGAAACAAGAAAGTAAACAAAGTGTACATACTCATATTTGGGGGTTTCAGGGTGAAACTTGTGAGATCTTTTAGAGGGTGGGTGCTCCCGTAAAGAAATGTACTAGACCCCTAAAGAAAAAACCATGCCATTTCTAAAATGATCGGAAATACTTTTTACGAGGTAAAAGAACCTTTAAAGGGCCTCTCATTTTTGAGGAGGTTTACAGGATGTTTAGGTTTGAATTAGGCAGGTAATTGAGTTTAGCACATTAATACTAATAGTTGTGAGATGGACCTAGAACCTGTCATGAGTCACAAGCCTTAGTTACAAAAATCCAAATTTTAAATATTTTCACGCAAGAATGAAATGAGTTTAGAAATATTTCTAAAGACATGGCATGATAGTGCAGAGAGAAACTATGCGTGCCTTGTAGGATTCATGGTCAAAGCAGAGCAAAATATGGGAGGATTTATAGTGCCAACATTCGGTTTCTTCCATTGAAATATCTGACAGTAAAATTGAAGAAATTTAATTCATGGTGCGCCTACTTTGAGACCTGAAGACCCATTCCAAATTTTGGTGTGTAGCTTTAGCACCAAAGTCTACTTTCATATGTACATCAAAACACATATTTATGATGAATCTTATGAACCTTATGAGCCTTTGATTGCATAAAAACTATTTGCAATGTGTGTTTTGGCCAATTTTCAGACACTTAGACTTGCTTGGAGCCACTTAAATCTGCATGCATTCATTTTGCACCTGTATTGTCCTATGTGGATATAGAAATCGTATTTTTTCTCCTTGCTTGTTTGTCTTAACAGACAATCTCACAAACAGTGCATAAAACAATTTTGAAAGTACGTTGAGCAAATAAATGATTTACTTTCACCATTCCAAAGGGATAATAACCTCTGATGTTACTTGTGGTTTGATACAACAATCAACTCTTGGAATCTATAGACTTTCTCTATCAAAATCAAGAATTGGCTCTGGAAATTATAGTGCAATGATATTTAAAGGAATCTTATCAACTCTTTGTTTTGAGTTAGATACTTCCAGAGATACTATTCATAAAAAATTGGAGTTTATGACAGGTGGCAATTAAGATTCTATGCCATCCTTAATCTCACAAGCAATTCAAGCTACATAGTTCAAAGTGCCAGAATCATTCTATGCTATGATTTCATCCTTTTCTTTTGGGATGATCCCTTTGAAATGAAAGTATTCCAAATAAGATCACTAGGTAAATCTGAGCAAGCCAGCTGTTTCATTGAGCAAACCCATACACATTACAAACACTCTTGTGCAAATATTTTTATATTAAATTTCATATAAACAACAACTAGGGCACAAGTTGAATGCAAGATAAAATTTTATCATGCTTTGCCTAGTTTATTCTATCTGATCATTCCTACCTCTTAACTCCATAAAGTCTGGTTCTGAATCTACCTCTCTATAGTCTTCCTTTTTGTCCTCCCAGATATCACTTTTGTTATTTAAAATGTCTTTCAGTACAATCCATCACAATGCATAAGAGTTTCTGTCACTATTATTAATTGAATTCTCAACTCATGCAATGTTACATGGCTTTCAATATGTCAATAAAGTGTTGATTTAGCACGCTACCTTGTGCAATGCAGGTGTTGAAAACCTTTTTCCCTTGAGTGTGAGCCTGTTTGAATGAAGGCACTAGATGTCTCATGCTCATAGATCCAAAATCTTGTAACAAGTGTTGATGGCACTCAAAGGTAGCACATTCAACTCCTTGATTAAGGTCCAGCTAGAGCTAAGACCTTCTCAAACATATCATGTAATGACATCATCTGAGCATACTACAAAAGAAAATCATAACTCATCAGACGCCCAAACCAGTGGAGAATTCATTTTCACAAAACTACACATGACAACTTACAATTGTTACCTCCTAAAAATGGATGATTATATGCTTATCATCATGTATGACCTGACCATTGAGCGAGTAGATCCCTTTCTGCTACAGTAGATTTCCTCATCTATGGTGGGACTTTGGGCTAAAGGAAATAACATCAAATCTGCTAATCCAACACATCTTGGAAATCCTTTCTTTGAAAACAAAATGAAATTTGAGCTCTCTTCTCTGTCCTTGGCCACTACACCTCTTGCTATGCAAGCTCCAAATCTATCTAGGGCATATGCCATTTGGATCCACATTGGTTTTTGTGTTCTTCTTCTATCCTCCTTCTAAATCCTTCATGCTCTTTCATACATTCACTACAATATTAAAGGAGTCTATATCTATCCTCACAAGTTGTTTAAAAGCAACAGGATCAAGCATTCTGCAAAAAATGTCCACAAATTCAATGTTGTGAGATGACACAACTTTGTCTTCCAAATACCATGCATTATGAATAAATTTCCATCCTTTGAAAAACCTCTCTATGTCATCCAAGCCCTCTTTTTACTCCATGCCTCTAAATCCTAAGAGTCTTCCCACTTGTCTGTCCATTCTTGAAACTCCTATTTGCATAGATTTGGATGTGAATCTCACTTTTTAGTTTTTGTTGAGAAGTTTTTTTGGGTGCTAATACAAGGCATTCTTGAATCTTAAATTTGTAATTTGAACTTCAAAACTTTTCCCTCGTAAAAAATGAATTGGTTGATCAAATTGGGTGAATTTTGTATAGCACATGTGTGGTGCACACATTTATACAAGCATAATTAAGTGTTTAGAAGGAAGCTTCTTTGTTTAGTCTCCCTTGGAGTTATGTTTGCTTGATAACCAAAATGTTGAGGTACTAATAGTATACTCAGCAACAATAGATAGTTCCCCAAGGACACAATTATGTGAAGAAAAATGTCACTTTTTCATGGTTTATTTTATTGTTATGTCTTTATCCTCTTGGGCAAGAACTATTCCTAAAAGAGTAATATAACCCATAGTGGCCCATTATAAAAAGTAAAATAATCAAATCACTTACCATGAAAAGGCTCTTGAAGGTGATGATTCAATCTAATCTGATGGCCAATGGCCACAAAGGTCTCTCTCTCATAATTACCTATGTCATGCATACCAAAGAGCTGACAAGAATGTTCTTTCCTTCCAAGAAGGCCCTCCCACCACCATATCATAGGTTTGGGAGACATTGATTTTTCATTATATGTGGTACTCATAACACTCATAAGCATCAATTCTTCAAAACCACTAGGGATCCAATATCACGATCAAGTCTAAATGCATACCCACACTCCAACATTTGCATTTGTACTTTGAGTTCATCACCACTACTCAACCCAACTATCACAAAACATGCACAACACTAACATTGGTGCACTTATGATCTTGGAGGTTGTAAAAGACCAAGACCAAGAGAGAAATTGGAGAATGGACGATCACATTGAGATACTAGAGTGTGGGAAACTTCAAATGCCTAGCATGGGCTTGGGTATTTACAGGGGACATATAAGGCTCTTGAGAAGTTTCTCAAGAAGTTTCCACAAGTCACTTTCTTGGAGTGCAAGTCAAGTTAATTGGGAAGCTTCAAGAAGTTTCTTCTAGAAGTTGTCTACTTGGCATGCAAGCTAAGCTAGTTGGAAGTTTCCCAAGAGACTTCCTTCTAGAAACTACCTACTTGGGGTGCTAAGTTAAGCTTCCCAAGAAGCTTCCTCATAGAATCTACCACTTGGTATGCATATTCTCCAATACTTGGAAGGTACCAAGTAACTTCCAAGATAGTTATAAAATGTTCTAGGCTAATTTATTCT
This sequence comes from Lunularia cruciata, assembly GCA_948567375.1. Classification (NCBI taxonomy): domain Eukaryota; kingdom Viridiplantae; phylum Streptophyta; class Marchantiopsida; order Lunulariales; family Lunulariaceae; genus Lunularia; species Lunularia cruciata. Next base: position 81,743,164 of record OX419755.1, on the reverse strand, counting down.
ATTTGCTACTTTGTTAAATTTGACTAACTCATTGGTAACTCCATATTGTTACATTGTCCCCCACCGCTAATTGGTGACGTCCTCATTACCATTGAAGGTTCAAACTCTTGGATGGTCATTTGTGCATTTTGGAGGTGAGAAAGATGCTCCCAAGTGGCATCATGAAAAGGATACCCTTTCTAAAAAATTTGTACTCTATATGTTGTTGACAGCCTTGTTGAAAGTAGCAATGTTCAAGAATACAATCCACTTCATACTCCTCATGATCATTGATAGGGATGGGGGAGGAGGAAGTTGGATACAAGTGGAAAAGAAGATGGATTGGGAACAAAGGTTTTCAACTTAGAAATATGAAAAACAGAGTGGATGTGCATATGACAAGGTAAGGCAAGGTAATAAGCAACAAGAGAAATGACTTGGGTGACATCAAAGTGTCCTATCCAATAGGACACTTTGAGCAAGTTTACAGACTTGGGTATCAAGTGGGTGAGGTAGGTTATAGATGAGGGCATGACCTTATCACCTATTTGAAAGGTGAGATCTTGATGATGGTGGTGTGCATATTGTTTCTAACAATTCTGAGCAACAAGGAGATGAGATTTGGCTTGTTGGAGAGATTGGGATGTGGTGGTCAAGAGGTGGAAGTATGAGAGATATCAGATGGAGAAGGAACAAGAAGTGAATCTAGAACAAGTAGATCTTGGTCAACATTAAGGAAGAAAGGAGAGAATCCGGTGCTTACATGTTTGGAATTATTGTATGCAAACTCTGCCACTGCAAGACATTCATCCTAATTGCTATGATGAATGTTGAAAAAGGAATAAAGCATATCCTCTAAGGTGCAATTTACATGTTCTATTTGCCCATCAATTTGATGATGGTAGGCCATGGACAAAGCAAGCTTGGTGCCGAAAGAGTGCTTGCCAATATTTTTCAGTACATCAAGGATCACAATTGGAGATTAGTACATGAGGTATCCCATGATGCTTGAAGACATTGTCAAAATAGATCTATGCCAATGTTGGAGCATCCATGATATCAACAATTGGTACCAAATAGATTTGTTTACAAAACTTATTCATAAACAACATGATTGTTGTGTGACCTTGCTTTGTTTTGGGCAAGGATGTGTTGAGATCTAAGCTCACGTGTTCCCAATGAGTAGATGGGATGGGGAGTAGTTGAAGGAGTCCACTTGGTTTTTGGTTCTAGCCTTGTTGCATTGGTAGCTCTCACATGAGTGCACAAACTCTTGAACATCTTGTGCCATGTTGGGCCACCACCATTGGCGTTGGAGGTTACCCAAGGTCTTGTCCACATCCATGTGACCAACAATTGGTAAATCATGGGCTTTTGGAAGGCGCACAAGTCGGAGATCACCCTTGGCTAGGATATATATTCAATCCTCATGGAATAGAAGGTCATCATTGAAAGAGAAGATGTTGTACTCCTTGTTGCACGTTGCAAGATAACCTTGTATTATCTGAAAGAATGGATCTTGTTGTAGAGTTGTCCTAAACTTGATTTGGACCTTGGAGTCGACTAACACCATCTTAATTGCCATCGTGATGAGACAAAGAAACTTAAAATTAGGTCATTGTGATAGGGCTTTGAGGATGACATGGAATTGATCAGGTTTGTACTCCAATTTGATGTCAAACAATTGTAATTGTTCCTCTTATTGATGATGTCAACTCTTGATGTGTTCCAGATGTAATGTATGCAACAAGAGCTTAGGATCAGTTTGCATGATCACTTGTTTCTCCAAGAGATAATGCCTCCATATCTTGGTGATATATACCATTGTTATTTGTTCCCGATCTCAAGCAAAGTAGTTTCTTTGTGTAGTATTTAACCAGCAAGACATAAAGGCAATAGGATGTAATCCATTTAGGAGTTCTTCTTACAACACGGCTCTAATTACAAAGTTAGAATCATCAAAATCAACCATAAAGGTAGTTGAGGATCATATGGTTGAAAAATGGTCTCAAAGACACCATATGTTTTAGCTTTTGGAATGCTTCTTCATGCTTGGTGGTCCATTGAAACCTCAAGTTTTTCTCCAAGAGGTCAGTCAATGGTACTACCACATGAACATAATAGTGGATGAACTGTCAATAAAAACTTGCCAATCCATTATATGCTCATACTTATGTAGCATCTTTTAGAGTAGGCCGATCAATAATGGCTTTGATTTTCTCCTCTTCCATCTTGATCCACTCTAATGAGATCTTGTGACCCAAGAAGGTAACTTACTCTTGCCAAAAGACACACTTTGACTTCTTGTAGGAAAACTTCCACTAACATAGTCACCTTAGGACTTCTTGCATGTGATTGGTATGTTATACCTCTATCTTGCTATAGATTAAAATATCATCCAAGAACACCACCATGTACCAATCCAATATCCCATTCAACACTCGATGAATTTGATCCAAGAATATTGTCGGAGCATTAGTGAGCCCAAAAGGTAAAACTCTACACTCAAAATGCCCATACCTTGTGCAAAAAATAGTCTTTTCTACATCTTCTTTATCAATGGAAATCTGCCAATAGCCGCTTCAAAGATCCAACTTGGAGAAGTATCATGCACCACTTAGTTGATTGAGCAAGTCATCAATTTGAGGTAAGAGATATGCATTCTTTATTGTTTGTTTATTGAGACCACGATAATCAATACAAAAGGGAATTCTCCATCATTCTTTGGAAGAAATAATATTGGTGCTCCTCAAGGAGGTATGTCATATGAAATCCTTCTCCAACAACTCCGTTAGTAGTTTTTGGAGCTCATCCAACTCCTTTGGTGAGAGTCAATAGATTGGTCTACTCATTAGAGTACTTTCTGCCAATAACTCAATCTTGAAGGGCATATAATGATTGGAGTGTAATCCCTTTGGCAGATCCTCCAAAAACATATATAAAAACCCCTAGACTATTTGATCAAACATCACTTGATGATGCTTTTAATCCTCTTTAGATCCTCCATGCACAATCTGCTTGATCCACATTGCAAAAATAGACTTATCTTCTTCTAAAGTTTGCTCTATGGTTGCTTCATTGACAAACTTCTCATCTTGGGACTTATCTTCCTTCAAAGCTTGCTTTATGGCTTCTTTCTTGATAAACTTCTCCTCTTGGGATTGAATAGTCTTAGGTGTCTTACTCAAGGGTGCAAGACAACCTAACTAGAATTTCCTACCTTGGTGTTATACTTAAATTTTTCATCGGCTCCAATCAAATTGAACCTATGATGTTCAAGCCAAGGTAGGTCTAGAATAACATCATAGTGTAGAGGTGCCACTACAAACCTCATACACTCCAAATACTCTTATCCAATCTTGAAAGGTAACATGATACGAGATATGAAATGCAAAACCCTTTCTACCATCTACCATCATCAATACTTCCAATTACTTGCTTGATAGGAATATAATTCCTTTTCTAATTGTATATATTTGAAATTCTCTAAACTTCCAAAATCAACTAAAATCCTACAACCATGATCAGATTTCATACCTTGCAAGTGAAGCAAAATTGCATAGGTCAAGCTTCCAATCTCTTTAGAACTAATCAAGTTCTCAATAGGCGGTTCAAAATCTCCTATTGGGATTCTTCATTTCCTTGATCTTTATGCTCCACAAATTCCATATCTGCAACTTGTTGAGGTAACCCATTCTTGAATAGACATTCATGATGCGATGTTCAATTTGGTGACAATAAAAATAACCACTATTTTATCATAATTTTTCTCTATCTATCGTGCCAAGTGGTCTCCATTGAATGGCATCAATCTCCATTAGTGTCGGCTCCACCACCCATGTGTAGTGTAGTGGTAGGTTTTGTGGATGTCAAGGTTGAGGTCAAGAACAAGTTGTTGCAACCAAGGAATTAAAGCATTTTGCCAACTGCATGGCTTCCTCCAAATGTTGTGGCTCTTGCATAGTTACCTCTAATTTGGTTAGTGACTTCAAGTCTCTCACAAATTGATCTAGAGCTTCACCTTCCAATATATCCAAAATTTCCATGATAGTGTTCTAGAATTGCAAGATGTAACTTCTTACAAAACCAATTTGTTTCAACTCCGTATATCTATATCATGCAGCTTGTGTGGCATTTATAGCTTGGAATTAACTTATTATTGCACTCTTGAATTCTACCCAAGTCAAGATTGTTGCAACAATTTATTGTTTAGCTTGCTCCACTCCAAATTGCCACCATACCTTTGCTACTCCATCTAATTGGCTGGAAACCAAGAGAATATATTTATATTCATCTTGAAGATTGGTAGCTTCAAAATAACATTTGCAATCAAACAAAAAGTTCTCCACTACACTCTAGAGATTCTTACCTTAGATTTTGGAAATCAAATTCAATCTTGCCCTTCTTGAACTAGTACACTCTCTACATGTTCTTGTGGTTAATGGTCTTGTTCATCCAACAATTGAGTAAGGTGCTTGATTTATTGTTGTATAGTGATGATAACCTCAATCATTGTTTCCATGGCTACTACTTTATCACACTACCTCTAATTTCATCTAAATTTACATATAGATGCAACACGTCAACACGTCCACCATTCTCCATACGTTACAATAGGAAGCACCAAGGGTTTCTCAGACAAGGTTATCTCATTTAGAAAATGTTGCACAAAGCATGAGGTGATGAATTATGTGAAATGATGCTTGGGTAGTGCACATACAAAAATCCCAATGGTTTGACAAAAATAGATTTGGTGGTCCATAAATTCCATCCACCCCATTCTTATTTTGATACCAAGGTAAAAGACCAAGACTGAGGAGAGAAATAGGAGAATGGAAAATCACATTGGGACACTTCAATGTAGAAAATTCCAAATGCCTAACATGGTCTTGGGCTTTGATATTTATAAGGAACATACAAGGGTTTTGAGAAGCTTCTCAAGAAGCTTCCTCAAACCACTTTCTTGGAGTGCAAACCAAGTTAATTGGGAAGCTTCAAGAAACTTCCTTCTAGAAGTTATCTACTTGGCATGCAAGCTAAGTTGGTTGGAAGTTTCCCAAGGAGCTTCATCTAGAAGTCACCACTTGGCATGCACTTGGCAATACTTGGAAAGTAACAAGTAGCTTTCTAGATAGTTCTAAAATGTTCTAGGCTAATTTATCATATTTGCTACTTTGTTAGTCTTGACTAACTCTACGGTAATTCCATATTGTTATAGAGGTCCTCATGCATCATCTTGAAGATAGAACCCAACTTGCATATACAATGAAGACAAGATTATGCATACACAATTTGGATAAAAAACATGCAACTTGGAATTCAAGAACTGAACTTGTATTATGTCATGGGGATTCTCCTTATACATTCTATTACAAAAAGATAGGACACATGCATGGCTATGCGATGCCATGATCCCATGAATAAATTTGGACTAATTAAGGTTAACCCTAATGTAGCTACCTTGTCAGACTGATGAATGGTTGTGAAGGCACAATCTACACCAACCACTTTACTATACACTTGTAATACACATATTTTTTGGTTTGGTTAGAATTTAGAGTAAAATTAGTTATAAAAGTAGAAAGAGTTAGTATGTAGGATAAGTCTATATAAGTTAGGATAGAGAGGTAGAAATAGGAATCCAATCAAAGGATCATAAACTGGCCGAAATGGAAGTCGGGAGGTGAGGATTATGTTGGGTCCTTATCTCGTTGAATACATGTTCAAATCATGCAATCTATATCTTGTTGGAAGCATCTCTTCTAGGGCTTTCATTTTCCACCAAAATTGCATAGTTTGGAGCTTTGTACCAAAGTTACAAGCACTAGAAATTTTGGGAGTAGATGCAAAATACTTTGTGTTGAGTGTGAAGGTACTTTGGGTTAGACTTATTTTGCCTCGTGTTGAATGTGTATGATTCAAAGTACATCAACTGAAAGTAGTGGAGAGAGTTCAATTAGACAAACATTAGAAGCTAGTGGTATGAGGCCAGTAGAGTTAGATGCAAGTAGATAGTAGTCATAGATCCAAAGTGCCAATTTTGTAAGAATCTTATCTATGGAATGGGCTAAAGTAGTTGAATTAGTTAACTGTTTGGTAGCGTTTGTAACTCCCAAGTGCTCAGGCTTTTTAAGACCTACATTTAAAGTGCTTAATGTTCAGTAGGAGTAGAAGATGAATAAAGCAAAGTACTACTAAGGTGCTTGTCATTTTTCTTAATTTTGAGTGTCAGTTGAATGTCTTTGTCTTTGAATGCTTGAAGAAGTTTGGTGTGCAAATGAAGGAGTTATCAAATGTTGGATTTTGCATCTCTGAATTCCATTTTCTGTGTTTGATCCTAAGTGGAACACTTGTAAAGCAACAGCTTGATGGATCTTCATGAATTGTAGTGTTGTCAATACTTAAGCTTTGCAGGCAAGGTCACTACAATGATGCGGGGTAACCTCCAGTCAAAAATTGTACCTTGGAGAAAGGTGGAATACAATTTCAAGAAGAAGTAACTCCATGATGAAGTAGATATTTTTGTATTGATCCAATCCTCACAAATAAATCTAATTTGGAAAGGAGTTGAACAATTGTGATTTTGGATGATAGTATTATTTCTGCAAGACACCTACTTAATAATTGTTGTGCTCTTCTAGGTGTTGTTTCTACCCAACAGTTTAAAGATGTGATCAGACAAACTATTAAGTTACTTTTACTTTGTATTTGGACATTCTTTACATGTATCTTTGTGTGAATGAACAATTACTCACCCCTTATTGCAAATTGATACTTTGTGGGTTGTCACAACACTTTGTCAATTACAAAACTCCACTTAAGCATGAAGAAAATGGTGTTGATGACATGGCATTACAAAATTGTCTACTATACATCCATACTATCCTACAAAGGATCTATACAAATTGTTGTACTTGAAAGTAATATAACTTTGATCATCTCCGCAACATTCCATAGAGTTAACGGGCAACTGCGGGCAGCTTATGTCCACCGTGCAGGTTTTGGTTGAACCAATGGTGGGTTTTGGGAACCAGCGGTGTCCAAGTTATGTCATGCGGGGGATCTTGGTGGCTAATGACTCTTGAGGGATGAGTTGCCTCAATTTTATTAATAAATAAATTTAAAATTTATACAGTTTGATTTTTAAAATTTAAAATAAATACAAATTATCATTCTATGTATATTATAATATATATTTTTAATTTTTTAGATAATATATATTTTTAATTTACAATATTAAAATTTTTAATTATTTTTGAAATATTTTGATTAAAACCCAAATATAATTAACATAATATATTCTATATTTGATTTCATGTATTAATAATATAAATATACCGGATCTAGAAGAAGGCGACCGCGAATGACCGTATACCGGATCCGTGTTATGCCATATGACTCTCTTGTCAGATATTCTCTCTTATCAGCTGCGGAAGAGTGATGACTTTTGGGTCCGCCGTTGACCGTAATAATCGCCCGTCGCCTGCGAAGAAGTTTCACCAAGTACTGTATTAACGCGGAAGTCGCGTTGGTCTCTTTTTCTCTCTTCGGCTCCATGAAGTACTGGGGATTGTTTCGGGCGGGTTAGTACGTGGTCTCGTCTGGACTATGATGGCTCTTGGGACGCAAAATTGTAAGTGGATGTTGAGCTCAAAGAGGAAAACGGGGATGTGCGACGGATACTTGAGAGTGAAAGAAATAAGGAGGGAGTGCTATCAACGGGTTGCTATTGATCTGTTGGAAGTTGAGAGCTATTATCGGGATTCCACGAGGGCGACGGATTGCAGTGCGACGATATGTGGCTGATGCACTATCAAATATTTTGGCTCACTAGAGAAGTTCTGGCGAGTTGCTTACTCACATCGTTTCTTGATGTACAGTTTCTCAATTCCTCTGCTTTTAGGTGCTTTTCAATCTGTTGACAGTGTTATCGGAGCAGCTGCATGCAAGGTCCTGAAAGTCTACAACACCTCACTTGCGGTTAGCAGGTTTCTCTATTGAAGTGATGCATAGAGTTTTGCACTGATCGTTAGTTTTTGAAACTTTCTCAAAATACAGAACCGTTCATGAGCTAAGTTCATTTGCTAGATTACGATTGCTCAATATCAGGACTTACGTCAATATTGCAAAGGCCTTGTACAGATACTTCCGTAGAAGTCAATTCAGGTGATGATACGCATGATCACACGCAGGATCAAACTCAATTTGAAAAAGAGAATAACAACGTATGATTTTCTGCAGTAAAATGAGTCATACATAGTTTCACCATACAGAGATGCTCTAGAACATGTCATGCGTCATGAACCGTTGACATAGTCAGTTGAAAATTTCATATGTTTTGTCATAAATTTCCCGCCTCCGTGAATATTTATCCAGGTCGGAGCATTCATTATATCATAATCTCAATTCAATCTATTGATTTGAAAGACTTCTGGAGTATCATAGATCGAATCGAGACCGATATTTCGGGTTCGATCCGGCAGCACCTGCGCATCAGCTGCAATGTCTGGGGCAAGCTCCAGTTCTCAACTACCCATAAGACCCCAAGATCTCCCAAGACAGGTAATTTCCGTAAAGAAGCTCACTACCTTCTAACCTGACGAGCAATTTAGTAATTGCTATATCCAACTGTATCACAAGGGTTTATTTGCGCGTTAACCCAGGTCATAAGAGGAATAGGTTGGTGAGCATTGCATCGAGTCGCTTGAGGAGGACGATGGCCCAACATGGTCTCCCCTGTGCGCGGTTACCGCCAGAGTAAAATATTAGTATATTTATATAATTTTAATTTGGTTCTAATTATTTTATTATATATTCACCCCAATCACAGTTAGTAGTTGGCTAAATATATTATATAAATTATGAATCATAACTGAAACTTGGTCATCCAGAATTGACATTTCGCTGTAATTCGAGCTATACTCAACTGACGATGATATCGAACATTGTAATTTTTATAATTCACGCAGATCCGGATGATGAAGGTTTGGATCTTGCTTTCACTTTTGCTAGTCAGACATCAAAATTGTGTTAGTTTATTTATCGCAATTTGCGCAAAACACGACTGAAAATCTTAAATTTACATTTCACAATTTCCACTACAAACCTTACCTTCGATTCCTCTTAATTAGAACTCGAATAGCTTGAGTATATAAGTCCAAGATCAATTTGTTTCTCTTGTGGAAGCCATTTGGGCCCAACTTCCCAAAACTGGCGAAAATTGAAAAATGAGGATCTTATGAAGCTTTGAGTTTTCTGATTATTGAATCTCATAGAACGATGTGTATTTATATCTGTATTTATGTATTTATAGTATTTATTTTCATTTACAGGTTAAGTGGTTTTAACTAATCTGCTGCTGAAATACCGTAACGTGAATGCAGCTCAACGACAACGTTTACCTTCTACATGAACCGGCCGGGGGCAACATTCATTTGGAAATAATCTTTTTCCATGGATTCATGTTTGAGTCAAGTGAACAAGATTTCCACATTTCATCCTGGATGTCTCGAGACGGTTCTGTGTGCTGGCCAGCAGAATGGCTGTCCAAGGACTTTCCCTCGTCTAGAATTTACTCTGTGCTGTATGATGGTCACTTAGTGCAAACACGTGATAGAGGTAGAATGGACCTTGGGCTCTTGGGTGAGAATATACTTATGAATTTGACTACTTTGGCTGGAGTAGGAGCAGTCTACCCTGTGATACTAGTAGGGCACTGTCTCGGTGGCCTTGTTATTAAAAAGTTATGCGTAGAGGCAGCTCATCAGATTGGCAGGCGAGAAAAGAATATCCCTCTTGAATGTTTTCTGCAGAATTTAAGAGGGGTATTTTACTTTAGTACTCCGCACTACGGATCCAAATCACTAGCAGAGTTTGTAGTAAACCACACCCATTACAGCACTAATAGACTAATATCCATGAGATCTATCTTAGGGCCTTCGTTGATCACATTCATCCGCAAATTTTATTCTCATGCAGTTGAGGCCGGTGCTTCAACTGATCACTTGCAAGAACTTAGCACAGCTGCGGCGAGACTTGGACAGGAATTCAACCACTTACGACAAAAGTACAATTGGAAGAGTTTCGTTGTCGTCGCCGTGGTATGTAGTGGGTTGATATTTTGTGGCCTTGATTTCAACTACAGGTTAGGGAATTCCCGTGACAATCTTTTTGATTCTTTCAGCTAGATCCTTTTTGTTCGAGATCCATTTTTCAATGACCAATCAAAGTTCTTGTTAGTATCATTGAGGGGTGAATACCCTCCCCATTTGAAGTATCAAACATCACGACAATAGGGAATCCAAGTGTCGAACTGAAGAGCATCTTCGAAGTTACTGATCTGTAAATTACCGGTGCCCTTCACAGCAGAGGTTGGATGCAATATTTGTTGGGGAGGCTACTGCCACGGCTGGAGCAGAGCATTGCTATTTCGACTCCGAGGCCAACCACCATACGGTGAACAAGGTGGTATCCCCCACGTCAAGCAGTTACCAAGCCTTGGTGAACTTCATCAATGATTGTATACAAGAACCAGGGAACAAGTTGGTGTCCCGCAGTTCAAGAAGCTTTCGCGGCTCAAAGAACATCATCAACGGTTGTGATGAAGAATCACATGAACATCCTTACCAGCTGCCATTTACAAATGACCCGAATTATGTCCTGTTGAAGAAGCTTTTCATTCGTTTGACCGCTGCAATCGGGTCAGCCAAGTGCCAAAAGCGTGTGGTAAACTTACATGGAGGACCGGGTACAGGAAAAAGCAGCATGGCTAAGTATGTAGCACAGCACTATACTGATCTTGCGAGGACCCTGGACAAGGGTAAGAGTCCAGAGTATGGCGCTGTTGAACCAGATACAAGTGATGATGGAGCTGAAGGATGGACTCCTGACTGTGTCTTTTTCATTTGCTGCGGGCCTTGCTCTCTCAAAGATGATCGTGATGGAAACTTGAGGGAATCAGAGTGTGAGATTGCGGAGAGACTTGATGAACTCATTCAAGGACTAACGAGGTGGAGACGGCGGCCACCACACGGTTTGAATCGCAAATTCAGAGATTTGTTTCGTGATGGAGATCCGACAGAGATTAAAGAGGGTGGCAAGAGCCTTCGAGACCATAACAGGGATCATCTGAGGGCCATTCTTTCAAGTCCACACTTTGATCAAAAAGTGTTTATCATCCTCGATGACATATGGAGCAAAGGAGTATTTCGTGACTTCTATGTACCGTCGATGTCCATCAGGTATCTGGTAACTTCGCAAATCAAAAGCGTGTGTGAAGATCATGGACTTCCAGAACCGGAGAATATCAGGATATCTACCCCTTCGACCGATGAAGCTTTCAAAATTCTCTTCAATTACATTGGGGAAATCTCACCCGAGAAATTCCATGGAAGTCATACATACGAGCTGCAGGTATTCAATTATCTCCGTATCACTTCACATCCAAAGGCAGCAAGAACGTGACATATGTCATTCTGGTCTTATTTTCTTCAGAACCGAGACGCTTTGCTATCATATGATTATCATGTCATATATGTTTTATGTTAATTGTGTAGTTCAGACCTTGAACCACATACCTTATTTTGCTTTTCAGTGGTAAGCCAGCTATGTAAAATGCCAATATCATTCTCAATACCCAGATGTTATACCTTTTGCTCTCATTTTAGCAATTACCACCTTCTTCTTTCCGTGTGCGACCCCAAGGAGAGTAACCGAGTTTGCCCTATATTAATGAATCATCAGCATGACACAGAATTTAAAGGAGTATTGGAAATCCTATCCAGGTACTTCAGCTAGTTTTGGGGCTTAGATATCTATCAAAGTCAAGCTATTCCGTGTTTTTGCTGAATGAGTCATGCTGACACCGAGGAAGTATTGGATGCACACGATTTCAGTTCATGATCACAACGTCAGAAGCCTGTCCTGTACTATGTGTTTACTTGGGAACTGTGTCCGAGTATTGGGTTTTGCATTTTTGTATTGCACATATATAGATCCTCTGAAAATGTTTGTATGAATTTAGTGGAATGGAAATCAAATACTGACGGATAGGTCTCCCTTGTTCCAAAATCTCTAACTTGGAAGACTCTAATCAAAAGGTGCTTTGTTTGATATAAGGTGCGCTTAAGTCCATTCCTCATTTATCTCAATGATAAATATTTCTGTATGCATTGTGGTGCAGCGAGAAGTGAGAGAAGTCATTGTGGCCTCCGAGAGTCATCCATTCATCATTGTCAACTTCGCTTTGACCATGAGGATGGGGTCCGATTACCATAACCCTCGTGATTGGCGAGACGCGCGCGAGGACCTTCTGGGGTTTCTGGACGATAAAACTCAGAATGAAGAACATAGTCCAGGGGGATATCGAACTCTGATCAAATCAATGTTGATGGTGTTGGAGTCTCTGTCTCCGGAGGCTCGGAGATTGTCCATTCTCGCCGCATTATGGGATTCTCCTCAGAAGATACCAGATGTGCTACTGAGGTTGTTCATGAGGCATGTTTCAAGAGGATACTATCTACGTTGCATAAAAGAGCTAGAAGATAGATCTTTGATACAGGCCGCCCTTGATACTGGCTCTTTCCTCGATAGAAACAAGTATTATTCCATGCACAGTCTAAGGAGAGAGATAATCCTACAACACAAAAAGAAGGAAGTGAGGCATGTAGTGACCACATTGGGCAATCATATTCTGCCTTCTGGGTCTGAGTCCAGCAATTATATCTTTTCCATAGATTCGAATGTCGAAGCGGGTATTTGTCTTGTCTATGGTGGTTCGGAATTGAGAGACAATGTAATTTCAAGGTATTTTAGTGAAGGGAAAACAATACCCTGGATGCGGAGTGGGACCGACCCAAGAGAACTAGCAGCGAGGGCACCTGAGCTGAGAAAATGCATCGAGCCTCTCCTTCTGCTATTGAATTCGGATTGCGGAGACCGGTCGCGTCCGATGATTGAGACGGTGAGTTCATCACACCAGTTGAAATTCCTATTCTATCGCAAGGTTGTAGTTGTACTTGCATGGTGAATGATTACTTCGAGTAGTCAAGTTTTTATAAGGTGCGGAATTCTAAAGTTTGGACTTGCTGTAGTTTTGAAGCTAGAAGTTGCAACCGTATTTGAGCAAAGGTTTCTTTCAATGGATCATGCAGATAATCACCAGATACGTCTGTCATCGAGAGCTGGATGACAAATCACTGTCGGAACTGTTGCAACTACCACATCTCGAAGCAGTAGATGCTGCTTGCGAGGTAGCGAGTGTGTATGGTGAACAGTGGTTCGAACATTTGACATGGAAAGAGAGACTCGATGAAACACATTTTGCTGAGAAGCATGGGTACACAATGCATACTCTGATGAAAGTGCTGAATGATAGAAAAGCCACACCCTCAATAGGGGCTATCTTGGGTAAAGCGCGAGTGCTAGATGTCCTCTCGAAAATCATGAACTGGGCGTCAGAAGAGCATTTAGCAAGCTTCGGATCTTCCATAGCATACATGATGAACCCGGATTCCTCTGCAGCAGACCGTCTCTCCTGCGCTGATTTCCTCGTACAGAATGAGGCTGAAGATTTCGGTAACTTGACAAAGCTTCACTTCTTTGCAAAGGACGAAGCCATTTTCCAAGAGTTGATGAGGGTGCCTGATAATGGTGAAGGCGTGGATCTTGAGATGATATTTCGAGCTCTATGGATACTACTTTTCGTAAACTCAGACATAAAGGGTCAACCGTGGCACGATGCTTGTGGACGTGTCTTGAAGGTTATAGAAACGGTTGTCTTTCCGGCCGGACCTGAGGTAGAAGAAACCTACGACAGAGAGAGAGTTTTTCTCTACTTATGTTACATTGCAGTGCTGAATCCTCATAGCGCGGTTACACCATTTCTTCTGGATAAGATTCCTCGATACCTTCTTCACTTGCCGGGAAACTTTCTGGACGGTGACAGGCTCATGATGCTCGTGAATTTGGCGCGTGTCCTAGAGTCGGCCGGATACTCAACTGATATACTCAAAGTTCCTGGTTTGAGAGGATACTTGGAATCTGAATTGGCCGACAGTTCTAGGGTTGGCTCTCTCTATGAGATTTGGGTAGGGAGGATGCTGGAGAGACTATACCCCGCCCGGGTAAATAGCCTCATTTTGGGATCTTACAATCGTTCACATGTACTCTATTTTGGAAGAGCAATTGAATGTATAGAGGACAACAGGCTCGGCGATGCTTTGGCCGACATGGAGAGGGCACTCGATGTCATCGACAACCAGGAAATCGACGACAGAGTTCGAATACTTTTGCAATCAAGGTAGTGTTTACATCTTTACCATTGTACTTTGAGTGATTTGGATAAATTTCCTACATTTCATACTTTACTGGATTTTGAAAATGTCTTTATTCCTTCTCAGGTGGTTTTCCATCAAGTTAACTTCTTTATCTGAGATGAAGTTCATCAACAATAGATTGTCAAGAGAATGTCGCACAGTTTATAATCGTACCGTGATTGGGTTGAGCTTTAAAGTTTGGTAGCAATAGGCATATAAAAGGTGTTTGATTTTTGCCTTTTTCCCGAGGTTGCTTAGTTAGGGATGCTTGTGGATGTATACTAGACGAGGCGGCAATCCAATCTGGAAGATTGCGGAAACCGGAAGAAAAAAGAACAAGATTTCATTATTATAATGCAAGCGTATTTGTGTTCAATACTTCAATGCCTTTGAAAGCAGCTAACTCACGTATTTAATATTATCTTTGGTTGTTATTGATCATAGTGTTGATAAGCTAACGTATAGTTCTTATCCAAGTATTTCAAACCGAAGAATTACAAAAATAAATAAAGATAATGGAAGGCGTAGGATATTGAATCCCGAGCAGTATACTCTTGTGGTATTATTTACATGGACCCTTTAGGTAAGTATGAAAAAGTTCTCTGTAACATAAACGGATAGTTTGCTATAAATAACGAAGACAATGGTATTGTTTTTTATTTCTGTAATTCTTTTAACATAGTTTATTCAGAATTATAGTTACCCTCGCTAGTTACGTTGTTCAGCACTTTCAGATACGCGGGGAAATATTCTGTTGTGCAGGAAATATTGGCTCAAAGCGAAGATAGGAGACTTGGGTGGGGCTTTGGAGGACATAGAAAGGTTGATTAGCGTTGTTCAAGAAACGGATCTTCTACCCGCGGTCACGGCGTACTATACAGCCTCGTTCATCCTAGACAGAGGAATCATCAAGAGGAGAAACTCAGACTTGGCCGGTTCATTGGCAGACATTGAAGAAAGTCTCAGGCGCATTGACAAGGAAACTCATCACTCATTCGATGATACCCGTAATACATTCGACGTCCGTTGGATCGATGTTGTCATCCTATTTTACGGCTGCCTCAAACATAGAGGATATTTGAAACATCTTTTAGGGGACAAAGAAGGGGCTGTAGAGGATGTAAAGTCAGCCAGAAGTATTGCATCTCGTTATCCTGTCAAGGAATACAGATATTTTCTTAAACTCTTTAGAGATTTGAAGGGTTTATCTTTCTTGCATACGGAACTCATAGAATATCTAGATTTGGATCTGTAATGTATTTTCCAATAGCAAACACAAGGTGTTCTACTTGCAGTTCCAAGACGACCATATCTCAGTCTGCGCCTCAACCTATATTTGCCATAAATATAATATCCATGAGTTAAACTTCTTCATGTTACGGCTTAATTATTTAGAAAAGTTCCTCATTTCAGTATATATAGACTACGCAGAAAACCTTTCTTGATGTTATGTCGAAAATACTAAAATAAATTGTCATAATCTGGGAACCGGAAGAAGAAAGAACAAGATTTTCTTTTTATTATAGTACAATCGTATTTGACTTCAAACTTCAATGGATTTGAAAGTAGCTACCATATCTAATTTTATCTTTGAGTATTGTTGATCATAGCTTATAAGTAGTAAAAAATGTTCTTATTCAAGTATTTCAGAACTGAACTGATAAAAAGGATAAAATAAAGATAATGGAGGAAGTAGAAAATTGAACTCCGACCATTATGTTGTTTTGCGTCTACATAGAGCCTTTCAGCTGGTGAAAAGATTCTCTGTAACTTGAACGGATATATTGTTACAAATAACACAGAAAATGGTAGTTGGATTTTATGTTGTATTTTTACAGAAAAGGAATTACCTTTGTGAGCTATATTGTTGAAGACTTTCATGTTCATCTGGATCCTATAATTGCTACAGAAATCCTACCTTCCCCAACCATTCTTCTGTAATTCCTTCATAAATGGTTCACGTCTTCCTCTCAATACACCTAATAAACGAAATAAGGTCGGGTGGGACGATGTTGCCGCCCTACTCCATGACTACGTGAGGGAGGATACGTGAAATATCTTGTAGGTGACAAAGAAGGAGCTGTAGAAGATGCAGAGTCAGCTATAACTTGTTATGCTTGCAAGGGACAACAACGACGTCTTTTCCTTGTCAAGTATGCATTCCCCTTCTTGCATTTAGAACCCATAAAATATCTAGATTTTGATCTGTAAAAAATTATTCAATAACAAATACTCGGTATTTCACTTGCAGTTCCGATTCGATGATACTCAGTCTGCGCTTTAGCCTATATTTGCTACAAATATAATACTCGTGAGAGCCAATTTTTTCATGCCAGAGATTAATTAGTCAGGAAACTTTCCCGTCCCTCGATATAGACTGCACCGAAAACCTATGTCTAGAATAAAAACATAAATGATAACATTATAATTTTACTTTATATCTCGTTTGAAGTGATTTCAGAAAAAGAAGAACTATACACATGAGGACTAAATTTTTTGGTCAGAAATATTTATTTTATATTTTTTCTTAAGAAATAGTATGGAAACCCTGTTTCTCTTCTATAAATCGTTATAATTAGGGTTTTTATTAATCTTTTAAATTTCTAGTTTCCTAGTTTTATAGTCTTGGATTTTATGTATCAAAATTGGAAGCTTTTAAGCCTATCTAACTTTTACCATTAGTATAGTTTGTGTTATGAAGCATTTGACTAGACACTTGATATGCTGAAACTGTATCCACACATAATTTCTAAGGAAATTAGAAGAATGTGTTAATGAGAGAATTCAATCTTTATATAGATTTTCTTCAACAATTTAGAAAAGATTATTGTTAATTACTGAGAACCTTTCTTTTGTTGGACCTAAGGATCTTTTAAACCTCTTAGACCACAAAAATAAACTTGATTACTAGTTTAAAACATAATCCTGAAACTTATATTATAAGATTAGCAAAATCATCCCAAACTGTGTCTAGATTTTTTCAAGAAAAATGTGTATGAAGTGGTTCAATGTTGACCAGATAGTGTTAACAAAAGAACCAGCCATTCCCATGGGGATATAACTAGGAGATGAAAGAATGGTGTCACAATGGCAGAATTATTCCAAGAGGAGATAGTGTCACCCCTACAGTGCACTAAAAAAGGGACAGTGGAAATCACTTTCAATATAGATTCTTTTCAAATGATTCCTAAAAGTGATGGTTCCTTTGTCATGAAGGTCACTTCTCTTCACAATTCACTCCCTATTGAAGGTGAGACTGGGCAGATGGTCATGAATGTTGCAAACTTCATTAGCATCACAACTATCAAAAATGGGCCAAAATATAGTTAATGCCACTAGCATAGTGCAAACAACAACAGCAGTTCCTACTTCTTGGGTAACTTCACCATGAAAATCCTATCTTTGACTACAACCATAGGGAATGCATGCTACACTTCCCAAAAGGCACAATTCTAAAGGAGTCATGGATCAATCAGGTCGTCTAGATTTTAATCACCATGGTACTTCACAATGCTCTTGGTCTTCATTAGCCACTCAATGCATTGCCTTGATCATTAAGAACCCTTGAGATCCAACACTCCTAAAAATTATGAATGACTCTCTTCACTCCAGCACTTGTGTTCCTACTTTAAGTTTCCTCACCACTACTCAACTAAGCAAATAATTCATCATGCATAATGTAGACAACATACACAAAAGATCATATAGGTCTTTGCGTAAACAATGTTGTCCCCAAAAATTGATTTCTTGATTGAAAAAATGAACTTGGTTTACATAGGGCCAAAGCCTTTATATTATTCCTACACCTCACCACCAGGCTTTTAATGGCACCACCAGGCTGTTTCCTTGATAATCTGCTTTTAATGCTAAGCTGTTTCCTTGATAATCTAAGGTCATTCACTTAAGATTCCCATTCTGTCTTAATCATTTGCTTAGGATTCTAATCCTATCTTATCCTAACCAACAAAGAATTTCCTAGGTTGCAATGCAGAATTATCTCCTCAATTCTGTCTTTTAATTCTAATTTTTTCTTTGGCTATTGATCACAGAGATCTTTAATTAGAAAATTGATTGCTCACAAAAATATGTCATGAGTTGGTAATATACAATCACAAAGATCTTTGGCCCAAAATCTTTGGGCCAAATTCTGTCCTTGTTCTACTAGGCCAATAATCATTCTACACTTAGACCATTTTACAATCATAATCTCACATACCTGTACACTACCAAGGAGAACTACTTTTTCTTTTAGCCATTTGCAAGAGCCATCTGATTTTCTCTTGTAATCCATGAATTTGACAAGCATCCTATTGAATGTATCTTTGAACTTTTGGCTTTTGTACCCCTTAAGTTGAGTGAAAAGGTATACTAAATATTTATTGTTGAAGACATTTGCTTCTAGTGCATGAATTTGTGTCTTCAGGTCATGCAATTTGACTTGATGTGGGAGGGTCTTTGCCGGTATCTCCACCTGCTCAATCATCTGATTTGCCATAGCTTCCACTATCATGAACACTCATGCATGTTCCTCCTCCAGGTTCACATGCATGGTTCAAATCTCTTCTTCTAGCTCTTGCCATGCAGATAAGTTCTTCATGGTCTTCTTGTTTGTCAAACCAACTGGTCAATGCATCAAATGTGGATTTTAGCAAGCTCCTTGCAGTTGCCATGCATGATTTCATCAGTGATAATCTAAACTCGTGCTTGCTCCAACTTGTCCTTCATCATCCTCGCTTCCTTGTCTCAAGCACAAAGTTTTTTTTGTTGTGTTCTACCTTTTGCTTCTCTTCTAAGATTGAGGACTTGTACCTTTGCTTTCATTCTCTATAGATCTCCATTATACTTCTCCTATCATGCATGCTCCACCTTTCTCCACTTGTTCATTATCTGCTCCAACTCATGACAGTTTTGTTTTTTGGCCCTTAGACCCTCTTGAGTCTTAGTAAGCTCCTCACAAGCTCTTGCCTTCCCTTTGTTGATTGAGTAAACTATCCAATGAAGATGAATGACCAACTTCATCTGGTTGGTGATTTTCTTGTCCAATTCCTTGTACTAGGGAAGGATCTTTTCCAATTTTTGAAGCATTGGTCCTATCGTGTTGATCATGTCCTATGAGAGGCTTCTTTGCCCAATTTGAGCTGTCTTACATCTTTTTGGTCTTGAGTGTTGTCTTGTACCTGCTCATCTCCCTTTTGATTCTTAGAGAAAAGTGGAACATGTACCTCCTCTTGCTTTCCATTGTGAGCCATAGTTGCATCTTCCTTCAAAATATGCACCTCCTTCTTCTTCTTGCCCACTCACTTGCATGGAGTCCTCCTCATTAGCCTTTAGGATATCCCTTGAAATATCTTCAAACATCCATTCCTTCCCAATCTAGGGCCTTTGTTCTTCTTCCTCAAGTGCTTGCACCTCATAACCTTCCTTTGTTCTTGATGGTCTAGCCTCATCATTATGTTCCTTTTGGATGTCTATCATGGATCATATCCCACCATCTAACTTCTGTGTAGGTCTCAAGACTTTGTCTTGGTCATGAATGATCTCACTTCTTTTTTTGGCAAGCAGCTTGCTTCTTCTTCATTGGCCTTGTCTTCTCATGATAGCCCCAATTATGCACCATCTTGCTTATTTGTCAACCCTACTTCCAAATCTAAGGAGAGTTGATGTGGGTGAAGGACTCTTCTCTTGCTGATCCCTCTTCTAGGCAGTCATCTTCTTCTTGATCCACCTCTCTCTTTGGTGTCATCTTTGGAATCTTGGAAATGCCTTCTTTGTCATCCACTATATTGTGGTCTTCCCTTATCACTACTTCATCTCCTATAACAGCTTGATTATTTTTCCATGGTCTTCTTTGGAGGCATCATTGTTTACTTGAAACTTCCTCTTCTTTGAAGTCTATGTTTGCTTTCATGCTGCCAACTCTTTCCTCTATTGTAGGTATCTTGGGGTGCTTTATACTTCATGTACATGCATGTATGCATCCTTTGACTTTTCATACTTCTTGTCTACCAATCTATACTTCTTGTATTCTCTTTCTGCTTCTAGGTGCATATAAAAATACACACATATGATAGAAGTATGTAGGGAACTTCTCCAAAAAAACCAGTTAAAGGAGGAAGTCCTTCAAGTGATTCTTCTCTTCTTCTATGAGTAACTTGATTTTGAAGTAGAATTGTATCACAAAAGGTGATATGAGCATAACACCACCTTCTTTGTTCATGTCTCCACACATCTCACAAACTTGCACATAAAGCATTCAAGCCTAGTTCACATGTTGTCATCTGTGAAGATAGTGGAATAAGACAACATGATTGGTGTTGGCATCAATCATGCACTTGGACTTGAACAACTTCATCATAGCTTCCACACCCACTATTTGCTTGGGGTCTCTATACCTCCAATTCTCCATCCATTGATTGACTTCTTCTCCTTAAACAATGCTTTGATATCCTCTTGCATTTGACTCCTTGGAACAAGTCCACAAGTGTCTTTAGTCAACACATCTATTGAACACCCCATGCATAGAATTGAAAATTTGTCAAGTTGAAGAAGTCATTGCATGAATTGTGAGTTGGCCTATCTCATTCAAGATGAACCTCTGATGGCTATTAAGGTAGCACACCATGGACTAAGAAGGCAAGGAACTCCAACTCTATCACACTCCCCCAAGACTAAAACTCCAAGGCACTCCAAGACTCAAGCCATTGCTCACTCGAGAACTCAACCAAAGATAGTTGCAATTAAAAGGATGTTGAGTACATCTTCATTCCTAGTTTATATTGTGAAAAAGTTACATACCAAAATTACTAATTATCCAATAACTCAAAGTTACTAGACTAAAAGTCATACAAAGTCTAAAGTCTAAAGGAATATCCATAGACATGGGAATAATCCTATGTGTAAGTGATCTTATCTTGACCAATCATTAAGTCAAGGATTTCTTCACATAAGCTATCCTTGGACTATAGAAAAATCTGCAACCAAAAGGCTTGTGGGCCCAAGAGTTCTCAACTTTTTCTTCAAAGCTAAAACACCTAGGAATAATATAAAGTCAATAAATTAGAATCCAAAATAATGATGCTCACTCTTTCTACTTTCCCTCAAGTAGAGTCACCTCCATCTTGGCTATAACTAACTCTAGCTAATCATGGCTAATGTAGAAGCTTAGCTAAACTCTATAAGATAATAGCTCTCAACTACTTGCAAAACCAAACTTAATATTGCCATAGAGCACACTACCAATGGGTGTTACAAAGCAAGAGTAACAAATACCTTTGGTGAATGGTTCCAGAATTTTATAGGTGTGTCTTTGGTGACCTAGCATTATTTTTGCATGTGAGCATTCTAGCACATGCAAAAAATCATCAATTTTTGTTCTTTTTCTAACTAGCAGTGCTTTCAAGTTATTTGAATTCTCCAAGATTGACTGACTTTGAAGCCAATGATGTTCCAGGCCATTAGCATTTGATGACTAATGTTATGTTCTTGAACTTTTCCCTAAGGGTCATCAGAGCTGAGTACTCATGATCACAAAAATCATGGTCATGAAGATTATGACAATAATAATCACAAGGATCACGAGCAATGTGATCAAGACCATGAGAATCACAATCACAAAGGTTTTCCTCCTTGAGTTCCTTGGATGCATGGGAACCATAATGTGTTCTTTGGGTCATCGTCTTGTCCTCTTATGTGATCACCTTCTAGGCCAATAATAAGTACTGAATTCTTATGTTCTCGCCTTAACAATCTCCTAACCTTTCAATGATCTACAAAAATTAAAATAGAAAGGAAAGTTGGTATCATCATGCAAAGGTAGGTCACAACAATAAATGTCATGTATCTCTAAAAATAACATTAAATTTGCAAATATCATATCTGAGTTGATTGAAAAGTATAGATTATAACAAGCTTGATGTTCTTATGTTAAAATATTGTTAATAATCAATTGAAACTTTATACTTTTTGTCCACCATTTAAGACTCATATTAATGTAATGAATTGTTTCGTCAAACAATTTTGCAACTATATGTATCCTAAATTAAATTTCAACCTCTTTATATGTAACAACTCAATAAACACCAACTTAAAGAATTTAGTAACATTTTGTTCCCACAAGGATATGAGTCAAAAATGATCAAATACAAAAGAAAGTATCATATTTGAGTTCTTTACTATTTACTATTTAACCTCTTGGGCCGAGAATACTCCCCGACAATGACAATGATACCAAGAAGGTGCATTGTGGAAAATGACAAAGGAATATCACTCACACTAAGGAATGTAGATCTAAGGACAACCAAGATATTGATGTTTCAATCTGACGGTGCAATTTCCTTTTGAAGGGATCACCCAAAGGCATGTGTACAATCCTTCTTGAAGGTAACATTAGTTTCCTCTCAAGGCACTTGACTTCCAAAGAAGTTTGCTCCTTCCAAAGATCTTTCCAACACTCATGATTGGAAGTGAAGTGTTCTACCTTTCTTAAGGCACTTTCTTTGGCTGAGTTTAGTATATTTGTTATAGTTACTCACTCAAATTGCATACTTTGGTTACTTGCAACACTACATTATATTGAATCTTTTCAAGGTATTGCATCCAACCTATCATGAAATGCTAAGGATCAAACATACAGAGCATTGAATGACTCTTATTGAAATATTTCATTGAAGCATGAATTGGAATGAGAGGAAATTCATAAGGAAATAAAAAAAAGTATCTAAATGGTAATTCACTTTATTCAAAATCACTCTGACTAAAAAAAAATAGTACTTCAGGTGTTGAACTTAAATAGTCATAGGCATGCCTCCTAAATTGTAGATTTTCCTACATATGATGCAAAGAAGCTATTTGTGGAGCAATGTTTATTTTATTTGTGGTATTTATTGGGTCAAATTAGAATGGATTTCTTTATACATATAAAGGTGAGATAATTTTTGCAAAGTCTTGAACTACTTACAAAGCAGTATTCTTTCAAGTGAAGGGTCAATAATATTCATCCTTCTCTTGTCTAATGATAGAAATAAAGACATGCATTGCCATGTCACCTCCACAAAACTATTACTTGTAGAAGTACCTTACTCTACTCAATTGATCTAGAAAATCATCAATTTGAGGCAAGGGATATGCATTCTTCACTAGTTGTTTGTTGAGACCATGATAATCAATATAGAAGCAAAGTCCTACATCCTTCTTTGGAACAAATATTACCAGTGCTTCCCAAGGAGATGTACTATGTCATATGAAATCCTTCTCCAAGAACTCCATCAATGATATTCAAAGTTTTTCCAACTCTTTTGGTGAGAGCCAAATATATTGGTCTACTCATTGGAGTACTTCTTGGCAATAACTCAATCTTGAAGGGCATACCATAATTGGAGAGTAATCCCTTTGGCAGATCATCCGCAAACCCCTAAATTATTTGATCAACCATTGCTTGATGAGGCTTCTTGCACTCCTTAAATTCTACATGCACAATTGGTTTGGTCCACATTGCAAAAATGGTGTTATCTTCTTCTAAAGCTTGCTCTATGGCTACTTTACTAACAAACCTCCCTTCTTGGGACTAACCATTCTTAAGTGTTTTACTCAAAGGTGCCAAACAACCTAATTTGTACTTCCTACCTTGTTATTGTACTTGAATTTATTATTGGTTCCAATCAAATTAAACCTTATAATGTTCAAGCCAAGGTAAACCTAAAATGACATCATAGTGTAGAGGTGCCACTACAAACCTCATACACTCCAAATACTCCTTTCTAATCTTGAATGTAACAAGATGTGAAGTATAGAATGCAAAACCTTTTCTACCATCTACCATCATCAATCTACTCCTAATTATTGGCTTGATGGGAATACTTAATTCCTTTGCTAATTGCATGGACACGTAATTCTTTAAACTTGTAGAATCCACCAAAATCTTGCAACCATGATGAAATATGATACCTTACAAGTGAGTTAAACTTGCATAGGTTGAGCTTTCAATTCCATTGGAAATAATCAAGTTCCCAATAGGTAACTCAAAATCTCCTATTGGGATTCCTTATTTTCTTGATCATTTTTCCCCACAAACTCCATTTGGGTGATTTATCAGGTCACCCATTCTTGAGTGGACACTCAACAATGCAATGTCCAATTTGGCAATAATAAAAACAACCACCATTTTGTCATAACTTTCGCTATTTATAGAGCCAAGTGGTCTCTATTGGATGGCATCAATCCCCATTGGTACTGGCTCCTCCACTTGTATGTAGTGTATTGGTAATTTTTGTGCAAGTCAAGGTCAAGACCAAGTTATTGCAACTAAGGAATAAAAATTCTCAACCAACTACATGGCTTCCTCATAGTCACTTCCAATTTGGTTTGTGACTTCAAGACCCTCATTAATTGATCTAAAGCTTTACCTTCCAATGTATTTGGAATATACATAATGGTGTTCTAAAATTACATTATGCAATTCCTTATAGAGCTAATTTGCTTCAACTATGCCAACATATCTCATATAGTTCATGTGAAATTTATAGCTTGGAACCAAGTATTTCACTCTTGAATTCTCCTCATGTCTAGATTGGTGCAACAATTTGATATTTAGTTTGCTCTCCTTGGAACTGCCATTATAGCTTTGCCATTCCATCCAAGTGGTTTTAAAGCCAAGAGAATTTTTTCCATTCATCTTGGAGATTTGTAGCTTTGAAATAATGTTCATTGTCAAACACAAAATTCTCCATTATGCAAGAGAGATTCTTGCCTTCAAATACCTTAGGATTTGCTCTCCTCCTTCTTGGAATGGTGCTCTCTTTACATGCTCTTGTTGTTGATGATCTTATTCTTCCAACAATCAAGTAAAGTGTTTGATATGTAGCTACATGGTAATGATAACCTTGGGCATTACTGCCATGACTACTACTCTATCAAACTACCTATAGTTTATCTAAGTTAACCCGTAGATGCAACACGTCCACCTTCCTCTGTAAGTTACAATTAGAAGTACCAAAGGTTCATTGGCAAAGGTGATCACACTCAAAAAACTCTACCCAAAGTTGAGATGATGAATTGTATGAAATGATGCTTAGGTAGTACATGGACATGAAAATCCCAATGGTTTGGCAAAAATGGATTTGGTGGTCCATAAATTCCATCCATCATATTCTTGCTCTAATACCAATGTAAAAAGATCAAGACCAAGGACAGAAATAGGAGAATGAAAGACCAAGTGGAAGATCAAATTGAGATACTTGAATGAGGGAAACTCTGAATGCTTAGCATGAGCTTGGGCTTTGGTATTTATAGGGAAGATACAAAGCTCTTGATAACCTTCTCAAGGAGCTTCCTAAAAGCCATCTTCCTAGAATGCAAGCCAAGTTAACCGGGGAAGTTTCTCAAGAAACTTCCTTCTAGAAGTTGCCTATTTGGTATGCAAGCTAAGCTACTTGGAAGTTTCTCTAGAAATTTTCTTATAAAATTTACCTACTTGGTATGCAAGTTAAGTTAATCGGGAAGCTTCCCAAGAAGCTTCCTCCTAGAAGTCACCACTTGGCATGTACATTACCCAACAATTGGAAGGTACCAAGTAGCTTCCTAGATGCTTCTAGAGTATTCTTATAACTATTGGCTAATTTGGACTCTTTCCTACTTCCTTAGTCTCAACTAACTTATCTAATACACTCCATATTGTTACATCTATGATACTTACCTAATGTGTATCACCAAGTACTTGGAGTGGACCAAGGAGTGGTTACACCTACTTCAATGCAAAGTTAGTAGCTCTTAGCTTGAACCTCTAGCCAAAGACATTACTCGTGGGGAAGATACCTTGGTAACTACAATTTAAGAGTTGAGTGAGTACCTTTGGCCCTATGCTTAGTTCTTAGGAAGAAGGACTTGAGCCCTACACCTCAACTTCATGATGAATGTCTTTGGTCTTGTACATAGTATTTCAAAGGAAGTACCTTAGTTATCTACAACCTCATAGTGTAATTCAAATTCATAGTTGTAATTTGTAGTTGTAATATTTCCAAAGGAATGACTTTGGTGTTGTGTATGTTACAATATTTGTGATGTCAAAGCTAGATCGCTCAAACACTGAACTATTAGTGTTTGTAGTAAGAGGTATTTTGATAGTTACTTAATAACTACTTGTTGGTAATTTGATTTCATGTTTGGAGTATTGATCATATAGTGGGACCCACCTTCACTTGCATTGTTCATACTATCAAGGGTGCATCAATAGGACCATTAGGGTTGAAAATCTAGGTCAAAATCAAAGGTATACCTTCAAAGTGCAGCTCCAAAGAGTTTACTTCTTTGATGTTGAGCTTTCAAGTTTTTGGTCATGGTGGACAAAGGCCGACAAGCATCACTTAGAGTCTCTTAGCTAGAGTGGGTGTAGTTTGACTATAATTAGTGCCCAGATGTTGGTAGATTGTTGAGTGAATGATCAAGTACTAATTTGATTAGAGTTGATTCAAGTTGATGAAGAATTGATTACATTAGAGAAGTGAAAGTCAAGGGGAAATAGGATGCAAAAACTAAGGGGGTTGGTGGTATCTCCAAGTTTGGTTGATAATTGCTACCTCAATTGTGGTTTGGATTTCCTTGAGAATGATTGTGTGCAAAAGTGCTAGCCAAATTGCAATGAAAATGGAGTCAATTTCAAGCTGTAGTGTTCAATTTGAACTCAAGAGGTGAAAGTAAGACCAATTTGGTGCAAGTTGAACTCAAAATGCAAAATTGAAGTTAGAGTAGCAAACCATCTCCATGAATTAGAGATTTGGAGATCTCCATCCTTCCAATTTGGCTCAAAAGGAGGTTTAGTGGAGAATTTGGTAGTCAACAAACTATGTCAGATTTTATATCAGATTTGGTAGAGGATTTATGTCAAATTTTGGCTAGAGGAAGTTTGATCTCATCCTTGGTGATCATTGTAGTTGAGAAATATATACTATAGTTATGTCAAATGTCAAATGGTCATAAATTTAGTCTGGTGTTGATTTATAGATGGAGAGTATTCTTTGAGATTTCTTATGATTGGATCTCCTCTATTCTCTACTTTCTATTTGTGCACCATGTTTGGGTGAGGTGCCTTGACTTGAGAGCATTGGTGCTCTGATGTGCTCTCGATAGTGAAGTTGGAGTGATGACCAATCAGACAATCTATGTTCCTCTCTAGTGAATCAAGAAGTGATGACCTATAGATGGTGAGAATACATGTTGTAATGATAGATTAAAGGCCACTACTTCTCCTCGTATAGTTGTTGTAGTTAGAGTTACATTATTGTAATACCAATGGCTAGATATATCATCTAGAGTTGAAAATTGGTTTGGTAACATTTGGATGGATGTTATGTATGATGGGCTAGGTAGACAAGACAGAGATGTCACCAAAAGGGTACTTTTACAAATAGGGCAAGAGCCAAAAATAGCTTAAAGTTGTAATCGTAAAAGTTAGACATATTATCTAGAGGTAGAAATTGGCTTGGTAACATTTGGAAGGATGTTATGCATGATAGGCTAGGTAGTTCAGATAGAGGTGTCACCAAAAGAGGATTTCTACTAATAGTGCAAGAGCCAAAAATAGCTTGGAAACTTCATAGCCAATATTGAAGGCCTAAACGAATGAATTAGGCTTGAAAATGTAGCGAATCTCCCCCCCCCCTCCTCCAAATGGAAGAAAGGTTGGCCTTTCCATCCCCTAAGTTTGTCTCATTGAGAGCTTTCTAACATACCTCACCCACATGATTTGGAGATTCCTACAAGAAGATTCTCTAAAGATTCTATTTGGTCAAAGATGGTTTGACCAACCAAATAGGATCAAAATAAGCATGTCACTCATGCATGCAACTATTCTAAGTGCAACGCTCATTTACATGTCACCAATCTATGTATTTGATCCAAGAGTGGAGCTTCCTTTGGAGGAGTCTTCTTTGTTGTATAATACAATCAAGGTGCTCCTTTGGGGTACTGTAATACTCCAAGGACAAGAGAGAAAACACATATTTCACATTCAATCATCCGATGCCCCAAAGGAGCATGCTCTTTTTATTATATAGACAAAGAGGATCTCCTCCAAGGAAGCTCCACCATAAGATTAGGCACACAGATAGGTGACTTGTCAGCAAGCTCCACCCTTGGATTACTTACTTGGATGGGTGACATGTTGGTCTAGGTCCTATCTGGTTTGGTCAAACAAGCTTTGACCAGAGGGAATCTTTTAGGGAATCTTCCTATAGGAATCTCAGAATCATATGGGTAAGGTACCGTTGGAAAGCTCTTGATGAGACAAACTAAGATGAAAAAAGGTCAACCTTGTCTTTATTGGAGGAGAATCTGCACATTTTTTAGGCCTAATTAATCCATTTAGGCCCCCAAAATTACCTTCAAATATTTCAAGCATATTTTGTTCCTACTCTATTAGTAGAAGTCTCTTTTTGGTGATATCTCTTTTTGATCTGCTTAGTCCATCATGTGTAACATCCTTCTAGATGTTACCAAACCAATTCTCACCTTTAAATCATATGTCTAGCTATGGGTTCTAAGGTTTTCAAGTCTATTTTAGTTTCTACTTGTGACAACCCGGCAAATATCACTTTTGTGGTAATCGGGTAAGTAAAGTTTGTTCCCGCAGAGATACAATTCAGAATTGGTCAAATACAAAGTCAAAAAATAACAATGTAGTTCTTCTTGAGTTCTTCTTTAGTCTCTCAGGTAGAAATCACACCCAGAAGAGAGTAACAAGCATTGACTCGCAATCTTTTCACAAATTCACACTCCTTAATCACAACTCCATCAAATCTTTCCAAATAATCTTGATTGTGATGATTCAAGCTCTCCCAAAAACGGCACTTACTACAAAACAACTTCGCCTCAGAATTGTGTTCCACCCCTCCACTGAAGGCACAACTTCCTTGATCTAAATTGCTTCACATCAACTTTGCATTGCACTCACAAATGCAAAATACTACCAACACTACAATTCCTCTCAGATCTGTCAAGGCATTGCTCCGATTGCACTTCACTCAGGATCAAACACACAAAATGAAGATCAAGGCTACGGAATCAAACATCCAACAAGCACACTTACTTGCACTTCAAAATTCTCCACACACTCACAAACACAATCACGATGTTGATACTTGGAATCAAGCTCAAGCAATGAGCACTGCTTTAGAGCACTTTGCTTTATTTATTCTCAAAAATAATGATCACTAAACAACATAAGACTGCGAATGCCACTCTTAAATAGTGAAGCAATCGACAGTTATCTTCTTAATGTACTACTTCTTAACAACTCTACCAACTTGTAGATCCGAAATGACAATGCACCTCTTCATATCTGCCTCTTCATATTTGCCTCTTCATATCTCAAAACTATTACTAGTCCGATCCAATGTCTACTTCTTCCTCGGCTTTCAAATCCAAACCCGAAGTAACTTTACTTCCTACTACTCTTTCCTCGGGTTTCATAACGCCTACATCTTCTACCAAATCTAACAGTTCTCTTTCCTGATCTGCAATTCCTATCATAATTAAGCCTTCTAAATCTCTATCTCCCAACCCACTCTTCTCTAAAGTGTCAAATGTCAAATCCAAAGACACATGCACTCCTATCTCTCTTACTTCAGGTTTCATTACTATCAATTCCTTTGCTAATTCTATTATATCCTCATCAAGAGTTGTAATTGAAAGCATGGGTACACTATTTACACCTTCAATTTATAATCCACTTTCCCCTAATCACTCATGTTACTGACCGGAAGACACTTATTGTCTGATCTTGCACTTCGGGTATATTCACTATTGCTACTTCTCCTTCAATTCATGTTTAATATTCAATCAGAATTGAAATTGAAGTCATGGGTATCCTAACTATCTTCTTTCCCTACTCTAACTTCCTCTGATCCCTCTGGCAAAACTCTCAAAGTCACCTTCACTGCACTCCAAGGTCCAACTACCTCGGGTTGAATAATATTTATCTTGAGGTGAATTCTTTTGACCCAAAGTCATGTAAGTCCGAAGTCCGAAGTCCGAAGTCACATTGACCCAAAGACACCAACCCGAAGACATTAAACTACTTTGTACATCTACTCCCAAAACTTCAAATGCTTGTAACTTCTTGTATAGACCTTCAAACTTTGCGATTTTGGTAACAATGGAAAGCCCTGAACGAGATGTTTCCAACGAGATATAGCACACATGATTTGGACTTGTCTTCACTGATATATAGCCCCCGCAAGAATCCTGACTTGCAACTTCCCTTCCTCCTTCGGGTTTGCCTTCCTTCGGCGTCTGATCCGAGTTTTTTCCTCCTTTGACATGAAGTAAGCTTCTTTGGATCTGATCCAATCTGAGTCCTTCTTCCTCTAACACAGAGTAGACTTCCTTGAGCTTGATCAAAACACAGGTTTCCACTCATTTCTTCTCCATTTGGTTTCAATTTGGTTTCATCAAGGCACTTCTTCTTCTAAACTCGTCCAAAATGAAAAATATGGGTACCACATTGCTCTATTAGTAGAAATACTCTTTTGGTGATATTTCTATATGATCTATTTTGACCATCATGTAAAACATCATTCCAAATATTACCAAACTAAATTTCACATCTAGATCATATGGCTAGCTCTATTATAGGTATTGGAGGATGATTGTGAAATTGTGTATTTCTTCTTTTGTGTTTCTTTTCAAGTCTCCTATCCTCGGAAGATTACAATTAGTGAGTGGTGTTCAATTGGTGGTGATACTTGGTGGTGGCACTTGGTGGTAGTTCTTGGTGGGACACTTGCAATGGTTACAATTGTGGTTTGAGTTATTTCATCATGATAAAGTTCTTTGGGGATACTAGAGGAGATAGTGCTATAGTACATAACGGGTTTACCTAGAGTGGCACTCAATGTCAACTTGTATTTCAAATCCCAATGAGGGAGGAGATTGACTTTGAGTTGAAGTTTGATACAAGAGCTAATTCAATTAAGAGTGTACTTGTTGTGTTTGCACCGTTGTTGTGGGACATGGACAAGATTTATGGGGCCTCTAAACACCCTAGGTGCTACTTGGGTACAATCGGTACCATGTTGTACCATGTTGTTTCAACACTTGGATGGTTTGTTGATGGATGACTATCATGAGTTTAAGAGAGCTCACTCTAATACTCCGAGGACAAGAGAAGAGAGATAACACAGATTGCACACTCAAACATCGATGCCCCAAGGGAGCACCTTCTCTTTATTATATAGACAAAGAGGATCTCCTCCAAGGAAGCTCCACCATAGGATTAGGGACACAGATAGGTGACATGTCAGAAAGCTCCACCCTTGGATTACTTACTTGGATGGATGACCTGTCTGGTCTAGGTCCTATCTGGTTGGTCAAACAAGCTTTGACCGAAGGGAATCTTTTAGGGAATCTTCCTATAGGAATCTCAGAATCACGTGAGTAAGGTACTGTTGGAAAGCTCTAGATGAGACAAAGCAAGGGGGAGGGAAGGCCAGCCTTTCATCCATTGGGGGGGGAATCTGCACATTTTAGAAGCCTAATTCATCCGTTTAGGCATCCGAAATTGCCTTCAAAGATTTTAGGCATATTTTGGTTCCTACTCTATTAGTAGAAGTCCCCTTTTGGTGATACCTCTTTCTGATCTGTTTAGTACATCATGTGTAACATCCTTCCAGATGTTACCAAACCAATTCTCACCTTTAAATCATATGTCTTGCTATTGGTTCTAAGGTTCTCAAGTCTATTTTGGTTTCTGCCCTATTAGTAGAAGTACTCTTTTGGTGATACTTCTATCTGATCTATTTTGACCATCATGTATAACATCATTCTAGATATTACCAAACCAAATTTCACATCTAGATCATATGGCTAACCCTTGGTATTACACTCACTTGGAGGAGATTGAGCTATGGAGATAGAATTGATCTCTAAATTACATTATAGGGCATATATACATTGCTATACAACATACATCATTGTCAACATCACACTATAGAAGCACAACTCACATATAAGTCATACATGAACTCTAAAGTGCAACAATAATCAATTTATTCTCAATTCAAATCACACTCAATCAGATCAATACTTGAATTTCCACTCAATAATGAGCCAAAAAGTGGGCATTGATTACAATCAAGCCACACCTACTCTAGCTAAGAGAATCTAGGTGATACTTGTTGGCCTTTGTCCGCCATAGCCAAGAACTCAAAGGCTCAATATCAGAAAAGTGAGCTCTCTGGAGCTGGACTTTGAAATTATACACCTTGAACTTGGCCTAGGTCTCTAACCCTAACGGTCCCATTGATGCCATATCCAACAATACAAATGGTGCAAGTGACAATGAGCTATATTATGTAGTTAGTACTCCAAACATGAAGTATGACCGTCAACAAGTAGTCTATGAGTAATTGCCAAAATATATCTAACTACCAACACTACTACTCTAATGTCCAAGCAATCTAGATGCAATGCTACAAATGGCATGACAATTGTTGTGCATATATACATTGTTATACAATATATATCAATGTCAACATCATACACTATAGAAGCACAACTCACACATAAGTCATACATGAACTCTAAAGTGCTACAATTGCCTCCCTAGTTGGCAATTAGGTCCCTCTAACTCTAGATAGCCATCTACTCTAATATATGGTATACACTATGGTGGGCAAAGATTAGGAGGCCGGGTGCTAGTGAGCCCTATCATTAATTGCTTCTCTACAATCTATACCATATAAAGCGTGAACTAGCTATAGGTCAAGTACATCTAAGACATAACCATTATCCTTGAGGAATCATCGTAAGGGGAGGAATCAAACATGCCATATGTCATCCTCTCAAACAACTATCACACACTAACAAAGTAGCAAATCCACTAGAAGAGCTACATAAAATACACTACAAGCTTGCACGTACAAGTACCAAGCTTGAGCCTATAGTACCATCAATGTTTGGAAGGTGGCATGGTGCACAATTGTGCACATGATCCTTCCAAACAACACCATCATGTCCTTCTAAACACAAGGACTCTAGATGGCAAAACCTCATGCACTCTCAAGATAGTGCGGCCTATAAAAACATCAAGTGTCATTAGTGTTATCTGTTGTAGATATACATAGTCACTTGGATGAAATCAACGGATTGATATAAATCCTATAAGCTCCTCCTCAAATGGTAACATAGCATAAGGTATTCTTATGCTAAGCAATCACCAAGTTCTCAAAGGCCATAGGCATTGCTCTCCAAAAGATCTCTACTCGTTGAGAACATGCTCTCATCCATATATCTAGATCATCCAAGTCCAAAACTATAGTAGCATCTCAATGAATAGTTGTAGGTATTTGGATCTTGTCCATAAAGTAGAAAGTAAGGTAAGAAGGATGTTAAGGAGGCTTGCTTGTTGAATCAATAGCCCATGGCCAACCAAGGTAATTAGAGATCCCAATCTCCCAAATGGTATCTTTGCAAACCATACTTCCGCACTCCTCTCTTCACCGTTTGAACCACTCTCTTTGCTAAGTCATCTAGCTCAAGGTGATCTCAAGAGGTAGTATGATGATCAATCAAAGCCTTATCACACAAGATCTAAAAATCCCCAAGAACTCTATACCCTGATCAGTCAAAACCTCAATTGATGCACCAAAATGACTGAGAACTTGATCCAAGAATGAGTACAACATCCCTTCATTAGACTTGTCAAGAAGTGCCACCAACTCAATCTACTTGGAGAAGTGCTCCACCATCACCAAAACATACTAATGATGTCTTAGAATCAATGATAAAAATCCAGCAAGTCCAAACTCCAAGTAATCCAATCCCATGATAGGTAATTAGTGTAATTGTGGCATAGGAGCATTGAATGATGCTCTAACTTGGTCACAAACCACACATCTGGTAACAAACTACTATACATTGGTCTGCATATTATGCCACCAATAATGACTCTAGAGTACACTATATCTATGCATTACTCCAAAATGTTCTAGCTCCTCATGAGCATGATAAACCAATTGCGGTCTCTAAGATGGAAGTGGTACTACTCACACTCTACCATCCTCTCAAACATGAAGAAAGTGTTTGCCCTTCAATCTGAACTGCTTGGCTTGTCAAAGAACATGATCTCTCTCCTCAACACCAACTATGCCACCCATAACACCAATGCAAGGATAATCCATCACTAAGACATCATCATGAATGTCTTGTTGAATTGTACCACTATCTCCACTCTCTAGATCTGTGATCTCTATAACTCCTCTTGTATGCATTGAGAGAGATACCACCAAAGCCTCAAAAAATATACAAAGAAAGGTAGATGCATGCCAACTTGGCACCATCTCCTCATCTATCTCACCATGCTAATATGCTTTGGTTTGATCCTATTGGTAGGGACATGGGTTTCTACTCAACTCATTTGCATCACGATTCACCACTTCAGGTCTATGAATAACCAAGAAATCATACTATTGTAAACTTAGAGCCCATCGTGCAAGCTTCTCCAAAAGCTTGTAAGACTCCATTAACCACTTCAATGGTCGATGATCAATGATGAGAGTAAAGGGGTTACCAAATAAGTAACATCAGAAATGTGATGTTGTCCATATTGTTGCCAAGCACTCTCTCTAATATGAACTATACTTTGCTTCCACTGAATTGTTGGAGTGACTAGCATAGGCCAACACCACAAACTCCTTCTCCTCATTATCATGATGGGTGAGCACTGCTCCAAGCCCCAACATACTCCAATCAATGTGAACCTAAAATGGTTGTCCTCTAATTGGTCTCCGCAAAATAGGAGCAGATCCCAACCTCTCCTTGAGCTCTAGAAAAGCTCTCTTTTGCTCATCTCCTCAACACCACTCCTTGGTGAGCTTGTGCAACTTTGTCAAGGCCTTGGTAATGACACAAAATCCTCTAACATAGCCATAATAGAAGTTTGCCAACCTGAGGAATACTAGCACTTTATTCATATCCGTTAGCCAAGGAATACGTGCAATAACCTCCACCTTGGTCTATTAAACACCAAGTCCTCCAGGGTAGATAGTGTGACCTAAATACTCAACTTGCTTATGGAAGAATCTACACTTCCTATGATGTAATTTGAGTCCATGAGATCTCAATCTCTCAAACATCTCAAACAAATGTGTCTCATGCTCCTCCACAGTAGTGCTATAGACCAAAATGTCATCAATATAGCACCATACAAAATACAATCCAGCTAGGATCCTATCCATGATCCTTTGGAACTCGGCAAGAGTGTTCTCTAACCCAAATAGTAAGAATCTCCATTGATATAACACATCCTTACCGTGAGGATCAATAGTCCAAAATGGTGTCTTGGACTTATCCTCCTCCTTGATTAGCAACTAATGATATCCCGCTCAAAAATCTAAAGTACTGAAGACCTTTGCATGCCCAATCACATCAAAGATCTCTTTTGCTATAGGCATGGCATATTGATCAATCCTAATTTGTTAGTTGATAGGAAAATAATCTCCACACATCCACCTATTTTTGCAATTGCCATGTGTATCCTTCTTGGTTGGCATCACTATAGCTAACATATACTCCCTATGTGAAATCTCTACCAAACCAGCCTCAAAAAGGTCTCTACTCTCAAAAAGATCTCTACTCTGGCTCTAAATCAATGCTTTTTCCATGTCACTATATTGATAGGGATGTCAAAACACTCATATATTGCTAGTCAGCTCAATCCAAATACCAAATACCAAATCCATTTAGAGCAAAACAACTTTTGGCTTGTATTCCAAAAGATCTAGCTCCCAAGTATTTGTTGTAATTGATTTAAGAGTGGAAGACATACTAACTGGTTGTTACATTGGACCCTTAGGAGTAGTAGTATCATGATCCCAACCAATAGAGGTCCCAACCTTTGTGTGAAAAACTCCCTTCACTTAGGTTGCAAGCTCCATATGTCCTCTAATTGCATCCCAAAGAGACCAAGGGTGTAATCCAAGTAGACCACACTCACTTGGATGGACTCCAATTAGACCACTCTCCCTAGTAGCTATTGGTTGTGTCCAAAGAATACCCTGTCCACTTGGTCCATCACCCCCAACATGTGCATGAATTGTCTTGATCAGCATAAAGCTCACAAGTGTTCACGTGGTGATGCCTATCAAACGCATCTTATGTTGCTATGCTAAACCAAACCTCATAATCTAGGTCAAAAAATTTCAGGTCCATAGTCTAACCTACCACTTGGTGCTTGGATGCCTCTTATACTACTATAAAAATGGTAATATTGATGCAAAAATCCATTGCCCGCTCCATTTCACCAACATTGGGCTCCACTAATTGTTGTAACCATGAGTCCCAAACAAGTTTAGGTCCTCCCTCTTGAAAATCATGAGAGCTTGGGAAACTCATAAGTGTGGGTAAAGCGGCTTGAGGCTATCCAACTAAGTTCACCATTGCCATAAGTGACCTATCAGCCACTACCACCGTTTGAGACTAACGCTCAACATCCAAGATGTCATCAATAGTGAGGTGGTCTAATTGTTGAATCCCATCATAAGTGCATTATAGAACGTCTCTAGGTAAGAGATTCATCCACCAAAGACAAAGATGATGAGCCCGTGATCCCATTCTAGCTGCATCTAATAACACAGCAAGTCCCATCCAAGAGTGGACATGATGTGTACTTGACACCACCTAAGTGTGAGAGTCACCCATCAAAGGGACATCCTCCATAATGTAAGCTAAACAAATGGACTAATGAACCTGGAGATGTTGTAGTATACATAACATCTCCCAAAACACACCAGAATGGGGATCTTGAAGACCCAAACCTCAGCCATCACGTGTATGTCCATGACATGGCCATCTAAAAATCACCAAATGAATAGGACCATGTCTCTCCAAGTCCTGCACCTCCAACAAGGAAATATCTACTAAGAGGGTCTTTTGATAACTCTTGACTACTGACATTGGTGATAACTCAGCATGCCAATAGGCCACGTGTGCAACATGATGTAGAGAGACTTGCCTAGCAATCTCATTTCTCTCCACATACAATTACCTCTATATTCATTTACTTGCGTGTAGTACATTAGCTAGTCCAATGCTAATCCCACCAAATAGCTCCAATAGACATACTCCTTCTATTAGGTATTGCCAAACAATGAGTGTGGTATCCAAAGGTGTCAAGGTAATCAACTCTAGAAGCTCATCCTCACATTGGTCTCTTGGTAATACAAAGGCTCTACTCCAAGCCTATTGCACCAACTAATATGCATGTTGTTCCAATGCCTCCTCTGAACTCCACAATGGAACATCCAAGGTGGATGAAACAATCCCACTCATACTCCAAATCTGAGTGTTCTCCTCTGGTATTAGAGTATCCTTTGCATGGGTTTTCCCATCCACTAAGTCACCAAGGCAAGTAATAGAACTATTGAAAGCTAGAACTAATGCCGCCATGGTCTTGGATTGTAGTGAGCCAAGACTACCAATACTAAAGCATACTGGTAGGTGACATACTTGGCCCTCACTTGACTACCAACCTGGTCTATATAAGGCTGTCTTTTCCCAATAGTTGATACTAAACCCCATGGGGTATAATATTGCTCCACCAACTAGCATATCATATGACTCAACTACTGTCATAATAGCCTAAGCCCTCACCCTAGAGCTATCAATCAGATGACTAGGCTGAATCTAGATAAGAAGCTCTCCACATGTGATGTACTATGTAGAACCACCCCCTAGAGATGTCTAGATCTGAAATGGACACTTCTCCACATCGATCTTCCATAACTCTAGACCGACAATTACAACCTTCCCCAACATAAAGGGCTTTGCATCAGAGTCTAACAAGATCCTCTATGGTATGTAGACCTTCTCTAAAGATCCCACCAAATAGAAAATCCCCCTTTGGTTATCCAATAGGACAACACTAGGTGTGAACCGTGCTTGCTCAAAGGTCAGTCTAGTTGGTAACTCCTCCAATCTAGCCATTATTACCTTCTATAAACCACTGGTCATTGAGCATATCCCATGCTCCTCAACCAAGTTAGTTCCATTATCAACCACCTCTACTCTAGAAGCAAGAACCACATCATCCCTACTCTCACAAAGTGTGGCGGCCAACCAGAACATTTGAGTTGGGTCAACTCCCAATGTAAAAATCTCAATGGCTAAAAATAATAGAAAGTGCATAATCAACTAAGCCGCCCCTAACATTGAGCTAGACTCAATTGGTGTAGTAACAGGTGGCTGACTAGATGAATAGTCTATCATACACCCCATCACCACCTACCACACTTGCATTAGGACATTTAAGAACCATGGATGTTGTCTATAGTTCCTCAAAGAGTGTAAAAGATTGGGAGAGTTTGACCAGTCTACCAGCCTCTCTTCTTTGTAGGTCCAACTCCACTAATGCTCTTTTAAGCTCTAGAGTACATACTACACTCCTAGTCACTATGGTAGATGCATCCACCTGTGCTACTCTGCACATGAAATCCAAGATGTCTTTATCACCAACATATAAGGTGGAAGCCTCAACACCCAAATTTGATCTCCTTTGAGCAATGGCCATGCTAGCCAATCTCTGCTCCAACTGCTCAATCTGAGTAGCCATGACTATATCAAAAGTAAGAGCAAGTACTACACCCCTACTAGGATCCTCTACCACTCCATAACTCCGGGTGTAGGTCAAAGCATTGATCATTAATGTGACCAAATCTGTAGCAATGCTCACATTGTCTCTATGTTGGCTATGATGGACCAAAGGTTTCAAGTTCACTACCTTGAGTGCATTCTCTCCTGTGGTGATGTCCACCATAAGTTCAACCAGCAACACCACCACTCATTGATTGCTATTGACCTTAAAATGAAGGTAAGGATCTAGCTACGCTAGGCACTCCATCCACTCCATAAGATCTAGGTTGTCCACCTTGTCCTTAGAAACCAACATGGCATTGTGCACTCTACTACACTCTAGAAGAAGTAATAGTTATGGATAAGCTCCTCAACTTGTCAATTTGCACTCCTTGGTAGTTCTACCTCAAACACTAAAAGAACTCCACCATGGAGTTAAACCCTAGTACTACACCACCTCTTGTAGTGGTACCTCCACTTGTAGTAGCACCATCTCCAAGAGATCTACCAATGCTATTAGAGCTAGAACTTGTGGGTACTATTGATCTACTTCTAGAAATCGAGCCAGAAGTGATGGAGATATAGTTTGGAGACCAATACTATCTCTATAGCTCAATCTCCTCCAAGTGAGCTCTCCTAAACTCATGGTAATCATCCATTGGAAAATCCTCCAAGTGCTGAAACAACCGCTTCCATGCCATGAAGGGTGAACAAAGTCGAGTTCCACATCTGTTGTAGATCACACCAACTATCAAAATTCTAGATGAAGTCATTCAACTCAATAGTACCCACTATACTAGAGTAATGCCTAGGGCCTTTGGAGGCCCCATAAATTTTTTCTATGTCCCACAATAACAATACGGACACACCAAGTGCACTCTCAACTAAATTACCTCTTATATCAAACTCCAACTCATAGTCAATTTCCTCTCTCACTAGGACTTGAGATATAGGTTGATACCAAGCGCTACTTTGAGTAAATCTATTATGTATTGCAATGCTATCTCCTCTAGAATTCCCAAAGAACTCCTTCGTGACAAAGTAACTTTAAATGGTAACTTACAATCATAACCACCGCAAGTACACCACCAAGTACCAACACCACCAACCAAATATCACCCATTAATGTAGCTCTAATTATGATAGCTACACTAAGAGAATGGGCAACCAGTAACCTACCATCACCACACGCACTCTCATAGTCTACATGTCATCACTTCCTACCTCACTAGAGAGAAACATGGGTAGTTTGATTGGTCATCACTCAAGCCTCACTATTGAGAGCACACCAAAGCACCAATGCTCTAAATTTAAGGCACCTCATAAAAACATGATGTACAAACAAGAAGTAAAGAATGGAGAGGGTCCAATCAAAAGAAGTCTAAACAAAAACCCTACATCTCATAACTCAACATTGGTTTGACTCTACCACCATTTGGCATTTGACAAAATAGGAGTATCTATTCCTAAGCTACCATGATCACTAAGAATGGAATCAAACTGTCTCTCTTAGCCAAAGCTACATGTGTATATATATCAATAGAATAGTCACTAGGACACAAGTAAGGGTGGACCAG
The DNA here is from genome assembly GCA_948567375.1 of Lunularia cruciata. Classification (NCBI taxonomy): domain Eukaryota; kingdom Viridiplantae; phylum Streptophyta; class Marchantiopsida; order Lunulariales; family Lunulariaceae; genus Lunularia; species Lunularia cruciata. The sequence continues at coordinate 81,702,678 of OX419755.1, read as the reverse complement.
TTAGCTAGGGCACCAATCTAGGAACTAAAGATTCGGGGTTCAGCCTTGTTGCACACAATCTAGTAAGATGAGCAAATTTTGCCAAACAATGACCAAGAACTACTCTAAACACTAGCTAGTCTCATGCCAACAAGCTAGCTTTTTGGCCTTTATAGCCTCTCATAGCCCACAACCATATGCCTTGAAGTGCTAAAATTCAGCCAAATGAGGCCTTTCTTCTTGTCACTTTGAACCTTCTCCAAATTTGGCAAATCTCTTCCAAATCTGTCTAAGCTTCTCAACTTTGATGTAAAATTGGACATAAAATCTAATGTAAATCCTTAGAGTTAGATGACTGTCAAATCCTCCACTAAATCTCCACTCAAGCCAAATTGGAAGGATGAGGTTCTCCAAATCACAAATTTGAGGGAATTGGTTCCCAACTCTACCTTCAATTTTGCACTTCAAGCTCAATTTGCACCAAATTAGTCCTTCTTTCACCTCTTGAGCTCAAAAGATACACCTTTGCTTGAATTTGACACTCTTCTAAGGGAAATTTGGCCAATGCTTCTGCACATCGTCTGCCTCACTATCAAATTTGCATCAATTTCAAAAGAACTTTTGCACATGATCACTCTCAAGGAATATTGGAACCACAATCAGAAACCAATAATTAGCAAGGCTTGGAGATACCACCAACACCCTCAATTCTTACACTCAATTTCTCCGTGACCTCACTTCTTTGATGTAATCAGTTTATTCTCAACTCAAATCACACTCAATCAAATCAATCCTTGAGTTGTCACTCAATAATCCTACCAACAATTGGGTATTGATTATAGTCAAGCCACATCCACTCTAGCTAAGAGAATCTTGGTGAAATTTGTTGGCCTACCTCGGTCAATGGTGCATTACCTACCTTTGCTTCTAGCAATAGCTATTGAGCAATTGGAGCAAGATTGACTAGCATGGCCATAGTTTAGAGGAGATCAAATTTGGGTGCAGAAGCTTCCACCTCTTATGTTGGTGACAGAGACATCTTGGACTTTATGTACGGAGCTACACAAGAGATGCATCTATCGTAGTGACTAGGAGTGTAGTATGAGCTCTAAAGCCTAGAGAATCATCAATGGAGTTGGATCCACAAAGAGGAGAGGCTAGTAGATAGGTCAGACTTCCCCAATCTTTCACACTATCTGAGGCAGTATAGACAACATCCATGGCTCCTAAATGTCTTAGTGTAGGCGTGGTAGGTGGTGATGGAGTGCATGCTAGACTAAATGCTAGTTAGTCACCTACTAGTACACAAATTGAGTCTAGCACCATGTTGGGGGTGGCTCAATTGATTATGCGCTTCCCTTTATTCTCAACTACTAATAAGTTTACATGGGGAGTTGACCCACTTCTAGTGTTTTGATTGGCTGCCATACTTTGTGAGAGTAGGGATGATATGGTTCTTGCTTTTAGAGAAAAGGTGGTTGATAGTGGAGTTGCCTTGGTTGAGGAGTATGGGATCCGCTCTATGACCAATGGTTTATGGCAAGCATCAACAATTAGATTAGAGAAGTTACCATCTAGACTTGCCTTTGAGCAAGCACGGTTCACACCTAAAGTTGTCCTATTGGATAACTAGAGTGGAAATTATACCTAAATCTTTAATCCATAAAAGAGCAATTAAACTAGGTGATGATTCTTGGAGCTCAATGGTATATAAATTGTATGATTTATATAACTCTAATATTCTAAGTGCAATAGGTTAGATTTCTCATTTTAATGTAATTGGAGGTTAGTCCCATCTTACCTTTTAGGTTTTAAACTCTTTGATAATGTAATAGAACCAAAAAATATGCACAAGATAGCAAGAAGGATGGAAAGATCCTACTAATCCTTACAAGGATAAGACCTAAGAGGTAAAATAGTGTTAAGCTTTATTAGTATCAAAATGAGAAATCTATCTTATTGCAACTAGGTCAAAGCTATATAAGTTAAATGATCTACACATCATTAGAAATTCCTAGAAAGCATCACTTAGTTTGTTTTCTCCTTTATATATAGTGCCAACTAGTGCTCTTATAAAGAAATTGACATATTTTATCTAAAGTAAGCTACAAAATAAGAAGATTAAAGTGATATTCCTTAGTGTCTAATATGGTAAGTTTGTGTGCAATCTATAATCAATATGTGCTATATGTATATATATATAGCTCTATATAAATCCAAGGCTATAGGAACAAAGATGTGATCTCATTGCATACTCCTATCTTTAGAGACCTTGGCTTCTATAACTCTACTTATTGCACATCTAAGAGAATGTGTAATCATACCTTCCAAAATTACATTTTGTGTAGGATCTTGACTCCAATATTTGCTACTATTACCTGATTATCTCAACAATATACTAGTTTGCCCTAACTCTTGATTTTTGCAATTCATTTTGATGCTCTCCAAATGAAGTACCCACTCTCCAATGCTATCATAACCACTTTATATTTGATGGTATCATGAATAGCTATCTCATGTCCTCCAAATGTGCAACAAGTTGGATGGAGCTTTACTACATCTAAGGCAATATCACACTCATAAGTGAGTAATAAAGATACAAATAAAGTAAGTGATTGTTTCCAATGTCAATTTCAATTTCAGTTTGAAACTATTGAATATTATTAAGCTAGTTTTACCTCCTGTTTTCCATATTTAGCTTAGGCTACTAACTTGTTAACTAACTCCATATTATTACAATACCCAACTTAGGCAAAATCCAATCACTTCCAAAAAAAAATCTCATAATGCCCTAATACATGGTCTAACAAGGATCCAAGAGCTTGCACCCTTGCCAAAGCAAGAGTAACAATGTGTTCTAGTCGCACAAGGATTGGATGGATAAACTAGAATGGAATATATATCTATATTTATTTATTTATATTTATATTTATATTTATTGATACTTTTAATCCATCAATAACTATGAAAAAAAGAAATTTAGTGGAAGAATAAGAATAAAGATCATCTTGTGCCTTTGGAGATACTATTACTTTGAGAGAGAAGAAATCATTTTTTATGTTGATTATAGACCTCTCAAGGATTAGCTTGTCATAACCATAAAACAAGAAGAATGTAAAAGTATTAAGGGTATACAATAATCTATATATGCTAGAAGTGTTGGCTCTTAATATTCAATAGGCCTACCACTCCTTGCAAAAATTGAAAAAGATTTCTATCTATGTGCCAAGTTTTTTTATAACCTCAAATGTCCTTAGTTTTATGGTGTCAACAAAAATACCCATAGTCCTCATACTGAAGGTTCTCAAGTGTGATAGGAAGATAAAAAAAATTTGAATTTTATTGACTACATAGGTGAGTTGACAAGCAATTTTAGAGGAGAATGTACCAAAATCTACTATAGATTCCTTAATAGAAACCTATTATCCATATGTATAATATCATCTACAAGAGCAAGATCTTAGAATGTAGCACAAGACAAAGTCCTTAGACCTTATTATACTCCAAAATGCATAAGATATCTATAGATACACTATCTCCTATTGAAAGCTAGAGGTCAAGAAGGATACCTGAAGGAGACTACATTTTATACGTAGACACCATGACTCTCAAGCCTACAAGATGAAGCTTACATGTAAAGTAATCAAAAGACTATGTAATAGAGAGTGCATGATTGTATGTATCTTTTGCCAACAAACAAAAGATTTAGCCTTTATCATGATGAGATAATGCTAATACACTCATTCCTTGTTGATTAGCAATTCTACAAGGTTTAGAATAATTCCCTTACATTCCAGATGTAACCATAAGGATATTTTATTTCCATTCTTTGGCCACATGGTCACTTAGAATGGCTAATATAGTAGATAGAAAGAGCTCAAGAAAAGAGCTATGCAAAAGAAGGTTCTTCAAATTGATCTTCCTATATTTTATATATATATAAATATAATTCCTTGAGAATAATAATACTCTCCCATTAGAAGCAATACTAGTAGAAAATAGAAGATATAGAACTATAGAAAACTGGGAACAAGGTTCACCAAGAATCCATCAACTTCCTTAAGTTCTCTATAGATATATGAATATGAGATGTTATCTAAAGCTTTATCAATACCCACTTGTAAGACAATCTAGTCTACCTAAGGGTGCTCTAACATGAAGAAAGACTCCCTTATGACTTCCTAGTACTACAACTCCAAATAGATGGAGTTGTAAAAGTAAAAATAATGATAAAGGAAATCTTGGTATAAATTAAACAAGATTTAATGAGATCTTCCAATTAAAAATATATCAAGTGAACTCCATGTCTTTATCCACAATAATAAATCCACTAAGATCACACACATGATTAATTTGTTGGGAGTCTCTCCCACGTTATGCTTGTAGCTAAAGAAAACAAGTCCATAAAATTACTAAAAAGATAGCTTGGATGTAATCTCTAAGCTCATAAATCATCCTTAAAAAGCCTACTGAAGAGAGGTATATGATGTGCAAAAAGCATGGAAGAAAGAATAACATATGAAGGAGAAATAACTCCTCTTATTGGTACTCTAAGATGAAACCTAGTTTTCATCTTAGATTATCCAAAATCTAGCATCCACTTCTTTATGCATAGTATACTTCTCCACTTATCACTTATATATATATTAGGAGTAAGAGAAACTAAGGCCATTCTAAATTTTATATAAAAACAGAAATCAGTCAATTAAGTGGTGAGCAAACAGCTTATCTAACCTCATCATATAGTGCAAAATAGAGCTTGTAAATTAAGCATAAACATAAAATTTAGCCTCAATGCGTAACCACCCATTTGGGCTACTAACCACTCTCACTACTCATTAAGTATATCAAGAAGAATCCTCAACCAAGAGATTGACATAATATGTACAATATTGGATTGTAATAAATTAAAGCAAGTTGCATATTTCATGTAGCATCCCAAGTGGTATAAATATAATCCATATGTATATTTCCCATATTCTCATAGAACTTGTGCCATCTACCAACCAATTTGAGGTTAGTCATGGCTTATCTTTATTTGGATATGTTGAATAACTTTTACTGAAAATATTTCTCAAATTTGTTTTTAGAATGGGTGAGTTTAGCAAGTTCACCTTTGTTTTCAATACTCTTTAAATCTTACTACAGAGGTATAGATATAATTTAAAAAAAACTTATAAGTTGTATCATAAATTTACAATTTAAAAATAAGGATTATATAAAAGTAAGCATATCAAAACACCTTTTTAGTATTGAAGCTCCATCAACTTATATCAAATATTCCATATTTATTCATGGAATCTCCGAGAACATCTTTATCTTAATTTGGTAATGTTGGTGATGCTTTATTATTGTCTAGTACAAAGCACCTTCTTTATTTAAACCAATGTATACAAAAGTAAAAGAATTAGAGATTGAAGTATGTATGATGTATTATTGTAGAGTATAATTTCTTAATATTAGAGTATGACTATTGTGTTAGAAATCAGAGTGCGCCTTGAACGAGAAAAAGTTTGATAAGCAAAAGCTTCTTCCGTCAAACCAAATGTAGTTTTCTTTTAGGTTGGTACAAGCAGTAAGTTTATAAACTGTATAAATAATATAGAAATATGTTGGATGTGTATATCACCTTTATAGTTATATGGGAAAAAGGCGACCGCGTAGGAAAAATGAAGGATGGGAAGACCCCATCAAGCTGTACAAGGGAGAGACAAAAAAGGTAACATGTGGCTAAGTCCCAATAGAGTCTGTATGAGAAATCTGCCCTACCGCACCTAAGATATCCGAGCTATGCAAGTCGTACAGTCTACACACAACTGGAGCATCTGAAGAAACATCACCTAATGTGATTGCTCTCCTATGGATTGCACCAGCCACTGCCCTTTGTAGAGCAATGGACACACGCTGTCTAAAGTAAGCTACAAGTATGAGAGTGAGAGTGGTACCCCCTCATGCCTAACATGATAAGCTCTCGCGCACTCCCTGACAAATGTGTCAAATGCCGTGTCCATCGCTCCATATAACTCCAAGGCTAGAGGAACAAAGAGGTGACCTCGCTGCATGCCCCTATACTTGGAGACCTTGCAACCTGCTGCTGCACTCGCCGCCCATCCAAGGGGATGGGTAATCACTCCCTCCAAAACTGTATCCCGCTAGGGTCCGTGACCACGACATCCGCTATTGTCACCTGATCATCTTGAACCAAGTATAAGTCTGCCCTGACACGTGTCGTCTGCAACGCATACAAACGCTCCCTCCAAGCTAAGTATCCACTCTCTTGTGCCATAGCAAACACTATGTCTCTAATGGCATCATGTGTAGCTATCCTTTGTCCTCCAAAAGGACACCGTGTCATGTGGACCGCCGCTACATCTAGTGTAGAACCACACTCACAAGTGAGTAGTGAAGATGCAGATGGATGGACCAAACCTAGGCAAAACCTCATCGCTGTAGAGAAAGTAGCCGGTGCGAGTCGGAAAGCCCTAATGCATGGTCGAGCTAGGATCCACAAGCCTGCATCCTTGCCGGAGCAAGAGCGTAGACGTGCTCTAGTAGCCTGAGGAATGGACGAGTCAACTAAGAGAGAATGTAGCATATGCTCACATTGTTGCTCCATCAAGGAAGACTGTAGACCTCTAGTCCAATCTGATGATAGTGAAGCAAATGATGGAAAACCCTCTTGCGCTCGTGGTGATAGACTATCTCTCGTCTGCCGCAATAATACTTGGAGAGAAAAGGATCCTCCCTCCACCTCTATCACATAAGTCTCCAAAACCGGCCTATCAACAACCACAAAACGAGAGGCAAGTAGGGATGCCAAGAGAGCCCAACTACCCAAAAACGCTATAGGTGCCATCTCCTCCATAGAAAGCAAGCCGACCCCACCACATGAGATCGGTAGAGCCATCTGTCTACGTGCCAAATCCCCTGTCACACACTCAAAAGTCCCTGGTCCAATAATATCACCAAAGACTCCCATAATCCTCCTATCAAATGCTCTCAGACGTGATAGGAAGGATGGTGAGGGGTGAACTATACGGATGAGGTAGGATGGTCGACAAGCAATACTGGAAGAGAGTATACCAAATGCCACCTGCGGATCTCCTAGTAATGGAAGGTCATCCGCATGGAGAACATCCTCTGCAAGGGCAACGTCCAAGAAGCGTGTGACGAAATCCTCCGATCCTATTGGCACTCCAAGAACACGAAGTCCATCTATGGATGTGATACACCCCTCTGGAAGCTCAAGGTGGGGAGGGATACCTAAAGGGGACCATGCCCTACACTTTGACACCTTGACTCTCAAGCCTACTAGATGTAGCTCGGTAGTCAAGTAGTCAAAGGCCTGCCTAATCTGATCTACAGGGCCTACGATGTGTGTATCATCTGCCAAGGAGGGAAATACACAACCTGGCATGGCCAAAGTAGTAGATAATAGAGCTCTAAAGTGATCCATGGCAAATAAGGGCCCCCCAAAGGATCTCACTATCGTGTACCAACAGTTGACTCCAAGACGGTGACTCCCTCTTGTGAACCACCATGTTGGTAGTAAAGGGAAGCAAGAGAGCCATAAAAAGACCGCACAAAAGGAATGAGACTCGCCAAGGATCCACCAGCCTCCCTAAGCTCTCTAAAGATGGATGCACGTGAGACGCTATTAAAAGCGTTCTCAACATCCACCTGTAGGACGACCCACTCTGGATGGATATCTAGGAGTGCTTAATGCCTAGAGATATAGCCTCACATCCTCCAGGTGTAGCTACTCCAAACTGATGTGGACTAAGGTGCTGTCGAAAGTGAGAACGATGCTGAAGGACAATGGTACGACTGACCAAATGCAAAAAGATCTCTCCAATAGCAATCGGTCTAATGCCTCCCGTGTCTTTCTCGATCGCGAGAAGTCGACTAGCACCTAAGACCCGACTAACAGACATAGGAATGTCTCCTCTCGCTACTGCTGCAGCCACCTGAAACAACTCGGTAAAACCACTAGAAGGATCATCTGCTTGGAAGCAATCTCTAAGGTGCTCATAAACCATCCCTGACAAGCCTCCTGAGGAAAGGCGAGGGGCAGTGCACAATGCTTGTGCAAATAGCGACCTATCAAGACATAAAGGCTGCTCAGGCTGATAATCTAAGACCTCTAGTGGTAGTCCCTCTACTGCTATAGGATGCAATGAGCGTAGGGAAGAGATGGTCTCATCAGTAGGACTCGCTATAGACAAAGGGTGTAGCGCTCGTGCTGCTCTACTAAACTCTCCTGCCTAACCCAATGTCCTGCATCGTCGTAATCGAGTAGAATCTATGGTATCCTGTGGCGATCCCTGTCTCCTAAATCGTGTAGCCCTAATAGACTCCTCCTGAAGCGCTGCCCAATCCCCCGCTCGAAATGACAAAATCTAGCCGCCACCTCTCTATGCCCCGCTCATCCCCCTCTAGGATAACGAAGACACCATCGAGGGAGTAGGAGGAATAGGAACCACGCTAATTTGTCCAAGGGATCACGTGCCAAACGATCCAGTGGTAGGCGAAAAGCTTGTCTAGCCTCATCATGGAGTGTGCGGGGTAGCCTATGGAATAGACGTGGACATGGAAAACTAGTCTCAAATAACACCAAAATGCAACCCGCCTGAGAAGCTAACCACTCACACGACTCGATCGGTATCCCTGGAACGATCAACGAAGGTATAGAAGAAGCGTGCGTATATAGTTATAGTTATATGGATGATGTATAAATTGAACTGCTCAATCAATTCACTTTTGAACGCACTCCTCCAGAACATCTATACCATATGCGGGTTCTACTTTATTATGTCATGTTGAAACCCAAACCACATTTGCTGTTTGGGTCAAAACCCGAACATGAAGAAAAGGTCTAAAATACAAGGAAAGTCCGATATGTGGTCTTTTAGTCAAAAGAAAGGCGACCGCGTAGGAAAAACGAAGGATGGGAAGACCCCCATCAAACCGTACAAGGGAAAGAAAAAAAAGTACCATGGGGCTAAGCCCCAATAGAGTCTATATGAAAAATCTGTCCATGGTATGTGGTCTTTCAGTTGGATAGGATTATGAGGAAACAGCCAAACCCAGGGAATATTCCGAGGAGCAAGAGCGGAGGGGTTTGAGAGTGTTTGTCGAGAAGAGGAGCGTTTTGGAACAGACTAAAATTGATTTGAAAAGGAGGAAGAGAGATTGGAATCCCGAGAGCGAGAGTCATAACAACGCTGCAGGATTTGGCTCTCGAAGTCCGAGAAAAGGGACTGTTGAGATTGATGTGAGGGATGAAATCGCGGGTTTCGGTAGTGAGGAAATCATGGTGCTGAGAAATTGGTAGGGACAGGAGATGTAGGAGGAGGACTAGGAGGAGAAGAAGGAAGGAAAGAGGAGGAAGTAAAAGAGTGGATCGATTGGTGGTAGTGTTGGGGGAGGAAAGTGAGCGGAGAAGGAAGAGGCGGAGAGTGAATTCAAGGATTGCATGAATGCGGGTGAGAACAGGCGAGGAAGCCGTGGTCAGGCTGGACTTAACGGAGAGCGCTGCGAAGAGGAGGTGTCTGGATAGGGAAGCTACGCCTGGCGTTCAGGCCATGGCGCAGCGTAGCAAGAAATATGACCGCCAACTGCGGTATGGTCGGAGAACACTCCACTTTCATTTAGTCAATCTTGAGTATTTTATTCTGTCATTTGATTCACGCAAACAATCTGCGAGTGAGAGTCCGGAAGAATTTATTTTTCTGCCGATTTGTGATTTCCGCCTGCATTATGCGATTTTGTGGATAAGGAATTGGGTGTGTTTGGTTCCCGGGAGGAGTGATGTGTTGATCGCTTAATTTTCTGCTGAAGCAGAATTTGGGGCGAGCAAGGGCAAGAAGCCTTGGAGAAGGCAAATATCTGCGTGCTGAAAATTGGGCCTACTGGTTCGGAAGCCTTGAAAAATCTGGTGCTGGGTGGAATTGGATCGTTTACCATTGTGGATGGTTCTGACATCGATGCATCGGACTTGGGAAACAATTTCTTAGGTGGGCTGGAGCAAACTTTCCTCGTACTTCCACATAGCAACTTATGCCTGTTGTTAGCTCTTTTTGACTGGTGCTCTGGATATTCTGAAAATAGGATATTCCAGTGACCTGAAGGAATGCGTGGGCTTGCAGTTGAATGGGGCAGCCTGGGGAAACGGAAAGCGTCATCAGTTTGTTCTGTGTTACACGAGATGAATGAAACCGTGGCCGCCAAGTTTCTAGAGGAATCACCGGAGTCAGTCATTGAGTCGAATCCTGCCTTCTTTGCACAGTTTACCCTCGTCATTGCTACACAGGTACTTACTTTATTTCTCTAATGGTACAGAAAGTAGTTGGAACTCTTGCGGTCCCGGATTTTATTTTATTGAGCAGGCGCTTTTATGCCTTCCTCTTCACAGGGTTAAGCTTCTCTCATTTGACTGCAGATGTCTGAATATGCCCTAGCGAAGCTTGACAACATTTGCAGGCAATACGACGTGATTCTTTTAGTTGCACGGTCGTATGGTTTAGTCGGACATGTTCGCATCAGTGTTAAGGTAGTGCCTCAAACTCCTATCCTCTTTCTCTCCTCAGTTGGTTTTTGCAGTATGCCACAATAATCAGATGTGTTGCTCTGCCTTGTTTGTGTATTCAACTGGGTTTGCTAGTCAGATAACCCCAGGAGTATCCTTGGAATTGGAAAACACACTGCCACATCATGTTTTCGTCACTAAACTAACAATCTCTATGACATTGACGGTTGCTTCAAAGTAGAAGCAATTAAGTATAAATACCGAGCATATGGATGTATTTCACCATATTATAGTAACATCATAAAAAGTTTCTCGAATTTTGTGGAGATTTTATATCATATCTCCACTACAGTATGATTGTGTATTAATGATGATTATTATGGTATGAGCATGACTTGATTATCATTATAGCTAAATATTATTATTATTATATATCATTATGGTATGAGCATTTTCGATGGCCAAGGCCAGATTCGGCTGGGGCATTAGTCAGGATGAGTTTGGGAATCAATGCACCGTCTCCACAATTGTGAACGCTGTTGACGTACAGACTTGAGGAACGGAAACTTGACGGATAGCTTTCTGAGAGAAAGGAAGATGTAGGAAGAAGCACGGAAGAAAAAATATATATATATAATAACAACAACAGAACATTTCATTATATTCATCGTTGCCTAGCTTAGCAAGAGCAACTTTTTGCGTTAAGTTCCTCTCTAGGTGCTTTTATAACACTCTGATTCATGTTTCCAAGGTGCCGATGTTCTCTCTGGGATTGTATGGCTTTATCTCCCTATGTTTGGAATATTCTATCCCCTTCCTACATCAGGTTCGTATAAATTGAGTTAACTACCTTCCAACCTGATCGCCTTTCGCTATTTTTGGTCCTATTCCTTACTTCTAGATGTATTTTCCATGTTCTCTTCTCTCATTATCAGCTTCTATCAGTTGAAATAGAATTTACTACTATGTCATACAAGTCTTTTATCCGTCTAGTAACTAGCGCCTAAACTGTCTCACAGTGTCCATTCTTATGCAATTTATCTTTGTTACTCACATTGGGTATGCAATAGACGAATTGCAAAATTTGCATTTCGTCTATTGCTACTTTCAATTTTGATTATGGACCTATCATGATATATTCTATGCAAACCATAGATAAGACAGGGCACTGCCTTCACGATCCTCTACATACTGAGTTGTACCACATACACTTCGTCATTGTTTTGTTCTCGGCTTCAGTTTGCTGCATGTATCATAACTCTTCGTTACTAACTCACTTAGAGCTTCGTTACTAACTCTTCATTTACTTACGGTTTTACTCCGGTGGACTTTGCTAATGTGGACTTTGCATCTTATGGTTAATGGATGACATCTTCTCGTCAAGTTTCCTCTTCCTCTGGCGCTGTTAGATTTCCGCGTACCAACTAGTTTTCCTCAAGCATTGGGCTCGAGCTAGTTTTTCTTCTTGCTTAGATTTGAGCTGCGCCACTAATTTTCTGCCCTGGTTGTTTCTGCCTCGTGCTTTCTTTTTGGCATACTGACCTCGTTGCCAGAATTGGATCCAAAAACAAAATGGAATATGTTGATTAATAATTTAAAGAAGCGCAGATAGACGATCAATTTTTGTTCTGCAACTAATTGGTATAAGTTTGTGGACTTGTCTGCTTAGGAACATCTAGTCATTGAAGCCAAGCCCGACAACAAGGTGGAAGATTTGAGGTTGCAGAAGCCATGGCCGGAACTTAGACGGTATAATGCCTTGCTTGTTTGTCAATGCTTTATACTCTAGAGTCTGATTTGAGCCGTACAATATACACACTGTAAGGTATGATTGTTCCTGAACTTTCCTCCATTTAATACCCTACATGTTATCCAAGTAGAGGTCCAGCTTGTAAAGGACGTCATGAAAGATTTGATTGGAGGATTTCTGAGATTTATTGCTAGATTGTGTCATATACTCAATGGACTTCGGTCTTATGGCGCCTCACGTTTCTTCTAGGCTGGTTGAGGAATTCGATATCGACACTAAAGATGCAAACGTCCATAAACACATTCCATTTGGGATTCTTTTGATAAAGATCCTTGAGGACTTCAAAGCTGAACATGGTGACAAGATGCCGTGCTCTTTGAGAGAATTGAAGGTATTTACCTGGAACCTACTTAACAGAAATGTTTTCAGCATATAAATTGTTGTAAAAGTTGATATCCTTGTCCAGTCGGAAATGTTGGAATGTCCCGCACCATTTTACGAGGTACATTATAACCATCCAGTAAGGAAAGCTAGCCGACAATTTCACAAAAGTTTCTTATATTGTGTTTAGCTGCTTTGAACATTCTTGTTTAATGCATGTGCACACGCGGATGACCAGGGTGCAATACTTTCAAGGAGGCGGTCTGATGACGAAGATAACTACAATGAAGCCCTTAAAGCTGCTTATTTGGTTACATCACCCCCCGCTCTAAGTAAGAACCTTAACCCCAAGCGTTTAATGTTTATTTGCAACACCTAACTCTTTAAGATAGTCAACGCCTTCCCCTTAATCTCTTGCCTGTGATGGTATTTTGTCCACCCATACCAGGAATTCCTTCCAAACATCTCCCTAGAGTCTCAAAAATACTTTGCTAACTCGTTTCAATCAGAATAATCAGGCATTTTGTAGAAAACTGTATTGTTGTCATGTAGTTTGCCAACGATGATTACACATTTCGTCCATATCCTTGGAACAGGACACATACCCTGTGCTATGAAAGTCCTTTTTCAGACGAAAAAGGACCTGGTGGCGACTATAGTCGTCATTGCCCGCTCGTTTCACAGAGCAAGTAGAGAAAATGTCTCAGGTCATCACAGTTCATGTCTCAGCCACTTCACCGATGTTCACGGGGTTCTCATAGGTGTTCTTGTAGCTCCCTACCTAAACAATGAACTAGGTTGATCACCTTTGATCTCCTAGGGCTATGATGCTTATTATGCCTCGTTTAGTCTACTAGCAAGCCTATGCAGGTGGGTAGCACATGGGAGGAAGACTTGAAATGTAGATTGCTAAAATTATTCACAACGCACAACGTTTATGTCCTTGCTAAAATTATTAAAGCTGTGTGCTGATTTGAGAGTCTCGGACTGTGCAGAACCTGAATTGCTTGACGTTCTGAATGATAGCGAAGTGGAACTTCATTCAACTTCGTCTGACTTTTGGGTTTTGGTTTCTGCACTGAAGGTCAGAAATCTTACGTCATCCTGCCAAGCTGTTTCTTTTGACTTTTTTGTTTTGGTCATGATCTAGGTACTTACTATTCACTGCATGGGTACCATATGCACTCAAGTTGCAACTGGGACTGTCGTTTCTTTGTTCCTACTGTTGCTAGACGATCCAGGCTCAAAGTGGACAGCTTTCGTGAGATGTAGATAGGCAAGACTAGAAGAGTAGAAGAGTAGCTGTAAACCGCTCAGTCGCCTGGGAGTTGTCCTGCAAAACTGACTAGGTGGTAATCTGCTGTCTCTAGCAATTCATGGAGAACGAGGGTCAAGGAGAGCCTCCTCTAGATGGTTCTGTTCCTGATATGCATTCATTTACAGAGTAAGTGCGGAGAAAAAGGAATGATGCTACCCTGTCCCTGATCCTCATGAGCTATGTTTTCAACTTCCTTTTTAAATATGGAGGTTTACTAACGTTTATAGGATGTAAATATATGTACCATGTGAGTGCAGATATTACATTCGCTTACAAAAAGTATATCAAGCTCGTGCAGAAGCCGATGTCTCAGCCATGGAGGAGAGGGTTAGGAACATCTTGAAGCAGATAGGCAGGGAGCCTGACTCAATCTCAAGAACCGCTATAAAGCACTTCTGCAAAAATTCTCGAAACTTGCGTGTAAGTAACGGTTGTGTTGTGATTTGTCCTCCCTGGATCCTAAGCTACATAGTTTACCTCGTTCGACATGTTGGCATCATACAGTCGTGGTTATTGGTCGAAATATCACCGTCTCTTAAGACTCTTTGTTTCTAATCTCCGATTTCCGTATGTCTATATGCAGGTTTTTCGCTATCACACAATTGCCGATGAATGTAAATCTAGAGCGGGCTCTGAGTTTGATAAGCTTTTGGCAGGAGAGGAGAACAGGTATGTGGCTTGGAGATGGTTTTTATGTTTCCTATGGGTCTCAATACAAACAAATAGGTCTGGTTCTGCGTTTAGGGTTTGCACAATATATATCTGCTTCCTTAAGTGTTTAGTGTTTTAAGACTCATGCGTGCATAAAGCATGCTGCGATATGCGCTATCACGTGCCTTGCTCCGACCCAGCCAACATATCATTTACTCCTCTCCCACTTCGCTCCAAACTAAAGCTTTGTCTTTTGCTCCTGCTCGATGTTTGTCTGTTTGATGGTCTTCCCCGGCTTTCAATTTCAGATGCTTAATCTTTTGTGTCTTGGTTGTTATTGCATGATGTATACTAGTTCTCTGTAGGTGCTACTTATGAAATGTATCGATTATGTCTTCACTTCTGCTATCTTCGTAATGTTAGGTTCACTTAGATTCCGTTTCCTTGGATGCAATTCGTTGCAATTTGCACCCTTTCGTGCTTGTGTTTCAAATGCACTTCATATGCACGTTCTCGGTTCCATACTTTGTGGGTTCCTGATTCCCTCATTCTTCGGACGGTTTCTGCTCTCATTTATCAGATACATATCCCAATGTATATCCTCACATCACCTCGGGCAGACAAACGTCTCTCGTTCTCTCACACTCCTCTAATGCTATTTCTCGTCCCTTCCTATTCTGCAAGATCTTTTCCTTCTCCTCTTCCTACTCTTCACGATCTTTTTCCTCTGCACGTGTCTCTCTCGCTTATGCTAGTTTTCTCATTGGCATCTTGCCATTCTGCTCTATTTGCTTCTCTACTTATCGATGTTTAATTTCAGGTATTGCCAAGGTGCGTCTCGAATCCTCTCTTTGCTCGTGCTTCCTATTCTGCATCCTTTCCTTGAGAGCATGGTTTCTTTTCTGCATTTTCGATGCCCAATTTATTTCTGCCAATTTATTACTTATTACCTCGAGGGAACCATTTATTCTTGGGCTCTATGGATGGTCCTACATGGCCTTGCTGGTTTCTGCATAAGTTCCAGCGGTTTTCTGACTTCTCACTGCTACCATTTTTGAGCGGCACTTTATGGGAAGCAACTGAGTTTGCCTTGGCACGTGAACAGAAACTTGGTACGAAGGGTACTGGCATTTGCCCAGCTACTTCAGCACTGCGTTAGGCACTGATGAAGTCATTAGTGCTTTCATGAACAGTTACTGCGACGGCTTGACTGCCTGTCTGCTTCCTTCAGTGTTTAGTGTTTTAGGACTCGTGCGTTCACAGAGCATGCTGCGATATACATGAGTTTTCGAGCAGAACTTGGTACCAGGGGTACTGACACTTGCTCAGTTACTTCGGCACTGCATGGGGCACTGATGAAGTAGCATGTGTTTTAGTGAAGGTTTGCTATGGCCGCCTTCTGCTTCCCTCAGTTTGTTTATTATCTCAGGACTCAAGCGTCCATAGTGCTTGTGGTGATATACTCTATCCAGTCCTTTGATGCTTCGCTCCTTCTCAGCCTAGAGACCATCCATTCTCTTCCCCTTCGCTCCAACTCACATTTGTTGTTTTGCTTCATGGTTCCCTTACATGTGTTCTGTACAGTCTGTCAATTTCAGTTCTCTTGAATGGTTTAGTTTTTACTTGTGGGTCTTCAATTACAGCTTGTTAATTTCAATACGTGCTTTACTTAGCGCTGATGTATATCTGTTCTCTACTGTTGATCAGGATATAGTGATATTTCGTTTGTGCTTCACTTCGCATTTAATCTGTTAGATTCTTTACCTTATGTAGGGTTTCATTGCTCATCTCGATTTGCACATATCATGTTTACATTTGCACACCATTTGCACGTAATGAGTTCTGGATCCCCCGTTCTGTGAACGGCTTCTGCTCTCATGTCTGAATATACATGCGTTGCTTAGCGCTTATCGATTGCAAGATGTATAACAGTTCTCTACATGTTGTTATCATGAGATAATTATTTTCATACCTTATTCACAATGTCATGTCTTATTCAGTATAGAACCGAGTTCTAACAAACTGATTCCCTATTCATTTACTCGATATATGTTCCTGGGTAATACCCACGTCCAGACAAACGTGGGTATGGGATCGGGTTATTTTATAAGACGTTCTGTATTCCATTTACCCAATACGTTGCTTGGATTCAATAGAAGTTCAGTTATGGTTCTTTTTATTGCTTGAAACCATACCGCTCGTAGTTGGTACTTGTTACTACTCCTGCTAAAGATAAATACATTTGTATGTTTCTTAAGGAAGTCTTAAGTACTCAGGTGCAAAGGATTTCCACTTCACATCTAGTTCATCTAGTTCTA
This sequence comes from Lunularia cruciata, assembly GCA_948567375.1. Lineage (NCBI taxonomy): Eukaryota > Viridiplantae > Streptophyta > Marchantiopsida > Lunulariales > Lunulariaceae > Lunularia > Lunularia cruciata. The sequence goes on along the minus strand of OX419755.1, from coordinate 81,685,753 downwards.
GTACCTAGCAATTTTGGTGAAGAAGAGGTCTCGTTATGATGGCATTTGATCAAATCAGTAGGGTGACCTTATGATACATGTTCTGACTAGATTACACCTGTCCACAGCAATGCAGCTCTGTATGTTCTACTTCGAGCGGTAGACCGTTTTGCTGCAACTTACAACAGATATCCTGGTATTTTTGATGGGTGGGTTCTTCGAAACCTTTTTCTGAATATTTCCAAAATGCAGATGTACATTTCGGTTCTGGTTTTGCTTGTTACCACAACACTCGTAGTAGGGATCCACCTGCACTCGCTAATTGAATAGATAATGATATACTTCCAAAACCACATGCTTTAGTATACCGTAGCTGTAGAGTTGTAAATAGTTGCTTAACTGACATCGCGATATCCCCATCTATTGTTATGGTTCCAATATACAACCTTAAGGATCGTCGCTCAATTCGCTGATTCAGGTTTTTAACGACATGCTTGACAGGTTGGAGCTCAGATTTTGGCTCATTTGCTTAGGTAGTCAAATTCTTTGAGTTCAGACAGAGGACCATGTGGCTTACCTTTTAGGGGTGTGCTTCTCATGGCAGGGAAATTGAAGAAGATATATTACGTCTGAAGGCTGTGGCAGCTGCTGTTTTAAGTGGTATTGGAAGTTCCGTTACAAGCCTTCCAGATGATTTAGTCAGCGAATTGTGCCGATATGGAGCTGCGGAGTTGCACTGTGTAGGAGCTGTTATTGGAGGGATTGCGGCCCAGGAGGCCATCAAGGTTTGTCTGGAAGTTTATCCCTGTCTACCTCAGTGACTAATAGACTCTAGGTTTATGCTCAAGAGTATCCAGATTCAGTAAACTGATAAAAGAAATTATGCAGAATGCCACCCAGGTCTAGTGCATGGGAGATCCCTTGAGGATGCTAACATATTTTCTTTTCTTTGACAGCTATTAACAGGACAGTTCATGCCACTCAGTGGGCCCCTCATTTATAATGCCATCAATGCAACATCAATGGTTTACAAGTGGTGAAAAGTTAGGTTGCACACGATTCTCCACCAAAGTTGCTAAGAGAGTGGAGCCACCTATCACCTCGAACTGACCTTTCGGTATGTCCAATCGTCATGTAAAGTTCTTTTCTGCCCATAGTGAATCTGATTATCTCCGTTGGGCGCTCCTGCTGGGTGGAGTTCACTCTTCAATAGTGCTCGCAGATTGTTGTGTCAGTAGTTCTTCTCTCGCAGTTGAAGGTCCTTTAACTCCCAGTTTCTTCACGAGCTCTCAAGGATCTCTAAAGATTACATGGCTAACAAATATAAGAGAAAATATATTGCTTGAGCTGAATGACTGCCTTTCTTGTTGAGTGGCAGATTTTGCTCTACACGAGGTTTGGGATAGGAGGTCACTTTCAACATGTATACGGCTACTTCACGTTACTCGGGAACATTCGGGGCTCTACCTCTGTATCCCGGTCAAATATAGCTTCTCATTAGTCAAGCAGGGATATTTATATTTGCAAGTACTCAAGAAAGTATCCTTACTACATCACGACTAGTGATTAATTTCTCAAGAATGTTCTCACGACTATGCTTAGGCGAACTATCGTCTTTGACACTTCTGTTCGATTAGTTGTGCTTTCGACATACTTCAGGCAAAAAGGATTTGTGAGCAGTACATCAAGATCCTTGTCAAAGACATCAAATTTCTCAGACCTTCAAAAGTACCCCAACGTCAACCGAGTCACACATGCATGAAGAATCATCATATACTTCGCAAATTGTGTGCCCCCGCCATTCCATCAATGTTTGGACATCAATAGCTTCTGCGTTTCGTCGGCCTTTGTACTTTACCCCTACTCGAGACGGATTTACGCCAGTAGACGGCAAGAGTTTTAGTAAAGCAACTGGCACAAGAACAACTTTTCACATTTGTCAAGATCCCTATGAAATTGAATACCTTGAGATTCACTAGACCAGAGCCGACGGTCAGTAACCGTATGCCCCTTGACGGCGCAAGTATAGTATATCAGATCTGTTAGTCAAAACACGGATCTGCACTTTCTCAATCTGTACATCTGAACTCCAAGTGGAGTTGCAGGAGAGAAAGCCATCTGAATGTGAATCGATTTTGCTTGCTAGCAATTTTGAATTTTCTTTCCAGACTCCTAGGTTTGGATGATGTTGTCTACTATCGTCTTGACAGTTGATTCAAGAAAATACTATCTCTACTGCCGTAAGACTTTTATGGAAATGTAGTCCGTGTGGATGCTACTGTAAGCAGAAGCTACAGCATGTCCAACTCCGGCATTTCTTCCCACGTTGGGAATAGGATCTAGAAGTTGATAACACGCACTCAGGGCAGGTTGGTACCCCGCGTTGACTGTGCTGTTTGGCCATTTACCAAGCCTGTGCTGTTCCGCCATTTGTGAGGAAACTGATCTATCAAGTCGGTATCGGGATACAGGCACAGTAAACAAATCCATTTTGTACGAGAATAAACAAGTGAGAAGCTTTCAACCTTTGTGTGGTTAACATTCATGCCCTTGGAACCAATTCACAATAATTTCATCATCGGCAGATCTCCAACACTTGCCGGGCTCACCATTCCCGAATTGCAACATAAGGCCCACCACTAAAACACACCACGGTGTAGCTAAACCTACCTACTTGAGTGCATATCAGTGCTGCACCCTATCAAGTTTTTCGTGTCGACTGATTGACCACTGATGCAAATCGCCACTACTTGTAGAATCTTCACCTTTCCATTGTTTATTTTCTTTCCAATGCTGTTCGTGAATCATCTGGTAGAGAGAGAAGGTTCTCCACATATTCTTTCATACTGGTTGAGCCAATGCCTCCGACTCTGAAGAGATTTCAGACACAATCCTTGCGGTTGAAGAAAAAGATGGTTTGAGTACCCTCTATCTTTCCAGCACCAAAGCATTTTGGAGCGAACACCCTGAGTTTCGACTTCCGAACCAATTCCCATTTCTTGAGAGGCCATAAAACCCAATGTAGGTATTGAAGGTGGACATAGTGGGCAGGCATGTCATAGATGAACCTTCTTCTGTAAGCTTTTTAGCCCATTCCAATCGTGCTCCGTCCGGATAGGACTAGCAGATGTCCCCTACCTCCTTATTCCTATCCGGTTCGTAAGATAAGTGATATTCTGTATGGGGGCAAAAGCCCCTAGTGTAGAATCACATTTTGTTCGCCCTAGTTAGCAAGGAACCTGTGGCCCACATTCTCAACAATGACACTAAGAGTACACTGGCTTACGTAAGCTTTCCTTGCCAGTTCCGAATTCAGCCACATCCACTTGGACATTGGAACCAAGAGCTTTCAACTCCTCCAGCATCCCCGCAATATCATCTTTCAAATTGGCCTGCAACAGTGAAATAGTAGGGCTTAGAAGTAAGAAACAAATACATCAGAATATTCTGGAATCATGGCAGCGGCTAACATTGGAAATGAACATGAAGATCGATACTTACCTCAATCAGAGACCTCTTCTTCCGAGATAAAACCTCCACGGGCCATGCCCGAACAAGTATTCTCAAGTACATGTCCTTGTCCTTCGACTCCTGCAGATCCAGAAAGAAACTTGAGTTGGGTCATGAGGCATAAGCCTAACTACATCCTTCCGTGAGTGCTAAATTATATACAAACTCTAGGTAACTATCAGGAGTATCCTTTCATGCATATTCTAAGGTTGGATCCAGATGGAAAGTTTAAAGCCGTCTACACAGGATTGCACAGAACTCAGTTTTGATGAAAGTTTGGCAATCAATTAGCTACGTCTGGGATTGGTCTGCTGAATATAGTTTGCTGACTGACGAGGGCTCGCATGGTTCTGGTCCCCATGGACCATTTAATTAACTTCATTATTCCGCTCGTCTCCATGGCATGAGACGGCGTCTCCGTGACGTCTCTGTGGGTTCAAAGACCCACCCCCCCCCCCCAACCCCCCCCTTCCAACATGATCCAAGATAATATCATTCAGTGAAGAGTGAAACCAAAAGGCTTAAACGTACCTTGGCGTGGGCATGAATAAGCTGAGCGGCATCCTTTGGCTTCCGTTTTAGTAGATGTACCTAGAAGATATTCCGAGTTTTTATATCAACCTTCTTCTGAGTAAAGTATTAGCCAATTGACTGTCACTCGATCGGACATTCTCCGAAAAATATGGCAGGAAATTTGACAGAGATAAGATTAACAAATAGTACAAGTCACAGATAGTGAACGAACGCAGATGCTGAGTGAGAACCCACTTGAAGAGGTCTCATATATGTACAACTTACTTTGGCAAGGGCAAAAGTGGTAGCTGTAGTATAGGGGAGTTTGTGCTTGGCCCTCCACTGTTGAACTTCCAAGGCATGCTTTGTCTCTCCTGCAGAATTGTAGAAGAAAAACAAGTTAACCTACTAAGAAAGATCATAGTTACCCCAAGCACCAACTTAAAAGAGAAGTTCCTTCGAGTTGCACTTGAAAGCTGGACCCTAACTTGAGATCCCAAACCCTAGACAGTGAACGCGGGTGATACTCGTGATTCACATGTCCACTTAGATCACTAAATTCGTGACATAAATTCATGGTGAACTGTTGCCCACAAAGCTGACCTACAAGTATCATATAAAGAATGATTATCTCGGAGTGTAAAGTTTTTAAGTGTTATTACCAGCATTGGCGGCAGTGGATATGCATATATCGTAGAGGCCTGGACTGAATCTCAGACCGCTCAGGTGGAATTCTTTCGCCAATGCAAATAGCAAGCTCTCATTCCCTTGGTCTTTACAAATCCTGCAAAAACATTTCACAGCAGGCACCTCCAGTCTTATACCATGACTATACCCTGTCTCCATTCAGTACATCCAGAGCTGTAACCTTTTGCAAGGTTACCCTCCAACTTCATCGCTTCAATAACAAGTATCACAACAGTTTCTAGCATATACCAGAAACGCTCATGACTGCAAATAGCTAGGCGAATGTAGAAGCCACGTCCTAGAGCTAGATATTATGATAAGGTTTTAAGTGTCAGAGGCAGTTCCAAGGTAATACCTTAAAGCAAGTTCAGCCGTAGCTCGTGTGGGAGTTAAATGATTGAGAGACATTGTTTTTAAAGTCTTTTGCATCAAGGCCAGATCCTGTTGTCGTCTTGCATATGCCTGCACTTGTTCATTACCAACACAAAAATTTACTTCCAAAAATCCAAAGTAGAACAGGAAGCATAAAATGGCCCTCAATCGAGCCGAAAGGCATGAATGAAGAGCACTGTGCATAAAGCACTCATGAAAGGCAATCTCGACATGTCCGTTCCCCAAACAAAGGTTGTCTTACCACTCCAAGCTACGGAACATAACCTTGTATAGAGGCATTCTTTGAAGGTGACCCCTGAGGATATGAATCTGAAAGAGAGACAGCAACTCTGAGATACCAACTATTATTCACCTCATACGGCTTACCCAATCAATGAAACGGGGGGCTTACCAGAATCTGATTAGCCGATTCTGAAAAAGGGGTGAGTCCATAGATATTATGTTCCCAAATTGTCTTCAGTGCTGTGGTAAGTCACAAACAGCAAAAATCAGAACATGAAAGATTCAAAAGTCGTACAGACAGATGGTAAATACAATGTCTATGTTGACCGTAACCAAGTGCGACAAACCAAATGAGGACAATATTGTTACAAAATACTGCACTCTACATCCCTGTAAGCAGCCACCAGTCTGCACTGAAAGTAACACTCATCCAGTCTGGTACATCCATGCTACCTCAAAGTTTTGCCTTTGACCCTAAACATGCTCGTTACCGATATTTAATTGCAAATCACACACGGCAGTACAGTACCATTGTCTGAATCCTTCGCGCGTAAGCAAGCATCCAAAACTGACTGTGACAATCTCGTACCGAAATTTTCCTGCTGCTGCCCCTGTACAGCTTTCTGGGAGGGCGAGTTTAAGGAACAAACTTTAGAAACTTGACAAGCCAAGCATCAATGCAGTTCAAAAACAGTCGATACGTCCTGAAAGTTTTACTTGAGCATAATGTTTGTGACTTCCTATGGAAAACACAGCTCTTAGGATTGTCTTCAGCTGATCTAACTACCAACTCAACCGCAGGAACGTTTCTTCGGCCTAGTTCTGACTGAAGTCATGGGAATACGACCTTAAAACAGGATAACAGAAAAGCTATGGAGATGGTGGGAGTTGGGACTCACTGTGGTACGCAGACGAGCCACGGCATCCAAGGCCAACTTAACGTCTTGAGGACTGGAGCATTGCTCGAGAAGTGAAAACACCAGCGCAGATTGAGGAATGCGCTGCCCCTTCATAGTCTCCAAAAGCTCTCCATGAATCTTCTCCACTTCGGTGTTAAGACCTGCAAACCAATTCGTACATTCGTGTTTAGGAAGTGTACAGGAGAGGAATTGCTATGTACGGAAACAATCAGGTATTGATATCATACTCGTTAAACCCTGTACCATGTAACCATCGAAGCTAATTATTGGATCCAGTTACTTGTAGGACAGCCCAAGTATAATATTGAGAAGAGCACCAATGGCGATGAGAAAAGTAAAACCTCTCACTCCACAGACTCGTGCACTGTGAATAACGCTTTCAAGGAGGAATTATACAGAACAGATAATACAAATAAGGGCGAATTCCGCACTTCTGTCTATTTCAGTCTTAGCAACTTGAATTAAATAACCACAAGCTAGACAGCGCCTTAAGCTTACAAAAATTTCCTCAATTTCTTTGAAATTTAGAAACAAAAATCATGTTCAGTAAGGGCACGGAAAAAATGCCCGTGATCACATTTAGCAGGACTCAAATCAAAGGGTCAAATTCACTGCTCGCACTACTCTGATTTACTTCAATCGGAACTGAAGTAACAGAAAAAGACAAGTACTGCGATGAGATCTTCATCAACAGTCCAGACAAACATTTTACACCAACAATGTGATAGCATTGTCAGTGTTGCGAAATAGTTTAGCCTAACCTTGTTAAATGAAGCTGTCACGATCCTCTCAAGGAATCAAGAACGCGAGCCAAGCAATCGAAGAAGGAAACATTACCTGCTCTATCACCAGCGGGAGCGGCCACCTCATGAATTGATCGACTCAAGGCTGGATCACACCTGCTGACAACTCCCTGCGTCCCGAGCGCTCTGCACAACCCCCATACGCAGGTCCGACTCCATAACCTGGAACATAATTCGACTCCACTCATTGAAAATTCACCAAATTTCAATCTCGCACCCTCGAATTCACCTCCGACAGCAGTGCAGTTCACTTTCTCGAGCTCAAAGTCTAATCCAGCGATCGATTCCTCACGTCGGCGTGGCTTCGCTGCTCAAAATACCAACCTGACGGAGAGTTCCGGTGAGCGTAAACGGAGCAGGGGCACACCACTCCGTCCAAATTTCGACAGAGGAACGTCCAATCTCAGATATTCTTAAAAATTCGTGTGAACTCCTTATGAAATATGAAGTGATGAGTTTATTTGTACCATGTATTCTATTATAATAAAATGTGTAAAAAGTATATTTTATATAGATTATCAATGTCAATATTTTTCCTTTCTTTTATTTTATGTTTGTATTGTTATTTTAAAAATAAATTTATTAATTCGGATTTATTCGAATCTATAAATCAGTAAATATAATAATTCAAAACAATTTGATCTAATTTTGATACATTTTCTCTAAAAATATCTTTAATAATTCAAATATATCTATGAAGCAAGCATGATCAACGGTGCGTCTTGCTTATTACATGTTAGATTTTTGTAATTGTTACTCATGACATATTTCAATTATATCTTTACCGTTTTCGGTGGTATTGATCGTTTCACTTAAATTCCATTTCCTTAACTGCAATTTATCTCGATTTGTACACGTGCATGTTTACATTTCATGTGGCACTTCATTTGCACATATGTGGGTGGTTCTAGATCCTCCTTTCTTAGAAGACCCTATCGATACTAAGGAGAAGTGTGGAGACGGGAGTTCGGGAGAATGCGGGGACAAGAGAGGAGAGGGAGAAACGTTAGAGGACGATATACATTTTATGAGTTCTCTCTAGCATATAGCACTTGAGTGAATGGTAGATTTGGATCATTTTTCAAATTTCAGTTCCATTGGTATCTAGATGGAAAAATAAGGAGAATTGAATGGAAAGTTATGGGGAATTTTAGATTTTTTAGAGTTTAGAGTGATCCTTACACATTGAGAGTGATGGGTGAAAATTTTGTATTTCTAATTTCTTGCTTTTTATGATTGAATTCCATGGGAATTTAGTTTCAAAACTTTTGAGATTAAAATTAAAGTTATGAAAGTTTATAATTTTTAAGGTTTAGAAAGATTGAATTTTCTTGGGTGAGTTTGGATGTGAAAGGTTATGGTTTTGTATGTATGGAGACATATGGAGAGGAGCATCATTTGTTATTATCGTTATTCTTGTTTTAGCCATGGCTACACTTCCCATGTGGGGCCATCTAGAGCGGCTCAAGATACATTATGCTCGATGTGTCATCGATTTTTACCTCCTAAGGGGTAAAGACCCATGTGGGAAGGATGCACAAGGACTATGATTGGACCACTTTGGATGCTCACATGAGGAGTGCGATCTCATTGATAGCAATGACACTCTGGCTTATGCACACTTCCTCTATCCCTTTGTTGATTGTTCTAAGGATACAGATCGAGTCATGGGAGTGGTTAGCTTCTCAAGCGGGTTGCATTTTGGAGTTATTTGAGACTAGTTTTCCATGTCCATGTTTTTTCCATAGGCTACCCCATACATTCCATGATGAGGCTAGACATGCTTTTTGCCTACCATTTGATTGTTTGACATGTGATCCCTTGGACGAGTAAGTGTAACACCAATAACTAGACATATGATCTAAAGATGAAATTTGGTTTGGTAACATCTGAGAGGATTTTATACATGATGGATTAAGTAGATCAAACAAAGGTATCACCAAAAGAGTACTTCTACTAATAGGCCAGAAATTAAAATATGCTTTAAGACTTTAGAATCAATAGCTATACATATGATCTAAAGGTAGAATTTGGGTTGGTGACATCTAGAAGGATGGTACACATAATGGAAAAAGTAGATCAGGTAGAGGTATCACCAAAAGAGCACTTCTACTAATAGGGTAGAAACCAAAATAGGCCTAAACTTTAGAGGTAATTTTGAAGGCTTAAACGGATGAATTAGGCCTCAAAAATGTGCAAATGACCCCCCCTCTTGATAGAGGAGAAGCTAGCTTCCCTCCCCTTGGTTTGTCTTGCCAAGAGCTTTCCAACGGTACCACACTCACATGATTCTAAGATTCATACAAGAAGATTCCCAAAAGATTCCTTTTGGTCAAAGCTATTTGACCAACCAGATGGGATCAAGACCGACATGTCACCCATCCAAGCAAGTAATCTAAGGTTGGAGCTCACTGACAGGTCACCTATCTATGTACCTAATCCTATGGTGTAGTATCCTTGGAGGAATTCCTCTTTGGCTATATAATAAAGAGAAGGTGCTCCCTTGGGGCATCAAAGTTTGAGTGTGAAACCTGTGTTTTCTCTTTTTTGTTTCTTTGCTATCCTTAGAATATTACAATGGTATCAAAACATTTCAATCCAAGAGAGTGGATCATCCTCTTGGAAGAACACAAGCTACTAAGACTTAGTAATTTTGGGGAGAAAAATCGTAGAGCAATTGATATGTTAAGAGAGTTTTAGAGAGAGGATGGGATGGAGGCTCTTGAAGGACAATTTATTGCACCTGATTTTCCATTCTTGAATCCATTTCATATCAACATCATGTACATCCAGCAAGAACAAGTGAGAGTTTATCTCGTTTACCATTTCAAAGTAGAGTTCATGGACATAGCGATGAACTCACCAAACCCGATGATTCTACCTATAGTGATCTATGATAGAGAGTGAGATTTGACAATTTATATTTTGTTATGATGGATCTAAATGTCTCAACTCCTCTCCATCTCAACACTCAAGTAGAAATTTGTTACGTAGTTAGACCAAAAGTGATGTTTAGGGACGTTGTAGTTAGGAATTTTGGTGAAGAATATTATCAAAGAGTGATATGTTCCTAATTCCCAATGGTAGTAGTCCCAATAGTTTGTGCATCCTCTCGAGTGATCATATTAACTCTCTATTGATGTAGGAAGGAGTGAGTGAGCATTTGCAGGAACTATGGATCCATAATTGCATGAACCTATGCAAGGAATGTAGGGGATGTTGAATGAGTTTTGAGAGATCAAGATGACCATGGAGGCATTACAAAATCAGGTACAACCCTTAGGAATGATCAAACAATGTAGGAAGGATAACCGTCTCAAAGCCCATTACTTGCAATTGAAGTACTTGGAGAGGCACCCGTGCCTATGATATCAAACCCGACCAATGATAAAGCCACATTGTTATTACGGATGAAGAAAACCTACAATATCGAGCCTTACAAGGGGCAATGTGCTATGGAAGTAGTGGAGAATTGGATCTCAAGAATGAATCGATACTTTTGATTGTTCTCAATGGAGATCACTAAGCATGTTTGCATGTGGGTACTTGCCCAATAAAGCCCTCACATGGTAAGATGCTTGGGAATTATCAATGTTGGCAGATAGAAGGAAGGTCATGTGGACAGCAATGCAAGGACTTTTGAAGAATTCCCAATTTATGGATTTTGTGCAAATGGTCCGAATCTAACTATGGGGATTGAAACAAAGGAATATAGTACAAGAGTATGTGGAAGCATTTTTGGATCTACAAGTTGTAATAACCAACATGAGTCTAATAGAGGCTCTAGATAATTTCAAACCCAGGTTGAAGGACCGAATTTGCTAAGAAGTTATGGTACAAAATCCTCATATTATATTTGAAGCCATTGCATGTACTCAGAGAATAGCAAGGGCACTTGGAGGAGGTGAAGGAGTAGCTCCGTCTCAAATTTATTGAGCAAAAATGCCACATGTGGGTGGACCAACACCTATGGAATTGGGCAACCTTTGGTTTCGAGATAGAGGAGTACGACCGCTTCAAGGAGAGCAAGGACATGTGGAAGAATGGAGAGATGGAGTCCCGCAAGGAAAAGGAACTCAAGGAGAACAACATTCTTGCTACAATTGTGGCCATATTGGGCACATACCCATCAACTATCATACTCATCTCCCTAGAGGCCCTCGACCTCCATACAAGCAATCTTTGAACAAGATGGAGTGATGCTTTGAGAAGAGGATGCAAAAATCACCTTGGAAAACAAAGATTGCTAATAAAGGTACCTCATTGCCTTATTAGCTCAATAGGGAAGTAGACAAGTGAAGGGAGGAAGAATATGAGAGCACAAAGACCTAGAAAGGTAAACTCACAATTGATTGTCGTGAATGGGGTCCTAAAAGGCAATCAAGTGAGAGTATTGATAGAACTTGGAGCAATAGAGAATTTCTTATCTCGCTCTATTGCAATAAGATTGGGGATGGATCTAGAGAAAGATGAGAGCAAAGAAGTAAAGTTACCTAATGGGCAAACAAAGAAGATTGAGTCGTTATCTAGAAGGGTAACACTCTCTATAGGAGAATATCAAGAAACAATTGAGTGGTGAGTGATACAATTAGCTCATTATGATGCAATCTTAGGCATGCATTGGATGGAGCAATACAACACTATGGTAGATTGGAGGAAGAATGTAGTGAGCACCCGCCAATGGACAATCATTGGGGTTAGAGAAAAATCACATAAGCAGAAATTGCCTCTCTATGTCACAAGAACAACAACTATCTATAAGACAAATAGATGTTTCATGGGTCTAATAAGAGAAGTCCAGAATGCACAACTCAATGGAAAAATTCCTAAGAAATTAAGGATGTGGTAAATGAGTTTCAAGATGTCTTCCTAGATGATCTACCCTTAAGATTACCACCAAAAAGGAGAGTAGATCATAAAATTGTGATTCTTTTGAGCAAGACACCTCCTTGTAAGACCCCATATCATCTATCACCTCAAGAGGTGGAGGAGTGTAAGGCTCAAATTGAGGATATGCTGCAAAAATGTTTATCCAACCTAACATATCACTATACGGAGCTCTTGTCTTGTTTGTGAAGAAGGGCGATATAATGCGCATGTGCATTGACTATTGGGGCCTCAATTAGTAAACAATGAAGAACAAATACCCTTTACCGTGCATGGATGACCTGTTTGATTAACTCAATGGAGCAAAACACTTCACCAAACTAGACTTGTGAAGCAATTACAATCAAATCCGGATTGTAGAGGAAGACATATACAAAACTACCTCTTGAACTAGGAATGACCTGTTTGAGTACCTTGTGATGCCATTTGACCTCACCAATGCACCTGCCACTTTCATGAGTCTGATGAATGACATATTTTGGCCATATTTGCATAAGTTTGTTATTGTCTTCCTAGATGACATCTTAGTATATAGTAGGACGATGACAAAACACAAATAGCATCTACGAGAAGTCCTCCAGATTCTAAGACAAAATCACTTGTATGCCAAAATCTCAAAGTTCGAGTTTGTCAAGTCTAAAGTAGACTACTTGGAACATAGAGTAAGTGTAGAGGGTATCCAAATATTAACAAATAAAATAGAGGTCATTCAAAAATAGAGCACTCTAGAAGATCAGACTCAACTCATGAGCTTCTTGGGGTTGATTGGGTTCTATTGTCGGTTTGTCAAGGACTTCTCCAAGGTGGCTCAACCTTTAATAACGCTACTTGGCAAGAGGAAGAAGTAGACATGGGGAACCATACAAGAGCTTGCCTTTCAAAAATTGAAAGGGGCCTTGCTACATGCACCAATCTTGAAATGGTATGACCCAAAATGCCCAATCAGATTGGCTATCAATGCATTAGGCATAGCAATACATGCACTCCTACAACAAGAGTGGCATGATGAGTGACATCCAATTGCATGCTTTTCTCAAAAGCTATTACTAACAAAATTCAATTATCACACCATAGAGCAAGAAGAGCTGGCAAATATCCTTGCAACCAAGCATTGGAAGCATTATCTTTGTAACAATATGGAGTTCAACAACAAAGTTAATAGGGCTAACAAAGTAGCAAATAAGACAAATTAGTCTAAAATATTCTGGAAGTATCTAGGAAGCTTCTCGGCTAGCTTAGCTTGCACCTCAAGTAAGTAGCTTCTAGAAGGAAGCTTCTAGAAGCTTCCAACTAGCTTAGCTTGCATGCCAAGTAGGTGGCTTCTAGAAGAAAGCTTCTTGAGAAGCTTCCTGGTTAACTTGGCTTGCACTCTAAGAAAGCGGCTCAAAGAAGCTTTTCAAGGGCCTTGTATACTACCTATAAATCCCAAAACCAAAGCTCATGCTAGGCATTCAGAGTTTTCCCACATTCAAGTGTCCCAATGTGAGTTTCCAATCTCCTATTTCTCTCCTCGGTCTCGGTCTTTTATATTGGTATCAGAGCAAGAATGGGATGGATAGAATTTATGGACCACCAAATCCACTTCTGCCAAACCATTGAGATTTTCATATCCAGATATTACCCAAGCATCACTTCACACAATTCATCACCTCACGCTTTGGGCAGGATTTTTTGCATATGATCATCATGTCTGAGGAACCCTTGATACTTTTGGTTGTAACTTATGGAGAAAGGTGGACGTGTTGCATTTATGTGTTAATCAATTGGATAAATTAGGAGGAGTGGTATAGAGTAGTAGCTATGGCTGCAATACTAGAGATTATCCTTGTGATGTTGCAATATCGGACGTTATCTTTGCAATGCAACAACAAATCGAGCACCTTCCTTGATTGTTGGATGAACAAGACCAACAAGGACAAGAACATATAGAGAGAGCGCCAGTTTGAGATAGAGAAGATCATATTCAATTTCTGAAACCCAAGGTGTTTGAAGGCAAAATCTTCCAAGTACAATGGAGAATTTTGTGTTTGAATGCAAATGTTACTTTGAAGCCACCAATCTTCAGGATGAACAAAAATAGATTCTCTTGGCTTCTAGCCAATTGGATGGTGTGGCAAAACTTTGGTGGCAATTCCGAGTGAAGCGAGCTGAATGACAAATGGTTGCACCAATTTTGAGATGGGCAAAATTCAAGGATGCAATACTTGGTCAATTTCAAACTATAAATCCCACCTGAGCCGCATGAGATAAATTGGTGGAGTTGAAGTAGATTGGCTCAATAAGAGGCTACATCACACAATTTCAGAACATTATCATGCAAATTCTAGATATACAAGAAAGAGAAGTTTTGGATCAATTTGTGCGGGGACTGAAGTCACAAACCAAATTGGAGGTGACCATGCAAGAACCACAAAACATAGAAGAAGCCATGCAATTGGTTGAGCACTTTGATTCCTTGGTTGCAACAACTTGGTCTTGACCTTGACCTACACCAAGCTTACCAATACACTACACACAAGTGGAAGAACCAGCACAAATGGAGATTGATGCGATCCAACGGAGACCACTTGGTATAGTGGATACAAAAAGATTGTGACAAAATGGAGGTTGCTTTTATTGTTGCCAAGTTGGACATCACATTGTTGAATGTCTTGTCGTGCGTATATACATCACTACACAACATACATCGCTGTCAACGTCATACACTATAGAAGCACAACTCACACATAAGTCATACATAGACTCTAAAGTGCCACAATAATCAGATTGCTTACCACTCTCAACTCAACTCAACTCAGATCTTGATCTACTTGATCTATCACTCTATAAACTGCCAACAATTGGGCACTGATTACAGTCAAGCCACACCTACTCAAGCATAGAAAATCCAAGTGATGCTCGCCGGCTTCTGTCCACCATAGCCAGGAACTTGAAGGCTCAACATCAGAGAAGTGAGCTCTTTGGAGCTCACTTCGAAACTATACCCCTTGGACTCGAGCTAGTTTCTGAAACCCTAATGGTCCCGTTGATGGCACACTCGATGGTGCAAACAGTGCAAAGTGATAATGGGCCTTACCGTGAAGTCAGTACCCCGAACACAAAATCTGACCGTCGGAAAGTAGTCTCTGAGAAACTGCTGAAATAACTCTAACTACTATCACTCAAACTCCAGTGTTTGAGCATCTAGATGCGGAACTACAAATGGCGTGACAATTGTCGTGGTATATACATCGCTACACAACATACATCACTGTCAACATCATACACTATAGAAGCACAACTCACACATAAGTCATACATAGACTCTAAAGTGCCACAATCACCCCCCTAGCTGGCGGTTAGGTCCCTCTAACTCCAGATAGCCATCTATGAATTGATTAAGGAGTTGTGATTAAGGAGAGTGAAATTCATGACAAGATTGCGAGTCAGTGCTTGTTTCTCTCTTCTGGGTGTGGTTTCTACTTGAGAGATTAAAGACGCAACCAAGAAGAATTGAAATTGTTACTTTGCTTTGTATTTGGAATTTTCTGACTCGTATCTCTGCGGGAACAAACTTTACTTACCCGATTACTGCAAAAGTGATATTTGCCGGGTTATCACAATCTTCAAGACAAGCAGAAACAAATTCTTTTGGCTTCTAGCCAATTGGATGGTGTGGCAAAACTTTGGTGGCAATTCCGAGTGGAGCAAATTGAACGACAAATTGTTACACTAATTTTGACATGGGCAGAATTCAAGGATACAATACTTGGTCGATTTCAAGCTATAAATGCCACCCTAGCCGCACGAGATAAATTGGCAGAGTTGAAGCAGATTGGCTCAATAAGGAGCTACATCACATAATTTCAGAATATTTCATGCAAATTCTAGTTATCCAAGAAGGTGAAGTTTTGGATCGATTTGTGCGAGGATTGAAGTCACAAACCAAATTGGAGATGACCATGCAAGAGCCACAAAATGTAGAAGAAGCCATGCAATTGGTTGAGCATTTTGATTCCTTGGTTGTAGCAACTTGGTCTTCACCTTGACCTACACTAAGCCTAACAGTACACTACGCATGAGTGGAAGAACCGGTACCAATGGAGATTGATGCTATCCAACGGAGACCACTTGGTATAGTGGATACAAAAAGATTGCAACAAAATGGAGGTTGCTTTTATTGTCGCCAAGTTAGACATTGCATTGCTGAATGTCCACTTATGAATGGGCGACCTTGACAAGTTGCCTAGATGGAGTTTGTGGAACAGAATGATCAAGGAAATGAACAATCCCAATGGGAGATTGTGAGCCACCTACTGGGAGCTTGATTAGTTCCAATGGGATTGATGGCTCGACCTATGCAAGTTTGCTTCACTTGCAAGGTATGATATCTAATTAGGGTTGTAGGATTTTGGTTGATTCTGGAAGTCTGGAGAATTGCATGTCTATGCAAGTAGCAAAGGAATTGGGTATTCTTATAAAGCCAATGATTGGAAGTAGATTGATGATGGCGGATGGTAGACAGGGTTTTGCATTTCTTACCTCACATCCTGTTACCTTCAAGATTGGGAAGGAGTATTTGGAGTGTATGAGGTTTGTAGTGGCACCTCTACACTATGATATCATTTTGGGTCTACCTTGGCTTGAACATTATAAGGTTCAATTTGATTGGACCTGACGACAAATTCAAGTACAACACCAAGGTATGAATTTCAGACTAGGTTGTTTGGCACCTCTGAGTAAGACATCTAAGAATAGTCAATCCCAAGACGGGAAGTTTATTGAGAAGGTAGCCATAGAGCAAATCTTGAAGGGAGATGAGTCCCAAGATGGGAAGTTTGCCAAGAAGGCAACCATGGAGTAAGCTTGGAAGAGAGATGAGTCCCTAAAAGGGAAGTTGGTTAGTAAAGCAACCATAGAGCAAGCTTTGGAGGAAGATAAGTTTGCATTCATGGTGTGGATCAAGCCAATTACACAAGAACAATCTCTAAGGAGGGACAAGAGCC
This sequence comes from Lunularia cruciata, assembly GCA_948567375.1. Taxonomy (NCBI): domain Eukaryota; kingdom Viridiplantae; phylum Streptophyta; class Marchantiopsida; order Lunulariales; family Lunulariaceae; genus Lunularia; species Lunularia cruciata. The sequence goes on along the minus strand of OX419755.1, from coordinate 81,668,854 downwards.
TCATCAAGAAAAGGTTGATCAAATAGTTCAGGAGTTTGTGGACATGTTTTTGGATGATCTGCCAAAGGGATTACCTTCCAATCAAGGTATGCTCTTCAAGATTGAGTTATTGCCAAGGAGTACTCCGATGAGTAGACCGATCTATTGGCTCTCACAAAAGGAGTTGGAGGAGTTGCAAATAACATTTACAGAGTTGTTGGAGAAGGACTTCATATAACATATTACCTCTCCTTGGGGAGCACCGGTACTATTTGTTCCAAAGAAGGATGGAAGACTTGATTTTTATATTGATTACCGTGGGCTTAATAAGCAAACCGTGAAGAATGCATATCCTTTGCCTCAGATCGATGACTTGCTTGATTTACTAAGTGGAGCACACTACTTTTCCAAGTTGGATCTTTGTAGTGGTTATTGGCAAATTCCTATTGATAAAGAAGATGTGCAAAAGACTGCCTTTTGCACAAGGTATGGGCATTTCGAGTGGAGAGTTCTACCTTTTGGACTCACTAATGCTCCAACGGTCTTCATGGATCAGATGCATCAGGTGTTGGACGGACTATTAGATCAATCCATGGTGGTGTTCTTGGATGATATCTTAATCTATGGTAAGATAGAGATAGAACACGTGAATCATGTGTGAGAAGTCCTTAGACGACTACGACAATGGAAATTTTACTACAAGAAATCAAAGTGTGCCTTTTGGCAAGAGGAGGTTACCTTCTTGGGTCATAAGATCTCATTAGAGGGGATCAAGATGGAAGAAGAGAAAATCAAGGCCATTATTGATTGGCCTACCCCAAAGGATGTTATAGATGTACAAGCATTCAATGGATTGGCCAATTTTTACCAATGGTTCATCCACTATTATGCTCATGTGGCTACACCATTGCTTGACCTCTTGGGAAAGAACTTGAGCTTCCAATGGACCACCAAGCATGAAGAAGCATTCCAGAAGTTAAATCATATGGTGTCTTTAGGACCCATTCTTCAACCATATGATTCTCAACTACCTTGTGTGGTTGATTTTGATGCTTCTAACTTTGCAATTGGAGTTGTGTTACAACAGGAATTCCCAGATGAACTACATCCTATTGCCTTTGTGTCTTGCCAACTAAATATAGTTGAAAGAAATTACTCTACTTGAGATTGAGAACAACTTGCAATGGTATATGCCACCAAGGTATGGAGGCATTATTTCTTGGGGAAACAAGTGATCATGTGAACTAATCACAAACCATTCTTGTAGACCTTACACTTGGAACACATGAAGAGTTGACATCATCAATGGGAAGAGCAACTCCAATTGTTTGACATCAAACTTGAGTACAAACCAGGTTGATTCCATGTCATCCTTGATGCTCTATCACGACAACTTGATTTGAAGTCTCTTCCTCTCATCACGGCAGTAATTACAATGGTGTCAATTGACCTCAAGGTCCATAACAAGTTTCGGTCAGCTCTATAGCAAGATCCCTTCTTCCAAATAGTACATGGTCGTCTAACAGCAAGCAACAAGGAGTACAACACCTTCTCCTTCAAGGAAGGCCTTCTATTCCATGTGGACCGGATCTATGTTCTAGCCAAAGGTGATCTCTGACTTGTGCGCCGTCAAGAAGCCCATGATCTACCAATAGTTGGTCACATGGTGGTGGACAAGACCTTGGGTACCCTCCAATGCCAATGGTGGTGGCCCAACATGACATGAGATGTTTGGGAGTTTGTTCGATTGTGTGAGAGTTGTCAATGCAACAAGGCTAGTAACCAGAAACCAAGTGGACTTCTTCAGCCACTTCCCTTTCTAACTACTCATTGGGAACATGTGAGCCTAGATCTCATCACCTCCTTGCCCAAGACACAACAAGGTCACAACAATTGTGGTGTTTGTGGGTAAGCTTAGTAAGCAAATCCATTTGGCACCAATGGTTGATATTATGGATGCTCCAACCTTGGCACAACTTTACTTTGATAATGTATTCAAGCATCATGGGATGCCACATGTACTCATCTTTGACCATGATCCTTGCTTCACCAGAAAGTTTTGGCAAGCTCTCTTCCAGATACTTGGCACCAAACTTGCTTTGTCCACAACCTATCATACTCAAATTGATGGACAAACTAAACATGCAAACCACATTTTGGAAGATATGCTTTGTGCCTTTGTCAACATTCACCATACCAATTGGGATGAATGTCTTGCAGATGCAAAGTTTACATAAAACAATTCTAAATAGGCAAGCATCGGATTCTCTCCTTTCTTTCTCAATTTTGGCCAAGATCCACTTGTCCCAGATCTCTTCTTACTCCTCCTCCATCTTAGGTCCCTCATAATTCAACCTTCTTGACCACCATATCCAAACCTCTCCAACAAGCCAAATCTCACCTCCTTGTTGCTCAGAATCATCAAAAACAATATGCAGACCACCATCGTTGTGATCTCACCTTTGAAGTCAGTGATAAAGTTATGCTATCCTCTAGTAATCTACCCCTCCCACTTGATACCCAAGTTTGTAAACTTGCCCCTAATTGGACAAGCCCTTTGGATGTCACCCAAATTGTCTCTCCTATTGCTTATTGACTTGCCTTGCCTTCTCATATGCGCATCCATCCTATCTTTCATGTTTCCAAGTTGAAACCCTTTGTTCCTAACCCCTCTTCTTTTTCCTCTTGATTCCAACCTCCTCCTCCTCCTATCCCTATCAATGATCATGAGGAGTATGAAGTTGATCATATCCTTGCGTGTTGCCACATCTAATGGGGACCCCGACAACATACGGAGTACAAGGTCCTTTGGAAAGGGTATCCTCTTCATGATGTCACATAGGAACCTCTTTCTCACCTCTAGAATGCACAAACGGCCATCCAGGCATTTGAAGTTTCAATGGCGACAAGGATATCACCAACTAGCGGTGGGGGAATATGTAACAATATGGAGTTTAGCGACGTAGTTAGTAAGGCTAACAAAGCGGAGAATAAGCCAAATTAGCTTAGAATATTCTAGAAGCATCTATGAAGCTTCTTGGGAAGCTTCCCAACTAGTTAAATTGTGCCCCAAGTAGGTAGCTTCTAGAAGCTTCTAACTAGCTTAGCTTGCATGCCAAGTAGGCGGCTTCTAGAAGGAAGTTTCCTAGTTAACTTGGCTTGCACTCTAAGAAAGTGGCTCAAGGAAGCTTCTTGAGAAGCTTCTCAAGGGCTTTGTATGCTACCTATAAATACCAAAGCCAAAGCTCATGTTAGGCATTTGGAGTTTTCTCTAATTCAAGCATCCCAATGTGAGCTTCCATTCTCGTATTTCTCTCCTTGGTCTTGGCCTTTTACACCCTTCAAGATTGAGTTATTGCCAGGGAGTACTCCAGTGAGTAGACCAATCTATCCTTAAACACCAAAGGAGTTGGAGGAGTTGCAAACAACACTTACGGAGTTGTTGGAAAAGGACTTCATATGACATAGTACCTCTCTTTGCGGATCACTGGTACTATTCATTCCAAAGAAGGATGGAGGACTTCATTTCTGTATTGATTATCGTGGGCTCAATAAGCAAACAATGAAGAATGCATATCCCTTGCCTCAGATTGATGACTTGCTTGATCAATTGAGAGGAGCATGATACTTTTCCAAGATGGATCTTTGCAATGGCTATTGAAAAATCCCCATTGATAGGGAGGATGTGCAAAAGATAGCCTTTCACACAAGGTATGAGTATTTTGAGTGGAGAGTTCTACCTTTAAGGCTTACTAATGCTCCAATAGTCTTCATGGATCAGATGCATCGGGTGTTGGATGGACTATTGGATTGGTATGTGGTGGTGTTCTTGGATGATATCTTAATCTATAGCAAGACACGGGCAAAACACATGAATCACGTGTGAGAAGTCCTAAGACAACTACAGTCATGGAAATTCTATTGCAAGAAGTCAAAGTGTGCCTTTTGGCAAAAGGAAGTTACCTTCTTGGGACACAAGATCTCATCGGAGGAGATCAAGGTGGAAGAGGAGAAAATCAAGGCCATTACTGATTGACCTACTCCAAAGGATGCTACATAAGTACGTGCATTTAATGGATTGGCCAGTTTTTATCAACAATTCATCCATTATTATGCTCATGTGGTTGCACCATTGACTGACCTCTTGCAAAAAGACTTTAGCTTCCAATGGACCACCAAGCACAAAGAAGCATTCTAGAAGTTGAAACATATGGTGTCTTCAAGGCCCATTCCTCAACCGTATGATCCTCAACTACCTTGTGTGGTTGATTTTGATGCTTCTAACTTTACAATTGGAGCCATGTTGCAATAGGAATTCCCAAATAGACTACACCCATTTCCTTTTTGTCTTGCTGACTTAATACGGCTAAAAGAAACTACTTTTCTCAAGATCAAGAACAACTTACAATGGTATATGCCACTAAGGTATGGAGTCATTACCTCTTGGGAAAACAAGTGATCATGCAAACTGATCATAAACCATTGTTGCAAACCTTACACTTGGAACACATGAAGAGTTGACATCATAGATAGGAGGAACAACTCCAATTGTTTGACATCAAACTTGAGTACAAACCAAGTCGGTTCCACATCATTCTTGATGCTTTATCACAATGACCTGATTTGAAGCCTCTTCCTCTCATCACAACGGCAATTACAATGATGTCAATTGACTCCAAGGTCCAAAATGAGTTTTAGTCAGCTCTACAACAAGATCCCTTCTTCCAAATGGTACATGGCCGCCTTACAACATGTGACAAGGAGTACAACACCTTCTCCATCAAGGAGGGACTTCTATTATATGAGGACCAGATCTATGTTCCAGCCAAAGGTGATCTTTGACTTGTGCGCCTTCAAGAAGCCCATGATTTACCCATAGCTGGTCACATGGGTGTGGACAAAACCTTGTGTACCCTCCAACACCAATGTTGGTGGCCCAACATGACACGAGATGTTCAAGAATTTATCCAATTATGTGAGAGCTACCAATGCAACAAGACTAGCAACCAAAAGCTGAGTGGACTCTTTCAACCATTGGCCATTCCATCCACTCAATGGGAGCATGTGAGCTTGGATCTCATCATATCCTTGCCCAAGACAAAGCAAGGACACATAGCAATTGTGGTGTTTGTGGATAAGATTAGTAAGAAAATCCACTAAGCACTAACCTATGATATTGTGGATGCTCCAACCTTAGCACAAATCTACTTTGACAATGTCTTCAAGCATCATGGGATGCAATGTGTCCTCATCTTTGACCACGATCCTTGATTTATCGGGAAGCTTTGGCAAGCACTCTTCTAGATACTTGGCACCAAGCTTGCTTTGTCCATGGCCTATCATCCTCAAACTGATGGATAAACCAAACATGCAAACGGAGGATATGTTGCATGCCTTCATCAATGTCTACCATACCAATTGGGACAAATGTCTTGCAGTTGTAGAATTTGCCTACAATAATTCCAAACATGCAAGCATCGGATTTTTTCCTTTCTTTCTCAATTTTGGTCAAGATCCGCTTGTTCTAGATTCTCTCCTTGCTCCTCCTCCATCTCAAGTTCCTCATACTTCAACATTCTTGACCATTATATCCCAATCTCTCTAACAAGCCAAATCTCACCTCCTTGTTGCTCAAAATTGTCAAAAACAATATGTGGACCACCATCATTGTGATCTCACCTTTGAAGTCAGTGATGAAGTCATATTATCCTCTAGTAACCTCACTCTCCTCCTTGATACCCAAATTCATAAACTTGCCCCTAATTGGATAGGACCTTTTGATGTCACCCAAATTGTCTCTCATGTTGCTTATCAACTTGCCTTGCCTTGTCATATGCGTATCCATCTTATCTTTCATGTTTCCAAGTTGAAACCTTTTGTTCCTAACCCCTCTTCCTTTTTGTTTTGAGTCCAACCTCCACTCCTCTTGTCCCTATCAATGATCATGAGGAGTATGAAGTTGATCATATCCTTGCACGTCGCCATATTCAACGAGGTCGTTGACGACATATGGAGTACAAGGTCCTTTGGAAAGGGTATCCCCTTTATGATGCCACATAGGAACTTCTTTCTCACCTCCAAAATGCACAAACGGCCATCCAAGAGTTCAAAGCTTCACTGGCGATGAGGACATCACCAACTAGCGGTGGGGGAATATGTAACAATATGGAGTCTAGCAATAAAGTTAGTAGGGCTAACAAAGTAGAAAATAAGACAAACTGGTCTAGAATCTCCCGGAAGTATCTAAAAAGTTTCTTGGGAAGCTTCTTGGCTAGCTTAGCTTGCACCTCAAGTAAGTAGCTTCTAGAATGAAGCTTCTAGAAGCTTCCAACTAGCTTAGCTTGCATGCCAAGTAGGTGGTTTCTAGAAGGAAGCTTTTTGAGAAGCTTCTTGGTTAACTTGGCTTGCACTCTAAGAAAGTGGCTTGAGGAAGCTTCTTGAGAAGCTTCTCAAGGGCCTTGTATGCTACCTATAAATACCAAAGCCGAAGCTCATGCTAGGCATTCAAAGTTTTCCCACATTCAAGTGTCCCAATGTGAGTTTCCATTCTCCTATTTCTCTCCTCGGTCTTGCTCTTTTACAATCTTGGTGAGAAGGCATTTGGAGTGGAGACAGACCATAAACCTTTAGTCTACCATGAGACACAAAAAGATTTATATCATTGCCAGATTCAATGGGCAGCGTGGCAATAATGATCCAATATGACAATCACCTACATGGAAGGCAAGAGGCAACTTGTAGATTCATTCACCCAAATGTTGATGGCACACAATTTGGTGGTAGAGGTCAAGATGAACTCTAAATTCTGGCCAAAGATTATAGCTACTACAAAAACAGATCCACATATCATAGGAGCTCAATCATCCAAAGGCAGCACTAACAACCAAGGACTCACTTTTTGTGATGGTAAACTATGGATCCTAAATGCCCCAAAATTGCACACCACCATCCCAATGGAATGTCATGATTCCGCCATTGCAGGTCATATTAGAGTGGACAAGACCTTGGATGCAGTCCAATGCCATTACTATTGGCCCAAGATGAGCAATGATGTGATAGAATATGTTTAGAGCTGCTTATTTTGTCAATAGAACAAAGCCTCTAATCAAGCTCTTGTAGGACTCCTGCAACCCCTCCCTACTTCTATGCAACATTGTGGACAGGTGAGTATGGATCTAGTCTTTAAATTGCCCAAGATCACCTAAAGGTTTGACTCTATCGTAATATTTGTTGACCAACTTAGCAAAATGATTCATGTATGCTCTACCACCAAGGATGTGACAACTCCATAACTAGCTTAATTGTACTTAGATGCAGTCTTCTCTCACCATGGCTTGCCTCAAGTTTTCATCATTGATAGAGGCACTCAATTTACTAATCTGTTTTAGAGAACACTCTTTGGTTTCTTCAAAACCAAATTGGCCATGTCCACGACTTACCATCCACAGACCGATAGCCAAATAGAGCAGACTAATTGCACTATTGAAGATATGCTTTGGGGCTTCATCTTAGAGGAGCAAGAGAGGGAGGACACTTTACTTCTATTGGTGGAATTTGTCTATAATAATTCAATAAATGCCTCCACCCAAGTCACACCATTCTTCCTTGTGTATGGAAAGCATCCTTTCACACCTTTGAGCTTCATGAAGATCCATCCGGTGACTACCAAGGTTGATATTGTCAACTCTTTTGTTTCAAGAATCCAACAAAGTGTGGAGAATGCCAAAAACATGTTGTAGATTGCCAAAAATTGACAAAAGTAGTATGTCGATGCACACCATAGGCACATGGAGTTCCAGGTGGGAGATTAATTTTGGTTGTCAACAACCAACCTCACATTAGTTGGCCCTCGCAATCTCATACCTTGTTTTATTGGGCCCTTTCCCATTCTTCGTCGAATTGGTGTTGTGGCCTATCACCTCAAGCTCCCACCACACATGAAGATACATCTAGTATTCCATGTCTCCCTACTATGCATATATGCATTCCGACCAGGCCCTTGTCCCTTCATACAAGACATTTGACCATGCCCGACACCCATTGATGGCATGGAGGAATACGAAGTTGAACGCATTCTCCAAAAACGCATCCATGGTACTCATCACCTGCATGTAGAATATCTCATACAATGGAAAGGTTACCCACTATATGAGGCAACATGGGAGCCAATAGCCAACTTGACCCACGCACCATTGTTAGTGAAAGCTTTTGAATAGCAGCTTCGCAATGAAGAAATTGCGTCTTAAAAAGAGAGAGGTTTGTAATACTAATAGCTAGACATATGATCTAAAGATGAAATTTGGTTTGGTAACATCTAGGAGGATGGTATACATGATGGACTAAGTAGATCAGACAGAGGTATCACCAAAAGAGTACTTCTACTAATAGGCCAAAAACCAAAATATGCTTGAAGACTTTAGAATCAATCGCTATATATATGATCTAAAGGTAGAATTCGGGTTGATAACATCTAGAAGGATGGTACACATAATGAAAAAATTAGATCAAGTAGAAGTATCACCAAAAGAGCACTTCTACTACTAGGGCAAAAACCAAAATAGGCCTAAACACTTGAGGCAATTTTGAAGGCCTAAACAGATGAATTAGGCCTCAAAATGTGAAAATCCACCCCCCCTTGATAGAGGAGAGGCTAGCCTTCCCTCCTCCTTGGTTTTTCTTGCTGAGAGCTTTCCAATGGTACCTCACTCACATGATTCTAAGATTCCTACAAGAAGATTCCCTAAAATATTCTTTTTTGTCAAAGCTATTTGACCAACCAGATAGGACCAAGATCGACATGTCACCCACCCAAGCAAGTACTCTAAGGGTAGAGCTCGCTGACAGGTCACCTATCCATGTACCTAATCCTATGGTGGAGCATCCTTGGAGGAGATCCTCTTTGGCTATATAATAAAGAGAAGGGACTCCCTTAGGGTATCAAAGTTTGAGTGTGAAACTTGTGTTTTCTCTTTTGTGTTTCTCTGCTATTCCTCAAAATATTACAGTAAGCATGGTTCCTTTTACTCCCTTGATGGTGTCCTCATTATGTTAGAGGGGGACGAGCGGGGCATAGAGAGGTGGCTGGTAGATTTTGTCAATTCTGAGTGGGAGATTGAACAGCTCTACAAGAGAAGTCTCTTTGAGTTGCACATTTTAGGAGACATGTTTTGCCACAAGATATCATAGAGTCCACTCGATTACAATGGTGTAGGACATTGGGTCAGGCAGGAGAGTTTAGTAGAGCAACATGAGCGCTACCATGTCTATGGCTAGTCTTATTGATGAGATTATCTTTTCCCTATGTTCACTACATCTTGTGGCAGGAGAGGGATTACCACTAGAGGTCTTAGATTATCAATTGGAGCAGCCTCTATGTCTTGATAGGTCACTTGTTGCACAAGCATTGTGCAATATCCCTTGCTTTTCCTCAAGAGGCTTGTTAAGGATGGTATATGAGCATCTTAGAGATTACTTTCAGGCAATTGATCCTTCTAGTGGTTTTATTGAGTTGTTTCAAGTGGTTGTAGCAATAGCAAGAGGAGATGCTCCTAAGTTTGTTAGTCAAGTGTTAGGTGCTAGTCCACTTCTAGTGATAGAGAAGGATACTTGGGGCATTAGACCGATTGCTATTGGAGAGATCTTTTTGTGTTTGGTCAATTGCACCAATTGTCCTTCAACATCATTCTTACTTCCAATAGTACCTCAATCTACATCAATTTGGGATAGCTACACCTAGAGGATGTGAGGCTATATCTCTTGGCATTAGGGCACTCTTAGATATCCATCTGGAGAGGATTGTCCTACAGATGGATGTTGAGAATGGATTTAATAAGTCCATCTTTAGAGAGCTTAAGGAGGCTGGTGGATCCTTAGCAAGTCTTATTCCTTTTGTGTGGTCTTTTTATGGCTCTATTGCTTCTATTTACTACCAGCACGATTGTTCACAAGAGGGAATCACCATCTTGGAATCAGTTGTTGGTACACGTTAGGGAGATCCTTTGGGCGGATCCATATTTGCCATGGCTCACTTTAGAGCTCTTTAACCTACTACTTTGGCCATGCCAAGTAGTGTATTTCCCTCCTTGGTAGATGATACACACATTGTGGGTCCTATAGATCAGATTAGGCAAGCCTTTGATCACTTGACTACTGAAGTACATCTAATAGGCTTGAGAGTCAAGGTGTCAAAGTGCAAGGCATGGTCCCCTTTAGGTATCCTTCTCCACCTTGAGCTTCTAAAGGGGTGTATCACATCTACATATGGATTATGTATTCTTGGAGTGCCAATAGGATACAAGGGTTTTATTACATGCTTCTTAGACGTTATCTTGTAGAGGATGTTCTCCATGTAGATGACCTTATGTTACTAAGAGATCTGCTAGTGGCATTTTGTATAGTCTCCTCTAATATTACTCATTGACCGACTTACCTCCTTTTCACCTTGACCTTCCTATCATGAATCTAAGAGCCTTTGATAGGAGGATTATGAGAGTCTTTGGTGATATTATTGGACCTAGGACATTTCTGTGTGTGACAAAGAATTTAGCACATAGATAGACATATCTGTCAATCTCGTGTAGATGGGTTGGCTTGCTATCTATGGAGGAGATGGCACCTAAAGCATTTTTGGGTAGTTGGGCTCTCTTGGCAACCCTACTTTCCTCTTATTTTGTGGTTGTCAATAGGCCAGTTTTGGAGACATATGTGACAAAGGTGGAGGAAGGATCCTTTTCTCTCCATATATTATTATAGTAGATGAGAGATAGTCGATCTCCATGGGTATACAAGGACCTTCCATCTTTTTCTTCACTTTTGTCAGATTGGACTAGAGGTTTATAGTCTTCCTTGATGGAGCAATAGTGTCAACATACACTACATTCTCTCTTAGTTGACTCATCCATTCCTCAAGCTACCAGAGCACATCTTTGCTCTTGTTTTGGCAAGGGTGTAGGCTCTTGGATCCTATCTTGACCATGCATTAGGGCATTCCAACTTGCATTGGCTACTTTCTCTACAACAATGAGGTTTTGTCTAGGTTTCGTCCACCTTTCTCCATCTTCATTACTCACTTGTGAGCGTGGTTCTACACTAGATGCAACAATAATCCATATGACATTGTGTCATTTTGGAGGATAGAGGATTGCTACCCATGATGCTATTAGGGATATAGTGTTTGCTATGGCATGAGAGAGTGAATACTTGGCTTGGAAGGAGCATTTGTATGCTTTGCAAACAACACATGTAAGGGCAGACTTATACTTGGTCGAAGACAATAATGTGTAGTAGCAGATGTCATGGTTATAGACCTTATGCGTGATACAATTTGGAGGGAGTGATTACCCATCTTCCTAGATGGGCAGCAAGTAGCAATAGCTCGCAAGATCTCCAAGTATAGGGATATGCAGCGAGGTCACTTCTTTGTTCCTCTAGCCTTGGAGTTATGTAGAGTGATGGATATAAGGTTTGACACATTTTTTCAGGCATGCGCAAGAGCTTATCATGTTAGGTGCCATGGGGTACCACTCTCACTCTCATACTTTGTAGCATATTTTTGATAATATGTGTCCATTTCTCTACAAAAGGTAGTGGTTGGTGCAATCCATAGGAGAGCAATCACACTAGGTGATGCTTCTTTGGATGCTCCAATTGTTTGTAGACCGTATGACTTGCATAGCTTGGATATCTTAGGTGTAGTAGGGTAGATTTCTCATATTGACTCTATTGGAGCTTAGCCCAATTTTACCTATTTGGTCTCTCTCTTGTATGGCTTGATGGGGTCTTCCTATCCTTTGTGGTTTCTATGTGGTCATCCTTTTATTTCTTAAAACCCCTTATTCTCTCATTTCCTTAGATATGTAATGTAATAAAATCAAATACAAACAAATCCAAGAAGAGGCAGTTTGTAACCCCCAAGACAAGATCATTCAACCATCTTAGACCTATCATATTACCATCTATATTTGGAGGTGGCTAAGTGTAATAAAATCAGATACCAACAAATCTAAGGAGTGGCAGTTTGTAACCTCCAAGAGAAGATCATTCAACCATCTTAGACCTATCATATTACAATCTATATTTGGAGGTAGCTTTGTATGGCAAGAAAGCAAGGAATCAACAACTCCTTGGTAGTCAATGTGTAGATCAAGTTGTTCTATATCTGAATGTATCTAAAGGGTTCTTGTAAACTTCCCAAGAGGTCCTATAAAAAGTTAAAAGATAAGAAAAAAGGAAACACATGTAAATAAATTTATTGTCTTATGGGTCATTTCCTTTTTTACTTGCTTGATTCTTTGCCCAATTTTTAAAGTTTCAGGCCCATTAGCATGCCAAGATGAAAGGACTAATCTTAATTATATATGTACCATGTCATGGAGGGGATGCCACTTGGTAGATCCCAGAACAAGCTAAGGGCTTATGTGGTCATGTCAAAACAAGCCAAGGGGTTTATGCGGCCCAATCCTTGGTGCTAAGAGGGAATTTTCAAAATTATAGTCTTCCTCATTAAGAGGAAAGCTCATTGAGAGGAAATCTTAGTGTAAGAGTATCTTGAGAGGGAATTTTCATGATCAAAATCTTGTAGAGATGAGGATGAAAACAAGCTAAAGATTTTGTGTGGCTTTGCAATGGGAATTTTCAAAATGACAATAGTCCTCATCAAGAGGAGAGCTTGGGTCTTAAGAGAGGGAATTTTCAAAATCAAATCCTCTTATCAAAAGGACAGCTCAAGTGTTTCCAGCCAAGAAATGTTAGATAGTAGAGAAGGAAATGGGTGTGCAAGGAAATGCTATCAATTAGACCTATGCAAGGTGAGAGAGCACCGTGGATTGAAAGGAGAGAGATGAATGAGTGAGAGAGATGACTAGATGGACATAAAATGAGGAAAAATAGAGGATTGTAAATTGGCTAAAAGTAAGGCACCCCATTGAATGCAGTGTGTGGGGCACCAAGAGTATAGGAAGTTAATTTTGTGTAGCCGCATTTACAATTTGGAGCATTAGGCCTTAGATATAGTGCGGTGGATGCAATGGATATGATGGAACACACAGCCTCCTCTTGTAGAAATTTGCTTACAATCTCACTCTCTTTAATCTCTTGACCCTCTAGAAGAAGTGTTATCCAAGAATAGAGTTTCACAAAAGCTTCAATCTCTTGATCCTTTACTATTAGGATTCTTAAAGAAATATATGCAGCCACCTCTCTTGTTGATTCTAGTGAAGTAGTTAGCATTATCATTGATTCTCAAACTCCTTATCTTGTAACCCATGTTGAAGTACTCTCTAAAAGCTACCTTTTGTCACCTCTTTCTCCCTCTACAACTCTTTCTTAATCTAGAACCCTTGTAACTTCAAAATTCTACAAGCACTTTAGATTCAACTAGAGTTACTACTCCTATTGTTCCACCACACAAATTCCAAGATCTTCTTAACATGTGTTATATTTAAGACCTTCCATGCAGGAAAAAAGAGTGTCCATGGGGCTATCATTATCACAATCTAGGACTCCTCCTTAAGGGTTACATGATGATAGATCTAGAATGGTATCACACCATTGTAGTCAACTTATTGATTATCTTGAAAGACCCAGACCACTTCAAGCAGATCCATGGAGGGACATGTAAGAAGCCTGAGCAAAAGAGCATAGCTATATGGCCACATACCTTGTAAAGTTTAGAAGAGGCTTTCTTGAATCAATAATGGAGAGGGATTAACCAAGAAGTGGGTCTATTACATAGCATCATATAAAATCAGCTCAGAATTGGAAAGATAAATGCTTAAGAGAATGCTTCATAGACAAGGAGCAAAGATGAGGATTAAAAACTATTGAGGACAAGCTTGACAATATCTATTTGCACTATGCAAGAATGGATAGGTTGTCAAGTAGCAAAGCAAATATTGTTCGGCTTACTCTTGTAACTCTAGGAGTAGAGAATGATTTTGTAGAGATGATATTGGAAGAAGACTCTTCTTCCCAAGTCATGCATGAACCCCAAGTGCATCCAATGCACTATCATGATGCCCAAGCCATGCATGCATGAAGAACATTTACATTCTATTGTTTTTCTAGTTTTTCTTGAACTCAACACACAAGAATCAGAGTATGTTCCTTATGTACCATACTCTTGAGACATTATAGTTGAGCACTTGCAAGAGGAGAAGAAAACTGAGCACATGTACAAAGAGAGTAGAATTGAACAAGAGGAGGAACACAAACAAAGGTATGAGGAAGAGAGCACAAACCCATCACATCTAGATCCAAAGTATCAATCTCTATGATGTGTGAATCTACAAGCCATTGAAGGAGATCAAGAAAGAGAAAGGGGAGCTCAATCAAGAGTGATGCAGTTGGGTGGGAAAGTGGATCTAAAAGAGAAGAAAGATCTCTTGAGTAAAGACTCCGACCTCATCCATAGTGGTTGTATTTGTACATGATCTTCCATGTGTTGCAAAACTGAGAATAGATACTATCAAAGCTAGGAAGAGATGTAAGCTTGTGGAAATTGAATCTCAAAGACTTTCCAAGATGGAGAAGTTGAGAATCCAAAGTGAAGTAAAGAAAAACACTTTGAATTCCAAGAACAAGAAGAGACTTACCAAGATGGAGAAGTTGAGAATCAAAGAAATGAGTATTAAGTCCAAAAGGTTTTAAATGGCAGTTATAGAGTTAGCAAAAGTAGGGGAAACCTCAAAAGAAATTAGGAGCATCATGAGCCTCATGAACATGGTTCCAAGCTCAGATCAGATCAGATCTTATCCTATGTAGACTATAGTGGAAGCCTGTCCCATATAGAGAATAGTGAGTAATTAATGATCATTAATGTGTGAGTTTTGGGACCAAGAGGAATGTTTTTTGCACTTGTATTACCTATAAAATATATAAGTTGAGTGCATCTGCTTTAATATATATAATATTTTGGTCAATCTTCTCCTCAATGCATCCACTATGTTGATTTGCTTTGTTAAGAGAATGTTTTGTATTCAAGTTTATTCATTTATAGTCTAAATTGTAATGTAGTACTTGGTTTATATTACTTGGTTAATTGGTTGAGAATGCAAGAATGCAAGAGTCTATTAAAGGGTTCAAGGATGACTCTTCAACCATCAAGTTTAAGGATGACTCTTCACTCACCCACCAGGTTTGAAGGTTTGAAGGTATGAGGATGACTCTTCACCTTCCTCACCAAAACAATCACACTTCCCTAATATTTCACCCTCCCAAGACTCTATGAAGTGATAAGAGAAGAAACATTCTACTTTTTCTCAAGGTTTGCATGTTGCTCAATGGATATCTAGAGGGTTTGTGCATTTGAAAGATAGGAAAGAGATAGGTATAGACCCGCAAGTTAGGTCATAAGGTTGGAGGGTTTGAAATGGGGTTCAAGGTTTATTTTTTGAAACTTGGTTTAAGCATTCTACTCAAATATTCAAACATTTGCAAACTTGAGTGAGAGAGTTGGTAGAGACAACTGCAAGTTATTGCAAGTAAAAGAAAACCTAAGAGAATTAGAGGGAAGAGAAACCAAGAATAAGAGAGAAAAACCCAAATTTTGAGAATAAACCAAAAATAGAAACCATGCAAGGATAAAAGTAGTGTTTGAGGATGAGAGGTCATAGTGGAGGAGAAACAATAGAAGGACCTTAGTTGATGAAATTCAATTACATGCTCTCTGTGAAATCTAGTATGAAAACCCATCAATTGCTCTCTCTCATTGGCATTGGAGTCCACCAACTACTATGATTGTGAGTCCCAAACAAGTCAAAGACCTCCCTCTTGAAAAGCATGGGAGCTTTAGAAACTTATAAGTGTGGCTAAACCGGCTGTAGACTATCCAACAAAGTTCACCACTACCATAGGTGATCTATCAACCACTACCACTAACGCCCAACATCCAAGATGTCATCAACAATAAGGGGGTCTGGTCGCTAAATCCCATCATAAGCATGTTATAAAACCTCTCTAAGTAAGAGATTTGTCCACCAAAGATGAAGACAATGAGCCCGTGATCCCACTTTGGCTACATCTAGCAACACAACAAGTCCCATCCAAGAATAGACCTAATTTGTACCTACCTTTGATGAGAATCACCCATCAAAGGGACATTCTCCAAAATGTACATTAGAGAAATGGATGGATGAACCTCTAGATGTCGTAACATATGTAACATCTCCCAAAACACACCAAAACAAAAATCATATAGACCCTTACCTCAGCAAGCACGGGTCTATCCCTAACATGGCTATCCCAAATCACCAAATGAATGAGACTATATCTCTCCAAATCTTGTGCCCCTAGCAAGGAAATGTTTGTTAATAGGGTCTTTTGATAACCCTTGATTGTTGATATTGATAATAACTCAAGATACCGATAGGCCAAGTATGTAATATCATGTAGAGAGACTTTCTTAGCAATTTCATCTATCTTCACATACAAGTACCTCTATGCTTGTATACTTATCTATAGTATGGTAGATAGTCCAATGTTAATCCTACCAAACAACTCCAATAGACATACTCCCTTTACTAGATATTGCCAAGCAATGAGTGTAGTATCCAAAGGTGATAAGGGAATAGACTTCAAAGGCTCATCTTCACACTGGTCTCTTGGTGGTACAAAGGCTCCACTGCCACTCCAAGCCTATTGCACCAATTTACTTGCATGTTGTTGCAATGTTACCTCAAAACTGCACAATGGAACATCCAAAGTGGATGGGATGATCTTATTTGTACTCCAAATCTGAGTGATCCAAATCCTTAAGTACTAGAGTATCCTCCATTTAGGCATTCTGCTCCAATAAATCATCAAGCCAAGTAATACAACCAATGAAAGCTAAAATTGATGCCATGGTCTTTGACTATAGTGAGCCAAAAATTGCCACTACTAAAACATACTGGTAGGTGACATACCCATCCCTCACCTAACTACCAACTTGGTCTATAAGAGGTTGTCTCCTCCCAATAATCAATACTAAAACCCATAGTGTATAATACTACTCTATCAACTATCACAACATATGACTTTGCTATTATCATAATGGTTTGAGCTCTCACCACAAAGTTATCAATCGGATGACCAGGTTGAATCTAGATAATTAGCTCTCCACATGTGATGTATTGTGTAGAACCACCCTCTAGAGATTTTTGGATCTGAAATGGACATCTCTCCACATTGGTCTTTTTTAGCTCAAGATTGATAACTATAGTCTTTGCCAATATAAGAGGTTGTGCACCAAAGTCTAATAAAACCCTTTGTGATGTATAAACCTTCCCTAAAGGTCACACCAAATAAAAATCCTCCCTTTGGTTATCCAATAGGAAAATCTAGGTGTAAACCAAGCTTGCTCAAAGGCAAGTCTAGTTGGTAACTCTTCCAATCTAGTTGTTAATGCTTGCTATAAACCATTGGTAGTTGAGAGGATCCCATATTTTGCAATCAAGTCAGCTCCACTATCAACCACCTTTGCTCTAGAAGCATAACCACATCATCTCTACTCTCACAAAGTGCAGTACCTAATTAGAACACTAGTGTTGGGTCAACTCCCAATGTAAACATATCAATAGTTGAGAACAAAGAGAAGCGCACAATCAATTGAGTTGCCCTCAACATCATGCTAGACTTAATCTGTGTAGTAGTAGGTAGTTGACTAGCATCTAGTCCATCATGCACTCCATCACCACCTACACTAGGATTTTTATGAGCTATTGATATTGTATATAGTGCCTTAGAGAGTGTGAAAGACAAAGGAAGTCTGACCTTTCTACCAATCTTTCCTCTTTATGGGTCCAACTCTACTAATGCTCCTCTATAGCATGTACTACACTTTTAGACACTATGGAAAATTTGTCTACTTGTGCTACTTTGCAGATAAAGTCCAAGATTACCTCTATTACCAACATAAGAGGTGGAAGCCTCAACACTCAAATCTGATCTCCTCTTACGTATGGCCATGCTAGCTAATCTTTGCTCCAATTGCTAAATATGAATAGTTATGGATGTATAAGAAGCAAGGGCAAGTATTGTGACCCTACTAGGTGTGGGTCCTCTACCACCTTGTCCTCTATGACTTGGAGCTCCTCTACCACCTACCATAGCAGTCCTACTACTCTTTAACTCTGGGTGAAATTCAAAGCATTGGTCACTAGTGTAACCAAAGTTATGGCAATGGGCACATTATCTCTATGTTGGTTGTGGAAATTGACTTGGTAATATCTAGAAGGATTTGGTGTATGATGGTTTAGGTAGATCAAATAAAGGTGTCACCAATAGAGTACTCCTACTAATAAGACAGAAGTTGAAAATAGCTTGAAAACTTATAGCTAATTTTGGAGGCCTAAACGGATGAATTAGGCCTTGAAAATGAAAACATTCTTCCCCTTTAAGACAAAAGGCTTTCTTTCTCCTTCCTTTGGTTTGTCCCATTGAGAGCTTTCTAATGGTACCTCACCCACATGATTCTGAGCTTCTTATAAGAAGATTCTCTAAAGATTCCCTCTAATCAAACCTATTTGACCAACTAGATAAGACAAAGACCAACACATCACCCATCTAGGCAACTAATCTAAGGGTGCAGCTTGTTGACATGTCACCAATCCTTATATCTGATCCTAGGGTGGAGCTTCCTTTGAAGGGATCCTTTATTATATGATATTTAATAAATAGAAGGTGTTCTTTTGGGCATTGGAGTATTGAGTGTGAAGTTTTTGTTTTCTTTCTTGTATCTCTCTATATTAGACCATTACCTTCACTTTTAGGTCAACATCAGCCAATGAGTGGTGGTGTTGCTTGTTGGACTTGTGGTGGATCTCATCACAAGAGAGAGTGCACTTAGGGCAATGGACATGATACATTTGGTGTTGTAATACTTTGGAGACAAGAGAACTCTCAAATAGGAAATAAATAATAGAAGGAATCCAATCACATGATTTTTAAACAAAAACTTCCATATCATAATCAACATTGGATTGACTTTACCACCATTCTTGGCATTTGACTAATATGAGTGTCTACCTACTCCAAAGCTACCAAGATCACCAAGGATGGGATCAAATTGCCTCTCCTAACCAAAGTTACATGTGTATAGGTATTAGTTGACCAATCACTAGGATAACAAGTGAAAGTGGACCAATTAGCTTGGGCACCAATCTAGGAACCAAAGATATGGGGTTTAAACCTTTTTGTGCTCAAGCTCAAAAGGTGGGCAGATTTTGCCAAATAATAACCAAAAAGTACCAAAACTCATCTAAATTGGCTAACCTCATGCCAACAAGCTAACCTTCTAGGCCTTCATATGCTCTCTAGCGCACAACCTATGCCTTGAAGCCTCTAAATTTCAAAATTTAGCTAAATAAGGCCTTTCTTCTTGCTAATTTGAACCCTCTCCAAATCTGGCCAAGCTTCACCAACTCAAGTACTAGCTAGGGCAATTTGGGCAACCTCCAACTTAGTACATTATTCTGTTAGTTCCTTGTCATTGAGTTCAAAGAGGTTGACTAATTAAAATTATCACGGCTTGAAATTTGCTAGTTTGAGCTAGGATTTTTTGACGTATTTAAATCTTAATCTTCTTGTATAATGTCTTTGGAAGAGATCTATAAACAAGGCAGGTGATTCTCTCATTTCATTCACCTGGATAACCTCCACCAACTCAACCTCCAAATCTGGACAACCTTTGTCAATCTGATGCACCTCCTCTATAGTTGGCTTATTGTCAAATCCTTTGCTATTTGTCATTTTGAGCCATATTGAGAGGATGGGGATCTCCAAATCCTTAATTCAAGAGATATGTTCCCAAATCCACCTCCAATTTTGCACTTTGGGCTCAATTTGCACCAAATCAACCTTGGTTTTACCTCTTTGGGCTCAAATAAAACACCAATTGTCTCAAATGACTCAATCCTTATTTCTCAATTCTCCTTGGCCAATGCTTTGGCACACTGTCAAATCTATATCAACTCAAACAAGGCTTCCACACATGATCACTCTCATGGAAATCTAAGACCATGATTGAATGTACTAGAAATCAGCCAAGCTTGGAGATACCACCAACACCCTTAGTTCTTGCATCTAATTTCTCCTTGACTTTCACTTCTTTGATGTAATCACTTCATTCTTCCAGTTGAATTACATATCAATTAGATCTATATTCCATGCTTCACTCCACAATCTAAAAAATATCAAGCATTGATTACATTCAAGCCACACTCACTCTATCTAAGAGACTCCATGTGATGCTCATTGGGCTTTATCCACCATAACCAAGAACTTGAAGGTTCAACATCAAAGAAGTGAGCTCTTGGACTTGCACTTTGAAAGTATACTCCTCTATTTAACCTAGGTCTCTAGTCTTAAGGGTAACACTTATAGCACATCTGATGGTTCAAATGGTGCAAGTGATGGTGGGTCTCACCATGTGATCAGTAGTCCTAACATGAAAGCAAATTGCCAACAAGTAGTCCATGAGTAACTACCAAAATATTATGACTGCCAACACTACTACTCCAACATCCGTGCCAACTAGCTTCGGTACTCCAGATGTCATGAGAAAGATACCCTTATCCACCACTAGATAGTGTCTTTCCTGGTCGTAAGTACTCTCTTATGTGACTTTTCTTATCTAGATTTTTACTTCTCAATACTTCTAGATCTATATTTAGTGTGTGACTTTTCCTAACATGAGACTATAAAGAACCCATTGATTTTCCTTCTCCACCCCTTTGCTAATGACAAAAGCCATATATAAACAATACAATAGAGCCCATGATTTTCTTTCTAGACTATTTCTAATTTCTAATTCCTCTCTATAGTGTTTCTAATTTCTAATTTTTCAACGTCAAATCATTTCTAAGGACAAAACCAATTGTTGTGTTTCAACCTCTGATTGTTTTGTTTTCAACCATTGATTTTCCTTAACCTCTATTCTTTCCTTTGAGCTCTACCTTTCCTTTTTTCCTCTAATCTTGACTTTGTTCTTCCCTCAACCTCTACTCTAGTGTGACTCCTACCAACCTTCTAACACACATTTATTTTTATGAACTCTTATTTATTTTTTCCTCAACATCACTCTAC
This sequence comes from Lunularia cruciata, assembly GCA_948567375.1. Lineage (NCBI taxonomy): Eukaryota > Viridiplantae > Streptophyta > Marchantiopsida > Lunulariales > Lunulariaceae > Lunularia > Lunularia cruciata. The sequence goes on along the minus strand of OX419755.1, from coordinate 81,647,815 downwards.
TAACCTACACAAACTCTTATTCTTATTGAACATGGATCCTAGCTAGGCTAGACTATTTGTAACAATATAGAGTTTAGCGATGAAGTTAGTCAGGCTTACAAAGTAGCACATAAGACAAATTAGCCTAGAATATTCTAGAAGTATCTACAAAACTTCTTGGGAAGCTTCTTGGATAGCTTAGCTTGCATCTCAAGTAAGTAGCTTCTAGTAGGAAGCTTTTAGAAGCTTCTAACTAGCTTAGCTTGCATGCCAAGTAGGCGGCTTCTAGAAGGAAGCTTCTTGAGAAGCTTCCTAGTTAACTTGGCTTGCACTCTAAGAAAGCGGCTTAAGGAAGCTTCTTAGAAGCTTCTCAAGGGTCTTGTATGCTACCTATAAATACCAAAGCCAAAGCTCATGCTAGGCATTGGGAGTTTTCTCACATTCAAGTGTCCTAATGTGAGTTTCCATTCTCCTATTTCTCTCCTTGGTCTTGGTCTTTTACATTGGTATCAAAGCAGGAATGGGATGGATGGAATTTATGGACCACCAAATCCAATTTTGCCAAACCATTGGGATTTTCATGTCCAGATATTACCCAAGCATCGCTTCACACAATTCATCACCTAATGCTTTGGGTAAGATTTTCTACATATGATCGTCGTGTTTGAGGAACCCTTGATACTTCCGGTTGTCAATTATGGAGAAAGGTGGACGTGTTGTATTTATGTGTTAATCAATTAGATAAATTAGAAGTAGTAGGATAGAGTAGTAGCTATGGCGGCAATACCAGCCTTTATCCTTATGATGTAATAACAAATTGAGCACCTTACTCAATTGTTGGATGAACAAGACCAACAACAACAAGAACCTATAGAGAGAGCGCCAGTTTGAGATGGAGAAGATCATATTCAATTTCCAAAACCCAAGGTGTTTGAAGGCAAGAATCTTCCCGGCATAGTGGAGAATTTTGTGTTTGATTGTGAATGTTACTTTGAAGCCACCAATCTTCAAGATGAATGGAAACAGATTCTCTTGGCTTCTAGCCAATTGGATGGTGTGGCAAAACTTTGGTGGCAATTCCGAGTGGAGCGAGCTAAACAACAAATTGTTGCACCAATCTTGACATGGACAAAATTCAAGGATGCAATACTTGGTCAATTCCAAACCATAAATGTCACTCGAGCCGCATGAAATAAATTGGTGGAGTTGAAGTAGATTGGCTCAATAAGAGGCTACATCACACAATTTCAAAACATCATCATGCAAATTCTAGATATACAAGAAGGAGAAGTTTTGGATCAATTTGTGTAGGGATTGAAGTCACAAACCAAATTGGAGGTAACCATGCGAGAACCACAAAACATAGAAGAAGCCATGCAATTAGCTAAGCATTTTGATTCCTTGGTTGCGACAACTTGGTCTCGACCTCAACTTAGACCAAGCTTACCAGTACAATATGCACGAGTAGAAGAACCTGCACCAATGGAGATTGATGCTATCCAACGGAGGCCACTTGGTGCACAAATAGAGAAAGACTGCGACAAAATGGAGGTTATTTTTATTGTTGCCAAGTTGGACATCACATTGCTGAATGTCCACTTAGGAATAGGTGACCTCAACAAGTTGCCCATATGGAGTTTGTGGAACCAAAGGATCAAGGAAACGAAGAATCCCATTAGGAGATTTTGAGCCACCTACTGGGAGCTTGATTAGTTCCAATGCGGTTGAAGGCTTGACCTATGCAAGTTTGCTTCACTTGCAAGGTATGATATCTAATCGATGTTGTAGGATTTTGGTTGATTTTGGAAGTTCAAAGAATTGCATGTTTATGCAAGTAGCAAAGGAATTGGGTATTCCTATCAAGCCGGTTATTGGAAGTAGTTTGATGATGGCGGATGGTAGAAAAGGTTCTACATTTTGCACCTTGTATCTTCTTACCTTCAAGATTGGGAGGAGTATTTGGAGTGTATGAGGTTTGTAGTGGCACCTCTATACTATGATATCATTTTGGGTTTACCTTGGCTTGAACGTCATAAGGTTCAATTTGATTGGACCCGATGCCAAATTTAAGAACAACACCAAGGTAGGAATTTCCAATTAGGTTGTCTAGCACCTCTAAGTAAGACACCTAAGAACAGTCAGTCCCAAGATGGGAAGTTTGTTGAGAAGGTAGCCATAGAGTGAACCTTGAAGGGAGTGGAGTCCCAAGATGGGAAGTTTGCCAAGAAGGCAACCATAGAGCAAGCTTGGAAGAGAGATGAGTCCCTGGAAGGGAAATTGGTTAGTAAAGCAGCCATAGAGCAAGCTTTGGAGGAGATAAGTCTGATTTTGATAAGTCTGAGATAAGATTCACGGTGTGGATCAAGCCAATTACTCAAGAACAATCAGAGGAGGGACAAAAGCCTCATCAAGCAATGGTTGATTGGATAGTTCAGGAGTTTGTAGACGTGTTTTCAAATGATCTACCAAAGGGATTACTCCCGATCGAGGTATGCCCTTCAAGATCAAGTTATTGCCAAGGAGTACTCCAATGAGTAGACCGATCTATCGGCTCTCACCAAAGGAGTTGGAGGAGTTGCAAACAACACTTACAAAGTTGTTGGAGAAGGACTTCATATGACATAGTACCTCTCCTTGGGGAGCACCGGTACTATTTGTTCCAAAGAAGGATGGAGGACTTTGTTTTTGTATTGATTACCGTGGGTTCAATAAGCAAATCATGAAGAATGCATATCCCTTGCCTCAGATTGATGACTTACTTGAGCAACTAAGTAGAGCACGCTACTTTTCCAAGGTGGATCTTTGTAGGGGCTATTGGCAAATTCCTATTGATAGAGAGGATGTGCAAAAGATTGCCTTTCGTACAAGGTATAGGCATTTTGAGTGAAGAGTTCTACCTTTTGGACTCACTAATGCTCCAGCAATCTTCATGGATCAGATGCATCAGGTGTTGGATGGACCATTGGATTGGTCCGTGGTGTTGTTCTTGGATGATATCTTAATTTATAGTAAGACAAAGGTAGAACACGTGAATCATGTGCGAGAAGTCCTAAGACGACTACGACAATGGAAATTTTATTGCAAGAAGTCAAAGTATGCCTTTTGGCAGAAGGAGGTTACCTTCTTGGGTCATAAGATCTCATCAGAGGGGACCAAGATGGAAGAAGAGAAAATCAAGGCCATTATTGATTGGCTTACCCCAAAGGATGCTACAAAAGTACAAGCATTCAATGGATTGGCCAGTTTTTACCGATGGTTCATCCATTATTATGCTCATGTTGTTGCACCATTAACTGACCTCTTGGGAAAGAACTTGAGCTTCTAGTGGACCACCAAGCAAGAAGAGACATTCTAGAAGTTAAAGCATATGGTGTCTTCAAGACCCATTCTTCAACCATATGATCCTCAACTACCCTATGTGGTTGATTTTGATGCTTCTAACTTTGCAATTGGAGCCGTGCTGCAACAAGAATTCCCAAATGGACTCCATCCCATTGCCTTTGTATCTCACCGACTCAATACGGCTGAACAAAACTACTCTGCTCAAGATTGAGAACAACTTGCAATTGTATATGCCACCAAGGTATGGAGGCATTACCTCCTGGGGAAACAAGTGATCATGCAAACTGATCACAAACCATTGTTGCAAACCTTACACTTGGAACACATGAAGAGTCAACATCATTGATGGGAGGAACAACTCCAACTATATGACATCAAACTTGAGTACAAACCAGGTCGGTTCTATGTCATCCTTGATGCTTTATCATGACGACCTGATTTGAAGTCTCTTCTTCTCATCATAGCGGCAATTTCAATGGTGTCATTTGACTCCAAGGTCCAGAATGAGTTTCAGTCAGCTCTACACCAAGATCCCTTCTTCCAAATGGTACATGGTCACCTTACGGCATGCGATAAGGAATACAACACCTTCTCCATCAAGGAGGGCCTTTTATTCCATGAGGACTGGATCTATGTTCCAACTAAAGGTGATCTTCAACTTGTGTGACTTCAAGAAGCCCATGCTTTACCATTGCTGGTCATATGGGTGTGGACAAGACCTTGGGTACCCTCCAACGTCAATGGTGGTGGCCTAACATGACACAAGATGTTCAAGAATTTGCTCTCAAATCTGTAAAAGGCCGAGATCGAGGAGAGAAATAGGAGAATGGAAACTCACATGGGGACACTTGAATATGGGAAAACTTTGAAGGCCTAGCATGACCTTTGGCTTTGGTATTTATAGGTAGCATACAAGACCCTTGAGAAGCTTTCAAGAAGCTTCCTCAAGCCGCTTTCTTAGAGTGCAAGCCAAGTTAACTAGGAAGCTTCTCAAGAAGCTTCCTTCTAGAAGCTACTTACTTGAGGTGCAAGCTAAGCTAGCCGGAAAGCTTCCCAAGAAGCTTTGTAAATACTTCTGGAATATTCTAGGCTAATTTGTCTTATGTGCTACTTCATAAGCCCAACTAACTTCATTGCTAAACTTCATATTGTTACATATTCCCCCGCCGCTAGTTGGTGACGTCCTTGTTGCGAGTGACGCTTTGAATTCCTGGATGTCCATCTGTGCATTTTGGAGGTGATAAAGAGGTTCCCATGTGGCATCATGAAGAAGATATCCTTTCCAAAGGACTTTGTACTTTGTATGTTGGCAACGGCCTTGTTGAATAAGGCAACGCGCCAAGATACAATCAACTTTGTACTCCTCATGATCATTGATAGGGACAGGAAGAGGGGGAGGTTGGACTCAAGAGGAAAAGGAAGAGGGATTAGGAATAAAGGGTTTCAACTTGGAAATATAAAAGACATGATGGATACGCATGTGATAAGGCAAGGCAAGTTGATAAGCAACAAGAGAGACAATTTGGGTGATATCAAAGGGTCCTATCCAATTAGGTGCAAGTTTACAAACTTGGGTATCAAGTGGGAGAGAGAGGTTACTAGAAGATAGCATGACTTTATCACCAACTTCAAAGGTGAGATCACGATGATGGTGGTCCGCATATTGTTTTTGGTGATTTTGAGCAACAAGGAGGTGAGACTTGGCTTGTTGGAGAGATTGGGATAAAGTGGTCAAGAATGTGGAATTATGAGGAACCTAAGATAGAGGGGGAGCAAGAAGAGAATCTAGAACAAGCGGATCTTGGCCAAAATTGAGAAAGAAAGGAGAAAATCCGGTGCTTGCCTATTTGGAATTGTTGTAGGCAAATTTTGCAATTGTAAGACATTCATCCCAATTGGTATGGTGGACACTAACAAATGCATGCAACATATCCTCCAATGTACGATTTGCATGTTTGGTTTGTCCATCAATTTGAGGATGATCGGCCGTGGACAAAGCAAGCTTGGTGCCGAGTATCTGGAAGAGTGCTTGTCAAAACTTCCTGGTAAATCGAGGATCACGGTCGGAGATGAGTACATGTGGCATCCCATGATGCTTGAAGATATTGTCAAAGTAGAATTACGCTAAGGTTGGAGCATCCACGGTATCACAGGTTGGTGCCAAGTGGATTTTCTTACTAAGCTTATCCACAAACACCACAATTGCGGTGTGTCCTTGTTTTGTCTTTGGCAAGGATATGATGAGATCCAAGCTCACATGCTCCCAATGACCGGATGGAACAGCAAGTGGTTGAAGGAGTCCACTCTACTTCTAGATGTTGGCATTCTTACGTTGGCAGATCTCACACGATCAAACAAATTCTCAAACATCTTGTGTCATGTTGGGCCACCACCATTGATGTTGGAGGGCACCCAAGGTCTTGTCCACACCCATGTGACCAGCAATGGGTAAATCATGGGCTTCTTGAAGTCACACAAGTCAAAGATCACCTTTAGTTGGAACATAGATCCAGTCCTCATGGAATAAAAGGCCCTCCTTGATAGAGAAGGTGTTGTATTCCTTATTGCATGCTGTAAGGTGACCATGCACCATTTGGAAGAAGAGATCTTGGTGTAGAGCTGACTGAAACTCATTTTGGACCTTGGAGTCAATTGATACCGTTGAAATTGCCATTGTGATGAGAAGAAGAGACTTCAAATCAGGTCATTGTGATAAAGCATCAAGGATGACATGGAACTGACCTGGTTTGTACTCAAGTTTGATGTCATACAATTGGAGTTGTTCCTCCCATCGATGATATCAACTTTTCATGTGTTCCAAGTGTAAGGTCTACAACAATGGTTTGTGATCAATTTGCATGATCACTTGTTTCCCCAGGAGATAATGCCTCCATACCTTGGTGGCATATACCATTGCAAGTTGTTCTCAATCTTGAGCAGAGTAGTTTTGTTCAGCCGTATTGAGTCGGCGAGATACAAAGGCAATGGGATGGAGTCCATCTAGGAATTCTTGTTGCAGCACGGCTCCAATTGCAAAGTTAGAAGCATCAAAATCAACCACACAGGGTAGTTGAGGATCATATGGTTGAAGAATGGGTCTTGAAGACACCATATGCTTTAACTTCTAGAATGCCTCTTCTTGCTTGGTGGTCCATTGGAAGCTCATGTTCTTTCCCAAGAGGTTAGTTAATGGTGCAGCCACATGAGCATAATAATGGATGAACCATCGGTAAAAACTAGCCAATCCATTGAATGCTTGTACTTTTGTAGCATCCTTTGGGGTAGGTCAATCAATAATGGCCTTGATTTTCTTTTCTTCCATCTTGATCGCCTTTGATGAGATCTTATGACCCAAGAAGGTAACCTCCTTCTGCCAAAAGGCATACTTCGACTTCTTGTAATAAAATCTCCATTGTTGTAGTCGTCTTAGGACTTCTCGCACATGATTCATGTGTTCTGCCTCTATCTTATTATAAATTAAGATATCATTCAAGAATACCACCACGGACCAATCCAAATCCAATGGTCCATCCAACACCTGATGCATCTGATCCATGAAGATTACTGGAGCATTAGTGAGTCCAAAAGGTAGAACTCTCCACTCAAAATGCCCATACCTTATACGAAAGGCAATCTTTGCACATCCTCTCTATCAATAAGAGTTTTCCAATAGCCGCTATGAAGATCCAACTTGGAAAAGTAGTGTGCTCCACTTAGTTGATCAAGTAAGTCATCGATCCGAGGCAAGGGATATGCATTCTTCATGGTTTGCTTATTGAACCCACGGTAATCAATACAAAAACAAAGTCCTCCATCCTTCTTTGGAACAAATAATACCGGTGCTCCCCAAGGAGAGGGACTATGTCGTATGAAGTCCTTCTCTAACAACTTTGTAAGTGTTGTTTGCAACTCCTCCAACTCCTTTGGTGAGAGCCAATAGATTGGTCTACTCACTCGAGTATTCCTTGGCAATAACTCAATCTTGAAGGGCATACCTTGATTGGAGGGTAATCCCTTTGGCAGATCATCCAGAAACACGTCTACAAACTCCTGAACTATCTGATCAACCATTGCTTGATGAGGCTTTTGGCCCTCCTCCGATTGTTCTTGTGTAATAGGCTTGATCCACACCACAAATACAAACTTGTCTTCCTCCAAAGCTTGCTCTATGGCTGCTTTACTAACCAACTTCCCTTCCAAGGACTCATCTCTCTTCCAAGCTTACTCCAAGTTTGCCTTCTTGGTAAACTTCCCATCTTGGGACTCCACTCCCTTCAAGGTTCACTCTATGGCTACCTTCTCGACAAACTTCCCATCTTGGGACTAATTGTTCTTACGTGTCTTACTCAGAGGTGCCAGACAACCTAATTGGAAATTCCTACCTTGGTGTTGTACTTGAATTTGGCGTCGGGTCCAATCAAATTGAACCTTATGACGTTCAAGCCAAGGTAGACCCAAAATGATATCATAGTGTAGAGGTGCCACTACAAACCTCATACACTCCAAATACTCCTTCCCAATTTTGAAGGTAATAGGATCTAAGGTGCGTAATGCAGAACCCTTTCTACCATCCACCATCATCAAACTACTTCCAATCACCGACTTGATAGGAATACCCAATTCCTTTGCTACTTGCATAGACATGCGATTCTCTGAACTTCCAGAATCACCTAAAATCCTACAACCTTGATTAGATATCATACCTTGCAAGTGAAGCAAACTTGCATAGGTCGAGCCTTCAATTCCATTGGGACTAATCAAGCTCCCTATAAGTGGCTCAAAATCTCCTACTGGGATTCTTCGTTTCCTTGATCCTTTGGTTCCACAAACTCCATCTGGGTAACTTGTTGAGGTCGCCCATTCCTAAGTGGACATTCAACAATGTGATATGCAACTTGGCAACAATAAAAACAACCTCCATTTTGTCGTAGTCTTTCTTTATTTTTTGCACCAAGTGGCCTCCGTTGGATAGCATCAATCTCCATTGGTGTTGGTTCTTCCACCTGTGCGTATTATACTGGTAAGCTTGGTGTAAGTTGAGGTCGAGACCAAGTTGTTGCAACCAAGTGTAATACTCAGAGGACAAGAGAAGAGAGAAAACACAGATTGCACACTCAAACAATCGATGCCCCAAGGGAGCACCTTCTCTTTATTATATAGCCAAAGAGGATCTCCGCCAAAGAAGCTCCACCATAGGATTAGGGACACAGATAGGTGACATGTCAGCAAGCTCCACCCTTGGATTACTTACTTGGATAGGTGACATGTCTGGTCTAGGTCCTCTCTGGTTGGTCAAACAAGCTTTGACCGGAGGGAATCTTTTAGGGAATCTTCCTATAGGAATCTCAGAATCACGTGAGTAAGGTACCATTGGAAAGCTCTCGACGAGACAAAGCAAGGGGAGGAAGGCCAACGTTTCCTCCGTTGGGGGGGGAATCTGCACATTTTCGAGGCTTAATTCATCCGTTTAGGCCTCCAAAATTGCCTTCAAAGATTTCAGGCATATTTCGGTTCCTACTCTATTAGTAGAAGTCCCCTTTTGGTGATACCTCTTTCTGATTTGTTTAGTCTATCATGTGTAACATTTTTCCAAATGTTACCAAACAATTCTCACCTTTAAATCATATGTCTAGCTATTGGTTCTAAGGTTCTCAAGTCTATTTCGGTTTCTGCCCTATTAGTAGAAGTACTCTTTTGGTGATACTTCTATCTGATCTATTTTGACCATCATGTATAACATCATTGTAGATGTTACCAAACCGAATTTCACATCTAGATCATATGGCTAGCTCTTGGTATTACAGACCTCCCTCCTTTTAAGACGCAACGTCCTCGTTGTGCAATTGTTGCTCAAATGCTTGCACCAACACAGGTGCATGTGCCAAATTGGCAGCGGGCTCCCAGGTGGCTTCATAGAGGGGGTAACCTTTCCATTGTACTAGATAGTCCACCCGCGGGTGGCGAGTACCACGCATGCATTTTTGGAGAATCCGCTCCACTTCCTATTCCTCTGTGCCATCAATGAGTGTTGGACAAGGTCAAATGTCTGGTGTGGAATGACCTTGGCCTGATCGGGGAGCATATCTGCGTAGTAGGGAGAAATGGAAGACTGGATGGATCTTCATGTGTGGTGGTAGCTCAAGGTGATAGGCCACAGCGCCGATGCGACGAAGAATCGAGAAAGGCCTAATAAAACGAGGTCTGAGCTTACAAGGTCCAACTAATGTGAGGTTGGTTGTCGATAGCCACACTTGATCCCCAACATTGAACTCCATGTGCCGACGGTGTGCATCCGCATAATGCTTCTATTGATTTTGTGCAATCTGTAATCTGTGCTTGGCGCTCTCCACACTTTGTTGGATTCTAGAAACAAATGTGTTGACTGCATCAACCTTGGTAGCCACTGGACGGATCTTCATCAAGCTAGAAGGTGTGAAGGGATGCTTACCATACATGAGGAAGAACAGAGTGACCTAGGTGGATGCATGCACTGCATTGTTGTAGGTGAATTCCACCAACGGGAGTAGGGTGTCCCACCTCTCTTGCTCTTCTAAGGTGAAGCCGTGTAACATGTCTTCAATTGTGCGATTAGCCCGCTCTATTTGGCCATCTGTTTGGGGGTGGTAAGCTGTGGATATGGCCAACTTGGTTTTGAAGAACCCAAAGAGTGTTGGCCAAAATAAGCTGGTGAATTGGGTTCCTCTATCGGTGATGAGTACTCTAGATAAGCCATGGTGAGCAAAGACTGCATCTAAGTATAATTGAGCTAGTTGTGGAGCGGTCACCTCCTTGGTGGTAGGGCATACATGAATCATTTTGCTGAGCCGGTCCACAAAGACCACAATGGAGTCAAACCCTGAGGTGATCTTGGGTAATTCACAGACGAGATCCATACTCACTTGTTCCCAACGTTGGGTAAGAGTGGGGAGAGGTTGAAGGAGCCCTGCAAGAGCTTGATTAGAAGCTTTGTTTTGTTGGCAAAGTAGGCAGCTACGCACATAGTCCATCACGTTGTTGCTCATCTTGGGCCAATAGTAATGGCGCTTGACTGCATCCAAGGTCTTGTCCACTCCGACATGAGCTGCAATGGCCAAATCATGACATTCCGCTAGAATGGTAGTGCGTAATTCTAGGACATTTGGGATCCATAATCTGCCATCCCGAAAGGTGAGTCCTTGGGTACTGGTGACACCTTTGGATGATTGCGCTTCTACAATCTGTGGGTCAGTTTTTGTAGCCGCCAGAATCTCTTGCCAGAATTCAGGGTTAATCTTAACCTCTACCACCAAGTTGTTGGCCATTGGCATGCGGGTGAATGCATCTGCAAGTTACTTCTTACCTTCCACGTAGGTGATTGTCATGTTGAAGCGTTGTCGCCACTCTACCCACGGAATTTGGCGATGAGATAGATCCTTCTGCGTCTTGAGGTAGACTAGAGGTTTGTGGTCTGTCTCCACTACAAATGCCTTCTCGCCCAAGTAGTGCTTCCAATGTTTGGTTGCTAGAACGATTGCCAGCTCTTCTCGTTTTGTGGTGTGGTAGTTGTGCTCTGTTGGTAACAACTTTCAAGAGAAATATGCAATTGGATGCCATCCGTCATGCCACTCTTGTTGTAGGACTGCTCCTATTGCTACGCCTGATGCATCTATAGCCAACTTGATTGGACATTTTGGGTCATACCACTTCAAGATTGGTGCATGTAGCAAGGCGGCCTTCAATTCTTGAAAGGTCAACTCTTGTGCAGTTCCCCATGTCCACTTCTTCCCCTTGCCAAGTAGTGTCGTTAAAGGTTGTGCAACCTTGGAGAAGTCCTTGACAAATCTACGATAGAATCCCGTCAACCCCAAGAAGCTCTTAAGTTGCATCTGATCTTCTGGGGCACTCCATTTTTGAATGACCTCTATTTTATTTGTCAATACTTGAATGCCCTCTGCACTTACTCTATGCCCAAGTAGTCTACTTCAGACTTGCCAAACTCACACTTTGAGATTTTGGCGTACAACTGATTCTGTCTTAGAATCTAGAGGACCTCTTGTAGATGTTGTTTGTGTTCTGTCATCATGCTACTGTATACTAAGATATCATCCAAGAAGACGATAATAGACTTATCCAAGTATGGACGAAATATGTCATTCATTAGACTCATGAAGGTGGCAGGTGCATTGGTGAGGCCAAAAGGCATCACAAGATACTCAAAGTGACCATACTTGGTTCAAAAGGCAGTTTTGTACACAACCTCCTCTGCAATTTGGATTTGATTGTAACCGCTTTGCAAGTCCAGTTTGGTAAAGTATCTCGCTCCATGGAGTTGATCAAACAGATCATCCATGCGAGGTAAGGGGTATTTGTTCTTCACTATTTGCTGATTGAGACCCCGATAGTCAATGCACATGCGCATTGTACCATCCTTCTTCTTCACAAACAAGATAGGGGCCCCATATGGTGATATGCTAGGTTGGATGAACCCTTTCTGTAACATCTCCTCAATTTGAGTCTTACACTCCTCCAACTCATGAGGTGATAGGCGATATGGGGCCTTACAAGGAGGCATCTTCCCCGGAAGTGTCTCAATTTTGTGATCTACTCGCCTTTTTGATGGTAATCCTGAGGGTAGATCATCAGGAAAGACATCTTGAAACTCATCCACCACATCCTTCAATTTCTCAGGAATTTGTCCATTGAGTTGTGCACTCTGGACTTCTCTTATTAGACCCATAAAACATCTATCGGTCTTACAAACAGTTGCCGTCCCTTCAACATATAAAGGTAGTTTCTGCATGTGTGATTTTCTTTAACCCCAATGATTGACCATTGGTGGGTTCTCACTACTTTCTTCCTCCAATCTACCATAGGGTTGTACTGCTCCATCCATGGCATGCCTAAAATTGCATCATAACGAGCTAATTGTATCACTCGCCACTCAATTGCTTCTTGATATTCTCCTACAGAGAGGGTTACCCGTCTAGGTAATGATTCAATCCTCTCTGTTTGCCCATTTGGTAACTCTACTTCTTTGCTTTCATCTCTCTCTAGATCCATTCCCAATCTTATTGCAACAGAGCGAGACAAGAAATTCTCTGTTGCTCCCGAATCTATTAATACTCTCACTTGATTACCTTCTAGGATTCCATTCACGACAATCAATTGTGAGGTTGCCTTTCGGAATTGTTGCGCATTATTCTTCTTCCTTCCCTCGCTTCTTTGCTTCCTTATTGAGCCAGTAAGGCCGCGAGGTACCTTTACTGGCGATCTTTGTTTTTTGAAGTGATTTCTACCTCCTCCTCGTCAATGTGCCTCTCCATGTTATTCAAAGATCGCCTGAACAAAGGCCAAGGGCCTCTAGGGAAACGAGTGCGACAGTTGGTAGATATGTGCCCAATATGGCCACAATTGTAACAACGGCATTGTTCTCCTCGAGTCCCTTCTCCTTGTGGAACTCCATCTCTTTGTTCTTCTACCCGTCCTCGCTCCCCTTGAAGCGGTCGTGCTCCTCAATCCCGGAATCGGAGGTTGCCCAATTCCATCGGTACTGGTCCACCCATGTGTGGCATTTCTGCCCAATAATGTTGAGGTAGAGCTACTCCTTCACCTCCACCTAATGCTCCTGCTATTCTCTGCGCACAAGCAATGGCTTCAAATACCGTGCGAGGATTTTGCACCATGACTTCTTGGCGAATCCGCTCTTTCAACCCTCATTTAAAATTATCAAGAGCCTTTACTAGACTCATGTCGATAATTGCGACTTGTAGATCCAGAAAAGCCTCCACATACTCTTATACGCTATTCTTCTGTCTCAATCCCCATAGTCAGGTTCAAGCCATCTGCACAGAATCCACCGATTGGAAATTCTTCAGCAGTCCTTCTTGCATTGCTGTCCATGTGACCTCCCTTCTCTCTGCCAGCATGGATCGTTCCCAAGCATCATACCATGTGAGGGCTTTATCGGTCAAGTACCCACATGCAAACATGCTTGCAACATGCTTTATGATCTTTGTTGAGAACAATCGGAAATATCGATTCATTCTTGAGATCCAATTTTCCACTACTCCTATCAAACGCTGCCCTTGTAAGGTTTGATGTTGCAGGTCTTCTTCATCCGGAGTAGCAATGTGGCTTCATTGTTGATAGGGTTTGTAGGCACAAATGCCTCTCCAAGTACTTCAGTCGCAGGTACTAGGTTTTGAGACGGCTCTTCTCCTTGCATGGCTTGATCATTCTTGAGGATCTGCACTTGACTTTGTAATGTCTCCATGGTCATCTTAATCTCTCAAAATTCATTCAACATCCCTTGCATTCCTTGCACCAACTCTTGCAATTGCGGATCCATGGTTCCTACAACACTCAATTGCTAATGTCTACTTCAATACAGAGTCAATATAATCACTCTGGAAGGCGCATGAACTATCGGAACTACCATTGGGACCTCAGAAGCTATCACTCGTTGATAATACTCCTCACCAAAATTCCTAACCACAAAATCTCTAAACATCAATTTTGGCCTCACTACATAACGGATTTCTACTTGAGTGTTGAAAGAGAGAGGATTTTGGACATTCATATCCATTTTTTCATAATAGAATGTAGATTGTCAAATCCCACTCTCTGTCATATATCACCACAGGTAGAATCACCAGGTTTGGTGAGTTCATCACTCTGTCCATGAATTCTACGCCAAAGTGATAAACTAGCGATACCCTCATCTGCTCATGCTAGATATACATAACCTTGATGTGGAATGGGTTTGAGAATGGAAAGCTAGGTGCAGGAAATTGGTCTTCCGGCGCATCCATCCCATCCGCTCTCTAAAGTCCTTCCTAAGTTTAGCAACTACTCTAGGTTCTATACCTCAAATTACTCAGTTTCAGTAGTTCGTGCTATTCCAAGAGGGTTGATCCACTCTCTTGGACTAAAACACTTGCTCTGATACCATTGTAATACTCCGAGGACAAGAGAAGAGAGAAAACACAAATTGCACACTCAAACAATCGATGCCCCAAGGGAGACCTTCTCTTTATTATATAGCCAAAGAGGATCTCCGCCAAGGAAGCTCCACCATAGGATTAGGGACACATATAGGTGACATGTCAACAAGCTCCACCCTTGGATTACTTACTTGGATGGGTGACATGTCTGGTCTAGGTCCTATTTGGTTGGTCAAACAAGCTTTGACCAAAGGGAATCTTTTAGGGAATCTTCCTGTAGGAATCTCATAATCACGTAAGGTACCGTTGGAAAGCTCTCGACAAGACAAAGCAGGGGGAGGAAGGGTAGCCTTACCTTTATTGGGGGGAATTTGCACATTTTCGAGGCCTAATTCATCCGTTTAGGCCTCCAAAATTGCCTTCAAAGATTTCAGGCATATTTCGGTTCCTACTCTATTAGTAGAAGTCCCCTTTTGGTGATACCTCTTTCTGATCTGTTTAGTCCATCATGTGTAACATCCTTCTAGATGTTACCAAACCAATTCTCACCTTTAAATCATATGTCTAGCTATTGGTTCTAAGGTTCTCAAGTCTATTTCGGTTTCTGCCCTATTAGTAGAAGTACTCTTTTGGTGATACTTCTATCTGATCTATTCTGACCATCATGTATAACATCATTGTAGATGTTACCAAACCGAATTTCACATCTAGATCATATGGCTAGCTCTTGGTATTACACCAAGGAATCAAAACGTTTAGCTAATTGCATGGCTTCTTCTACGTTTTGTGGTTCTTGCATGGTCACCTCCAATTTGGTTTGTGACTTCAATCCTCGCACAAATCGATCTAGAATTTCTCCTTCTTGTATATCTAGAATTTGCATGATGATGTTCTAAAATTGTGTGATGTAGCCTCTTACTTAGCCAATCCGCTTCAACTCTGCCAATTTATCTCATGCGGCTCAGGTGGCATTTATAGTTTGAAATCTACCAAGTATTTCATCCTTGAATTTTATCTATGTCAAGATTGGTGCAAAAATCTATTGTTTAGCTTGCTCCACTCGGAATTACCACCAAAGTTTTGCCACACCATCCAATTGGCTAGAAGCCAAGAGAATCTATTTCTGTTCATCTTGAAGATTGGTGGCTTTGAAGTAACATTTGCAATCAAACACAAAATTCTCCATTGTGCCCAAAAGATTCTTGCCTTCAAACACCTTGGGTTTTGGAAATCAAATACAATCTTCTCCATCTCAGATTGGCAATCTCTCTATATGTTCTTGTTGTTGTTGGTCTCATTCATCCAACAATCGAGTAAGGTGCTCAATTTGTTATTGCATCGCAAGGATAATGTCCGGTTTTGCCGCTATAGCTACTACTCTGTCCTACTACTCCTAATTTATCTAATTGATTAACACATAGATATAGCACGTCCACCTTTCTCCATAAGTGACAACCGGAAGTATCAAGGGTTCCTTAGACATGGTGATCATATGTAGAAAATCCTGCCCAAAGCATGAGGTGATGAATTGTGTGAAGCAGTGCTTGGGTAATATCTGGACATGAAAATCCCAATAGTTTTGCGGAAGTGGATTTGGTGGTCCATAAAGTCCATCCATCCCATTCTTGCTCTGATACTAATGTAAAAGACCGAGACCGAGGAGAGATATAGGAGAATGGAAACTCACATTGGGACACTTGAATATGGGAAAACTCCAAATGCCTAGCATGAGCTTTGGCTTTGGTATTTATAGGTAGCATACAAGACCCTTGAGAAGCTTCTCAAGAAGCTTCATCAAGCCGCTTTCTTAGAGTGCAAGCCAAGTTAACTAAGAAGCTTCTCAAGAAGCTTCCTTCTAGAAGCCGCCTACTTGGCGTGCAAGCTAAGCTAGTTGGAAGCTTCCTTCTAGAAGCTACTTACTTGAGGTGCAAGCTAAGATAGTCGAAAAGCTTCCCAAGAAGCTTCCTAGATACTTTTAGAATATTCTAGGCTAATTTGTCTTATGTGCTACTTCATAAGCCCGACTAACTTTGTCGCTAAACTCCATATTGTTACATATTCCCCCGCCGCTTATGAGAATTTGTTTGATTGTGTGAGAGCTGCCAACATTACAAGGCCAGCAACCAAAAGCCGAGTGGACTCCTTCAACCACTTGCCGTTCCATCCGCTTGTGGGAGCATGTGAGCTTGGATCTCATCACATCCTTACCAAAGACAAAACAAGGACACACCGCAATCATGGTGTTTGTGGATAAGCTTAGTAAGAAAATCCACTTGGCACCAACCTATGATACTGTGGATGCTCCAACCTTAGCACAAATCTACTTTGACAATCTTTTCAAGCATCATGGGATGCCATGTGTACTCATCTCCGACCGTGATCCTCAATTTACCGAGAAGTTTTGACAAGCACTCTTCTAGATACTCGGCACCAAGCTTGCTTTGTCCACGGCCTATCATCCTCAAACTGATGGACAAACCAAATGTGCAAATCATACATTGGAGGAGTATGTTGCGTGCGTTTGTCAATGTCCACCATACCAATTGGGATGAATGTCTTGCAACTGCAAAATTTGCCTACAACAATTCCAAATAGGCAAGCACCGGATTTTCTCCTTTCTTTCTCAATTTTGGCCAAAATTCGCTTGTTCTAGATTCTCTTCTTGCTCCCCCTCCATCTTAGGTTCCTCATACGTCCACATTCTTGACCATTTATCCCGATCTCTCCAATAAGCCAAGTCTCACCTCCTTGTTGCTTAGAATTGCCAAAAACAATATGCGGACCACCATCATTGTGATCTCACCTTTGAAGTCGGTGATAAAGTCATGCTATCCTCTAGTAACCTCCCTCTCCCACTTGATACCCAAGTTTGTAAACTTGCACCTAATTGGATAGGACTCTTTGATATCACCCAAATTGTCTCTCTTGTTGCTTATCGACTTGCCTTGCCTTGTCACATGCGTATCCATCATGTCTTTCATGTTTCCAAGTTGAAACCCTTTGTTCCTAACCTCTCTTCCTTTCCCTCTTGAGTCCAACCTCCCCCTCTTCTTATCCCTATCAATGATCATGAGGAGTACGAAGTTAATCGTATCTTGGCGCATCACCATATTCAACAAGGCCGTCGCCAACATACGGAGTACAAGGTCCTTTGGAAAGGATATCTCCTTCATGATGCCACATGGGAACCTATTTCTCACCTCTAGAATGCACAAACGGCCATCTAGGAATTCGAAGCTTCATTGGCGATGAGGACGTCACCAACTAGAGGCGGGGGAATATGTAACAATATGAAGTTTAGCGATGAAGTTAGTCGGGCTTACGAAGTAGCACATAAGACAAATTAGCCTAGAATATTCCAGAAGTATCTAGGAAGCTTCTTGGGAAGCTTCTTGGCTAGCTTAGCTTGCACCTCAAGTAAGTAGCTTCTAGAAGCTTCCAACTAGCTTAGCTTGCATGCCAAGTAGATGGCTTCTAGAAGGAAGCTTCTAGAAGCTTCCAACTAGCTTAGCTTGCATGCCAAGTAGGCGGCTTCTAGAAGGAAGCTTCTTGAGAAGCTTCCTAATTAACTTGGCTTGCACTCTAAGAAAGCGGCTTGAGGAAGCTTCTTGAGAAGCTTCTCAAGGGTCTTGTATGCTACCTATAAATACCAAAGCCAAAGCTCATGCTAGGCATTCGGAGTTTTCCCACATTCAAGTGTCCCAATGTGAGTTTCCATTCTCTTATATCTCTCCTCGGTCTCGGTCTTTTACACTACTGCTAAGGACATGGACCAACCTATCCATACTATTGAATTTTTTTATAGAACTCATAAGGAAATAGACCATGGACCAAGGAGGAAATCCATGTGGATTAAACTCAAATGTGAACCATTAAATTTTGAGAGTATTACCTTATTTTCAAACTTGTATCTCTCTACATTGCATTGTGGTCTTTCTCTTGGCCTCACTTCGAGCTTGGAGTTGCAAGAGGCAATGTGTGTGTGGAAGGAAGATCTTGTCTTTGACTCCCACAACACTCTCTTTCAAGCTTGGAGTTTCAAGAGGCAATGTGCGTAAGTGAGGATGATCTTTTCTTTGATTGACTCCCGCAACACTCTTTTCCAAGCTTGGAGTTGCACAAGGCAAATTGCCTCCAAATCTCTATATCACTATACACTCTCTTCCAAGCTTGGAGTTGCACGAGGCAATGTGCCACAATCCACACTCGCTTCTCGCTTGGAATTGCACAAGGCCTCTCAATCTCAGCCTCACTCCACACTCTCTTCCAACTTGGAATTGCACAAGGCATTGTGCAATGTGCAATGTGCCTCACTATCTCTTCCTCACATTACACTCTCTTTGATCAAATTCGAGACTCAACATCTTTCTCATTCAATTTAGTTTAATTGGGAGTTTCCTCTTGTAATTGGATTTCTTTACCACCTCCCTACCAAATCTACTGATCTCATCTAATTGAGTATATCTTCTCTCTATATGAACTACTCATTATAATGCGTAGATTCCACTCAAATTTGATCTCTCACGTCACTCGCTCTTTCTTTTGTTCCTTGTGTGCTATATTGAGAGATACCAGACTTCCCACTCCAAATCATTTCATGTCACATAACATTCATTTCTCTCTTTGGAATCCTCTTGAAGCTACTAAGCTACTAGTTCTCTTAGTTATCTTGACACAACTGGCCGTTGTCTACCTTGAGTTCTATACAACACAAGAGAACTTGTTCTAACTCAAAATTGTAAATTGTGAAAGAGGATTCCCTGTCCCAACGTTCTTTCCTTTGGAGGATTCCCTATTGAGCACTAAACTCATTTCAAGTACAAACTCCTTCCTCTTTTGGCCATGTCATCATTGTCCTAATGATAGATTGCCATGCCACCCCTAACAACCATTAAATAACTAAGTGAACATGATTAATCGCAATGGGATCACGGGGTTCTGCCATAAAACTCCACGGGTCACCTTTTGGATCTCCCACAGATAATTTACAGCAACAGTACCCCCTCCAGTAACAATCTCAAGTATCTTTCACCAACTCCCTTAAGTAAATTTGCAAATCTTCTATAGTCATTTTTATTGGATATTTATATGAAGTGAAATAGCTATTCTTGAAACGCTCTAATGTATATAGTTTTCATTTCTCTTTGTGTAGTTCTAGTTTTATTACCAATTAAGAATTTACTACAATATCAACCAAAATTGGGTAACTAAATAAGTTATTTGACAATTATTAACATAAATATCCTTAAACTTTTAGATCTTTAACATATAGCAATCTCAACAATGTCAATTATTAATTTTAATATAAAGAACCTGAAAATAAGGAAAAATCAAAAAGAACAATTATTACTGAATACTTCACAAATAAATTTTGATCATTGTATATGAGAAATTTGTTTATGTAAAAGGAGCCTTCAATGTTTACAAATGAGTCTTATCTTTAGTAGCTTCCACACTATGCTTATATCTATATCTATATATATATATATATATATATATATATATATATATATATATATATATATTGTTAGATGAATGAATATAATATTTGAAAAATTAATAGAGATTATGGATTGCAACTTATAGTGAATTCGATAATACAGTGCAGCAGAAATGAGCTTAACATAATATAAAAATATTCTATACTCTCCTACAAAATTGTACTGATATGCGCTAGTTCCTATGAAGCTTAGTTATTAAATATCTGCTGAACTATCAAAGCATAATTGTAGGGAATTGTTTATGTAAAATTAAGAAATAAAATATCATAATATCAGAAGTTGATACAAAAATAAATAAATAAATCTCTTAAGATATATTTCATGTAAGATTTGGGTAAGTTTGTGTTCTCTTATTTTATCTTTTCTTCTAAGATTGGATGTGTTTAGAAAATAAATAAGTAAAAAAGATGGTATGATAAGAAAAAGAAAAAGATTTGAAAATACACAAAAAATTTTAAAATAAATATATTAGGAAAAAATAAATATTATCAACAGTCTTATTAAAACACTCTTGGTATGAATAATATCTTAAAATCTTTATATAAATTTCATATTTTATATATTATTTTAAAATGCCTTTTGGGTTCCTTGATATTTATTCTAAACTAAATTTTTTTTTATCATAATACTATGATATTTATGGACTTAATGATTATTTCTTTATATTTCTCCTTTAATTCTTCTTACTTAAGGGATTTATGAGACTAGTTTATATTTGGAGTGAGTATAAAAGATGAGAGAAATATTTACTTTTTCAAAATTATTATTCTTGGTTTTTATATTGTATTTAGTCTTAGATCAAAAAAGTGTTTGGTAATATTCAGTTTTCTAAGGGTATGCCAATATTTACTATTTATATGAGTCCTAGCATTTTAGATACTCTTTACTCATTATTCTTTATTTTATACTTATGTTAATTTAATGTAACTACCTATTATGTCTTTATATTCAATACAAAGTATTGAATATCCATTAAGTATTGATACATTATTAGTTTAGGAGCTAGTAAATGCGCTTGATAAACCGGGCCGGTAAAATGCAACAGTTTTAATTAGAAAACCTTATGAAGATAAAGCTCAATTGTAATTTGCAAAATTTCCATAAAGTTAAGAAGATATTACATATTCAAAAGTATGGAATTTTGATTTGTTTACTAGATGATAACTTCTTCGTTATTTATTTAAGGTTAGACATACTAAAAAAGAGGGCATGCCAGGTATTTTTGGTGATAAATCCATTTTTATTTATTTAAAATTCTATAAATTTTAGTTAGAATATCAGTGGATAATATATAATATATAATATATGATATATCTTTTATGTTTAATGTTAATTGACATAATTTCCAGCAAAATTAGAGGTCAAAGAATATTGTTAAATCTTTTTAGTAAGTGTAATTTTTTATTTTTCTTTTCTACTGAATTTAAAGTAGTGATCAGCAATTTATACTCTAACTCAATTGTCTACATAATGCTTAGATTATAAACTTCTACCAAAAGTATTAATGTTTGATAGTAGAATCCTGGTAGTAGTATAAGGATTTCTTGTTCTCGTCTATTTAAGCTATGTTTAACAAGATACTTAAAGCTTGCTCCTCCTTGGTCTCTATAATAAGAGAAAAGGCGACCGCGTAGGAAACACGAAGAATGGGAAGACCCGTCATAAGTCGATACTTTTCAGTTATACTGTTCGTTATTATTGGGGCCTAATTTCATTTATCTCTTAATTCTCTCTCCCTTCTAGCTTGGAGGTCTTTCCTTCGTATGTTCTATGTGGTCGTCTTTTTCTCTCTTTTCTGTCATTATCTTTCTCTAATTGGCTTGTTGTTTCTTTCAATCTTATTCCGTGAAAAATTCAAAATTCATTTCTATTAATCAAAATCTCTATTATAAATCAATAGAGAAAAAGGCGCACTGCGCAGAGAACACTAAGGATAGAAAGACCCCATCATGCCTTACAAAAGAGAGTATAAAAAAGTAAAATAAGGTTAAGTCTCAACAGAGTCTATATAAGAAATCTACCCTATTATATCTAGGATATCCGATCTATTCAAGATATAATCAATTCTACGTAAAGTCCGTAATCAATTCTACAAAAGAAAAGCTATGCCAGGCAACAGAAATTTTGTTCACGCAGTACCATATTCCACGGTCAATAATCCTATCTACAGAGCTTCCTTGATTAATGAGTAATTTAAGAAAGCAAAGACGAAACGCCAAGTTCTAGTATACTATTTAGCCGAGGCCATAGGAGAACAGGCAGCTACGATAGCGAAGGTTTAGGGTTTACAGAAGAACCTGAAGAGCTCTCCCATTTTCAATTTGTGACCAGAATTTTGCCCCCCGTGTCCCTGCTACGCTGCGAAACCGAGCAATAGGACAGGTTTCCATACTCTTCGTGAGAGCACATAGTGATGTGTAGAATTTACTGCTATTCAGTTCGTTCTGTTTTCTGCAAGAATGATTGAGAGGTTTGTTCAATAGTAACTCACGATCGATTACATGTACAATTAATTTGTGACTTCCTCGTCAAGAGGAATTGTAAAGTTTGTCGAGTTTCTTTTCGTCCGATCGAGGTTTGTTACGCTGAGAGTTGCTGTGAGACGATCGTGATGGGGTTTGGAAGGTAGGGTGAGAATTTGGAAGGCAAGTAGTATGTCGATCAGGGTGGCTAAAATGGCGCACAGCGACGGTGCGAATGCCAGAGATGGCGCGGATAAGGCCTCCAAGAAGGTGAAGCCTGTGCACGCGGAGAATCTCAATGCCAGAGATGGCTCTGAGAAGCCTGCCAAGAAAGCGCGCTTTTCTCAAGACACCTCATCGGTAAGAGCCATTCCTTTGAACTGTATGAAATGGTTAAATTGTGTTGGCCTGCGTCATTTGGTGCGAGCTCACATTCGCTTGTGAGAAGGTACCTTCAGTTGATAAGTGATCAATTTCTTCATTTTTCTTCTCCTCTGTATGTTTCTGAATCACGGTTGCTTCCCAGTTGGTGGTAGTTTGAATCCTTTGAATCACATAGTTTTCGTGGATTTTGCACACCTGACCTAGGCAACATATTCGTGCATGTGAAGACCCTTCTGCACGCAGCTGTAGAGCTATAATCATGAGCGTTGCTCCCTGAGGGACGAGTGGCTCTTTTAGCACATCGGTTTACTTAAGTATAGACGCAAGGGTTATCGTATGAATTCAGTACGTAGGAAATTCAGAGGGGTCATTCCAAAGGAAGTTTTCTTCCTTGACTCTACCAAGCTGGAATTTCCCTCGGAATTACTCTTTTCCTCTTTCCCGAGAAGCCGGGGACCTTTTTGTTAAGCCCGCCTACAGGAATGAAGTCACCAACATAGCGTATCATTTTACACACCTTATATAGCCTGCGATACTATTCGATCCTGGGATAGTACTTCATATGTATCTTGTACTTTTCTGATACATTCACCTTCATGTCCTGTGTACTAACACTATCATGTCATTTGGTAAATCATTTTTCACTTTCATAGTTACATCTGGTCATAGTTGCAATCTATAGCAAGCACTTCCAGTGTATTACAACCACCGATGAATCATTAACTTTCTGCTAACCCTGGGTGCAGACTTATGCGTGCTTACCTTTCTATGTAATGGATACTTTTTACTATTTTAATATCAAGAGTCAGAGTCAGGCGTGGATATAGAACCGGTGATTACAACGAGTTCTGTAGTTCGTTACGTAGTCTGTTTACCTTGCTCGTAACGCACTTATGGCCTCCGGGGAACTTTAGATAAGTAGCGCTGAGTTGTAAATATTTCATAGAATTCTTACAAAACTGACAGCTGTAACAGTACTCAACTGATGAATGCTAAGATATGGGGATGATTATGATTGCAATACAGTAATTTGAACGTCAAATGAATCTTCTGCGCTTGAATAGTTGATAAGATATCCAAACTTACGCACTAGCGTGTTGCAATCTTGTTACAGGTCGAAACACCTGGAAGTGCGGTTCCTTCGACCACGATATCTCAATCCCCTCGTAGTTCTGGATCAACTGAGAGGGCTCCTGTGACCGGGGCTAAATCAAGTGTACCATCATTAAATGATGCGGTGTCTAAACCAAAGGCTACTGCAGGAGGAGCAAGCAATGTTCTTGCTATTGCTGAAGGACTTCTGCAAAGACAGAAGGATCTCCAAGAAAGGATGAAGAAGTTGCCTGTAAGTATCACTTTACTTAAGTCCATGGTTATGCTCTTGCAATGCAGTCTTTATTCAAGGCGCTCATCACAAAACATGATAGTCTTTTATTTTCTTGTTGTTTGATTATTCGTCTACAGCGTTTCTCCTACTGAATGCCGTATTTTCATCCGTTTTGGTAGCTCCCCAAAGCAGCAAAAGTGAACTCTGCAACGGCTGCTTCAGCTTCACAGGCCTCATCAACTCCAGTGCACACAACAGCTGCAGCGCCACAACTACCATCTAATCCTGCCCAACCGAATTTGTCAATGGCTGGAGCTGTGACTCCTGGTTTAGCTGGCAGTTTCAATTTTCCTGGCATGATACCCGGCTTTCAAGGTCTCATGCCCCAATTTGCCGGAATAGCAAACTATGAACCGGTGAAGAGAGCCCAAGAGCTGGCTTCTCGGTGGGGGTTTCAACAAGTACCTCTACCTATTTTGTCTATGGTGGCACCTCCAACAGCTGAAGAACTTGCTGCAGCAGCTCAGGCGAAAACTGTGAAAGCACCAGTCTTGCGATTAGATGCTCACGGCCGGGAGGTTGATGAGAATGGAAATGTCGTGGACAGGCCTAAGATTACAAGCATCAGCACACTGAAGGTTAGTAGGCTTCAACTCTTAGTGCACTATACTTCATAGTAGTTTGATGGTGAGAATGACATCTGGTCGCGGTGTTGACTTGTCTAGATACCTATCAATGTACTTATTACTGCTCTATCTTTTAGTGTATATATATTGCACAATTGTACGTATTTATTTCTCTACTTATGTGGGAGGTCGGTATCCGTTTCTTTGAAGGCTGCATCTCAAATATGCGTGTTGCTAACTAATGGTTTTTTTAGTGTATATATATCGCACAATCGTACGTATTTAATTTCTCTACTTATGTGGGAGGTCGGTATCCGCTTCTTTGAAGGCTGCATCTCAAATATGCTTGTTGCTAACTAACTAATGGTTTCCACGTGACATGTACTTCGCCTTTCATTCGATGATGTTCCTTCTCTATATATGCGGTGTTTCAATATGTTTGTTTCGATTATGCCATTGCTGCAGGTTACCTCCGATGCATTCTAACTTAGGGATTTAATACTACTAGCATTGCGTTTCGTGTACGTATTGTTTATCGATCATTTGCACTTCATGAGTTCTGGATAACCCGTTCCCAGAACGGCTTCTGTTCTCATATACCTATATATTGCAGAATTGCATGTGTTTTCATGGAGACGAACTATGGCCATCTTCTGCTTCCCTCAGCTGTTTGGTTTCTCTGGACTCAGGTGTCCATAGCGCTTGCTGTGATATTTCGATATCCAGTCCTCAGATGCTTTGCTCGTCTTCCCTCGTTCTCTGAGCGATTTCTACTTCCAGTGCTCTGTCTCATACACCTTCCCCGATTTTCGTTTCCTGACTCAGATCTTCCTTGACCCACGATATTTACAGACTATTACTTGTCTCTTGACACCAGTTTATCTCCATCCTTTTAAGCTGGCCGTTTCTTCCTGATGTATTTATTTCTCTACTTATGTGGGAGGTCGGTCTCCGCGTCTTTGATGGCTGCATCTCAAATATGCGTGTTGCTATCTAATGGTTTCCAAGTGACATTTACTTCGCCTTTCATTCTATGATGTTTCTTCTCTATATATGCCGGTCTCTATATATTTCATAGTGGTTTACTAGTCTGTTAGCCGTATGTTATTCTCAACTTGTTTCAATTATGGCTTTGCTTCAAGTTACATTCAATGCATTCTACTTTATGGATCTCTCACTATTCTAGCATTGTCAATTATGTACATTTTGCTTATCGATCATGTGCACCTCATGAGTTCTGGATAACCCGTTCCCAGAACGGCATCTGTTCTCGTATACCTATATATACATATATGCCGGTGTTTCATGATATATTGATAAGGTAAGTTCATGATATATTGATTCATTCATTATCAGTTCATGTTCTTGGATGCACATTTTCTATTTACATGAATGATTTAGAGTTTTCACAATTGAGTTTGTATCAAGCTCCTTTCTTGATAAGTTTCAATCCTTGATAGCTTCAATTTCATTGTATGGGGTTGGGCTGATTCCCATTTTAGCTGATTTAGGGGATTCCCGTGTTAGAGTGCATGCCCAATTAATTGTTCTTCGTTAGATTTCGCTGTCTTACAAAGGAAAAAAATTTCCATGCTTATCATGGGCTTAGTATCTATAGAGACTTAAGAGCATCCCTGCTTTCTGCCAGGCGGGGAGCTCCAGTTCGAGCCCACCAGTAGTTTCTCCCGGAGGCCTGTATACCATAGTGTTGTTTGGGAGTCTTTCTTGACTTCTGAATTCATATATATACTGGATACTTCCGTTCTGGTATACCTATATATACGGTATACTTCACTTTCACCTTCATTCACTTCACCTCTGCTTTTCCCGCTTCAGTTGACTCATCCCCTTCCCTTGCAGCGCTGAAGTTTTCTTGCTCCACTCTCGTATCACTAGGGAACCTCTGCTTGACTCTTTCCCATTGTTGTGTCCTGGACTTTCTCTCTACTAATGAATGTTTGTGATTTCAGGGATCCATCAGGTATGTCTCGATTTCTTCCCTCATCTTACTCATGTGGATTCTTTTCTTTCTGGACTGATCCTCATTATGCGGCTAAGACTCCAGCGCTTAAGTGCACGCCTGCACTTTTGCTTGCCCTTGCTTTCCACATTTCCACCCTTGTTCTTTCTGACATTTCCCATTACTTTTGAGCGGCACTTTAGGGGAGCAACCGAGTTTGCCTTGGCACTCATGAGTTTTCGAGCAGAAACTCGGTATGAGGGGTACTGACAATTGCTCAGCTACTTCGGCACTGCGTGAGGCACTGATGAAGTCGCAGGTGTTTTCATGAAGGTTTACTATGGCCATCTTCTGCTTCCCTTTGCTGTTTAGCGTCTCAGGACTCAAGCGTCCATAGTGCTTGTTGCAATATACTTTATATCCTGTCCTCTTCCGCTTCGCTCTCATTACCCTGTTACACTTCGACAGGTTTCTGCAGCCACACTATCCTATAGCTCTTACATTGTTCCATTCCCCAGCTAATTCCCTCCTTATTATTTATCCTTCGCTCTTTGCCTGATTCATAGGACCTCTGGTGTATACAGTGTTCCTACTAGACTACAGCCCACGTTTTTTATTTTTATTGTACACGCACTGCTTACTGGCAGTCTTTTACATTGTGTTACCTATTTCTCGCAGTCGTTTGCATAGAGTTCTCGATTTCATGATGGTTTACTAGTCTGTTAGCCATATGTTATTGTCAATTTGTTTCAATTATGCGTTTGCTTCAAGTTACATTCGATGCATTCTACATTGTGGATTTCTCACTATACTAGCATTGTGAATCTAGTACATTTTGGTTACGATCATTTACACTAAAATGAGTTCTGGATAACCCGTTCCCAGAACGGCTTCTGTTCTGGGAACGGCTTCTGTTCTCGTATACCAATATATGCCGGTGTTTCAATATGTTTGTTTCGATTATGCCATTGCTGTAGGTTACCTTCGATGCATTCTAGCTTAGGGATTTAATACGACTCTAGCATTGCGTGTAGCTTACCTTCCATGCATTCTACCCTCGGGATTTAATACTACTAGCGTTGCATATCATGTACATATTGTTTATCGATTATTTGCACTTCATGAGTTCTGGATAACCTGTTCCCAGAACGGCTTCTGTTCTTGTATACCTATATATTGCACAATTGCACACCATCCTATAGCTCTCGCATTGTTCCACTCCTCCATTCCCCAGCTAATTCCCTCCTTATTATTTTTCCTTCGCTCTTTGCTTGATTCATGGGACCTCTGGTGTATACAGTGTTCCTACCCGTCTCCAGCCCACGTTTTTTATTTTTATCGTTCACGCACTGCTTACTGGCAGTCTTTTACATAGTGTTACCCATTTCTCGCAGTCATTTGCATAGAGTTCTCCATTTCACGGTGGTTTTACTAGTCTGTTAGCCCTATGTTGTTGTCAATTTGTTTCAATTATACCTTTGCTTCAAGTTACATTCAATGCATTCTACATTATGGATTTCTCACTATTCTAGCATTGTGAATCATGTACATCTTGCTTACCGATCATTTACACTTCATGAGTTCTGGATAACCCGTTCCCAGAACGGCTTCTGTTCTCATATACCTATATATTGCACAATGCAATATATATATACACTAAAAAATAGCCTTACTGGCGGGTTCTTCATCGTTGTTCACGCACTGCTTACTGGCGGCCTCTTACATCACGTTTCCTATTCCTCGCTATCGTTTGCATAGATGCTCTCGATTTAATGTTCTTTACTAGTCTGTTGGCCATCAGTTATTCTCAATTTGTTTCAATTATGCTTTTGCTGCAGGATACATACGATGCATTCTACCTTAGTGCTTTAACACTACTCTAGCATTGTCTGTTGGCCATAAGTTATTCTCAATTTGTTTCAATTATGCTTTTGCTGCAGGATACATTCGATGCATTCTACCTTAGTGCTTTAACACTACTCTAGCATTTGCACTTCATGAGTTCTGGATAACCCGTTCCCAGAACGGCTTCTGTTCTCGTATACCAATACCAATATATGTCCCAAACATAGTTGTGGATCCCCTGTTCGAAGAACGGCTTCTGCTCGCATGTCTGAATGTATGTCCCGAACATAGTTGTGCTTTTGTAGTGCTGACGGACTCATGCTGACATGGAGCATGCTGGGGTTAATCCCACTTCTCAAGAACTCGCTCCGGGGTGTCCTCCCAATTGTTGAGGCAGTTATTGTCCTCTGCACAAACATCTTCATGTTGGCATCTTCATCTTGTACTCAAGTCATGGTTCTCTCTCGAGGTTACACTTGCTCACAGTAGTAATGCATTAGGTATCGATGCACCATAAACACCATACTACAGGGTTAGTATGGTGTATGGTGCATCGGTATGGCATGCAGGTTTAAGCACGCTTACCTTTCTATGCGATTGATACTCATGACGATTTTGACTAGGTTACCTCAATGTGTCAGGACATTCTGACTCTGACACACATTCAGTCACTTCTGGGAAGAACTGCGTTTGCCTTCACACTCATTAGCAAAAGAACATAAACTCGGTACGCCAGATACTGGCCTTGCATCCAGCTATCTCGACACTGCCGCAGGGCACTGGCGCAGTAGTGGGTGCTTTTTGTGCAGACTTATTATGACAATCTTGCGTCTTCCTTATGTTGTTATACATTGTTGAATAACTGTTGCTGACATAGAGCATGCAGGGATTAATCTCAGTCCTCATATACTCGCTCCGGGGACTGTCATAATCTTATGAGGCTCGGACAGTACCATGTCCTGTGCACTAAAATTTTCGTGCAGTTGCTAAATCATACGAAGTCATGCTTCTCTCTCAAGGTTACATTTGCTCGCACTCACATATACTACAGGTTTCTATGTGTCACAAACATCATGCTAACCTCTGTATGCAGGTTTACCTATGCTTACCTCTCTATGTTTTTGATAGTCTTGACGATCTTTACTGGGTTACCATGTCAGAGTCAAGAGTCAATCTTGTCAGACGTGGGTATGGAACCGGATTGTTTACAACAGGTTCTGTACTTTATTACGCACTATATGTCCCAAATATAAAGGATTCACTTTTCACCTCGTTCACTGTGTTATGTATTAATCCAGTCTTAATTAGCTTACTTTCATGGTTCAAGCGTTGTAGGTGGGTCGATTACCCAATGTATTATATTTCTCGACTTATGTTGCATAGCTGTTACCGAATACACGTTGCTTACTAGCTCTTTATATGTGTTGTTCTCGACATGTTGCTATCATGCCTTTGCTGCAGGTTACATTCGTTTTGTTACGTTCACTTCATTTACTTCCCGGATTTATCACTCTTCTCGGTTTGAGCATATCTTGGTTACCTTTCATATGCATTTCATATGCATTTAATGAGTTCTGGATCCCCCGTTCCTCGGAACGGCTTCTGCTCTCATCTCCTAATATCCAGTCATAAATGGGTATAGAACCGTGATCTAACGAACGGGTTGTACATTCGTGACCTCAATATGTCCCAAATTTTTTCTTTGTTTCACGAAATCGTGGATTAACAGGGAATAATCTGATTGTCGATGTGGTTCTGGATTCACTAGGTGAACATCAACAAACAAAAGAAAGAAGCTTTTAAGATTTTACGGCCTGAGTTGGAGGAGGATCCTGTCGATCATCCCTTCTTTGATCCACGAGTGGGGCTTGACAAGAAAAAGCTTGTGAGAGCCAAAAAGCCAGCTTTTCAGTTTGTTGAGGAGGGAAAGTGGTCCAAGCAAGCCGAGATGCTGAGACTGAAGGTGAGAAACATAAACTTTCAATCACTGTCACAAATTCTCTTTGCCGAGGTCATCCTAGATGCTACACATCACCTGCTCACTTTAGACCTAAATCTAGGCATCGTGCATAATATGCATTGGCCTTGGGGAAACACCTGTTCATTTTCCATCTTTGGGTCGCGAACTTTGCCGCAGACCATCAGATGTACTGTCGCCTATCATGTACATAATTCTGCACTGCACTGGACGGTTCAAGCGATGTTCGAATATGCCTGAAATAGCACCTATGCTAATACCATGACGATCTTTAATGGGTTACCATCTAATGTCAGTCAGAGTAAGGCCTGTCAGACGTGGACGTGGAACAGGGGTGTTTACAGCGGGTTCTGTATTCCCTTACACAGTTATGCTAGTACTAGGAAGCCTATCAAACAACCTTGTGTTCTCTAGAGTGCAACTGATGATCCCTGACTGTTTCAGTATGTTTGGACCAGAGTCAATTCGGGGATGCCAAAGCCAAGGAGATCAAGATGAAGCAAGCTCAGCTTTCGAAAGCAAAAGCTGATGCAGATATCAACCCAAATCTGATCGAAGTCACTGAGAGAGTTCCAATCAAAGAGGAAAAGGTCAAGGATCCTATTCCTGACGTAGAATGGTGGTATGTTATCAATTCCTTTCTGTTTTCATCACAAGAGCAGGTCTTACATAAGAGCCTACATTCCGGTTGATTAATATTCCCTTCGTTTCCTGTTGTCGCATCAGTGAGAAGACTTGCACAATCTGAGCCACGAAGGCGGACTAGAAATTTTCCTGCCTGAGCAAGGGCCTCGTCTCGTATTTTTACATGCTGCAACCATACAAATGACGCTGCTGTGCAATTCCAGCGAGCAGTTGCTTTTCTTTCTTTCTTTGCAATATAATAGATCTCCTCTGCTGACGTTGCTTGCACCGCTCACTTTCTAGTCAATCATCTGTGCGTCCTGGGTAAGTAAACTTAGCCAGGACGTACATCTCTTTTAGTTTGAACTATCTCTTTGCTAGTACCACGTTAAGCTTCGCGTTTCGACCTAATTGTACTCTACTGGGTGATCAATGGCCAGAAAGTGGCAATGTCCTAATCAACTCTTTTGTTGTGCATCAGGGATGCCGTCTTGCTACCCTCAGGGAGTTATGATGACGTCATGGATGGAGGGTTCAACGTGAAATCCGAGAAGATAACCATTTATGTCGAGCATCCAGTTCCAATCGAGCCTCCTGCAGAACCTGCACCTCCTGCTCCTCAGCCTCTGAAACTAACTAAGAAAGAACAGAAAAAGTTGCGAACGCAACGACGATTGGCCAAGGAGAAGGACCGTCAAGAAATGATCAGGCAGGGTCTTCTTGAACCACCAAAAGCTAAAGTTAAGATGAGTAACCTGATGAAGGTCCTAGGTGCTGAAGCCACCCAGGACCCTACCAGGCTGGAGCAGGAAATACGGAGTGCGGCCGCAGAGAGGGAACAAGCCCATACTGACCGAAATCTTGCACGAAAACTAACACCTGCTGAGCGACGAGAGAAGAAAGAGAAAAAGCTTTTCGACGATCCAAATACGATTGAGACCATTGTCTCAGTTTACCGTGTGAATGATTTATCACACCCCCAAACAAGGTTCAAAGTGGACATGAATGCTCAGGAAAACCGTCTCACAGGATGTGTGGTAATGGCTGATGCTATGACTGTTGTGGTCGTCGAGGGTGGCAGCAAGTCCATAAAGCGATATGCGAAATTGATGTTGAGGCGTATAAAATGGGAGACAGCTGTGAAAGAAGACGAGGATAGACTGGATGGTCCTCAAGAGGTCAACAAATGTGTTCTGGTCTGGCAGGGCAGTGTCGCGAAGCCGAACTTTGACAGATTTTTGATCCAACAATGTAGGACAGAAGCTGCCGCAAGGAAGTATCTTGCCGATGCCAGGGTTGGACACTACTGGGACCTCGCAGCCAATTTTACAGAGGACTGAGTCGCAGACGTATAAGCTGGGTAGTAGTCTGACGAGGTGGGTTTCACAGCGTTGCAGTGATCTTTACCATATCCCATGAGGAAGATCTTGTGTATATAATATCTTCTCTGCGACTGGATCTCTTGAGTGCTGCAACGTATGTGCATAAATATGTACTTGTGAAGAACTCCTCTGGCGGTTTACTTGGTGAAAGCCATGAGGTACGAATCATCTAGACACAATCATCAGTATATGTCATTGTC
Source organism: Lunularia cruciata (assembly GCA_948567375.1). NCBI lineage: Eukaryota > Viridiplantae > Streptophyta > Marchantiopsida > Lunulariales > Lunulariaceae > Lunularia > Lunularia cruciata. The sequence continues at coordinate 81,615,283 of OX419755.1, read as the reverse complement.
CTTCACGGCTTCTGCTCCCATTTCTCAAATATCATTGCCCTTCACTGCACACAGCATTGATTAAGGAGGGCGGGTCCCGAACTGAGGTAGGAGAAGTTCTAGGTTCTATTTTAAACCACGTTTAGAAGACTCAGAATCCGGAGGTCATTTGTGTTGTACCTTGCATGTGCCTTCTATTTGGATGATTCAACATAGTTCTATGGTTGAAGGACATATCGAGGGTGGTGTTCTGGAGCGCATGGTGGTTTGTCCTGCCCACTTCTTACGCAACAGTACCCATCGGTAACGCTGTTAATACAACGCCGCTATGCATGCCTCTAGTGGTGACTGAGTGTTGCAGTATAAAGGAAGCCAGAGTTTTCCCACCCGACTACGTATGGAACGAATTAATTTTGGATTTCGAGAAGGAACGATCTTGCTTCTTTTTCTTTCACCTTCTCGACGCAGTAACTAGTAGAGGGGCAGAAGGCCATATAATCTAATTCAGCCGCACGATGCTCGTTGGTATTTTCTTCCATTATGTGTCACCATTTTGTAGTGCTGACGGACTTATGCTGACATAGAGCATGCTAGGATTGATCCCACTCCTCAAACAATCGGTCCGGGCTCTGGTTACTGTCCTATTCACTAACATCCTCATGTTGGCATCTTCATCTTGTACTCACGTCATGTTTCTCTAGAGGTTACACTTGTTCACAATAGTAATACATTAGGTACCGATGCATTATAAACATCAAATTAACCGTGGCATGCAGATTTAAACACGCTTACCTCTCTATGTGATTGACACATGACGATTTTGACTAGGTTACCTCAATGTGTCTGAGTCAGAGTCAGTCCGTTCAGACGTGAGTATGGAACCGGGTATGGAACTGGTATCCAATCGTCCATCCGACGTTTTAATGCTCAGAGTCCCGGTGTACCAACTGTGTTACCCACTTAACGAGCATCCTCATTTGTGTGCTTTCATTGACGATCGCTCGACTCCGGTGCACAAGATACTTGTGAAAGACAGGGACGTTAGTAACAAAGTTTTTCGTGGTCTTTAAGGTCTTTACTGGATCAGTGTGTTCAAGGGACGGGCCATTAGTCTGAATGAAAGCCTGCGTGAGTGAAAGCCTCCCTCATGAAACTCCGGTGAGTCGTTCATGTGTTCGGGAAGCAACAGACAAAGCTTCGGTGACTCGAGTGATAAGACTCGTGTCGATGCATTTGGGAAACGATAGATATTATCCCATCAAATCGCGGAGAAATCTGTAGGAATGACAAAGGATGGGGTTTACAGGGAAGCCCAGGAGAAGAGTAGACATCCCTGAATACCTATGAATGCACAGAAAAAATACGTAACAACCTTCGGGAGAAAAAATACGTAACGACTTTCGATAGATATTATTCCATCAAATCGCGGAGAAATCTATAGGATTGACACAGGATGGGGTTTACAGGAAAGCCCAGGAGATGATTAGACATCCCTGAATACCTATGAATGCACAGAAAAAATACGTAAACAACTTTCGGTAGTTAGCTAGCAAAGAAGAGAAACTCAAGATGATCAATGTAATTAATGCAAACTCAGAAGGATTACCTCGGAAGGACCAATGTAGTAATTACCAATGTAACTCTTAGGTAGATGAGTCACTACTATTGTTCACGAATAGTAGAGGTTGGTTACGTTTGAATGTCAAAAATATGACCAAAGCGTCCGATGAGATCAAAATGATCAAGGCTCGTGTAGGCGGATTCGTCTAGCAAATCACGTGCGGGTCTCCAATTGCCAGCGAATATCACACAAAACACAGCGCACTCGATTGTGTCTCTCCTACCTCTGTCATGCAAATAGATAACGATTCAATATGGGTAAACTCGACTCTTAAAATCAACTTAGATGAAATGTCAATTTGCGAACTAAATTCGTTTTTCACTAAGTGATCGTCTATCATGATCGCAAAGCTTGCAAAACTTGGTACTGGTAATATCGCATTCTTAAAAAAGCTGCCACAAACGTCATGACAGTTCCGTTGTACTCATTTGACTTGTAAATCTAGAGGTTTATCAAAGAATAATCACGTGATTGGTCGTTGATACTGCGGATTCTCATCTTGATGAAGCTGAAGTCACATCTATTGAGAAGTATGAACTTTGGGTTTTCTACGTCAGAAATATAGACTGGATATGAGGAGGAAAAATGATAATGAATATAAATATAAATAAGTGGGACCCGCTCGGGGAACACCCCCTTTCATATTCTTTTTTGCATGACTGCATAAAATGATCCGGAGTGGATAACAAGGTAACCTACAACATTTTAAGGTTAACATTTTGAGGTATCAATTCTCTATTTGAAAGTGATGATCCGGAGTGTATAACAAGGTAACCTACAACATGTTAAGGTTAACATTTTGAGGTATCAATTCTCTATTTGAAAGTGATGCTTCTTAGGATGCATGCTCCCATTGTTTGTAGACCACACTACTTGCATAGCTAGGATATCTTAGGTGCCATGGGGGCAGATTTCTCTTATAGACTCTGTTGGGGCTTAGCCCCATTTTACTTTCATCTCTCCCTTGTACAGCTTGATGGGGTCTTCCCATCCTTCATTTATTCTGCGCGGTCTTCCTTCTCCGGATTTGAAGGCAACCAAATTTCTACACTGGTTATCGTTTTCTCATTCTTCACAAATTTCAGGAGTATATTTTACATTATTGTTAAGTAATTCCAATTTGGAAGGTAATCAAGTTTCTATATTGATTATCTGTTTCTCATTCCTCAGCAATTCAGAATTATTTCCCGATCTTGTTCATTTCTAGAGTTGATGATCTTTACCGCACCTATCCTATTAACCTGTATGGAAATAAACTTATTCCCACAGCTTTTTTATAAAATCTGAAAATAGAACACCCTAATAGATTACAAGCTAAAAAGCATTCCCTAATTTATAAAAGGGGGTGTCTCCTTTAGCCACATAATAAATAAGAACATAAACTTAGACATCCTAACGATACAAAAATAGCAGCTAAATCATTAGCGCCGCATAAAAACATTGCTCCTACAGTAGCTGTTAATATAAATATTAAAAATTTCAGGAATTGCCATTTGGGTCGCTAAATTAAGCGACCCTCCCTTCCGCGTTTAGTATCCACGTGAGCTCATATAAGAAAAGAATACTTCATTTTCATGGTTTTATTATCCATTGGATAAAATGCTAAAACTCTTAAGAGTTCCTGAGAGTGACTTGTAGTTATTATGCAACCAACAAACAACTAGGCTTAGAAATTACTTAGTTTCTTACCCAAAGCTGATGATTAAGCATTTAGCAAAACTACGTGTTTAACCATGCTTGTAGCCGGACAATCAGTTTCTATGCTTTCAGCGGGTCAGTTGACGTTTATTTCATGGAAGAGATCAATAGGAAGGGAAGACCCATGGTTCCTCAAAGGGAATTGATCTCCACGGATTTGCATTTAGACTACTAGTTAGATCAACTGGAACAAATTGACAGCTACCGGTATCGAAACCATGATTTTCTACGTGGTGGTTTAGAAAATATACACGCGGATCCTGCTTCTGCTGTTAAGGAAAATACAAGTTGTACAGGGCTGAGCTTTTGGGAACTTGACAGTTACATGAAAGACGCCGTGGCATCTCAGCGTTTTGCAAGTCGTGAAATCACTATAGCCTACCTCAACGTGTCCTTCATCCAACCAGTCACTTCACTCACAAGAGTCTCAATGTCTTCAATCACTTGCTGACGGGTCCGATAGCTTGCTGAATCAGGAAATGACTGACCCATCTGCTTGGCCACATCTGCAAATGGAGTGTTGGCAACCAGATTTTGAAGAAGATCTGAACCTCTCGTTACAGCATCGAGCATCCCTGGGGGAACTTCAGGTAGAACCTTCAACAAGATTTACAAGGAGTTCAGTGATAAGTTTTAGGGTAAGAGGAGATATTGAACGGTACCAAAAATAGAGTCAAAATAAAGGGGACTATTAGACGGGGAATCCATCAACATCAATCAAAGACAAAGATGTCCTTTGAGGATGCATGTTGCCCACTCTATTTGCAAATTCAATCTAGTTTACAGAATTGGAAAGTGCATACCGCAGTGAACCTTGAGAATGAATTGAGCTATCTCCAAAAATTCTCCTTTTTAAACTCTATGTAATGCAAACTGACCTGCTGCAATGGACGTGCATGATCTCCCGTAAGAGTTCGAACTGACATATCCAGGTAACCACTAACTGCCGCGTCAGAACTCAACATCTGAGCTAGCTTGGGAGTCTCATCAATCGTGTCATCCTTGAACTTGATGAGCAGATTCTTCCCAACACCATAGTAGGACTTAACCTGCATGTCCATAGCATGAGTAGAGTGGAATAGGTCTCAAATAAGTCAGTAGTCAAAGAGTCAAGGTTTCAAATAAGTCTTCCAAAATTGTAAGAAGTTCGAAGGAAATTATTATATTACGTTAGAGTTAGCTTAGATATGGAACAGAACTCACCAGATTAGCCGTGTCTTCTGGAGAAGGTGTGAACTTATCTTTTCCACTCGCAAGGTCCGTGTAAAGAGGTGGAAGTTGCTCAACTAGTGGCAGAATCTGCTTCACCAAAGGTGGACTAACACTTTGCAGTTGCTTGAGGGCCATCTCTGCCTGCATGCAAGAACATGGGTGAGAATTTGGAGACATGACATTCCTGCATTGTTTTGACAAGAGCTAAAAGAGACATTGTTACAGCATTATAGATCCGCAAGCAGCAGACTAGTAAAAAGAGGTTACAAGAAGTCCTTCATGACTTCGATATCTTTCTTTTTTGATCATACAAGTTGCTTTTGTGTTTCTCGGGCGACGAACCCATATTCAGTTGGTTATTCTTTACTCATAATAAGCTCACTGTTGGGTAGTTTCAAGTCACAACAAAGGCCATAAAGGAAGTAACCACTAAAACCCTCTCTCCATATTATGCACTACTTATGCAGATCTAGGAGTGAACTGCTCTATTCAAATGGCTCTTGGAGTGAAACTATATCAAGCGTAATTATATCAATTACATCCTTGACTATGACTACGTTTGGTGTATAGTACACAAATTTTACTCAGGCCACATACTTAAGTTACACATTTGAACACAATGCGTGAGTTACTTAAACAGACACAATGCCTCACGGAATCAGGGTTAAGAGAGCAGTACATAAGTTATGAAACTTACCCCGAGTCGTATAGTCGGAGAAGCAATGAGTTGGCTTATAATTGGGGCAAAATTTTGGGCCATGGGTACAATGACAGGTGAAAAGAGTGGAATTGCCTTGTAGGCCTCCTGTGGTTGCAAATCAGAAGCGTGTCAGTTCTTACATCACGTGAAGTTGACAGTTATTTGTTTTACAAAGAGCTTCATGTGCTTTCGCACAACTTCGCTTTCAAAAACAAAGTTTGTAGAGAGCAATCAAACAACTTTCCCTTTTCCTCGCAGTATCTAATCATAAAAGTGTCGATCTGTGAGGACCTCAAAACAAAAGAACGTAGATAAGAGTAAATATTGACAACCTGGAAAGGAACAACCAGTTACAGCATACCTTATTGTTAAACGACATCAATATGTTGCCTTGCCTTTGCACGGCATATCGTGCTCCTGTGATCATCAATACAGATCGTTACATCCTGATTTTATCCAGCACAAGTACTAAATTTGATATTCTTGCCAAACTTACATATAGCCTAGATGGAAGAGCGAGACAGTCTGCACAAAACCTCACTAGCAGTTTACTACCCGTAAACTAAACTAGATGCATTGACTGCACATTATTGCATACGTGATTTCAAACTGCGCAAAAAGTGCAGAAAATATGTCTCCAAGTAGAGAATTACCAATCAACATCAGCGCCAAGGATCCGAAAGAATGGCCAACACCAAAAACAGGTAAAGAGTCGATCTGCTTTCAACAAAACACTGATATTCATGAGCTTTAGTCTCCCACGTATGGAGCTCGTATTTTGACGGGTTTACATTGGAAAAGTTAAGATACAACTATCTTGTATTATATATTATATATTATACTAACTCAAATATTATATGAAGCAACACGTTCCAGACAGCAACACGTACGACATCGGTCATTGAAATCCACGTCCTCTCTTCGAAGGAATCTTTTAAATGAAAATTGTGATCTCCGAAGTTATGATCTCCAGTTGCCCTGAACCCTGAAGACTCAAGGAAGAGAAAGCACTTACTGAGTCATCACGGAGATCACGCATGCACCGATCAAACTTGAATTGAACCTCATCTGCAATGCGGAGATGATCAAAACCACTTGCGAATGGGGTTGCGACTATAAGGAAACCTCTGCAAACAGGAAGATAATAGCTAAGAGACTAAGTCCTCAGTCGTTGTAAAAAGATTTTGAAGCGTTCAAATTCTTCTCAATAAAACAGAAAGGAGAAAACCAAAGAAGAAACAATGGCAACATTTACCGTTCACTTAGTCGTTCCAGGAAAAGACGGTAGGTTAACTGAGGAGTAGCTCCAACAAATACACCACCAACAAAGTGAACTACTGCTTTTGGACTTGTGGTCGGCCGAAGAACCCAGACACCCTGGACTAACAGAAGCAGAGACTCGTGTCATGAATTTTCAATAACACAGAGAATACCTAGGGATGATCTACATAGTTGGTGGAATGTACTCATTCAAATAATGTGCTCTAAAACTATAAATGCCACTAGTCACACGCTCGCTGTATTACATCCTTGTGGTAAAAGGTAACAGGTTAGAGGTTTAGACGGCTACATAATTCGTGTTTGAAGTTCTAGTATCCGATGGAAATAACTACAACCTGGCAAGAATCCATGAATCTGAAAGTATCTTCATGCTGACGGGGGTACCTTTATTTCTTCCCACCGACCGGCATCCCCATATGTACCTTGTGTCCTTTTAGCTGTTTCAGCAATAACTCTAATCAACGAACGAAACATACATTGTTGTCAGAATAACTCTGCAGCTCACATGACCACACACCAGTGGCAAGAGTTCAGCATACATATTAAAAACTCCACAGAAACACATCGTATTCAGTAATGAACAAGCAAAATCTGCTGAAATTGACCACATGACTCGAAACGAAAACTTCCTTCACCTGCATCTGTACCCAAAAATGAAAAAAAATTGAGCATCCAGAAGCTGAGCTGTTTGATGTCCTTCTAATTCATCACGAAACAAGTTCAGGACTGCAGAAATCATTTAGCATAAGTCCAAGAATTGGAAATATGCAAAATGATTTTTGCAAGCAGGCAGCTATCGTGTTACCGTAGGAACTGAGACGTCTGACCGCGAATGAGAAGCAAGGAAGCAAAAGAAAGCCAAAAGACAATTGAGCCACCACACCTTTCTATCTGACCGTACAGTTGAACATTCTGCTTCTTCTCCTTATCATCGATGCCCCCAGGAGGAGATTGCCCCGAACTCCTAGCTCGAATCCCCCTAACTCCATTTCTACAAGACTTCAAATTCACTCCGCTGCTGCTTCTTCTCTGCATCCCCCGTGGCAAACTCTCTCCAATCCTCAAACTCACACAATAACCATTCCGAAGAAACACAGACGGCGTCGCACAGCAGCATCTTTCTCTCAAATCAATTCCAAGCGTCCTGTGAGTGAAATTGGACCCTGTGCTCGCAGTAATCTCAATGAGCTGCGGCATGATGATGATGGTGACAATTCAATTCACTTCCAGAACCAGTCTCTTCAACAAATAGTTTCTCTATCAATTCCTAAAGATTGAGCAGCACTCCATTTGCAGATTGATCGAACAATTGTTGTCCCTTCATCCAAAATTACAAAGAAATTTGAACAGAGTGAGGACTGCTGTGATTACATCTACGATGTATACAAACGGATTTCCTCCACAGAAAGAGAAAGCTTAAAGAGGACGTAATACGGCGTTGGCCGGAGAACGACGAGAAGTAGGCGACATACATCCACATGATTGTCCACTCCGTTCTGCATTCTGTCCATCTTAATGTAGACGGAGTAGTCAACCTTGACTGTACACCGACACGTGGCCAAATGGAAGTCGTGATGACTGGATCAAATTATCACGTCCAAGATGGTCGTCATATACTATATTAGTGTACTCTAAAATATGAGAGAAAAAGGCTACCATATAGAAAGGAAGGCCACATTATGGAAGACCCCATCCGGTAGTATAATGGAGAGACAAACATGGTATAAATATGATAAATCTCTTTGAGTGCAATCTCCTTGTCCTTCCTATCATGTTTGAGAGCTTTGACAGGAGGATTATGGGAATCTTTGATGATATTATTGGACTAGGGACATTTGAGTGTATGAAGGGAGATTTTGCACATAGACAGATAGGTCTACCAATCTCTTGTGGAGGGGTTGGCTTGCTATCTATGGAGGAGAACGGTACCCATAACATTTTTGGATAATTGTGCTCTCTCAGTACCCTTATTTTCCTCTTATTTTGTGGTTGTTGATAGGCCGGTTTTGGAGAGTTATGTGCCAAAGGTGGAAGAGTGACCCTTTTCTCTCCAGATGTTATTGTGGTAGCCGAGAGACAGTATGTCCCCATGAGCACACAAGGAATTTCCATCTTTTGCTTCACTATCATCAGATTGGACTAGAGGTTTACAGTCTTCCTTGATGGAGCGACAGTGTGAGCATACGCTACCTTCTCTCTTAGTTGACTCGTCCATTCCTCAAGCTACTAGAGCACGTCTTCGCTCTTGCCCTGGCAAGAATGCAGGCTCTTGGATCCTAGCTCAACCGTGCATTAGGGCATTCCAACTTGCACCAACTATGTTCTCTATAGCGATGAGGTTCACCTAGGTTTGGTCCACCCATCTGCATCTTCATTACTCACTTGTGAGTGTGGTTCTACACTAGATGCAACAACGGTCCATATAACATAATGTCTTTTTGGAAGATAGAGGATAGCTACCCATGATGCTATTAGGGACATAGTGTTTGCTATGGCACAAGAGAATGGATACTTAGCTTGGAGGGAGCGTTTGTATGCTTTATAGACGTACATGTTAGGGCGGACTTATACTTGGTCCAAGATGATCAAGTGACAATAGCGGATGTTGTGGTTACGGACCCTAGTCAAGATATAGTTTTGGAGGGAGTGATTACCCATCCTTTTGGAGGGGCGGCGAGTGCCATAGCAGGTCGTAAGGTCTCCAAGTATAGGGGCATGCAACAAGGTCACCTCTTTGTTCCTCTAGCCTTGGAGTATATGGAGCAATGGACACGACTTTCAACACATTTGTCAAGGAATGCAGGAGAGCTTATCATGTTAAGCACTAGGGAGTACCACTCTCACTCTCATACTTTGTAGTATATTTTAGACAACATGTGTCCGTTGCTCTATAAAGACAATGGTTGGAGCAATCCATAAGAGAGCAATCACACTAGGTGATGCTCCTTCGGATGCTCTAGTTGTTTGTAGATTGGAGCATCACCTAGTGTGATTGCTCTCTTATGGATTGCTCTAACCATTGTCTTTATAGAAAAATAAAATGGGGCTAAGCCCAAATAGAGGAATCATATTTTTCACATAGACTATATTGGGGCATATTTTTCATATAGACTCTATTGGGGCTTAGCCCCATTTTACCTTTTTTTTATTTCTCCCTTGTACATCTTGATGGGTTCTTCCCATCCTTCATTTTTTCTATGTTGTCGCCCTTTTCCTTATCGCACCTAATATATCTTATCACTATAAAATATTACACTACTAAGCACTCCTCCATTCCACACTAGACATGGCAAAGGCAGTTTTCAATGTTGTACCCAATCCCCAAGCATAACATTAGCTATTAACAACCTAAAACTAAAATTCCAAATTAAATAGTAAATTCTATCACCTTCAAGTTTGGGGTCTAGAGTTTAATTTTGTAGATGTTATATATGGGACCGGTGCTTAGGAGGCTTCCTTGAAATTTGTGGGTATTACTTTGAGGTTTAGGGACAATGCCTCTGTGTTTTGGGAGCTGGTCTCAAGTTGGAACCTCGCCATGATATTGAGAGAGCTCATCCAAAAGTTTAGAAGCACAACTGATGTGTTTAAGTGGTTGGTCACTTAATTTTGGGAGCAATGATAGGTGGGCTTGTGATTCACTAATCCCCCATAGCTCACCCCAAAGTCTAGAGGCTTGGCCCCATGTTTGAGTGGCTCTCCTTATATTTATGGCTAGGCTGAATGTTTAAAAGTCTAGGTGTAATGTATAGAGGTTGCTCCTAAACTTCAGAGATGATTACCTGATCCAAGTCAAAGAAAGGACTGTGTTGAAGTAAAACAAAAACTTGGGTTGTGGTTAATTATATTTCTGCAACTATAAGAACTCTTAACTTCTTGGAATTGCAGAGTTTTGCTCGTAGGTATCATGTGCTACTATGTTGTATATTATAATTAAGGTTTTGGTAAAATGGAAGCCCTTTAATGTTTCTACTTCAGAAGAATGAAAAATATTTATGGTTAATTTTTAAGCTAATAAAGAATATACCACCAATGTTGAATGAAACCTTTAAGGTTTAACCTCAACAAAAGAAAATTTGGTGGCTTATTTTGTTAATTAGAAGTTTCTTTGGGTGAACAATATAACTCTTCTCAATCAAATTTCATGTCCATTTCCAATTAGTCCACAAAAGAATTAAAGAATCTAAACTATCAATAGAAATTTTGAAGTATGTCTTCACATTAATACAAATTGACATAGTTACCTTGGAGGTAGGATATTAGGAAATGAGTTTAGAAGACATTGAAAGAATGGGATATCCATAACACATTAAGTGCAAAGAAAAACATATGAAATGCCAATGAAATGGATATATTAATCATAATGAATAGTAATTGCATAAATCAAATGAAGTGAATCTAACTGTTTGAATGTAGTGGCAAGCAAGTACGTAATCTAAATAGTTTCCTGCTCAATACTAGTACCAAACTATGATACATCCTGCAAATGATAAGTTCTAAGCAAATAGGAGAAATAGACCTCAACTTGAAATCAAAGACCAATGTATATTTGATGATTGTTTGGTAAGACTTTAAAGATAGAGCAATCTAAAATTGAAAGTTGGGCTAAAATCATCAAGTTGAGCGATGCTAGCAAACTATGAAAACAAACAAGCCTGAATTGAGTGAGGATTGGGTGGCGTGGAAGAAAATGGGAGAAGAGTGGATGATGTCTTAGCTAAGTAGGAGCAAAGTTGAAGCTGACAATCATAGAAAGAGAATTAGGTGAGAAACAATGAAGTGTAGCAAACAAGGAGAGGTATGGATAGAGACATATCCAAGACACAAAAATTATTTAATGATGAAATTGTAAAGAAGAAGTTCATTAATAATATGAAAGGGGAGCAAGAAGTAGCATCAATGCACAAGAAGGGTCAAGCTAACTCAAATGGGGAATGCAAGGGCAAAGAGCAAGTAGGAAAGAAATAATAAAACCACAAAAGAGAAATGTGCAAGAAAGAGAGGCACTAAAAATGATTGGGACCTTTGGGCATAAAAAGCATGGTCAAAAGTTTGAAAGTAAAGGTCAAGCACGTTCAAGACATTTTAGATAGTGAAAATAAAGGGAAAACACATTAGAGAACTTGCTGATAGAGAATGGTGATAGAGTGGAGTAGGATGTGATATGTTCATTGACTTTGTCAATCAACAATGACTAGATGGAAATGTTATATCTATCTTTAACTTGAGTTCTTGTAACACCATGGATGATAATGACATGTAACTTGAGTTGCTATAACTCCATGGACTACAATGACATGATTAATTATATTATCTTATGGCATGTCAGAATTAAGTTAACACATGAAGATTTATAAATGATGTTGCAATTGGTACATCTCTTTGCACCTCAACTCACTCCTTGCTTGGAAGAGAGAATAGAGGTTCTCAACTCCTATAGATGCTAAGCGCATGATAACTATGCATGTCTTTTCCTCAAAGAACATCCAATAGAGAATAGGCTGATATAGTGAATTAATGTGGAATAGGCTATCATGGACCAATGCAAGTCAATATTTATTGTAGAGTGTGGCTCAATGAGGAGTAAAATTCCAGAGATAGGATAATACAATCAAATTAATCCAAGGGCATTCTAACTATCTTTAGGCTATTGATGTTGGGTCAGGCCATTTCATTCATGCTTAATCAATGGATAATGAAATGGTAGACGCCATAAAATGATACATTATCTATCAAGTTCATCAAGAAGTGGGTTCATTTGACCTTGACATTATGTACCTCACAGATCCACAAGGAAAATTGGTGATTCTATGGGAAGAGGAAACACAAATTCCATTACTTGTTACTTGTTATGTTACCAAACTTTGGAGAAACTTATTGCATCCATCCAATAGTCATGCTAATCAAAGGAGCATATAGGTCATTTTGATTCACAAATGTTATAGATTCATAGTAGTTGCAATCAATCTAACCAAAGTGAAAACAACATATATGCTATCATTACAAGATATGTGCCTATACACATCCACATGCTCCCACAATCAACAACTTACAATGCCCTTACTACAAATGCATGACAAAAGAAAAGGGAAGAAGGAAAATGTTTGTCTTCCACTTTCACAATAGAGCATCTAGTTGGGGTATTATTGGGTAGAGATTGGAGATAATACAAGTTGATAATGCTTCTATCGCTAATATTTGAGTAGTATCATGCGTTATGAACTTAAGAAACTCATGTGTTTATGGCAACATACAATTATGGACTTGAAATAGACTTCAAAATGAAATAATCTAAGCACACAAAGGCAAAAAATCCTTGACACAAGGACACTAAAGATGATAATATTCACCTTTGCTGCTTCCATTAGCTTTGGTTAAATGAACACATTAGACCTTGATTGCTAGAAAAATCTAGGCCACAATTTATGTATCAATTTTGATATGCCAAGGTTAGAATTCTTCCTCAAGAAGAAAACATATTGTGCTTTTGCCAAGTTTGAGATTTAGTCATCTCTTGGATATAGAATCAAAATTTCTTAGCATACACCATGAAAACACCTATCCTCACCACTTGGCTCCAACAAATATACTAGCCATGTAATCACTCCTTGCTAAAATTCTCTTCTAGTAACTAATGCAATGGCTATGTGCATTTTGTCTTCATGAAATCATCTCTTATAGTAAGTAATGCAAATGTGTTGTGTGTATTATGTCTTTATTTTAGGGGTAGAATCCTGTTTGTTTTCTAAGAGTATTAAGACCAGAAAATGCAAGCTTAGGAGGTCAAGTGTGCCGTTTAAGCTAGGGAAGAAATACCACTAACACAAACTGCTTCATAGCTAAATTCCCAAAGTTGCAAATAAATTGCAACCTTCTAACAGGTAGTGAACTCCACCTTCCTTCTTTGCAAACAACTAAAATGCGCCGTGTTTATTGTCATCACCGTACCTCCTCATCACCGTACAACCCTTCCCTCTCTACAAACAAACAGGTATACAACTACAAATCAATGATAATCTGACTCCCGTAATCTCTTCCATCCACAATTAGCCCTGGATCTCTCTATTCACACCCTAGGGTAAAATTCCTCAACCCGTGCAGTTCTCCTTAACTCAACCCAAGAGACGTCTTAACACACAAATTCTTTGTTCATCAACATGGCCCATAATCAAGAACCAGAACCATCACTAATCAAAGATCAAAAACTCTGTACACTAAGAACTACTTCTCTCTATTGTCATTCTGTTAGTTGGGCTTTCGCAGAAAGGAAAGCAGAAATTTTTTAGCCCCAACCCTAGAGATGTCATCCGGGTAAAAATACATTTTCAAGAACAGATTTCGAGTAATAAGGTTTATTTCATGTGCCGCAAGTATAGCCAGAACCGTAATCATAATCTGGTATTATACAGTACGAAGCAAGACTAGTCTATTGCATGTCTTTCGGACACCATAAAAGAAAACACTACCAGAACATTCAAACTCCCATAACATCTTAATCACATGCAAAAAATCAAATTCCATCAGCCGCTAAAGACCAAAAGACATTGCAGTCAGCTAAGTACTAAAACAGCATCTATCCTTTGGTCTTAACACTTGAACCGTAAACAGTTCAAGGATCTGACTGCCGCTAAAGACCATAAAACATTCATTGTTAAGGAACATGGCTCTAGAACCAAATTTATCATAGACATAGATTTTTAACTTCACTTTGTCTTTTTCTAATTGTTCTAGGCTTGCTATATACTTCTATGTTAACATTTTATACTTCACATCATCTTTTTAATTTTTTCCGTACTTTTCTAGGTTGGGTTAGTGGTTTAATTCTTCATTTGCACAAATTTTATTTTTTAAGTAATATAAGTCCTCCTTGTTTGCCATTAATGGTGTCTAATATTGCTCACACGGCCTCATATACCTCGTCCCCCTAGAATATAATCGGCTTGAAGGGTTGAAAGAATCTACCATGGAACTAGCGACAAATCGATTTTATTGATCAACTTTGGGATTAATTTTAGATAAGATCAAGGACAACGACAAAGTATGCGAAGAGTGCTTGGTCCCAATCGAAGTGTCATTTTAGTAAGGCCCCACAAAACTTGGATTCCGAACATGAGGGGGTCTCTAATATGATATAATCCATGCAAGGTCAGCTCAGGCAACTTTTTCTTTCAATTTCGATTATATCTATCTAATTACGAGCTCTGAATAAATATAGAGTTTCGTAATTGTTGCCGCGAACGTACGAGGTTTTTCAAATTATCTGGGAATTTAAACGTGCAGGTGATATATTTTGAACTAAGATTTGTCAAGCATATTTTTCGTCAATTATATATATATCACATTCTCCGTTCTACACGGAGAATTTCAATCCACCAATATATTTTTGAAATTTAGCGAGTGTTTGGTAGAGAGTATTTTTATGAAGATCAATTTTGACAAAAGGAGGTGAAAACCTTACAAAATCTGAAATTAAGAAAGTGCGTGGAGAGTACTACAACACCTGTAGAAACCGAGAAAAGACTTACACTATAAGTGAATCATGGCATCCCAAGTGTGAGAATTCTTGAGAAGAAGAGGAAGTATGCATAGATCAAAGAGACTGATCATTTCAACAATCTTCTTGGGCTGGTCAAAAGACCAAGGTTGGTGGCAACCTTGGTCTTTTGAGGAAGGCATGAACTTTTGGTACAACAGAATTCGAACTAAGAGACTCTGAATGATTGTATCGTGCCACCGGAGAATTTTTATTATTTTTATTATGATGAATCACTTTAAACAAGAAGGCAAAAGTTGTTTTTGCAATTGTCTGAAGGATCAAAGGATCAGGAGTATTACATTAGAATCAAAGTTGAATAAAACATGCTCTCTTTTCCTTTATGCGTGATATCTATGGACAAGGAGCTAATTCCACTCATCTTGTGTTGAGTTCTATTGGTTTTTCTAGATAAAAGATATATTGGGACTAGATTCTTAATTGCTTCTTGAGCATGTTAATGATGACGTAATGTTAGGTAGTAACACTTTTCTTGACGAGGTTGATATAGAGAAAAATTCACCAAAAAAGAGGTAATTATTCAAAAAGATACCTCAATGCAAGCTAAAACCGGAGAGCATACAATACTAAAATTGGTTAAGAAAATAATATGGAGCTTGAACAGCCTACAAATTCTAGTGTACACATAAGTCAATTGGAAGTGGATTTATAGGGAAGTCAAAAACCAATATGTCTAGAATTTAGGAGAATTCTTGAAAATAAAGTAAAAGCTTTCTTTGATGGAAGATAAAATGAAAGATCTAGTTGAAAAAAAAACCTAGTAAGAGAGAGAAGTATTACAATAGATCAAAAACATAAAAGTACCACATTTCTTAAATTATATAGAGATGGAAAGTTGATAGAAGAAATCAATACTACCCTAGCTAAAATAGATCAATTATAAAAAATCATATAAATTTTGCTTCATATATTATAAATATATTTTTCATCTTTGAACCTATATTGTGTTTGAAAATTTCTCATTTCTATGTGTATTTTTGATATTAATTTGTTTTTATGAAGATCAAATAGAGTTTTAATGGAAGTGTATTCCAAATATCTATGTGTATTTTTGATATTAATTTTCTTCCATGAAGATCAAATAGAATTTTAATGGAAGTGTATCCAATCATAATAATCAAGTGTGCAGTAAGCAATATAGAATAGAATGGGTTCTTTATTACTTCTTTATTGTGCTCTCTTTTCTCCTTATATTCCCTATTTGATTCTTCACATATTGTGATGTTTGCTTTAGTAGTACATTAGTCATCGTATTGATAACAATTTTGTATATCTACCATTGTATAAATAATGATTTGTTACGTCTATAAAATCAAGAGGCATGAGAAGCAATCAAAACTTGTTTTTGAACAAAATCTACTTACACTCTATCTTTTAATATTAAAACCTTACATTGCTATGATGTTTTGTTTAATTTTTGGTTTGCATCTACTCAATTTTTATTAGAATTACCTTCAATTATTCTATAATTACTCTAAGGTCAATAGAGGATGTTAACAAGAATAAAGGATTAGGAAGAAGAGAAATTCAAAGTATTTAAGGTTAGAATTGCCCCATGAGGTCATTCAAATCCGTGTTAATGCATCACCTAATAATGAGAGATTCCAACCCTTGGAAAAGAATTGTAAAAGATAGAGTAGAGAAATATGAGATGGAAGATCATAGTGGAAGATCAAATGAACTCTCAAATGAGGAAAAATCCAAATGCCTAGCATGAGCTTTGGCCTTGGTATTTATAGGTCACTTAGGTACAAGGCTCTCAAGAAGCTTCCAAGGAAAGTTCCTTCCCAAAGCATCCTTTCTTAGAGTGCAAGTTAAGCTAATTGCTTACGTGTTGTGTAACCTAAGCTAGTTGTAAATTTGGCATACAAGTTACTCAATCCTTGGAAGGTTCTTAGATGCTTCTAGAACAATCTTAGCATTCTTAAGTTATGCTAGTTCTACCTCCTTTTTGCTATATGTAGTTGATTCTACTAGCTTGTTAACTTCTACTAACTCTTCTACTAAATCCATATTATTATAAGATCATCTTGCAACAAATAATTTAACATATAGTACAATTCCAACTCTTGAAGAACTTATGCCTTAGAAAGTGCAATTCAACAAGTAAAGATAATTTAGCAAATGATCCATTCCAATGGTGATTGAATAAGGTATATAAATATTTTGATCTCTTTTCCAAATAAAACACTACTTGCTTCAACCACAAGGAGATTGTGACTTCTCTAAGCTTTTGTACTATTTGATTCTATTTGATTTCTATTCTATTCTTCTCTAAGCCATTATACTATTGTACTATTTGATACTATTTGATACTATTTGATTTCTCCTTTGTTTTTCTTGTTTTTCTTTTGTATGCATCTTCTCAACTTCTTGGAGCAAAATTGATGTAATCCATTGAGTATAGCTTTGGAGAGAAATAGGTAAAGGTATTTAGTTATATTTAGAATAAATTGAGTTGCTTCTTTATTCAATTAAATGATGAATTGGAAATTCTCTCAATTACATTACCTTTCTTCCGTAAATTAAATATATGTATGAGTGAATTTGAGTGGAAATAAGCTTTCTTTTCCTTGTTTTGTGGCCTATAAACTATATTTATGTTAAAATTGGTAAGTTTTCTATATATATATAAGGTGCATGGGAGGGGCATTGCATAGTAGTGGTGTGTCTCGAGGAGGCTAGTAGCATGAAATATTGTCAAACTCTTTCTTAATATCAATTTGTACAAGCCAAGTGGATGTTATCCACAAGCAATAGAGGTCTTGAAGTGCTTTCTGACAGCTTGCTCCAATGGATCCTGTGGCTTGAGTCTCTCAAAAATTACTCAAAGTGTGGTTTGCCAATTAATTTCTATTCTTGTGCATTTTTTTAATAAGGATATATATGACTATGATTGGTATAAACTCCAGTGCTTTTGTGTTTATAATTCTAGCATATTATTTAGGCTCAATTTTACTATAAGGTATTATTTATTGGGTTTGTAAATTTTCAAAGCTTGAATTGTATGTTTCACCTAATTTTTATATTTTAATGCAAAAGTCTTAGGTTGGCTCTATATTGTTAATAAGAACAAAATTACCACATTTTTATACTTGTTGTAACTTTACTCTACTTCTTATTGTTAAAATTGGCTATACAATGGTACATCAAATCATTTTATGATTTGAGTAAGAAATATTATAGAATAAGATTGGTTATGTTTTTATGTGAAGATTTTGCACAAATATTTAAGAGATAAAAAATAACACATAAAAGTGGATGATTTTATTTGAATCCATGACTCTATGTAAAAGAAAATAGCAGGTATAAATTTAAGAGTTCATGTTAAAAGAGACTTAATTTTAATGCCTTAATCTATCTATAATCCTTTTTGGTGCTCAATTGAAATCCAAGAAAAGCCGTTGTAATCTATTTTTTAAGCTTGAATTCTTTCTCTATATACTTTATATTCTCTCTCTCCTTCAATGACAAGATCTACATCAACTTTTGTTTATTTTTCAAGTTTGGTCAAGCAAAAGTTGTGCAAAATAACACAAAATTTAATTCATTTTATCAACTATACATTCTATAAATACCACCTCCACTATTCTAATACAATGCTCATGGACTACACAAGTATTGAAGTGTTTTTATCTTATCTTCATTTGAAATACAAGAAGAAACAAAATGACCTTGAATTATATAACTTGAACTTCTTAGCAAGTACTCATGACACTAAAATGGATTATTGTTAGCTAGTGAAGGTATATAGGGTACAAAGGAGATGTTTTAAGATATGTTGTGTTATGAAAATTGCAAAGAATTCTTGTAAAAGAAGTAAGGAGATTTTTCCTATGACCTATGATGTATATTCAAGGAGCAACTAGAGCAATCAAAATATGTTTCTCCATCAAGACATGCATACTAACATAATGACTGCAATTAATGAGACCAATACCTCCAAGTAACCCCTTTGTTGTAAATGCTTTTAGTATCAAACTCTTCTCTTCCTTATATGACCACCATATCTCATGTTTAAGTTTGGTTTTAATTGTGAACAAATATTTTTTATGTTAAGACAATTCATAGACTCATCAAAACTCCACAAACAAGAAGGTTTTGATAAGATGCATTGTGACACAACCTATTCAAAGCTATTAATATATAGAAGCTTGCTTTCATAGAATTTTATTATGAAATATTGGATGACTTTTGAAGCAATATAATAAAAACCAAATGATCTAAGATCCATCCTCAGTATTTGCTTTAAAAGTTTCATGAAAATATATGAAGAAAATTTTTTAGAAGTCATTTCTCTTTGTTAAATGTAAAGTTCTTTCTAGCAAAAAAATTTCATGATCTTATAAAAATTCAGCAATTTGGTCCTTTGATTCTTCCTTATCATCTTAAATTTTAATTATTCTCAATTGATAATGACACTATATACTCATCACTAGAATTGTAAAGTATATTTATTTTAATCAACTCTTCTAGCTTATACAATAGCTCATTTTATAAAACTCTATGAGCATTTCACTCTCTATATTATCTTATCTCCTGTTAGTTCAATTTGCATTTTGAGAAAAGAGCACATAAAGCTTTGTATACGAGTTTCTTTATCCTTTAAACTTCAAATTTCAAACATGTGATAACTCAACATCATAAGAGTTGAGTTACAAGGGAGCTTATGGGTGGATAGTGAGAAAACTATAGGTGGACAAAGATTAATACTACTAATAGTGTCTCTCTTGACCACTCCATAGCTTTTGGGTAGAAAAGCTATGGATGAATGAACATTTTTTATTATAGAGAGTAGATTATATATTGTGATTTCTAAAATGACACTTGAGCCTATATTATTAGTTTACCAAAAATTTATTACTTGAATTCACAATGTGTAGGAAATCTAGTTGAACCTTTTGGGTTGTCTTAATTATCAAAGACAAGCAAAACATATAAGATAACAAAAGGAAGACCTATCAAATAGTAGAATGATAAAACATAAGAGGTAAATAAAATTAGCTCCATAAGCATCAAAATAAAAATTGTAGCTTACTACACCTAAACTATTAAAGCTATGTGAGTCAAATTGTCTACATTTCATTATCTTATTCCAAGAAGCATCACCTAGTATGATTACTCTCTTATAGATTGTACAAGGTGTTGCTCTCTATAGAGATATGGATGCTTGTTGTTTCA
This sequence comes from Lunularia cruciata, assembly GCA_948567375.1. Classification (NCBI taxonomy): domain Eukaryota; kingdom Viridiplantae; phylum Streptophyta; class Marchantiopsida; order Lunulariales; family Lunulariaceae; genus Lunularia; species Lunularia cruciata. Next base: position 81,595,057 of record OX419755.1, on the reverse strand, counting down.
AGTAAACTCCAAAATAAATAAATAAAAGTAATATTTCGTATTATCTAGTGTGATTAGCTTTCATTCCCTTCTTAACAAACATACCAAATACCATACTCATAACTCCAAAGCTAGAAGAGCAAAGAGTTGAATTTGCTTTGAAACCCTATATTTGGAAATTTTGGCTACTCTTGTTGAAGATCTCTATACAATTATTCCATTTATAGCCCATCCAAAGATTGATAAACATCCCTCCAAACCGGATTGCATGTGATGTTCATAATCACAATACTTGCCATTGTATGATGGTTTGGGACCATATACAAGTTTATCTTAATTCTTATTATCTCTAATACATACCAACACTCCTTTTAAGTGAAATGTCCCTTCTCATTCTATCATTAACACTTTATATTGTTTCTTAATCGTCTAATAATTTATATAAATTTATTTTAATTCATGTCATCTCTTGTATATACCACCTCTACTTCTAAGTGAAAAATCCATTCTTTTGTGTTATCACAAACACTATATCTTGGATGTTATTATGGACAGTTATCTTATGTCTTCAAAAAGGACAACAAGTCATATGGATTCTTATTGTATTTCAGGTAGTACAATACTCATAAATGAATAATGAAAGCTAGATGCATAGATAAAACTTAAGTGGAATCTCATAAGTATACAGAAAATAATAAGTGCAAATCAAAATGCACTAGTGTAAAGTCTACTTACGATGAGAATAAAAATAAAAACCTATATCTTCCCAAAGCTATAACAAAGACATGCACCAATAACACAAAGAATAGGTGAATCAACTAAAAGAAGATATAAAATCTACTAAAACTATTAATCCATCCAAGAAACCTATAAAACCTCTAGTCCAAAAGAAAAACAAAAGGGTAGAAGATCATGCTGCTTGAGAGGAGAAACAATCCATCATAAACCATAATAATACTATGAATATCCCTCTTCCACCTTCATTACATATATGTACCTCTTTTAAATTTGACATATTAGACAACCACAAAATTGCGAAAGTCACCAAAAGTGTTTAGAGTACATAATCACCAAAAATATTAAAAAATTAATCTAGTCCATAAATTGCAAGCTTATCCCTCGATGTAAATTCAATAAAAATATCTATCTATAGGCCAAAATTCCTTGTCACACTCTCGTCGATCATTCATTTGTCCACTAATATCACTAAAAATCCAAATAATTCTCCTATTAAAAGTTCTTTAGAGTGCTAAAACTATAAAAGAAGGAAAAACCATATAAAAAAAGAATTCTAAAACAATTACTACTATACAAGAGTATTTCAAATAGCACTTAGAAATGTTTTAATAAAAGAACTCTATCCGCAGAAAAGACATGTGCATCTAATTCAATGTGCCCTGCAACTTCTAGGAAACAAGTGCCACATGCACTATTTAAAAGGGCTACTTTTAGAACAAGAATTTTTTGAATCAAGTAAAGTGTAACATGCATCTCAATTTCAGGATTTTAGAATTAAGTGAAGTGTAACATGCATCTCAATCCATATTAGGAAGATAGCCCCAAGATTATGTATTATGATTTATATGATAAGATTTCAACCCATTACGCAGGTTTGTCAAAACGTTACTACCTTAAAGTGTGAAAGTGCATGAAGAGTTTCCGCGAACTTTTTTGGTTGTTTCTGTTATCCTTAGGTGAGCCAAGATTGCAGTTAAAAAGGTCAGATACATGAGATAGATTGCTCGCATCTTTTCAACGTGAATGATGATCACTGCCCAGTCAGAAAGCACCATGGTATCTATGTCGGGATCATGATCGACAAGGCAAACTAGTCCTGTTGTCCACTAGTCATTGGCATGGTTCCAAAGTGAGACAATAGCCCAATATGGAGCCCAGGTGTTGAAATCCAGAAGCCCCACCTAGTTCCAAGATGCGCACACTCCACATCAGTTTTAAAGCATACGATGTCTACAACGACTCTAGATGAACTCCCAAGTCCCTTCTCAGGGAGATCATACATACTGAAGTTGGTAGCTTCATGGGAAGGTCGTTCACAGAGAACTGCCCGGCACAGGAAGAACGACCATCCACTGGTAACAATAAATGCCTCAAAGCTACTGTAGGCTACCCTCTTTTATTGAGTGAAACCAATCTGATTTTTTGCACATAATATTGCAAGGTACATAATAGCAGAAGCAAACAATGAACCGAAATATACATTTCACATGGGCATGGAAACAAGCCAGCTATCAGTTCAGAATCTGACAGAGAATTGACGAAGTGATGAAACATGCATGTGCCTGTACGAGCTCCTATACGAGAGTGTCTGTAAAAAATTGTGAAAAATAAAAAGCAACAGAGACAGACAGCTCACCTAAAAGCTAATGCAACTCAGTTGCCACCTGTACTTGATCATAACTGTGTCATTACCATGACAGTACTAATCAATGCGCAACATTGTTATTTCTTGCTGCTTGAAGTAGCGTCTATCCTCCTCATCAACCAGTACTAAATTTAGGTAGTACTTCACGCTAAACTTGTTGTTGATGTTCCGATATGTGGGCGTCAAATCGTACGGACTGAGGAAAAGCCGAATAGGGATAGACTCTCCTGGAAACAAAAAAGATAACATTCAAATCCGTTATGTCGTAGCCTAAGCTGCATATTTGGAGAATCCCACTCAAACTCAATTCTATTCACCTAAATTATCGCGATAACTAAAAAGGTCGGAATGATACAGTGATAAACTGACCTCGTACGGGGGCACCATCCATTATTTCGTACTTTGCTAAAGTCTCCGTCTCGTTGTAAGTATTTGGTCCAGATCCCGTAGACTCACGCCGCCTGATCTCCAACTCCATGTGCTTGATCTTGATACGCACCAGCAAGAAGTAGATCTTACCAATAATGACGTCCTTGAGATGGTATCTGTGTCACGGTGTCAAAATATATAAGGTGCACCCCTGCAGTCTGTAACTGACAACATCTACGTATAACGTCTGTAAACCCACAAAATGCTTGAATTGGCAATGAGACAACTGTTGAATTGATCAGTGAAACATATAAGCTTCACTCATCTACGAGACAGCAAAACCCTGACAAGCCTATCCATGTCTAAAAACGCAGTAGGAGCTGGACGTACTTGCTCTTGCTGTACTCGAATTCGATATGTAGGCAATCCTCTATGCCAACCTCCATCTGCACACATACTCCCCACAAGAAGGAGAAATTAGTCACGAAGTCCACTGAATAAACCTTGACTGCATGTGCTAGTACACTGGCAAGACAGGACTATGACGACACTGCAAACTGTAGTTGCAGATGGAGTGCTGCCGTGTAAATCACACCATAATGGTGAACGCGTTTCTGGAAATGGTCTCAAGCTCAACTAGAGGTTCTCAAGAGGATCGGTATCTTGTTTCAAATATGAACAAAGTAGAGGAATCACCTTGATGCTGTTGTTGATTTCCGGTGGAGGTGAGAAATTACGTACCTGTTGATCCACACAAGAGATACTTTAAGATGTGCTTTTAAGTCAAGTACAGGTTAACTAACTCACATCAAGTGCCATTATCTGAAGTCCAGTACGAAGATCTAGTTGACTATGCTTATAGCTTTGTCACCTCAAGAGACAAGCATTTGAGAGACAAGCAGAAGCCTTGAAAAAAGTTTAATATATTGAGTGCATGAACATGGAACCCGTTCGTTCAATACGGTTAAAGTTCAATATATTTGAGATGGAATACAGATTCCGTTGTAAGTTTAATATATAGGTATATGCGAGCAGCAACCATTCTGGGAACGGGTTATCCAGAACGCATGAAAAGCAAATGATCGGTAACCAAGATGTATGTGATGCACAATGCTAGAATAGTGATAAATCCACAAGGTAGAATGCATCGAATGTAACCTGAAGCAAAGGCGTAATTGCAACAAATTGAGAATAACATATATCTAAAGGACTAGTAAACAACTTGAAATCGACAACAGCTATGCAAACGACTGCGAGAAATATAAAACGTTATGTAATAGACCACCAGTAAGCAGTGCGTGAACGATGAAAATTAAAAACGTGGGCTGGAGTCGGATAGGAACACTGTAGACACGGGAGGTCGAACCATGAATCAGGCAAAGAGCGAAGGACAATAATAGAGAGGGAATTAGCTGGGGAATGAAGGAGTGGAACAATGCGAGAGCTTATGGATGGTGTGGCTGCAGAGACATATCGAAGTGTAACAGGGTAACAAGAGCGAAGCGAAAGAGGACAGAATATAAAGTATATCACAACAAGTGCTATGGACGCTTGAGTCCTGAGAGACTAAACAGCAAAGTTTAATAGTTTAATATGTAAGTATATGAGAGCAGAAGCTGGGAACGGGTTATTTAATATATAGTAAGTATACTCACAAACACTGGCATGTGAATTTGTTTATATATTCAACGTTAAGCTTACTGCAGTCTAAGAAGAGTTTGCAGCCACTGCCCCCGGTCAGATACAGCCTAGGCACCTACGCTCACCTCTTCACTTTGACGATCAACTAAACTTCAAGAATCATCTCTATGGATGACCCCCGGAGAAAGACGAGAGATTAATTTCACCAGAGCAATCCATAGAGTTATATCCAGGAACGCACCCAAAAGTCCTTGTACTCGACAATGTTCGTAGCATAGCTGCGGCTAATTGTCACCTTCAGGATATATCTGCGTGTTTGAAAACAGTTTAAGTGAGCGGTGTTTTCGAAGAGTACGTCCTAGAAACGTTAAAGTTTTCAGAAAAGGGGTATTCCTCTGAAAGACTGTACAAACGCAAGAGTAGAGAAGTCCAGCAGTTAACACCTGAGACGGACGTTTACACCATTGTAAGACTCGTATGGCATTTCCACAGTCGAGAATTCAAAGGGATAGACCTTCCGGTCTATGATCTCTCCGGGCACATCCAACTCCCTGACTGCACACCTCTAGGTAAGTAAAAAAAAGCATGAAATGATATACTTCTCAAAGATAAGCAGAACAAAGAAAGAGCCGTAAGGGAAACGCTTGCTGCTTATCTATCGTTGCATTTGAGGTGTGAGCGTGGTCTCATGAGTAATCACTTATTGAGACGAGAACAGACAAAACCAGCTCACCTCGTATCTTCAGTTCTGACAACCATCTTACAACCTCCTCAAAGCCAGGACCTTGCTTCAATCTCAGTATTGCAAGGACTAAGCTTTGATAAGGAACGAACGAAATGCTTTGATAAGGAACGAAAAGTTTTCACTAGACACAAGCAACTTACCAAGGGAAGTAAAATCATAGAAGCTGCCCCTGTCGAAGTAGAGTTCTGCATTGACAACCACGCAAAGTCAGCAGCCTTGACTGCAATCCTCCGTCACTCGGTCAAACCCAGGTTGTAGTCCCTTCAAGATTCCCCTTTGATAACTACCGCTAGTGCCTTCTAAAAACACAGTAGCACTATTTCTCCAGAAAATCAGATATGTTGTTTGATTCAGATCTGCTTGGATGTAGCGAAGCTACCTATTTGACCGAGGAGCTCAATCTTCACGCCCATATGCTCTACCTTCTTGCCAGGCAGAGGTTCTATTCGCACCTGAGAAACAAGTTTTGACATATAAGTAGCGAAGAAAAATAGAACTCGCTAAAATATCGTCTTTCTCAATCCTCGGTTCAACTTCCAGAACCCTACATCCAAAACCCGTATTGGCCTGAAGCTGGACGTAGGTCTCTTGCCAAATCGTAATTTGAGACGACGAAAGCTCTAGCAAAGCCAGACCATCATATTGATTCTTTTCTGTGAAACATGTACAAATCGTTATGCGCACCTCTCCCTGCACGCTCTCCTGACTTTGAAACAAAGGAACCGGTGCAGTTTGTCCATTCTCCTTCTTGATGTTTGCCTGAATTGACCAAGACGTTAATTGGTAAAGCGACACAAAGTCCACGTCTGTGACTCTCCTGAAAAACGTGGAGACCATAGGCACGTATGCTGGCAAGGGAATAAAATCAACCACAGCACTGCGGAGAACAGCGAGATAATAGCATGTTCGGGGATCACACACAAACTGCTTATAAGATACTTGGGCTGTGTCAAACAATTAATCTTCCTTCGTCCCCCACTCGAAGCTAACACTGGGTTGCTGAGATGAACATAAGTCCAAGAAAGAGCAATCGAAAGATAGCCGGTGTAAAACAAACCCAAGGTACAGGACATCAAGATCGTTCTCTAAGGACGTCTCCAGTCCTCATTTGTGCTGCATGCTTAGTACTTGCCTGTTTGCGAGTCTCGGCATCGTTGAATTCTACTGTGACAGTACATGGTGGTTTGAACGCACCAATCAAAAAGTTCTGCAGCGGTAAAAGACAAGTCAGAAGAAACGATAGCATTCACGAGCAAACATTGCTAGTCTTGTGCAAGATTTGATTCGTGACAAAGAGATAGCAAGAGATAGCAATGAACACTTATAGTAATTGCAGAGGTAGAGCAGCGATTGTACAGCTCGAATGAAATGTAAGAGGAATTGTCCAGAACTCAGAGGGACCTAAACATAGCCTGGAATTGTTTCAAAATGGTGTGATCTACCTGAACTCGGAAAAAAGTTCACAAAGCACAGAACGATCAAGTTTCACCTTCTGATCTCTATTTCCCTCAAAGTGCGACCAAGTGTGCCACAAACAGTTCGAGAGCTAAGACACGGGTGGGGCCAAATGGTAACTGTTACTAACTTAGCCGCCAACCCTAACAATGAGTCAACAATTTAGATCTAACTTAGTTCATGCGATTGTTTACAATCATCCAAATCCCGAAAAGGAAATTCGTGATCTCAGAACAAGAAACCCGGTCTCTACCCATACTCGGCTCAGAGCCTCACTCACGAGCCCGTTACTCACTCGTCGTGCATGTCAGCCCGCAAAAAAATATTGCACGACTGTATCCTGAAGCTTGAATTTTAACGCAACCAAGTTCTGTCCTGAAGTATGTGAGCGATCGCCTTTCTGGCCCCGAATACACCCTACCTTAGAACCCCCAATCATAATAGGATATCCCTACTCGATGACGATTCACTCCAACAAGGAAACAATGCGAAACCAGAATTCAGATTAAGAAATTACCATTGTGTCCGGCCCGTTAGCTCACACCGTGAGCTTTCCCACCCGTCTGCTCCCAGATCGCAGCCAGATCTTTTGATGAAAACACACAAGGTTTACTTCCGGATCAAGCGGATGGAACGATCGAAGACAGACGCCACTCCCCTACGCTCTACTTCCTTCGTTCTTCCTATCACCACAAGCCACAACACCTGCACACTGTCGAAAAGCACTACCGTAGTTGTTTCCTTCCTCCAAGCAGTAGCTGCTGCAGCAGCAGCTCGTCCGACGCTACATGTTCTGTCGTGCCAGCATCGACGACACATTCCCTTCTTCGTTGCTGTTTTCCATCCAAGAGCACAAGCAGCAGGCGGCCATTTGGTGACAGGCCCCCTTTCCCTCCTCTTGTCTCTACTCCCTCCAAAGGCACGCCTTAGAATCTCGGCTTCGTTTATACCTTCCCTTCCTTCCTTCCGTGAGCTTGGCTGCACTGACTGGCACATTCCTTTAGTAATAAGATAAAACAGTTGTCACCCTCGATAGTTCTTTTAAACACCAATACTTAGATGATGTTCTAAAAGATGTAGAATTCCGTGCTCTTAACTAATTTTGAATTCCGTGCAGTATTAAAAGGTCATTTACTTTCACCTCATTTGCACTAGTCTGTATATAAAAGTGACTCCTAAGTTGAGAAGGGATATTGCAAGATAGAAGTAGAATATTGCTTGTGTTTAACTATATCACAGTAGCAGCCTTAAACATTGAGTATTCAAAAGTTCCCTAAGTGGATTGATAATCACATTTAAACTTTCAACTTAAAATCGGAAATGATCGAACGGAATAACGTAAAAGCTACAGTGAAAATAATTAAGCAAGTGGAAAGAATTACAATATGAGCTAAGCTTAATTAAACTCGTCTCAGTAAACAAAGGTGAACTTAATATATTCACATCGAATTACAAAATTTGTAATTGTAAGTATGAACGGTTCATTAAAACTAAATTCGTAAAAGAAAGATAAGAACCAGAGTTCAACTTTATCTAAGTTCAAATTATACATATGAATTTTGGGTTCCTAATTTAGTGGAATAAATTTTATTACATTTTGAATAGTCTATTCCCCTCTTATTAGGTTGAAAGTATAAAAAAGACATGGACCTCAAGTGTTATGTATTTGTTTATATTTAAACCTCAAAATTAATTTTAACAAAGGAAATATGTATAATGAATTTAGTTAATGAATGGGAGGATCTAGAATTTACAGAACTTAAACAACTAATCTATGTACTTGTCTATATTTAGTTATGCAAATACATACCTTTTATCTTTCAAATAATTTTCTAATAGTCCATATCATATCATGATAAGCCCAATTATTCTTATTTTTTAGCACGATGATCAAAACTTAGAAACCATCAAGCTGCCTTTATGAATTAATCTAGAAATACCAAAGATGATTGAAAATATTATTTAGCTAATATCAATCAATAGGATTATCAATTTAAAAACAATTTTATTAGTGTAGACTCAACCAGAATTTTATTTATACTTTAATAATTAAGTTTATAACATGAAGATTGCATGAAGACTTTAACATAATAATAATAATAGTTATGATATTTAATTCAATTATTTAATTAAAAATAATATTTTTATACCATTTAGAATTCAAATTTTTATCTAATAAGATTTCAGTATCCAAATTAATGTCATATTGACCCATTTTTGTCTTAGAAATTTCATAATATAAAAAATAATTCTCTAAAAAACATAAATAATGCAATTTTTCATCTAGTGTCACTTGGTGACTATCCAAGTTATATGGAATTTGAACTAGGTGCTTAGTATACAAGTTTTAATAGTATATTTATCAATAGTTTGACCATGTGATATGATTGTAAAATTATTTGTAATTCCAACAAATATTTTTATTTGAATTTAAATAATAAATTAAAGATAATGATGGTTTGAATGATCATGTATTGGTTAGAAAACATGTAATATTGATTTTTGCTGATTTCTTGATTTACTTTAGCATTAGTTCTCAAGATATTGTGAGATATATTACCATGAAAACAAATAAAAAATATAAAGATGTAATAATAAAATTAGAAAAATTAGAAAAACTCAGATTAAATATACTTAAGAAATTATTCATATGTTGTAGTGCGTACACATGTTCAATTATGATATTTCATAACAATATATTATAAGTTATTTCTAATTATCTTATTTAATTTTTTATTAGATAGACCATTATAAGGATTGATATAAACCCATTAGCAAGAAAGTAAGGTTATATTCTCGAAGTAAAAGTTAACAAAGCATACAATATGCCTATCATAACAATATAGTATTTAAAAATTTATAAAATAAAGGAATACAATTTAATGTTTATTGAATATGTCACAATATTTATAGTGCCGAAGCTAGTTTGCTTAGATGTTGGAGTAATAGGTTTGGTAGTCATAGTTATTTTGGTAGTTGCTCATGGACTACTTGTTGGCGGTTAGATTTCATGTTCATGTTATTGATCACATGGTAGGACCCCCATCATGTGTATCGTCCACATCGTCATGATGCCATTAGGTTGGAGACTTGGGTCGAGCAAAGGAGTTTACTTTCAAAGTGTAGCTCTAGGGAGCTCACCTCTGTAATGTTGAGTTTTTGAGGTCTTGGCTATGGAGGCCAACGAGCATCACCAAGAGTCTCTTAACTAGAGTGGGTGTGACTTGATTGTAATCAATGCAAGATTGTTGGCAGATTGTTGAGTGGAATATTGAGTACAAATTTGATTTGAGTAGAAAAATGAATTGATTATATCAGAGAAGTGAGCGTCAAGTGAGATCAAGTGCAAGAATTGAGGGCGTTGGTGGTATCTCCAAGCTTGGCTGATCATTGGTACATTTGATTGTGTACATTTGATTGGCTGATTCATTGTGTACATTTGATTGATGCTCCAAGGACAAGAGAACTTTTCAAGAGAGATACAAGAGAGAAAACATAGATTTTACATTCAATCCTCCAATGCCCCAAAGGAGCACCTTCTCTTTATTATATAGTCAAAGAGGATCTCTTCCAATGAAGCTATACCATAGGATTAGGTACATGGATAGGTGGCATGTCAACAAGCTCCACCTTTAGATTACTTGCTTAGATGAGTGAACATGTCGGTTTTGGTCCCATTTGGTTAGTCAAACAAGCATTGATCAAAGGGAATCTTTTAGGAATCTCAAACTCACATGGGTGAGGTACCATTGGAAAGCTCTTCATGAGACAAACCAAGGTAGAGTGCAAGCCAACCTCTCCTCTGATAGAAGAGAAATTCATTTGTTTAGGCCTAATTCATCCGTTTAGGCTTCCAAAATTGCCTCTAAAGTTTTCAAGCCTAGTTTTACTTCTACCCTATTAGTAGAAGTGCTCTTTTGGTGATACCTCTATCTGATCTACATTCTATATCATGTGAGACATCCTTCCAGATGTAACCACTCCAAGTTTCACCTTTAGATCATATGCCTAGCTATTAATTCTAAAGTTTCCAAGCATATTTTGGTTTTTGGTCTATTAGTAAAAGTAATCTTTTGGTTATACCTCTATCTTATCTACTTATTCCATCATGTATAACAACATCCTTCAAAGTCAAAATGCTACCAAACCAAATTTTATCTCTAGATCATCTATCTAGCTATTGGTATTATAGATTGTGGTCCTAGATTTCCTTGAGAGTGATTGTGTATGGAAGCACTATTTGAGTTGATGTAAATTTGGCAATGGGGCAAAAACACTTGCAATTTTTTTGAGAATTGAGTCAATTTGAGCCCAAGAGGTGAATTAATGTTGATTTGGTACAAATTGAGTCCAAAGGCCAAATAGTGTGCAGAAGCATTGGCTAAATTTTTGAGAAATGAGTCAATTTGAGATAATGGTTGTTAAATTTGAGCCCAAGGTAGTGAAATAAAGGTCAATTTGGTGCAAATTGAGCCTAAAGTACAAATTAGAGGTGGATTTGAGAACCTATCCATTCAAATTAGGGATTTGGAAATCCCCATCTTCTCAATTTGAGGAGGTGTGTAAGATTGGCAGAGGTTGGTCAAAGGCTTTGAGGCATATGGTTGTGGGCTAGAGAGGCTACAAAGGACTAGAAGGGCGAACAAGCTAGCATGAGGCTAGCAAATTTAGATGAGTTTTTGGTCATTTTTGGTCATTGTTTGGCAAAATCTACACACAATTCTAGATTATGCGTAACATAATTTGAACCCTTATCCCTAGTTCCTAGATTGGTTCCCTAGCTAATTGGTCAACCCTCAATTGTTGTCCTAGTGATTGGTTGATTAATACATATACACCCGTAGCTTTGGCTAGGAGAGGCAATTTGATCCCATCCTTGGTGACGTTGGTAGCTTAAGAGTAGATAAACATTCCTATTATATCAAATGCCAAATGGTGGGAAAGTCACTCTAGTGTTGGTTCAGTGTTGATTAATGAGATGAGGAGTTTTATTTTAGACTCCTTGTGATTGGACTCCCTCTATTCTATGCTTCTTATTTGTGCACCATGTTTGTATGAGGTGCCTTGACTTTAAAGCATAGGTAATCTAGTGTGCTCTTAGTAATGAGGCTAGAATGATGACCAATGAAATTATTTATATTTCTCTCCAATGAGGCAAGAAGTGATGATATGCGACCGTAGATTGCATGTGGTGATGGTAAGTTACAAGTTGCCCTTTTCCCTAATATAGTTGTCACAATTAGAGTTACATTAGTGAAGTGGTGTTTAGTTGGTGGTGGCACGGGGTAGAGTACTCGTGGTGGTTACAGTTGTGGTTTGAGTTACATAGTCACGTGGAGTTCTTTGGGAATTCTAGAAGGGATATCATGGCATTACATTGTGGGTTTACATAGAGTAGTGCTCGATATCAACTTGTGTCTCATGTCCTAATGAAAGAGGAGATTGACTCTAGTTTGGAGTTTGATACAAGGGCTAATTCAGTTGAGAGTGCACTTGGTGTGTCTTCACTATTGTTTTGGGACATATATAAGATTTATGGAGTCTCTAAAATCCCTAAGAGTTACTCTGGTAACATGCGTACCATTGAGTTTGATGACATCATCCAAGAGTTTGATAGTAGGTGTGAATCTACAATAGATGCGAAACTCAACTTTGTTCACACCTTTCATGGCATGGAAGGGGTTGTCTAGCACTTGGAGGTTCCATCAATGGATGACTATCTTGAGTTCAAGAGAGCTCACTTGGAGAAGATCACTCTATGGAGATAGTATTGGTTTCCAAACTACATCTCCATCACTTTGGACTTAGTTTCTAAAGGTAGATTGGCAATACCCATGATTTTTAGCTCTAGTAGCATTGGTGTGTCTAGTGGAGGTGCATTAATTGGAGATGGTACTAATACAAGTGGGGGTATTGTTGCAAGAGGTGGCGCAATACTAGGGTTAAATCCCATGGTAGAGTTCTTCTAATGTTTGAGGTAGAACTACCAAGAAGTGCAGATTGACAAGCTCAAGAGCTTGCAAGAGTTCAAATAAAAGGCTAGAGAGAGCTTATGCAAGGCATGCACTTGCATGAGATGGCTAATCAATTTCACTCAAATAGTTATTGAGGCCAAGGCAATCCAATTTTGGTATGGGACCCCTAGACAAGGAGTTGTGATATAGATTACATGATGTTATATTATTATAGGCTACCTCACCTACTTTGGTGGTGGTTTTTAGTTTGGCTTAGTGTATTGAGCTCAATATGATAGAAGAGAGAGTGGTGAAATTTGGATTTGATATGAGAGACCTCATCCACAATTGTTACTTCTTCCAGAGAGTCATAGAGTGCACCACACCATGTTGGCTTCCAAGGGCAAAGTGGACATCCTAGATCTTATAGAGCGAGTGGAAAGCCTAGTGCATCTAGACCCTTATCTTCATTTTTGGGTCAACAGTAGCCAATGAGTGGTGGTTTTGCTTGTTGGATTGTGGTGGATCTCACCATAAGAGAGAGTGCACTTAGGGCAATGGACATGATGCATATGGTGCATCATAGTTAGCACAAACACAATGTGACCATTACCACAGATCGGGTCAAATTAGTGTTTGATGCTTTTAGCTTCACCCAAAGTGGTAGGGTTGCTATGCCAAGTAGTAAAGAAGCTCTAAGTCATGGAAGACAAGTAATAGAGTACACATACTTGGTAGAGGCGTAGTACTTGTCCTTGCTTTTGATACAGTTATGGCTACTCATATTCAATAGTTTGAGCAGAGATTGTCTAGCATGGCCATAGCTTAGAGGAGGTCAGATTTTGGTGTTGAGGCTTCCACTTCTTATGTTGGTGATAGAGATGTCCTAGACTTTATGTGCAGAGTAGCACACATAGATGCATCTACCCATAGTGACTAAGAGTGCATTATGTGCTCCAAACCTAAAGGAGTATCAATAGAGTTGGATCCACAAAGAGGAAAGGCTAGTAGACATGTCAAACTTCCCCAGTCTCTCATACTCTTTGAGTACTATAATGACATCCATGATTATTAGTGCAAGTGTGGTAGGTGGTGATGGAATGCATGATGGACTAGATGTTAGTCAACCACATGCTACAAAGATTGAGTCTTGCATGATATTAAAGGTGGCTCAATTGATTATGTGCTTCCTTTTGTTCTCAACCAATGACATGTTTATATTAGGAGTTGACCTAACTCCATTTTTCTGGTTGATTGCCACACTTTTTGAGAGTACGCATGATGTGGTTCTTGCTTTTAGAGTAGAGGTGGTTGATAGTGGAGTTGACTTGGTTGAGGAGCATGGGATGTGCTTAACGACCAATGCTTTATGGTGAATAGTAGCAGCTAGGTTGGAGGAGTTACCAACTAGACTTGCGTTTGAGCAAGCTCAATTCACACCTAGAGTTGTGTTATTGGACAACAAGAGTGGACTTTTGTATTTGATGGGAACTTTAGGGAAGGTTTGTATACCATAGAGGGTCTTATTAGACTATGGTGTGCAATCTCTTATGTTGGAGAAGGTTGCAATTATTGATCTTGATCTATAGAAAAATTGATGTAGAGAGGTGTCAATTTCAGATCTAGACATCTTTAGGGTGGTTTTACACAATACATCACATGTGTGGAGCTCATTGTCCAAATTTAGCCCAATCATCTAATTGATAGCTTTGTGGTGAGACCTTAGGCCACTACAACAATAGCAAAGTCATATGATGTGCTAGTTGGTAGAGTAGTGTTATACCCCATGGGTTTTAGTATTGACTATTGGGAGGAGACAATTTTCTATAGGCCAAGTTGGCAGTCAAGTAAGGGATGGTATGTCACCTACCAATAAGCTTTAGTAATTGCAATCTCAGTTCACTACAATAAGGGACCATGGCATCAATTTTAGCTTTCAATGGTTTTTTATTAATTGACTTGGTGACTTATTGGAGAGGATACCCTAGTACCAAAGGAGCTCACTCAGATTTGGATGTTCCATTATGGAGTTCTGAGGAGGCATTGTAGCAACATGTGGATCAATTGGTGCAGTAGGCTTGGAGTGGAGCCTTTGTACCACCAGGAGACTAGTGTGAGGGTTAACCTTTGGTATCTATTCTTATCCTCTTTGGATACCACACTCATTTTTTGGCAATATCCAATAGATAGAGTATGTCTATTGAAGTTGTTTGGGAGGATTAGCATTAGATTGGCTATGGTATTGCATGCAAGTATACAAGTAAAAAGTTACTTGTATGTGGAGAGAGATGATATTACTAAGTGAGTCTCTCTACATCATTTAGCACACTTGGCTTATTGGTATCTTGAGTTATTACCAATATCAACAATCAAGGATTATCAAAAGACCCTACTAATAGACATGTCTTTGCTAAGGGCGTAGGATTTGGAGAAACATGGTCCCATTCATTAGGTGATTTTTGGATGGCCATGTTAGGGACATACCCATACTAGCCAAGGTCAAGGTCTATAGGATCCCCTTTCTAATATGTTTTAGAAGATGCTACTTATACTTTGACATCTCTAGGTTCATTAGTCTATTTTTCCAACTTACATTTTGGAGAACATCACTTTTATGGGTGATTCTTGTGCACGGATGGTGGCAAGTACACATCAAGTACATTTTTAGATAGGACCTATTATGTTGCAACCAGAGTGGGATCACGGGCTCATCATCTTTGTCTTTTGTAGATGAACTTCTTACGTAAAGAGGTTCTACAACGTGCTTATGATAAGATTCAACAACTAGAACACCTT
The DNA here is from genome assembly GCA_948567375.1 of Lunularia cruciata. Taxonomy (NCBI): domain Eukaryota; kingdom Viridiplantae; phylum Streptophyta; class Marchantiopsida; order Lunulariales; family Lunulariaceae; genus Lunularia; species Lunularia cruciata. The sequence goes on along the minus strand of OX419755.1, from coordinate 81,579,735 downwards.
ACTATTGATGATATTTTGGATGTTGGGTGCCAGTCTCAAATGGTGGTAGTGGTTAATAGGTCACCTATGGTAGTGGTGAACCTTGTTGAACAGCCTAAAGCCACTTTACCCACACTTAGGAGCTTCCTAAGCTCCCGTGCTTTTTGAGAGAGAGGACTTAGACTTGTTTGGGACTCATAATTATAACAGTTGGTGGTGCCCAATACCAATGAGGAGGAGAAAATGATGGGTTTTTGTATTGGTATTGTTGTTTTTATAGTAGTGTTAGAGGCATTCAGACATCAAGTTTTAGGTCAAGCTATGGATTTGAATTGTTTGACCTTGATTGTGAGCTTTGGTTTGGCAGAGCAGCATAGGATGAACTTGATAGGCATCACCACTCATATACTTGTGATCTTAGTGCCTATCAAGACAATTCAAGCACATGCTAAGGAGGATGGACCAAGTGGGCATGTCATGCTTGGGACACAACCAATGGCTATTATAGTTTTGGACTTGGATGATCCAAACATATGAGTGAGTGCATGTTCTCAACGGGCAAAGATCTTTTGGAGAGTGATGCTGATGGTCTTTGAGAACTTAGCAATTTCTCAACCTAAGGATACCTTACGCTATGCTACCATTCAAGGAGGAGGTTATAGACCCTTGACATATTTATTTCATCTAATTAACTATGTATACCTAGATTAGATTACATTGATAACACTTGATGTTACCACATGTTGTACTATCTTGAGAGTGTGCAAGGTTTTGACTTCCAAAGTCCTTGTGTTGGATGGACATGATGGTGTTGTTTGGAAGGATCATGTGTGCAATTGTGCACCATGCCACTTCCCAAACATTGATGGTACTATGGCCCAAGCTTGGCACTTACACATGCATGCTTGTGGTGTATATTATGTGGCTCTTTTGGTGGAGTTGTTACTATGTTGGTGTGTGATAATTGTTTGAGAGAATGGCATATGACATGTTTGACTCTTCCCCTCATGGTGGTTCCTCAAGGACAGTGGTTAGGTCTTAAAAATACTTGACCTATAGCTAGTTCACCCTTTATATGGTATAAATTGCAGACATGCAACTAACGATGGGGCTTGATAGCACTCGGCCTCCTAATCTTTTGTCCACCATAAGGAATATCACATACTTAGAATAGATGGCTATTTGGAGTTGGAGGAACCTAACCAGATAATTGTGGTACTTTAGAGTTCATGTATGACTTATGTGTTAGTTGTGCTTGTATAGTGTATGATGTTGACAATGATGTATATTGTGTAAATATATATATATGCACAATAATTGTATGAGATTTGTAGCACCAAAGCTAGTTTGCTCAAACATTGGAGTAGTAGTGTTTGCAGTCATATTTATTTTGGTAGTTGCTCATGAGCTTATTGACAGTTGGGTTTCATATTAGGGCTACTAATCATATGGTAGGACCCACCATCACTTTTACTAGTTCCATCGTTGAATGTGCCATCAATGGTGCCGTTAGGGCTTTGAGACCTAGGGGTATATTTTCAAAGTGCAACTCCAAAGAGCTCACTTTTTGATGTTGAGCCTTCGAGTTCCTAGCTATGGTGGACAAAGGTTGGCGAGTGTCATCGGGAGTTTCTTATCTAGAGTGGGTGTGGTTTGATTGTAATCAATATATGATTATTGAAAAATTGTTGAATGGAGGATCAAGTACAAATTTGATTTGAGTGGAAGAATGAATCTTTTATTATGGCACTTTAGAATTCATGTATAATTTATGTGTGAGTTGTGCTTCTATAATATATGATGTTGACAATGATATATGTTTTATATATATAATCAAGATATATATTATTAACATTAACTATAATAATTATCTTAAAGATAAACCATATGTAAATAGACTGTTAGATGAACTCTATATCAAATATGGTTATGTATTTATATTTCATAGTTCTAATCTTAGTATCTTTTGATAATTATAGCATCTGGCATTATAGATTCTTATGTAATTTATCTCATACTAGTCTTTAATATAAATTATTCTCTCCTAAATATAGATATGTTAATCTGATTTAATAAATCTCATTATATGTTGTTTTGGTGTAACTCTTTTGACTATTATGCAACTTGGTGTAACTTTTTGACTATTGAATCTCATTATATGTTGTTTTGGTGTAACTTTTTTGACTATTATGCAACTTGGTGTAATTTTTTGACTATTGAATGGAGCATATAAGAAAATATAATTTAATTAAAAATGACATGAATTTTCAATCATGTTAATAGCATGTAAACTAAGTTAGCTAAGAGATCATATTAAATAATCCAACTATTATGTTGACCTACCTTAACTAAGAATTATTAAATGCCATCAATGGTTGGTCTATGTATATACTATAATATTGATAAAAAACTTCTTAATTGGATATGAAATTTTTTATTTGATTTTATATACTTATATATCGTTCATACGTCAAGAAGTTTTATATGCTTCATGAAAATTAATTTAGCTCTTCTTTCAAATAAATCTATATATCAAGAGGATTTTAAGACCAATAAATGAAGTGTAAGAAATAAGATAGACTTTTAATATTATCATATTATTTACCATATATCTAATAGTCTTAGAAGATTCTACATATTTTATATATAATAAGAATATAAAAATAACCATCATTATAAATATAAATAAATTATTTTAATTCCACTTTATATAAGTAAAATATTGAAATGAATATACTAAATCATTGATACACCTTTTATTTGACCTTTGTCTATATTTCTCGTTACCTTCTTTATTATACTTCTATTGTCTCCTCTGTTTTAATTTGATTATGTTGAATAGCTATAATAATTAAAATAAAATAGGCAAAAAATCCCCAACTTTATGAGAGAAATTTGTATTTTTTAAATCAATCTTTCATTTACTACACAACATAATGTAGTAGTAGATACATACCATCATTTTCAAAAACCAATTGAATCATTTACAAGCTCAAAACCATAATGCTAATTTCATATTATATTGTACCTTAACTCCATTTAGTACAAAGAAAATTATTTCTTTGATGATTTTAATAACATAGATGTCTATTTTATCGAGTACTCTTCTCCTTGAATTGAGTAACTAAATACTTGTACAATCTAATGATTCATTTCTAACTCTATATTTCCTCTATTTGCACAATATTAACTCCTCTACAAATACAACCAATTAAGAATCCTTACACAAAGGTCGTTATATTAATCATTCTAGCTTCCTATTAATTAAGAAGATGAAACAATGTAGAATTATATCAATATAATGGGAAGAAAATTTTTTCACTATTGCGTTCAACTACATCGAGACCAAAAATCTCACCAAGAATAAGTTCTATTGAATATAGTAATTACCTCTTTGTATAAGGCCATTTACAAATTTCAAGTTGTCATGGAAGTTACAAACCAATGATACTTTGTATTCTTGTGTCTAATTCCTTCCAAAAATCTAGAATCTTATATTTTCCTTACAGATTTGGAGTCCAAATTCATGGTATACATCAAGATATATAAAGTACAATCTCACTGAATTGAATTCAACTAGACTAGAAATAAGACTTTCTTGTGTTGTTAACATATTTCTAAATGTAGGATCTGACTCTATAAACAAACATGATAGTTTCAAATACACGTGAAGTCCCATAAGATAATTTTAGTGGAGCTTTGCAAGCAAGATCTATAAGAGCTTGCCTTCAAAAAGTAAGATCAATTGCATATAATAAGTATGGGAGAAAAGAGAAACGTATGCATATCTATGAATCAATAATGAGATAAAGTTCAAGGTAACACCAAGAGATATTTGCAACATTGGACTATTATGACTCTATTACCAAGGCTATGAAATTTTTAACTCAAGAAGCAATTCCTAGAGATGATATTATTTGGTGTTATTTAAGGAAGGACAATAAAAAACAAAAAATCAATCATAACCAAAAGGATGGTTTACAGTTTTGGCAAAATGATAATACTACATTATGTCAAGTAAATGTAAAATGTTCACTATAAACTTTTAACTACACAAAATACTTTAAACCATCAATAATTCCTTCAAATTTGGAAAAGCTTGGAAGTATGGAAGATACTATTTGTGATTTTGTCAACCTTTCTTCATCAATGGGTTAAAACAGTGGACACTTGAAAGATGATCCTTTGTAATTAGTACCAATAAATGTCCTATTATAATGTGCAAACAAAGCTCATGTAGAAACTACAAATCCAAAAAGTCATGGTGGTGATAGCACAACCCTCATTGTGCTTGAGTCTTTTAATGATGAGATACCAAGGATATTAGCTTGTTTGCAATCAAAGACAATTATAAGTAGTGAATATCAACTTGTTACAATAAATAGATAACTTCTCATGTTATACTTTATATTGGAGTTTCTATTAGTTTCTCATTCAAAGTAAGTGTTAGCATTTCATACAAAATTACACAAAACAGCCATATAGAAAATAGAAAGGTTCAAACAATTGCACTAGTAGTCAAATGTAGTAAATACAACCACCTCCAATTATTATTTTCCTTCTCACCTCCAATGATCAAATGGGAAGTTTTAGTTATAAAGAGAGCATTCATCAATAAAAAATGGAGTATCCAAGGAATAAGTGCTTAAGAAATATGGGCCAAAAGTAAAGATGAGAAGCTAACTTGTTGTGTTAATATAAATAAAAACATTAAGGATGAGAGACAATATCCAATATTTCATGAGTTATATAGTACTACTGAAGTAAAAATGATTGATTGTATAGCTTTTCTCTAAATTTTAATATTCATAAAGTTTGCTATGGTTTTTAAAAAATAGTCTCAAATTAGTATGTGATGTATTGATAAATTAGAAGTATGGCTAGAAGCTATTTGCATAAAATTTAACATAAGTATAGGTTTATTTTGTTACAAGGAATGGATCTAAACTTCGTGTTCTCGGAGCTTTGCTCCAAGTACACATCCATGTGTACTATTCTTCTCTTTTCTTGTATATGGATTTATCATTAGAAGTTCTAAGCTAACTAGATAATTTGATTATCCTTGCAAGTAGAAATAGAATTTTAGGTGCAATGGTATCATTAGACAACAATATGTAGTAGAGATATTAGAATTGAAAGTCAAAGAATAAAACCAATGGATCTTATTGGGAGTAGAAGGATTCTTGATTGAAATGACAGGGAACTCTATTTAATTATTTAGCTATTCTTGAATTTAAAAATACAATGTACTAAATATTTCATTGATTGATGACAAAAAATATCCCAAGGAGTTATAGCACAAATCCATAACTTTTTATATTATACGTGTGATTTAATTAAATTTTAATCCTAAACTATATAACAAAGGCTTAATATCAAAAATAATTTTCTCTTATGAACATGTACCTATTTGACTCTAAATTTATTGGCCAAGATCTCTGAATTCTATCTTATAAAGTTAATGTCAGCTATAGAGCTTGAATAAAAATAAGTTCATCCTTCATGATGTTAGAGAATCCAAATTTGTCTAGATAGAGCTTAATGGCGTAAGATCTCTCAATCTATCCAATCCAGTCAATATCAGCTATAGAACTTGAATAAAATAAGTTCATTCTTAATATTGTTTTAGATCCAAATTTCTCTAGCTAGAGCTTAATGCTTGGTAAGAAGCTCTAACTTAGTAAAAATTCTAAGACTCAATAACTTGGTTGCTAAACTGATAAAGCTCATACAAAACCTCCATGATAAAGCTTCAACTTTGTGAAATATTTAAAAATTGATGGTTTTGGACTCCATATTTATGGTCATGACCATCCTCTTTTACTAAAATCTATCATCACATAACCTAAAGATTCATAAACTAATTTTGGATGCAAAAGTAACTTTGGATACAAATCCTTTCACTATAGACCAAAACTTATATATATGACTACTTGTCCTAGAGATTGCTTCTAAGTTTCTCATGGAATTTTCCTTATGATTGTTTCTAAGTGTCTTGTTTAGTAGACAACCTTATCCTAAATGAAATTCAATCTCTTATGTGTGATTTTAAATTTAATTTCTAACCAAATTTTAGGTTTCTTTATGAAATGCATCTTGTCTAACTATTGTTGGGAAGATATACCTTTTACAAGACAACAATGGATAAGTTTTTATGATTGATAATGTTCTTTTGTTGATATAATGATGAAAATCTCAATGGATAATTAGTCCTTTTAATGGGTTCTTTTTTGATTAATATATTTGTTGAATATACTAAGTATGCTATCAGAAGAAAGCTATATATACTAGCTTGAGATATATTCTATGTGTACATTAGCCAAATTAGCAAACTATAATTTTATATCTTGAATTGACATCATGTATATCAACAATTTTGTTTTGTTACAAAAGCATGTTTATAATGATGAGGAGTTTGTAGGTAACTTTTTGTTTGTCTAATAAGTTTTAGTTTTATATATCTATAAATATGTTACCTATGTAGGTTATTATACTAATTGATAGTAATGCTTTTTCATGGATATCATATTAGATGCAAAACTATATAGGTATGCTTAATGTTAATAGGTGTGTTTAATAATTGCCATTTTTTATTATTTTTTGAAAATTATCCAAGAAATAATATATTCTTTATTCAACTAGGCTAAGAAACTATTAATCAACATGTGTCAACAAACAAGTAAAAAACTTACATCTGGCAATAACTATGCACTAGAATTCAAGAAATTTAATCCATTGGGCAATTGACCAATTATAAGCAACACGTGAGCAAAGAGAATAAGCTATAGTTTGGAGTTTAGCAAGAACACTATAGATCAAAGTCCAATATAAACCATGAAGCATACAAAGAGCAAGTGAAAAATAATAAGGAGTGAATTAGTTGAGGATGTGCGGAGTAGAATAATGTGGGAGCCAATACCTCTTGTACCAAGATCTTTCATATAAATATATAAATATATAAATATATAATACCTCTATATTTTTCTAGTACTCTAAAATTATATTGTTTCTATTCTAAAGGAAGCATACTCACTTTGGTTTAGGCTATATGAGAAGCACATGATCAAGAAACACCAATTGTAAGAAGAAAGTTAAGTTTACATGTTATTCTAGAATTGATCATCTATGTGCATGTCTAGACCTCAACAACCATTGTACAACATACCATCTCCTTGTAGATCATTTTGGAAATAGAAAATCCACCTTACCATTCCTACTCATCTAACCCTTCCATGGGATTATATAGATGCAAATAAACCAATTAAACCACTCTCTTTATGTAATGAGCTTGCTTACAATGCTAAAACATGATCTAGAAAGAATCCTATGAACATGCAATAACAAGCTGCAATGACCAATCACACATAATTAGCCAATATGATTGGCTCAAAGTGTTGGAATACCTCATCCCTCTTATTCCAACACTTCTAGCCAATCAGATTGGTTAATTGTGTGTAATTGTTCATTGCAACTTGCTATTGCATGGTGATATGATTCCTTCTACATCATGTTTTAGCATTGTAGCTAGGTCCACAACATAGTGAGAGTGGTTTGATTGGTTTATTTGCACCCTATATAATCATGTGGAGGGATGTGATGGATGAGAAAAAAGACGAGGTGTGTTTATTATTTCCCAAATCATTTACAAGAAGATGGTATGTTGTACAAAGGAATGTTAAGGTAGAGAGAGGCACGTAGGAAACACTTGATGATCAATTGTAACACAATTGGTAAACTTAGTTTTCTTCTTACAATTGAGTGTTGGAAGAGAAGGGAAGAGCAAGAAAGGTGAAGTTGGTCTACAATTTCCCTAAATATATAAAGATTGGTGCTTAGCCCCATTTTACCTATTTTGTCTCACTCTTGTATGGCTTGATGGGGTCTTCCTATCCTTTGTGTGTTATGTAGTCACCTTTTGTCTAATATATAAAGATTAGTGTATCATTTGTGTTACACTTTCTCAATTGAGCAAGGTGTAGAAAACATGTTTCTATTTAGGATTTGTAAGCACTCTCTAAACAATTAAAATATGCTCCTTTTGCACCTACTATCATGAAAGCAAACATGGTCAGCAAGTTATAACCACCATGTCCAATCAATTGCAATTGAAAATATATGCACACAAGTTTAGCTAAACCTATGTTCAAAGGTGTATTCTTACATGTTAATACAAATATACTTAGATGTGATGCTTGAATTGCCATGATTTTTGGTGGAAGGTTTAGCTAAGCAAATCTAGAGCCGCATGTAGAAAGAAGTGTTTTGGATCCAAGTACTATTGGTTCTAGCTAAACCTAGGTTGGACACAATTCAACTAGCACCGCATGATTTGGATCAATGTGGTTCAAATAGAGTGCTATTGTACAAAGAAAATTTGAGTTGTATAGATTAAAATCAATATTCTTTTGCATTTTTGAGAAGAAGTGGATGGGTAGGAGTATTATGCTACATGTGATCTACATGCTTACCTTGAATGGCAAATTCATTTCAGATCTTATCCAATTCCATGATGTCTCACTCAACTTCAAAAGATAAAAGTAAACTTTTTACGATAACCATTCAAATCAAACCAGAATGGGTGCCTATAGAAGAAGAAATTCTCATTCCTTTGATTCACAAGCAAAAATCCAAGTTATTGGAAAGGGATGCCAAGAAGGTATCAAGTGCGGAACAAACTCAACTTTGGAAAGAAATCATTGATTTGCTTAATGTAGAGCCTAACGTCACGCATAAATCCATCAAGCAAGTTCAAGCTAAATGGAAGAACCTTAAAATACAAGGCTCACAAGCACAAGCCAAGGAGACATGGGAGAAAAGAACAAATGGAAGAGGTATACCTGGTCCACAATCATCCACATGCGAACAAGAGCTCATGGGAATTATTGGCAACGATGTGAAGCCTTATGACAATGATGTTGATGATTATGCCGACCATCACCTCATGGAAGAAGTTATTAATGTTCCACACAAAGTCAAATTGCAAACAATAGTCTACGATATCAAGGGGATCAAGAGAGAAATAGTGAATTACGCTCACAATTTCCATCAACTGAAACATGAATGCCTATCTAAAGAAAAGTGATATGGAGATGGATCTCCTAAGTTTAAGAACACGAACTCAAGAAGAAAAAGACTTGAGTTGGAAATTTGAAAAACTAAACTAGAGATACAAAATCTTCCATACATGATCTTCAAGTTCTTAATGTAACAACTCAAAGTAATGATTTTAATCTTGAACAAATCAAACATTCTCAAAATGATTTCGTATAATTGTCACCCATGTTAATTTTCTTTTCGTGAAATTTCTTGAGGCAGACTTAGTAGCTTGTTGTTCAACTTGATGAAAGTCGCTCTTTGAAAGTCAACTTGATTTCGCTTGCAACTTCTCTTTCCTTGATAAGAAAATTCCAAAGGACTCTACATGCAAAAATTATTTTCATGAATGTTGAAAATTTTACCGACATTTCGGATGATATGCATGCAAACTTCCATTTCCAAGCCCAAATGTCCTACCGATGACACATCATATGGCTGAAAGAGCATAGTTATAGGTGTTTGGCCCGCATGATTTTGGATTTGGATGTGGAATCATGAGATATTCTTTACACTCGTATTCGAACATCTCTTATGAGCCATCCCTTGATATTCTCTTACTCCAATCTTGTACATAAAGAACTTTCATTGAAAACGCACATGTCATGAGTGCTTCCTGGCCCTTGTACTACCATGTTTAGGAATCACATCTCAACATCACACATCATTATTCAAATCTTGTTTATGCATCCATGAAACCGCTTGTAATTTTGAATCCCTTTTACTAGTCCATTAATTAATGTGGCATCAATTGCTCCAATCACACTTTGAAATCTTGTTCTGTTGGCAAAGTTTTCCCATCGCTGAATTGGTACTGAATCGGATGAATCTTTGCTTGAGTCTTATTATGCTGTCCATTATGTGTGTGAAAATCCTCGGTACTGTAGACTACTCCACATTAAATATACCCCTGTGACCATTTGAAACGATCCAGACTCTGATTGTAATGAGTAGTTTATCATTGGATCAACTAGTCGCCTATGATTTAAGTTTGCTCGTAAGTCTTGCTCGATCATTCCAAACAATTCTTTGAATGAATCGTTGGACATCCTATATCGCTCGTGAAATTCTTCTTGGTCCAATGATCCTAGATGCTCTTCGCCGTCCAATCTTGGTCCATATTATTTCATGCGATGTGGATAATCAATGTGATCTATGAATTCCAAATCGTCCATGCTGATTGTGTTTTATTATGCAACGATCATTTGCGAATTAAAAATCCATCTCTTGAATCTGCTTGGACCTCCTCATTTCAAGTTCAAGTTATGTGATTCAGATTCAAAAAGCATTCTGCAAGCACCTGCGTGTTGAAAGTTGAAAGGTTCATTTGAACGCTTCAATCCCGATCTGAAACGCCTCTAGAGTTTGTACTATGTGCAACCCACTTTTTGAATTTGGGTGGAAATCAATGGACTAGTTCATATTTTAGCTTGTACTTGATGATCATTTTCAGTATAAACTGTTTAATACTGATCATCTTGTGTTTTTTCCCTCTGAGGATAAAGGCGGGTACGGATGAAATTCACCTTATCGACAATCGGCTGTTTATTATGCGGGTGTAACCAAGTCTTTCAGCAACCAAAATTTATTAATGTAGGCAAATCAATATGATAACTCGAAAACTAGACACACTAAATTGGCTGGTATCGAAACGGAACTTTGACAGACATGAGGGGTAACCGAGTTGTTCCAGGGGTAATATTGATGACCACTGGAAATAAATGATAACAGGGGACAAAATTGAATTCATCGCTCAGCTCAGAAGGGTTTCTCTTCAGTACGAGATTCGTCGTATAAGATTTCTCTAGTTAGCTACCAATCTCCTCGCGACTAAGAGTGTTCAGGATTTTCTTTAACAAATAATCTCTTGACCTGAAACAAGAAGAAGAACCAGGTGAGTTTCATCTCTGACACATACACAAAAGAGGTCAATTTAAATACTTCCTTCAGAGCTCAAATATCGGGGAATAGAACCACAAGGAGTGACAAATTGATCGGACAACTAAGTTCACTGATATAGACTACCCCAATCAAACCTTGAAAGAAGAAATTAATCGCTGAATACAACAAGCAAACTATCTCAGTCAGAGCACACAAGGTTTGCCTATTCCATACCTGCTCCAACGTTAAAAACATGATCACATTCCATGATCCCAATCGACCGAAGTTTGGTACGAATCCCTTGTAGAATGCCATGACACCCTGCAGTAAAGGAAGACGTCCCACCATGAGTTTAGTCTTATTGATGAGGCCCTTCTCAAGTCCCTATTTTCTACTACATTCAAAATCACACTTCCTTTTACTTGGACCAAAGCTCTTGAGGCAATCCTCCTTGATGCTGAATGAGCTGGTATAGACGAATATGGATACTTAGGCATAAGTTAAAGGGTCTGTTCTATTACGTCATTTTTGAAGGTCTTCACAAAGCAATCAATGGTGCCCTTGTACGCTCCCGTTGAGTCTCCCATCATTCGGGACTTCACCTACACATAAATTTCACCAAACACAATGATCCAGCATAAATATACAAACAAAAGTAGCTGGCGCTCAGGGACCTCATTGCCACATTCCAGAACAAGGACAAAATACATAGCTTCTCAAAAGCAGCACCAAAAACTGCTTACCACATCAACTGGAGACCCAACACAGACTGCAATGAATCCGGCTCCTAATCCAGAGAGAATGTGTGTAACAATATTGTCGGAGAATCCAGGAAGCTTCAACAGAGTCTGGAATATATACAAAATAAAAACTTTAGCAAACAGTCCCGGGTTCTTCTTCCCATTTACCAATCACATTTGGTGAGAGTTACCGCCAAAGCTTCAATCTCTTACCTAAACTTCGGTACCGAATACTGTTTGCTAGTCTCCTACATTCGTGCTGTAAACCCTCTAGGGCAAGCACAGGTACTCAGTTGGGACTTTGGAATAATAATCTTCTCTACGGCCAATCGGAATAGTCATCCACTGGAAAGAGCAGATACGCGACACTGGAAAACTACACTAAAATCCAAGTAGGCTCGAGGAACCAAATTCTGCTAGTCTCTTACCACAGGTGCATTAAGCCCTCTACAGCCAGCTCACGTGCTCAGTTGGGACTTTTGGAACAATTAGATGTGTTTTCGGCCGATCAAAGTAATCATATACTAAAACGGGCAGATACGCGACACAGGAAATACAATAATATCCAATTGGGCTCGAATTCTGGTGGTTTAAACAGCACCAAGTTTTAAAATGCTTTCTCGCTAAATCGTATGACTCGTTTCAGCTACCAAAATAGATTCTTCAGTCTACTGTCAGCTGGAAATCTAGACCGTGTGATGCGGAGATTGGGTTTTGTAACGAGATGAAGGGTAAGAGACCCAGTCTGGTCTTCAAGTAAAGATCAATGACTCTTCATTGTCCTTTTATCTATTGGGACAGGCTATGCAAAAGGAGGAGAAATGAACACGTTAGCTGCTCTTTTGGAAGTGCATAGCATGTCTTCCCAATTTTCTGCAGTTGATCAAAATAGTTTCTGGTCCCAAGGTGACTTAAATGATCTCAAAGAATCTGTATAACAATCTCAATTTACATGTTTGCTTTACAAGTTAACGAGGAAATCTAACCTCTATTCTAGGAGTTCTTTGATGTATAGAGAGCAAGCTCCAGGAGATGATTCATGCGCACGAGATTGGGAATTCTGCCTACGGAAAGGATCTGCTCACCTGTTTCACTTGATCATAACTCGCAAGTTCAGCAGCATTGATAAGAGCATTCCGCGCCACATTTGGCCCAAGCCCAGTCCAAAGTGCTTTAACACCCTCCTGTCAATAATTGATCTCCTGAGTACGTGAGTTATGGAAAGGTGCATAAGGTGAACCAGCAACGGGCTACAAATTGCAGCATTGTTCTTAGGCAAATAGATTTCTTTACTGAAGGTTCTAATAATATGCTTCCAGTCTAAAGAGATGAGGCAAGGACCTGCTTCACGATAGTCGAATAAGCATTCATGGCTCCACTGTACCGGCGTGGTACACCAGGAGGCAGCTTTCCTTCCGCCTGCAATCGGACCTTTACCAAATCAGTAGGATTTGCCACTGTTATAGCTAACGCACCTGCAAAACGGGCGATGCACAAAGAAATGAGAAAGTTTACACCTTATGCATGATAAAACATCCAACTTTGGAAGATGCATCGGCACTGCAGCCAAACAATTACACAAACCTACGACTTGCGGCTACTTGCAGAGATAAATGCTAAAAGATGTAAAGAGTGACTTCCATAAGAGAACTAATTCCTACCTGTGGTGAGACCAGCGGCGACCTTTTTTATAAACGGCACATCGCCAACATGATCTTTCCCCACATACAAGTCCTTGACCTGCTCTAGCCAGAATCAGACAAACTGACAGGTTAGCTCAAGTCTGAATCAACAAATCTAAAAAAACTACAGGATGAAAGACAGATAACTGAGTCACAATCAGCGTTTGTCAAATGCTACTGTGGCAGCGAAACCTTACAATTGACTAAGCAAGACGGATCTAAAACATAATCGGGCACTTCGTGGTGGGCTATGCAGAACAAACTATGACACCATGGATTGCAAAATGGAATCACAAATGGAAGAGTACTGGTCATCATTTCCAGTACTCGAGCTAATAAAGATCGGAACAGCAAGTCAAGATTCAACGAAACGTAACTTCATGAAACTTTGAGAAAATGCAAGGAGAAAGCTTCCTGAATGATCAATAAGGACTTTACAGGTTCATAGAGGCCGATCCGAAGACCTCCAAAGAGACACTGCCTGTGAAGACCTGGAACAATCCCTCTCCACAAAGAAGTTGCACCTTCTTCACGCGCAATAGTCGCTATTGTGCCCATCATTCCTTTATATTTCGGCTGAACATTTTCAGCCCCGGCTAAGGCCTTCCCTTGCAGTTGGAGTCTCACCTTGGCTGTATCTAGAGGGATGGTACACGTCTGCACACACAGTCGAACTTCAGACATCAGCCCTCCTAAAAGTCTATCGACATATAAGGGTAGTGTCTTTACAAGTTTGTCTGTTCAACGAACTTCTTCACTTAAAATCTCATCCTAAATTCTGTCAGAGCATGTGCGAGGTAGGCGTGTTGCGGTCAGAGAGTAATAACGGAAAGGCTTTCAAGAACTGATTCAACACCTTGAGAGGAATAATCTAGAGAAAGTTAATTGAGTACATCCAAAGAAAAGAGCCTATCATGCCGTATGACTGCAACAGAACGAGCGAGAAAAATTTTGCAAGTTGCAAACCAATGAAGTTCTGTGGTTACAATCAAATGGAAGAACACGAAACCAAAAGCATTGCTGAAAACCAGTGGCAAACTTTTAATCTTCCCCAGAATCAAGTTATCAATGTAGATGAATTTTCTGTCTAACAACGATAATGATTTGACTCGGCTGAGAAAGCCACTTGGATTGATCCATATTTAATGGGGTGGCGTTTCGAGTTCAGAAGACACGTGATCAGAATGTAATGTTCCCTAATACAAAGAGCTAAGTGACTTTATGACGAACAACTGGAAATGATGAAGAGAAAGAGTGCCCGATATAGAAATATGAGCTAAAAGATGAGGCTCCTGCTACAGGAGGTGAGGTGTTCAGTGTTGGTCAACAAATGCCCAGCAAATTCGGTCAAGCATGAAATTAGCCAAGAGTTGTATGTAAGTAGAATCCATAGTTTATCTATACAAGGACACGGAAAAGTCAAAAGAAAGAGGAAGATCAAGTGAAAAGTTGAAAAATAGCTCGTAAACACAGTCGTGATAAGCCTCTTAGAAGCGAGCTCCTCTGAAAGATATAGAACATGTTTGAATTTTCTTTGGACGTTCGTGTGAATGAAACACCAAACGTATCATTCCGAGAATGAGGTATGCCAAGAGATCAGAGCTAAGCGTGACGACCACAAATTCTGCATGAAATGAATTAGATTTAGAGTCCTGGATCTCAGGAACACAGCTGCATTACTGATAAGGATACTTTGACATCCTTTCAAGAAGGTACAAGCAACAATGCTGGGGTGTCAGAGAGTTGTCTGCATGAATTTTCTCCGAAAATTAGTTGCGCTGAGTCCAGAGGAATTCAGAGAGATTGCTTCCCAGAAAATCGATAGTGAGTAAAGGTGAGCATAACAGTGAGGACACTGAGCATCGTAATGTCCCAAAACTCTCTCAATTGAGTGATAATTAGTTGAGTGAATGTGAGCATACGGTGGACCTAACGCAGATGTTGCAAGCAATTCAAATAAAAGAAGCAAAGAGGAGAATTATTTTATTTTATTTTTTGCCCAGAAAGACGCACAAACCATGCACATGGTTCATTATGAGCTTTGATGGCACTTCCTCCAATGCATTTCTCCCTCGTAGGACAATGGGAACGGTCATGAGGTGAATGAGTAAAGTGGCAAACTCGTACGATCTAGAGCTTTGCAACTTAGATGGACACTAATTGGCAGCTAAAACCACTATTTAAGCTAGAAAATCATGAACGAAGGAGGGAATCTTGTCTCCAGATTAAACATTTAAGTCAACACTCCAAGAGAATGACGCCGATCTAGAATCACTAAAATGATTCTGATCCAACCCCACTGGAGCATGCCGAGCTCAAACCCCAAACTCGTGCGGACGGGTGGGTTGATCGCCAAAGAGATTGCAAAATTGTCACTGCGATTCCATACTTGACCGCACAAGCTATCATCTACCAAATTTATTTCGCAAACGCGGCGTCATCTATTGAACTTCAGCAAAAAAGAGTGAACAGATCTACTTGCATATCTCACCTCAGCCCAACAGGCACTAAACGCACTGCTCGCAAAAGTTGCACCTAGGGAGATTTTCCCTGTTGGCCTGGGCTTCTCGTCAGCTACCATTGTGCTGTGAAGTGCTTGGCGCGCGGGCGGTGGTGCTCCCTCTCGCCTCACGCACTTGCAATAGGTAGTAGTGGACTTCGCGAGAGAGCGAGAGGAAGTGCAAGTGAAAGCGCCGTATACACTACACAGCAAAGCAGCCCTTCCGCATAGGGAGAGGGGAGTACGCTACAGCAAGAGGTATGAGTCCGTATGACCCTATGACGGACACGTGGCGACAAGGCGGAAGTTGCTACACCCTGCACGCATATTGCCGGTACCGTAATCCGTTCACAGTTTCCAGTCAGTTTCCGTCCCTTGGGTCAATTTGTCTCGTTTAGTAATTCACGGGGCTCGATAGTAGTCTCAAAGCAAGACGTTCTCTAGGAAAACGTGGGTGTCATGGGAAGTCTGAACACGTAGAGAAGATATGCATTCACTTCTCTCCTAACCGTTGCATGCGAGAGGGCGTAAGAATTTATCAGCGGTCGAATTTGGCCACAGGAGTCGTGTCCAGTCCGCTCAATATTTCCCCGAATCTGCCAAGGCAAGGCCAATTTTGCCCAGGAGTAACGCAGCCATGTAGTAATCGACCTCCAAGAGTCAGAGAGAACGGAAAGGACTTCGTAGAGGTAGAGCTCAATTCCATTCGTACGAGGTGGGAAACAAGTGAGTGACTTCCATATGTAACATTTTCTCCACAAGATCTTACTTTACTCACTGGGGGATTAGCGTACCCCATTCAAGTGACTTCATGCAAAGGGGCCAAGAAAATCATAACCGAGTACTTGCTTGAAGGGAAGCCCTGGACCGTGGTCACTGGTACTTGCAAATGATTCGTCAACATGAACGAAGAACTCTTCACTTCGGAGAGTACGAGATCCTGCGTCTGAGGAGATGTTGTGATCCTAACTCACGCAGAGTTATGTTCGATGTTTGCAGTCCAAAAGGGACACAAGTAACTTAACCTTTACATGTGTCGATCATGCAACAGCGGGAGGACACTTTCGCCAAGATGAATCAATAGCTAACTTTTATGCCAGGGAAGGGCATCACCCTTCTGGTCTTCTCATACATACGAGAAGACTGAGTAACTCTATTTCCTTTGCAGCTTTCACTCTCTCCCGCTGTTGACGGGTCTAGGTGTTGTACAGTGGCATTGTCAGGATGTCGGGGTTTGCGACGGGCACCGAATTTTCGGGCGCTGCAATTGACAATCGAATGAAGCGACGGATGAGGTTCACACCCTTCATGCAATGGGAGTTCAGAAGAGATTTGTTCAGAATGCTGAGAAACATTCGGCATATGAAACCTTCTATTGATCAGGGTCCTCCCCAGCAACCCTCCCACCAAGTGATGAACAAGAAAAGACAAATAGTTGAAGAAGGTGGGTACAATACTGAACACGTTCACTGCCTACCAATTCTTCATCTCGCAAAATTCCTGCAGAGTAAGCAAGAAAATTCGGTATTTCTAAAAGTATCAGTGGAAAAGCTTTTATTGCCTCGAGACTGATATCAGAATCAAGTCAAAGTTTGAAATAGCTCTCAGGCATCAGAGGAATTTACTGAATTGCATAAGACTGGCGTATATGCCAGGGAGGCTAAGGTGTATTGAGAAGGAAAATCAACAAATTTTGGAACGTTTGCGAAAGATTCACAATCGCCCTCGGAGTCATTTCTGTCATCTGAAAAAGAAAGGCGACCCACTCATCAAAGGAGACGCTTTCAGGTTAGTCATCTACTCCGAAATTCTGAGTATGTCACTGGTTCATGCCTGGCACTCCCTCGCTCACTGGAACCCATCTTACAGTGTAAGTTTTATCAAGTCTGCCGGGTTTAATGCGACCTGAGAGCAGAAGCCGTTTCAAAACGGGGAATCACACCCGCGGAGGACAGACCCGACCCAAACCAAGCACATGTAAATCTAAGCGACTAGTTTGCCAGGTTATAAATTATCGTTACCACTAAGAAGAATTGCCATTTTCTTCTTATCTGGCTTGTAAGCTTGTCCAAATACCACCAGGCATGGGCGATTGGGAGAAGCTCGCAGCGCGTCACAACCTCTACAGTGAAGCGCAATATTTGCTATCTATTGTCGTCGGGCCTTGTTATAACTAGTGCGAACATATTTGGATATCAGGTTGAACAAGCCCTCCGGTCCCCCGGGATATTTGGTGCAATTATACAAAGATTTAAAGTTGGCAAACCCTGTGACAAACCGCAAAAGCATCCGTGTACAGCAAGAAATGCTCACAAGTGCCATGGAAGTAGTTCAAGCATCAAACAGAAACAAACCTTCCGAAGAGCTCCTAGACAGTGTGGTCCAGTTGACCCTGGCAACCGTTGAGGAAGCTCTCTTATCTCCGGATGCGACGAGCTCTGAAGCTGGAGCAACCTCCGAAGGCGACAAAAGCGTCACATTTGAAGAGCCAGTGCGTAAGGATGGTGAAAGCATAGACACGCTTGCAAGCTCTCATGCAAAGCCAGTCGAGCCGGAATCTACAGGCAACTAAACTCACCACCTCTTCCCTCAACGCTGCTCGAACTGCCATATATACCAGTTGTGTGCTTGCTAGTAATGTCTACCGCTGTCTATATCTTGCCTGTTAGATCATCTATAGGTTCTTCTCGGGGTATCGACTCGGGGCAAAAGGTTGCTCTCACAGACCTTGCTTTACCGCGCTAGAAACTGACTAGTTGGATCTGACCAGAACGAAGTTTGTAACTCATACACCTGTATTGTCTCCGAACCCTTCTTGTCCTTCGTTGCCTTATCAACCGCTTCACGCATTCCTATTGCATCACACGCTGTTTTTAAAGGTACCAATCCTGTTGAACTGATGAGAAACTTGGCGGGAAAGCTGTTTGGCTGACTGAGAAGCGCCGCTCCATGCCGAAAGCCGCCGGAGGTAGGAAACGTCTGTTACATGAGGAATGGGAGCACAAGCCGTTTGCAGAAAGATCTGGTGTAGTTCCTCTTGATTTATCTACACACATACTTCGAGCGCCAGTGAAAGTGTTCATGCTATTGCTTCGGAGTCGAGTTTTACTCAGATCAATCAAACCAAATGCATTGAGAAGACTCCAGTCCGCCCGAGAAGGTATCCCGCATACTCGTCTTCGATAGTGTTTCACAGAGTTGGCGACGAGGTTGCTCGACAAAGTTTCTGCTGCGATTCGTTCATTGACAAAACCTTGGAAACACAAGCTGGACTGGACAGCTTCATACGGATTCCAGGACCGGGGTTTAGTTTCTCGTTCTTGCCCCAGAAAATTGCCGAGAAACAGTTGCAAAGGTATTTGTAGTGCAGGAGAAGCCTCATCGTGCCGAGGTGCACGATGGGGTCCCTCTGTACTACTCAATTGAAAATATGATTCTGATGGCCAGAATGTAAGTAGAGTACATATTACTTTCCACAGAACTTGCAGGCTCCTTAGAACTTGAATTTTGACCACGCGGGGAGCTTTGTCGATACTGTTGAGGAGAGAACTATACTGCGGTAGTGAGCTTCAAACCAGTCCTGATCGAAGAAACATAGGTCTCGAGTACAGTTCAGATTTATTCATTCCTATTGAGTGCACAAAAGCTGTACATCAGCAAAAGCTGTACATCAGCAACAGCAACCTTGTTAAGTACTTTCTCCTTCATCCTCCTTCATCCTACGATATCGTCTGCACAATTTGGTGTCTATGTTTGAGGGCATATCTATTGGATTTACTTCAAGAATGCCTCTCTTCACAGCTCGGGTGAAGAAGCTACAATAGACGAAAGTTGAAGGTAGGAAGAGTCAAGAAGTCAAGAAGACGCTCGGAGTGACTAACGAGAGGAGACAATCAAATACACGCAAGGACAAGTTATAAGCGACTTTTAGGGACACAATTGAGCATGGCTGACGTTGATATACTCTTTGTAGGAGAAAGAAGAATGTAGGGAAATAGGAAAATAATCTATCTACAACAGAAATGTATGAAAATCTCATGAAAGAATGAAGGAGTTTTCAAGAAAAGGGAACCTTTGGGCAGGAGTGAGAGGTTTGGCAATGTGTATAAACTCTCATGCTTGGAACTAAGATGATATGACTAATTGTACAAAGTTAGATCTTCATCACATCTTCATATGGCCTAAGTATTCTTGGAGTATCTACACAATCATAGGATTTTGTCACAAGTTTCCTAGATGTAGCCCTTGTAAAGGATATTCTTCATGTGGATGACCTCCCCCTCTTAGGAGATTCATAGGTATTTGGTATACTTTCCTCTTGTATTGCCGGTAGACTGACCTACCTTGTTCTCATGGTTCCCCTTCTATGACCTTCTTATCATGTTAGAAAACATTTGATAGGCCATTCTATGACCTTATCGCGTTAGAGAACATTTGATAGGAGGATTATGGGTGTTTTTGGAGATATCATTGGACAATGGAAGCATGAGTGTGTGACAAGGGATTTGGCATGTCAACAGACATCTCTATCTATCTCGTACAGACAGGTAGGCCTATTATTTATGGAGGAGATGGCATCTATAGCATTTATGGGTAGTTAGGCTCTCTTGGGCCCTCTACTTTCCTCCTGTTTTGTGGTTGTTGATAGGCCAATCTTAGAGAAGCGTGTGACCAAGGTGGAGGATGGGTCTTTTTCTTTCCAAGTGTTATTGTGATAGATGAGAGATGGTATATCTCCATGAGCATGGGAGGACATTCCATCCTCTGGTTCCCTACCATCAGATTGGACCAGAGGTTTGTAGTCTTCCTTGATGGAGAGAAAGTTTCAACATATATTACATTCTCTCTTTGTTGACTCATCCATTACTCGTGTTATTAGAGCAAGTCTTTGCTCTTGCTCTAGCAAGAGTGCAAGCTCTTGGATCCTAGCTTGACCGTGCATTAGGGCATTTTGACTTGCACCAAGTACTTTCTCTACATCAATGAGGTTCCGCTTAAGTTTGGTCCACCCCTTTACATCTTCATTACTCACTTATGAGTGTTGTTCTACACTAGATGTAGCAATAGTCCATATGACACGGTTTCCTTTTGCAATATAGAGGATAGCTACCCACAATGCTATCAAGGATATAGTGTTTGCCATGACATAAGAGAGTGGATATCTTATTTAGAGGGAGCTTTGCAATCGACACGAGTCTACATAGTCGTATACCTTGTCCAAGATGACCAATAGATAGTAGTAGATATTGTGGTTACGGACCCTACATGTGATGTTATGTTGGGGGGGTGATCACCCATCCTCCAAGATGGGTGGCAAGCAGAGCGGTAGCAAGCAAGGTCTCCAAGTACAGGGGTATGCAACAAGGTCACCTCTTTGTTCCTCTAGCCTTGGAGTTGTACGGAGCAATAGACATAGCATTTGACACATTTGTTAGGGAGTGTGCAAGACCATATCATTCTAAATGTCAAGCGTATCACTATCACTCTCATATTTCAATGCATATTGAAGGCCAAGTGTGCACATTGCTCTATTGAGAGCATTAGCTAGTGCAATCCATAGGAGAGCAATCACACTAAGCAATGTTTCTTTGTATGCTTAATTGTTTGTAGACCACACAACTTGTATAGTTTAGATATCTTAGGTGATGTAGTGCAGATTCCTCATACTAATGCTACTAGGACTTAGCCCCAATTTACCCACTTTGTCTTTTCCTTGTATGGCATGATGGGGTCTTCCCATCCTTCTCGCTATTATGAGCGGTCACATACTTCAAAGTTAGATATTTGTCTATATATTTTATTTTTCTTATTAAGTTGCACACTCTCTATATATTCACATTTATAAACTTTAGATGCATCTCCTTTGTGATCTATCATGGGCAAGCAAGATAAAGTTATTTGCACATCTATGCAAATTATTCATAATTTCATGGGATAATAGATAAAGAAAGATTTGTCCAATGAAATATAATTTTGTGGGAATTATAATGTACTAGCAAGGGTATCCATGCATTTCCATGGTGAAATACTGAGTAGGATACATAAAAAGTAGAAAAAGTAGTTAGATGGGAAGACATATACTTGAATGAAACAATGCACATACAACTTGGATATGAGGATGCAAGAATGAGATCCATATAAGGATCATGAAAAAAAATATGTACAGTAGAACTTTCATAGCTTATCCCCTTTTAGTTTATAGCCTCGTCCAGCTTAAAAAATCTAACCGGTCCCAACTTGGGCACATAATGTAGCTTATAAAACCCTCTTTCCTTTTATCTTATAAGAATTTTTTGGTCTTTAGATGGTGCATTAGCTTATATTCTACTACAAGGGGTTGGGAGCTGGGTCCCATTGCCAAGTCCATTCATCTTATAAGAACTTGTTAGTCCCTAGACGGTGCATTAGCTTATATTCTACTACAAGGAGTTAAGAGTTGGGGTCTCATTGCCAAGTCCTTGAATGGGGGTCAAGGAAGCAGCTGCCAAAAATTTATTTATTTTGGTGAGAACTCATATGTACGTGGTGAGTGTACTACTCAATACATTAATGTGCTTTTATTCAACATTGCAAGGATAAGGTTGATATGCAATAAGGGTCAAAAGAAACCAAGAATGGTGCACTACACAAGGCTCTCTATCCAAATGCGAGACATGTAATCCTTGATGTAACAAATGTTATCTATAATCTTCCAAGGATAAAGAAACACAATAGAGAGAAAACATGAATTCCACACTCAAACTGCGATGCCCAAAGGAGCACCTTCTCTTTATTATATAGCCGAAGAGGATCTCCTCCAAGGAAGCTCGACCATAGGATTAGGTACATGGATAGGTTACTTTTTAGCAAGCTCCACCCTTAGATTACTTGCTTGGATGGGTGACATATCGGTCCTAGTCTATCTGGTTTGTCAAACAAGCTTTGACTAGAGAGAATCTTTTAGAGAATCTTCTTATAGGAATCTCAAAATCACATGGGTGAGGTACCATTGGAAAGCTCTCAATGAGAAAAACCAAGGGGAGGAAAGGCCAAACTTTCTTATGTTAGAGTGGTTTTGCACATTGTTGAGACCTAATTCATCCGTTTAGGCCTCCAACATTGCCTCGGAAGTTTTCAGGCCTATTTTTGCTTCTACCCTATTAGTAGAAGTGCTCTTTTGGTGATCCCTCTATCTGATCTACTTTCTCCATCATATGTAACATCCTTCCAAATGATCATATGCCTAGCTATTGATTCTAAAGTTTCTAAGCGTGTTTTGGTTTTTGGCCTATGAGTAGAAGTACTCTTTTGGTGATACCTCTATCTGATGTACTTAAACCATCATGTATAACATCCTTCTAGTTGTTACCAAACCAAATCTCATCTCTAGATCATATGTCTAGCTATTGGTATTACATTATCTAATCAGTTTATCTGGTCCTCATTTTGTTGTAGGAGAAAGAGGGCTATTTGTGTTGCTCATATTGCATCTTCTAGTTTGACTTGTGGCTTCTTAATGCTTTCATTAGCTTCATTTGCTTCTTCATAAGGATCTTTGGAAGTTGTTTGTGCATTGTCAAAACTATGGAGATTCTTGATGATGTCATGTTTTTCTTTAGTGCATCCAACTTCTTGCTTTGTTCGATAGTAGATGAGATTGCAAATGTCCATAGGATTCAAATATTGAGGAAGTTTGACATGAAATTCAAGTTCTTGTATGACAACAAGTTTTGGCTCCGCTTTAGGCATGTCAACCTCATCTTGGTTTAGTGAGGTAATTTTGCAATGCTTAAAGCAATTTGCAATGTCTCAAGCACTACATCCTTTTTCCATGCCTCAACCGCAAGCATGATCCTTTCAAGGATATCAATTTTCTTAGGATCAACTCATTTGTCTTCAAGATTCTCAAGAAGCTTCATATGGAAACAATGACGGTAGTATACCTTGAAGCAACAAATGATCCTTGCATCACAAGGTTGCAATTTTCAACTTGTATTTGGGCGGGACATAATAGATAATTGTATTACATAATTGTTGCAATGCCACAACAAAGAAATGGCCGCTAAAATTGTCCATGATGAGGAGCATCTTTTGATTACTCATTTGTGCATCAACCCATTTGATCTACTCAATAAAGATAATTTGAGGTATCCAAGCCTTTTGGTTTGCATGGTAGAAACACCCAAGATATCCCAATTGACATTCTTAAACAATGGTCCATTGAGATATTTTCCAATGACCTATAGTGGAAGCTTGTCACTCCCATCACCATTGTAGCATATGGCCATTGTTAGGTACTCTTTGCTCTATTTTCTTCCTTCAAGAAATAGAGCAAAGAGTGCAACCAAGCCATCCATTGGAGAACTCAAACTTCTCCATGTTTGGATAAAGTGCCTTGAGGAACAATTCACCTTTTGACTTGAGCAAGTCACCATACATACTCACTTGTGCTTGGTGAATGAGAAACCATTGTTGTAGTGCAGTCTCCATGAGCGGATATGTAACAACCAGTTGACATTTTTTACTAGGAATGTTGTAGGATCCATCATTGTTAGCAAGAATGGTCTTTGCTTTTGCTAGCATTTCCAACACCAATACTTTGAATTTCCTTACCCAAACTCATCAAACGTCCAATGGACAAGCACTTTTTGCTTTAATCTTGGTTCACTTTGATGCTTCTTGCATAGTGCTTGCCACATCATGTTGGTAAGAACCTCATATTTATTTGCAATTTTGGCTTTTGTTGCTTAGGTTGCATCTATTTTTGGGTTGTATTCACCATAGAGTTGTTAAAGGGATGGAGATTGAGAATAGACAACATGTGTTCCTTTGGTGCAAAAGGCATATGATGAAAAAATGAAGATAAATGTAACACCATTAGCTAGACATATTATCTATAGGGGGAAATTGGCTTTGTAACATCTAGAAGGATGTTATATATGATGGACTAAGTAGACTAGATAGAGGTGTCACCAAAAGAATACTTACACTAATAGTGTAGGAGTTGAAAACACCCTAAAAACCTCAAAGTAAATTTTGGAGACCTAAATGGATGAATTACGCCTTGAAAATGGAAATTTTTCTCTCACTTTGAAGAACAAAGGTTGGACTTCTTCCCCCAAGGGTTGTCTCATCAAGAGCTTGCCAATGGTACCTCACCCATGTGATTCTAAGCTTCCTCCAATCAAACTTCCTACAAGAATATTCTCTAAGGTTTCCTCCAATGAAACTTGTTTTACCAACCAAATAGAACAAGGACTGCCATGTCACCCATTCATGCAACTAATTTAAAGGTGGAGTTTGCTAACATGTCACCAATCCATGTATCTGATCCAATGGTGGAGCTTCCTTTGAGGGGATACTCTTTGCTATATAATAAAGACAAGATGCTCCTTTGGGGCATCAGAGTATTGAGTGTTGAAGCTGTGTGTTTTTCTCTTTGGGAGTTCTCATGTCCTTGGAATATTACATAGAAAGAAGAAATCCGTGCGTTGAAGACACACCCGCTGAGTTTTTGTAGCACCACTTGCAATTTGGTTACCTAATTAATCTACTATGGTAAAGTGGCATATAAGCTTACACTCTCATAGCTTGTAATCCCTTTTGTTTTATAACTAGCAAGCGGTCCCTGTAGTAGCGACTAAGAGAGGTTCTACTATACATGCAAAGGTATCTTTTATTGCAATACATAATATAATCATTTTAACTCTATATATGAATATTTATTTTCCTTTTTAATTAATAATATCAAAAATATAGTAAAATGTGGTAATATATAATGCTATCAAAAAAGAAATTTAACAACTTTATTGATCTACAAGCGCTATAGCTCAGTAGGTTTATGTTTCTTTTATATGTCATATGCCACGTTTCAATTATGACTTATGTGTTTTGAGTGGTTCTTTACATGTCTCATATAGCTTTCATCCATCTAAAATATCAGAATTCAACTTCTCATAAGTTACTAGAATAGAACAAAATGTGTTAAATAAATTTTTATAGTATTTTTAATATAATAATATTACAGTTAATAAAGTATCACTCCATCTATAAAAACATATTTTGAATATAAGGAGTCATATCATGTAGGGAGTATTTTTAATATTAATCATTACTGTCTTTTCTTCTGATATATTCATGAAGATTTGAATATTGAAACAATTAAATTTTATAGAATACCCATTTATTCAAAAAGATCAATATAACCATTTGCATATGTGATACGTGAGAGGGATATATACCATACATACTATACAGATATATACAACTATACCACCAAGTACTTTCTTGATGGTATTATCTTTCCATGTCATGTAACAGATTTAATGATGAGATATTTCAGTTACAATTCAGTTAGATATTTTGGTTCTAAGTCAAACTTCTTAAACCTCTTAGAGACTATCTCCGGCATAAGTAGCTATGTACTATTTTAGACACTCTCTTCCTTTGGTCTTCTAAAATTATATTCCAATCAATAAAACCTCTAGTTATTCAATAATGCATTTAAGTTATACTTGATCTTCTTCAAAAACTCTTATCAAGAGTTCTCTTTTAATCCAAGAGTGCTAATCCAAGAGTGCCAATTATAAGATCAGATGTTCCATTTCAAATTTTTGTGTCTTATTTCATTTATGGAGTGGTTGAACTCAAGTCCTAATTCGATTTATTTCGGCAGCAATTTGCGTAACTCTTTTCGTACTTGTGCTTATATTAAATTAGTGTTATTTGAAGCATCTTAATTAAAGCTTCAAACGATACCAAGATAAGGCAAAGCTGAAATGAAACTAAAAAGTATATCCTAAAATTCGAGACGTATCTCCCAACTGGAGTAGCTTCTCCTTGCCTATTACTGTAATCCATAGTCACTCTTTGTTGATCAAAACTCAAACCTTTTGAAAGTCTTGATCTTATTAGAATAATGTTGGTTTGTACTTCCTTCCCAAGTAGAGATAGTGGTAAATATTGTTGTACTTCAATAGTTGTAGTTATATGTATTGAGCTCTTGAGTTATGTCCAATGCGAGACATATGATCTAATTTTAGTCTTGAGTTTAATTTAAAAAATCCTATCTTAGATTAAATTATTTTTGCATAGACCCCATGATCACTTCTATATATCAAGAATCACATAGAAATAGTTAAGATCATAAATAAAGATCAGCTTGATTATAATAATGCTCTTTATTCCAAGAATTAGATGTGAGACTATGGAATAAATTTCAATTTAATGAGTGATATGGATAGTAGATTTATACCTAGTAACTAATAAAATTACAATGTATCTTATTAACTATGTTAAAGAAACAAGAATAAAATTATTATAAAGTAGAAAAAGATGCAAAGTACTATATTAATAATATGAATGCATTTTTTGGGACATAATTCATTTTTTCAGATATTATTCAATTTGATATAATAAATCAATCATACAATGAATAGAACTATGGTAGATTCTATTCCCTATCAGCACAGCACTATAAAATTTTAAAATTTCTAATATATTCAAGAGAAACTGTATGCTTACATATATCCACTTATACTTATACTCGGAGCATAAATTACATATAGTATAGATTTCTCCTCTTTAAATATACAAAAAATAGTATGTAAACATTCAAGCTTTGTAATGCTATCATAACTTTGCTTACAGGATTTAGATTTAACATGTTAACCGACTTTAATTGGTTGCAGTAAAGAAGGGAACGTGGATCAAAAATATCTTCTATCTTGGAGCCGGAAAAGTATCAATAAAATTTGTAGCCAATTAATATTCATTGTTTGAGGTTTATGTTGAATTGTACCTCAAAAGAAATAAATTTTTTCTATCCTCTTTACTCAATAACACTTGAAGTCTATTCCATAGAATATAAACAAGATGAAAAAAATACTGTTATCACAATAATCTCCATGGAATTGGATCATAAGAAATCACTGAATAGAAGACTAAATAGGACAATACATAATATACATGCTAGAATTAACATGATATAAAAATTAATATAAAAATTAATACTCCCTAAAAAGTATACTATATCGCTGAACTAAGTAAATATTAAAATTATGGATATTAAAAACTATTCTAAAATATTAAGAGAATAATCACAATGAAACGATTGTACTCAACCAAAGACTCAAGCTCATAGGGAAGGACTACTAAACTTAGAGGAGGACCCAACGATAAATAGTAGAATGCACCTCATGAAGATACATTTTAAAGCATATCTCAAGAATAGAATAAATAAAAAAGGTCGCGGAAAATTATTAGAAAAGACTCTGGCTGGAAGAGAAATGGTGATACGCGAGATGGCCATCTGTCGCATACCACCCATTACAATAAGCACGAGCGAATATTGAATATTATCAAATGCTTGCTGTATTAGCGCATGCTTAAGCCATTCCGTGTACATATATTCCCGCAATTAGGGACGAGGACAACCGAAGAGATGTAGAAATAATCCAGCAGCCAATTACAAAAGACTGAAAAATTCGGAGTGAGTAATAGATAAAGTCTTGAAACGGATAAAGTGAGTACGAAGTTGCAGACAGTTTAGGTACGGAATCGTGTTCTGAGCACTAAGGGAAATTTGAAGATTCGAATCTAGAGGAGACAAGGAAGGATACTACCAAAGAGGGATGCAATTCGTTGGCACAGGAAGGAGCACTCCCTGTGGGATCCATGAGCTTATCTCCTGTGTTCACCACGTACGCAGCCAGCCAAATGATCAGCAAAATATGAACGAATCACCCGATTGGGCTTTCAAGCCTCCGCGCTCATGGTCCTGAAGGTGTTCGCTCAAAGTGACCATGGCAAGCAAGCAGGAGCAGCTGAATGTCCAGTTGCAATTGTGCTCAGGACTGAAAAGGAATGAATGAGTGAGCTGGAGTGGTGAAGACACTCCAGCCCACACTTGCGGATGGTGGCTACGGTGGCCATGGTTACTTCAAGTTTGACCCCCGCAGCCTCTCCTGCTGCTCCCGCCGCAGTTGGGCGGGCATATTGTTCGTCATCAACATCCGTAGGGAGTGATCGACGGAATTGCATGAAGTGTTTGTCACATCATCGTCACAGAGGAGCATTGCCTGGAGGGATGGTCCTGGTTGAAAAGAAATGTCTATCGGTCCTCCCAAGTGCTAGCTCCTTGCACTGGGCTGTGGGTTCCAGGCCGAGAATTTCCACAATGCCTCCTTTGTCTGGTGTCTGCAATTTCTTTCCTTGTCAAACTGGCACTCGTTCTCACCATATTAAGGGAGGTAGTGAGTGTGGCCAATATCCTCAAAATAGAAATTTAACCGTGGCGAGAATGGAGGCTAGGAAACAAGGAACTCTGGACTCAAATTTAAGAATACAGACTTTGAAACGGGCAGGTTCTTTGGCGAGAGCGGAGCAGCAATTTCTAGAAGCATCATTGGAATTCAGAAAGAGATTTATTCGAGCACCAAGGAGCTCGATGATAGATGAATTAAACGGGAATGAGATTGGAGAGGCTAGCGCGGAAGTAGATTCTAAACAAAGTCTTCTCGGAGTCTTTCCTGGTGGCGTTCGAAGAGCTGAAGTTCGGATTCCAGGACTAGTTTTGCGCCTTCAGGTACTTGAGGTTCTAGAGGGCAAAAATGTGGAAGGTTTTCTTGATGGCTTTAGCTCAATTGTAGCTGAGGGTTTGACAATGGTGATACTAGAATCTGGGGTAGACGGAAAAGGAGGAGCGCGTTTATACGAAGCAGCTTGCCTACTGAAATCTGTGTTGAGGGGGCGAGCAGAGCTTCTTGTAGCCGAACGGGTGGATATTGCTGCTGCAGCTGGCGCTGATGGTGTCGTTCTTTCAGATGAAGGTTGTTTCAACCCCTCTTTTCAATTCTAATTTTATCTTACCGTTTAATCTTTCAATGAAAGTTTAGCCAGTGGCCATAGTCTACCAGCCGCAATTCCTTCTCGTTGGCCATGTCGATATCAGATTCGTGACATCTCTACCATGGCCTCCGCAAGTTTGAGCTCATCAGGTGTCGCCCTTTTGTTATTTGAACAGTTTTTGTTTTGATGGTTTCAACAGCAGAGGTTAATTTCTTACCCTAAATCAAGTAGCTTCATTCCACCTGCAACATTCCTTGGTTTAACATCCGTCGAAGCAACTTGCGAGTCAAGCCCATCGTCGATTCATATCAGTCTACCAATGTAGTTCCTCAATTGCCGTTGACGTCTCCTGAATTTTACAATGAATCATAGCGTCTCCGTGCACTTCATTGTCCGTATTTCGAAGCATCAAACACGAGCAGTTTCTCAAGATAGACCCCGTTGCAGAACACCCAATCTTGGATGGATCTCTCTTGACAGGGATGCGGTGATTTGGGAATTCTGGGCCGAGGGATGAACTTTTTTTTCTTTCCTTTTTAGCCTGCACTTGTAGGCACAGAGAGACGCACATCGATCGCGGGAATGTCTCCTTTGTACAAAACAACGGGGATTCTGGCCAGTAATCTTTACCTTGTGGAAGATAAAGCACATCTCTGAAAGAACAAAATCGACTGATGTAAGCTGGCCATAATCTTCTTGATAGTATGAGTATTACCGGCCCTTGGTAATTTACCCATCAAATCACAATTATTGTCGATTGTCTCAAAAGCTTTCGACGGTCAGGAGTTTCTGTAAATACAGATGAAAACTTATATTGTCGTGTAGTATTATTAACCATACAATTCCGAGCTCTTGTGTTGAGATGATCTTACTTTTTGTCCGTGCTTATGATGATGTTACGATAGTGCTGCAGGACTACCCACGGTGGTGGCAAGGAGAATGATGCAGACTGCTATTGCAGAAGCTGCTGTGTTGCCCCTCGTAGCTAGAACTGTTTCATCCACTCAATCAGCCAAAAGTGCGACTGCACTCGAAGGAGCTGACTTTCTACTCCTCGAGTGTCCAAATGTGAAAGATGTGAGCAGCTATATTGAAAATGTCTGCAATGAAGTGAGCATTCCAGTTTTTGTGGATATCTCCGCTTTAATATCTGGAACATCAAAAGATACAGCTTTGGAGCCAACTCTAGAACTGCTACAAGCTGGAGCAAGTGGACTTGTAATGAGCACAACGACCTTGATGGACGGCAGTAACTTGTCTGATTATGTGGCCGCAGCATCGCTGGCTATGAACAGCACATTGAAGTCACAGAACAGGGCAGCAGAAGAGCAAAGTAGCCAAAGTTACACCCAAGCGACACCTCATGAAGCAGACACTCAAGATGGCTTTTCCCCCCTCGATGAAGGAGGTCTTGATATGGCTCTGGTTCTAGATGAGCAGGCAAAGCTGATTGCGGAAGAAGAGCGCGAGCTGCTGACGACTATGGTTGACTTCGTGCGTGCTGCTTCACCAGAGGTCAGCTTTTCCTGTTTCCTCGAGTCAGACACAGATAAATTAGAAAGATTATGATTAATGTACAGGTTGGTTGGCAACGCTTATGAAGAAGCCAAGCGCTAATTTCATCGCTCTAAAGTTTCCGAATGACTTCTACATACATTCACAGGGCCTCAAATTAGGTTTATGGATTTCACGAGGCGGGATCTGAGCAGAACACGCTCAACCCCACTAGGAATTTCTGTCTGCCTGTGCCCTGGCATTGAAGTTTGAAAGGAGTCGTAAGCTTGTCGGAGCTGCCCCGATACTTTCTGCCTACGTTCTCTCTTCCTGGACTGACTGAAATAGCCCCACTTCTTACATCACACGAGAGATTCGCAGTAAAGAAGTAGCTATTATAAATAAAAATTGGAGTAGTTTTCACTGCGTGTGGCCTATATTCGTGAGCAAGAAGTTATTAATAGTATTAAGCGCAAGACATGTGTCACACGAGTACGTTTTTGCTCAGGATGGGTACACCTCTCACAGTGATTTCTTTTCCAGTGTCCATGACAGCAAGATCGTTCTAAAAAGTAAGTATGGGGGCATTTCGTGATACATATATTTCACCTCATAATCACCGATAACTTCGCAATCCAGGGAAGACTTGACATTCTCATTAGGCCAAACAATAAAATAATAAACCCAAATTTGTTTTTGTGCTTTCAGATCTCCTGAGACCTCTAACAACACCTGTGGTTGAGATCATTTAAGTTAGTCTTTTTCCTTTTCACATGAGAGAAGATCGGAATTTGCCGCTTTTTCCCGTTTAGCGAGACAAGCCTTGCGTAAGAACTCATGAGCACTTTTCGCCACAAGGTTCGCTTGTAGTTCGACAAGTCTGGTCATTCACTTGGTACTAACCTACTTTCGTTTGTAGCAGATGGAAGAAATTTCTTTGTTGGTTGACGCTGTAAAGCAGCTGGATGAGCTCTTCTTGCTGGTCATTGTGGTGCGTATGTCCCCTTCAAATCCGGCGTACCATACATTATATATGTGAGTTCTGGTTTAGTGTCGCATGTGTTTTAGTGAAGGTTTACTATGGCCACCTTCTGCTTCCCTCAGTTTGTTTAGTGTCTCAGGACTCGAGCGTCCATAGCGCTTGTGGTGATATACTCTATCCTGTCCTTTGACGCTTCGCTCCTTCTCAGCCTAGAGACCATCCACTCTCTTCCCCTTCGCTCCAACTCACATTTGTTGTTTTGCTTCATGGTTCCCTTACATGTGTTCTGTACAGTCTATCAATTTCAGTTCTCTTGAATGGTTTAGTTTTGACTTGTGGGTCTTCAATTACAGCTTGTTTATTTCACTACATGCTTTACTTAGCGCTAATGTATATCTGTTCTCTACTGTTGATCAGGCTATAGTGATATTTCGTTTGTGCTCAACCTCGCATTTAATCTGTTAGATTCTTTACCTTATTTAGGGCTTCATTACTCATCTCGATTTACACACATCATGTTTACATTTCATATGCACACCATTTGCACGTAATGAGTTCTGGATCCCCCGTTCTTCCAACGCTTCTGTCCTCATAACTCCAATATCTATATCTATCTGGTTGTCTGTCTTCTGGTGTTTTCAAGGTAGTACTTACTTGTATTTCAGTGGAGAGGCTTTAAAAGTGTGGATGGATTCAGTTTAAGTGCCTCATCTCATGTTTCTGTTCCGAAACATGTTTCCGTCGTGTTGGTTCGTGTCTCTGGGGTTGCATGGATTAATGAGACTGACTTCAGGTGAGGAAGCCGGCTCAATTAAAGGTTTTCTAGTTGACTGGGAGATACCCAAATATCAACTTGAGAACCTAGTGTTCCTTATCAGGAGAGCTCTCGATATTATAGCTCAG
Source organism: Lunularia cruciata (assembly GCA_948567375.1). Classification (NCBI taxonomy): domain Eukaryota; kingdom Viridiplantae; phylum Streptophyta; class Marchantiopsida; order Lunulariales; family Lunulariaceae; genus Lunularia; species Lunularia cruciata. The sequence goes on along the minus strand of OX419755.1, from coordinate 81,546,654 downwards.
CCTTGCACTGGTACTTATGATGTCAATCCGAGAGTGAAAATTACCAAGTAACGAGGGAATGCATCCGCAGTTGGGCGGGGGGAACCCTTCCACTTGTCAGAACAGAATTTTACTATTAGTAGTGTGATGGTGTAAGACAGCTCTTTCTCTTCACAGGATTGTGGGCAACGGGGAGATCTACTATCAAATAGAGATGGCCACTTGTAGTAGTGAAGGCGTAAGACAAATGAAGTTGGTGAATTCTTGTGTTTGAAGTGAGGGGATGGACCGAAAAGTATTATTTTATGGCCAACCTGAATTGAGTTCAATTCATCGCTTCCATGGATAATGGTTGAGCTCCAGCTCATGCCCTTGGCCCTTCTTGTTGGCTACGTATTACCATTGAACGGGCTTTTGGCTCTTGATGGTAGGTGTCATGGTTTGCTGAGGTCTCCCTTGAGTCTCATGCCACAATTCGTTTGAACTGTGTAGGGAGAATTCAACTCGGGAAAATCCTCCGTAATCAATGCCCTCCTAGGTCAAAAGTTTCTGAAGGAGGGAGTTCTTCCGACCACTAACGAGATAACTGTGCTTCGTCACACCGGGGAAGGGAATGAAGGAGGAGAGCGGTCCGAAAAGCACCCAGATGGCCATTTTCTGCGCTATATACCAGCTAATCTACTAAAACAGGTCTGTTTCACATACCATATCGTGTTCAAGCTTCTCCGTGTCTTTCCCATTCCAACTTCAATCTTCCTTAGTTTCATACTTTTTCTTGCCTGCATTCATGCAATTTTCTCTCCTTCTTTACACATGTTTATCTTGACAAAACGGATTTCAGAGCAGCCTCGGATGGTTTGACCATATCATTGCCCCCCACGTAATCAGTTGGGTTTTTTAATCTTGTCTTTTGAAGCTGTTGGGAATAAAAACCTGTGAGCAAGTTTGATCCATGGACATTATGACCAAGCTTTCCTTTGTTTTGGAAAATCAACGAGGATTTCAGCTTTTGCACCGTTTCTAGGCTTTAGATATTTCGCAGGTCACCAGTTCTCATTAACCTCCTAGTTGTTTGTCAGAGCAGATGAATCTTGTTGACACGCCAGGAACCAACGTTATTCTTCAGCGTCAGCAGCGGCTGACTGAGGAGTTTGTACCACGCGCAGATCTCGTGCTCTTTGTTTTATCCGTCGATCGCCCTTTGACAGAGAGCGAGGTTAGTCTTCGTGGGTGTCGACTTGCAAATGATCGAAACATACAGAATTAAAGGAGGCATTTACGTTTACGTTTTCACAACACTGTTGTTGCCGTATTCGCGATTTTATTTTGCAAGTTAGCTCAAAGTATGCTTCTCAATATTTTCGACGAAAATAATATTGGACATCACAATCCTGATGATAATACCTTGATTGCTTGTGCGTTTCGATGCCTGTAGGTCACGTTCCTCCGTTACATACGTCAATGGGGCAAGAAGATAATCTTCATACTGAATAAGTCTGATGTCCTTTCAGACAGCAAAGAGGTAGACTTACCACGGACTTAAGATTCACCCTTCTAACCTCCCGGTTTCTCTAGACTTGGAGTGAGAAGAAGTTAATCGCAAACTTACAGGTGTCTGCTGCTGTTTGATTGCAAATGATAGCATACAAATCTGTGGTAGTGCATCCCGCAGTTCTTTTTGTACGACACTTCAGTCCTGCAGCCTGCTATCTACTAAACTCATAGTGGCCTTTGACAGTTGGAAGAAGTCATAAAGTTTGTGAAGGAGAATGCACAACGTTTGCTGAGTGTCGAGGAAGCGTCCGTTTATCCCGTTTCTGCCCGGCGTGCGCTTCTAGCGAAGCAAGCAGCTCTAAAGGAAGATGGGGTTCTTGACAAAGAGGTTCTTACCAAGGACTCGTCTTGGAAAACTAGTGGTTTTGAACAGCTAGAGGACTTCATCTTTTGTTTCTTAGGTGGTTCTACAGATGCTGGGGCTGAGAGGCTTAGATTAAAACTGGAGACTCCTTTAGGTATCGGGAAGGCTTTGCTCGGTGCTTGTGATCGACAACTCTCGCTGGATATTGTAAAAGCAGACACGGATCTCAAAGTTTTAGCCCAGATAGAAGATCAACTTGATCAGTATGAAGAAGCGATACAAGCCGACGCTGCTCTGCAACGACAACGGACAACGGAGATGGTAAGAAACGTACCGTAATTTAGGCTGCTCGTCCACTCTCTTTTAAGAGGAAAGACTAGCGATGTATGTCATGCGTTGAATGCATGTGGGTATACAGTTGGTGATATCCTACTCTAAAACGTCACGTCTTTGACCAGACGTGGTGCAAGAAATAGGCTTGTAGAAGAATTGGAGCTGTTGTTGCTCAACTCGTTTGTTCGTCTCGAGGGAGACACTGATCTGACAAGTGCAGGAAAACTTTCTCTGCAGATTGCAGGGGCCAAGGGACGTGCTGAGAAACTTGTGGACTCTATCTTACGGCTTTCCAATATTGAAGCCATCATCAAGTATCTTTTAGGATCCGATGGGAATCAATCTTTGCCTGTTTCCAGCAATTTCGAACGACAAGTCATTGGGTCAGCAACAAACGATATCCAGGTACTGGAGTCTTAAGTAGTAGTGTTCTTGTGAATTTTTAATTTCCTATTCATCTTTAGACTCTAGACATCGTAAAACATGTTGATGCATGCCACGATAACATAATAAGTCACAGGCGTGTTAAGATGGCACTTTCTTGTTCAACGAGATTGGAGTCCTTTCACGGACCCTTCGACCATCTTCCGTTAGAGACTCGGAGGACGGTATCATATCAACGTCATGCCCAAATATGGTCACAGGAATTCTATCAGTTGGAGCCAGCTGTCTCTAGGCCCACATTTCTACGAGTAACTAACTATTAACTTGAACTGCCTTGTTGATGTGTAGAGAGTCCTGGAAGAACATGGAAGTTGGTTGGTTTCAAATGCTATGAGGCAGCTGGATATTTATGGAGAACTTGTGAGGAATCGTTGGCCGGATGTCCATCCTGGTACAAATGCTGGCAATTCAAGTGGCTTGCAACTGAAGGATAGACTCAAGGAGGAACAACTAAAGAATGCTAGTAACAGCATCGCCGTCTTAGAGGGATTTGATGTGAAAGCCGCAGAAATTCTGCTTGAACAAGAAGTTCGTGAAGTGGTAAGACTCCAAACACGCCTTCTATTGATCGCTCATGTCGAGTTTCTCGAGTTTAAGTTCGAAGTCTGGAATTCCTTCATGAGGTCTAAGGAAGTCATTGTAAAAACTAAAAATCTTAGTGGATTCAATATGTCAGGTATTGAGTACGTTCACTGGTGTGGGCGCTGCCGGTGTATCTGCATCTGTTCTGACGTCAATCCTACCGACCACTGTGGAAGACCTTGTTGCCCTTGGCATATGCACTGCAGGCGGGTAAGCACACAAACTACCGCCAAGGGAGAGAGTTTATCAGTCAATTAGTCAAATTCACAGATTGGACCTAAATCTTTTCCCCTCCAGTTCTGACAAGGTCTTCCTGCTTTGATTGCAATTTTTCTAGATGGTGATTGACCAGTCTGGATGTCGATCTGTCCTGTTAGTGATCTACTTTTAACCAATATACAAGTTTCGGAACGACAATGGTTTGTACTTTGAAATGCTGGATGACATCAGGGTAAGAACTCGCTTTGGTTTGTATTGAGCATCCAGTACAATTATTACATTGAGTCGAATGTCTTTCTCTGTAGATTCGTCGGTATATGGAACTTGCCTGCCAAGAGGCAAGATGTAAAGGGAAAAGTAAGGAGAGTTGCTGATAGCGTGACCAGGCAAATGGAGGAGGCGATGGCGGAAGATTTGCAGCAGAATTTGAATCAGCTGAGGGCAGATATTCAAACACTTTCTGCCCCGTACAGGCGAGCTGCAGAGGCTGAACGTATCCGTGTTCTTGCCCTTCAGACTCAGTTGCAAGATCTTGGTGACCAATTGCGGTGTCTAAAGCAAAAGGTCCAGAATCTTGGGGCATAGGTAGAACAGTAGATCATTTGTTCAGAAGTACTCTCAATTGCTCAGGATCTGGAACTCCAAGTCGTCAGTCAACGAGAAGTTTAGGTTCTACTGATAAACTTTTGTCTACGTTCTGGCCTGAAAGAGGTAAATCATGCAGTTACGGTCGTCAGAGAACCTAGTGTAGAGTTGATGTTGCTTCAAGCAAGGTATCCACAGTCGTAGGGGGATGCGCGAGGTGATAGGGATACACCTAATTCGCCCTTGTATATTATTCCATCACTGTCATTCTGACTGATGAGCGGATGTTGAGAATGTAGATTACCCCGTCCAGCCGTGGACTTAGCTTCCATAATGTAGCTCGGACTTGCCAAATTAATTCGTCGCGTGGACAGCAGAATTTGTGTTCTGGAACACATTTTGTCCACTTGCATTTGTAGTATTGGTTATTGAATGAAAAATGTATTTTGGAATCCTGTTGGAGCTTGTTGGCATTTCTTTGGATAATTGGATCTTGAAATCTACTCGAGCTTGTAGACCCTTCTTTGCTTCTTTCTAGCATCATTTTCTAACCAGGCGTTTCAGACTATTAGGTGGGTGAATGAGTTGTTGAACAGTAACAAAAGATCCCCTTGGGGGGTTAAAATACTTTTGTGACCATCGATCACATCACAGATGATCTTTGGAAATCAAGTACCGTTGGAGATGGTCTACTCCGTCAGCCCCGTTTATCGGCTACCGGGGATCTCAGTATCCTATTAGGTGTACTCGTCATGCCAGATCATGTCGGAGCACTTATGATGTGACTGACATGCTCTGATGTGACAAAAGTCGCCGGTAAAAGCAAACTAAAAGGACATCGTTTTGCAAGGTGTGTGGAGGCTGGTTGGAGTTTTTAGTTTGCTGTGTACGGAGGCGTGTCCGTCTTTATGTTCAAGGAAATGTTGAAATCCTGATCAAATGGAGCCTACTTCAGGTCCAGAAGTGCATTGTTTTACAGGATAAACACTAGTTGAACATCTTTGAACATCTAGTTAGGGGGTCTTCCTATCCTTTTTGTGTTCTACGTGGTCGCCTTTCACCGTTGAACATCTTCTCTAGAAACAGCGAGGCAGTAGGCAAAAAGCAAGTGGCTGGTATGACCTGCCAAGTCATCATTTGGCTGTCTTGGCTGTCTTGATTGGGTGAATTCAATATTAAGGATTCAGTCCTGCTTTAGTGATGGACCGTGAGACAGAATCTTTAATTAGATCGTTTGTAGTCCAGCTTAATACGTTCAACGAGCGTCTGTGTGAGTCGTTTGTAGTCCACGCAGGCTATATGGTCTCTATTATCGTCATGCCCCGATCGACACTGATCACTTTCTCCTTCCCGGGCGACTTCTTGGACTTATATCTGACTTCTAGGTCTTGTCTTCATCAATCATATCAACTGGCCTTCCCGGACGCTTCGAAGAACTGAGGCGGCGACTTCAGGCAATTATCTGGTCGTCGACGTGCAGTAGTCGCATGGTCTGCATCCACTCATCAGCATGAGGTATGTGTGTGCACAAGTGCTGCATGTGGACTTCTGCACCAGGTCACTAAGGGAAGGAAGAGAAGGGATTAGAAGGGAGCAAGAAGCTCCTACTGTACAATGTTTGTTCGGAGCATCAGCGATTGTCAGAGTAACATCAAATTTACAGATGATGAGTGTATAATATGCCAAATGGATGGCCTGCAATAGTTGCGGTTTGGTAACTCTCGTGGCTTCCAAAGAGCCGTCGTTGATCCCGATCGGCGTTGAATTTCCGCACTCACCTTATTATTCCTACGTAAATGTGGTCAGAAGCCACTAACCTCTGGTTCTGTAATTCTAACCTGAACTCTGTCCACATCCTCCTTTTGACTTCGATCCCCAGATGCGGAACTAGGGATCCATTACAACACAGGACCAAGGAACGGTGACTACATACACAAGACCAAATGGAAAGGCGACCGCGTGACAACAAGAATGATGGGAAGGCCGTACAAGGATAAAACACAAGAGGAAAATGGAGCTAAACCCCCATTGTATCGGTATTGAGAAATCTGTCCTGCACCTAACAAAGGGAATGTTAGGAATGTTGAAATTCTTCTGAATTCGAAGGTGGATCGTACAGTACCATAGCGGATTCCGACACACAGTTACATTAGAGGAAGGGAAGAACCTATACTCCCTACGGCTTCCTCTACGGCCTTCCTTTGCACTGACGCCTCCTCAGTGTTCTACTTTGCCCGCAGAGCAGAGCTCAATCCTTCCGTGCCATGGCCTGTCCAGATTCCGGGGATCTCATGATTTGTTCTCTGTTCCGAGTATCATTCGCTGCACGTGAATGGAGATTCTCCGGTATTCTCTTTAGGAGGCTACTTTTGCTAAAAGTCGTGACGAAGGACTCCAGAAATTCCCTGCTAAAGGTATTCAATCTATGCTGTCCTTTAAAGTTCAAATTCCTTTCCTTCCCCTATTTGCTTGCTTGCTTTCTTCTGTTCCTTACTTAGCACCATGATGGAAATGGACTGCTATGTGTAGAACATTCCAAACTGGTCCAATACTTTGATACGAACTTATTGCTAACACACTGAACGGTGCTAGCAATAAGTTTTATAGGCATTTCTACCCATTGGATAATGGATAAGGTAATGTTCAGTTCATTCCCCAGTCAGTTTTACCAAAGAAATTGCTAAAGATTGGAAAGATAACAACATTATAGATGCTTTAATTGTGTGTGTATGGGATCAAATGTCATTATTAATATCTGTGCATCTTCGAACATGAGACAATCTGAGATGCTGGTCTGAATTTGTATCTTTCAAGTTTTAATGTCTATTCCCCGAATGCTGCACTTCACATGGGCCAATGAAGTTTCTCCAAATAAATAAAATGTAGAAAAAATGTGGCTAAGAAAATGATCGAATCAAATAAATTCCTCGCTTAAACATTCTAAGTTCCTGTTGTGTTCCTAATAGCAAATTTACATGGATTCTAAGCTCTACCTAACATCATTTTATTTCGTATTCTCTTTCTTAAGAAGTCTAGCAAAGGAAAGTGTATCTAACTAAAGAAAAACTACGACAATGTTATATCAATGTGTTTTAAATTTAAGTGATTTAGTCAAGTCTAACATTTCTATCCATGGAAGATGGATGACCGACCTTCCGACCAAGGAAGGATGCAAGACTCTTCTTGCATCCTTCCTTGGTCGGTCAAATTAAAAAGAAGGTTATGTATGTTTAAAATTAATTTGCTCTTGCTTCCTTTGGTGATGTTATACAAACTTCTTAATTATGTTCTCAATTGAATATAAGAAGCAAATAAAAACGAACCTGGCAAGTCAGGAAACTATGGCTAATAAAAGATCTTCTTCATTGTTGTAGCTGCTTCAATTTGTCATTGTATGGTGTAAAATGAAGAGTGAATCCAGTCAATACAATAATAATATAACAAGTGGTAAATGTTTCTTGGTTCCAAGCCAAGCTTCTTATGTTCAAGATACTAAAACAAGTTTTTTTCTTACTTTAATATAACAAGTTAACTATAGTTGATATTACATTGGAAGTTTTTGGACTTTATAAATTCAATAAGTTGGGAAATTAAATGAAATTTGAAAAATAGGTTTAGAAGTAAATAGGTTAGTATAGCATTGATAGTGTTAGGATCCAAAGGTGCTTCCTTTGGAATGGAATAATTTGTATGCAACTAGTTCCAAAGGTATCTAATTCCATAATCTAGAAGTGAATTATGAAATCTCAAAGTAATATGACAATTGGTAAAATATAATGATACTAAGTCAACCATGGAGGGGCATGAAATTAAATAAAACCTTATACCGACCTTAATTTTCATCTATATGCAACAAGATTACATCTGAGTATAAGGATAATGAACTTGTACCTTCGGAAATGAATTTAAACCAAGGGCAAATAAAGAGGAATTGGAAGCAAGAATAAAAGGAATATTATTCAACAATAAATACTCAAGAGGGTGTGATTGCATATAATAACTAAAAAATTCTTAAGAAACTTATATAAACCTTTTCCTTTTGCTTGCAAATCCATTCTCTTCTTTTGCATTCCAGCAATCATTGCGTACAACCATCAATAAGAGAAATTGAGTATGATGAGCAATTGATAAATCTTTGTTTGTCATGTTTCTTACTACTTGGATAAATAGGTGAACTTTATTTGATTAAAACACCTATTCCCCATTTGAGTATATCTTTATAAGAAAGATTTGAATTCCTATGGTAGTTATTGTGACATAGTTGAAGATATATTATTTGGATTTGAACTTCTTTGATCTTGCTTGGTTTAGTCAAGCTCAAGTCTTTCTTGACAAACTTGATTATCCTTCTTTTCACTCCATTTCCTTCCTCTTGAGGGGAAAATTAGAGCTTTATATACCTACTACTTGATCAATTTAGAAAAAGATCATTCATGGGTTGGATCTATTTCCTCTTAAGTCCTTAAGAAATAGTAGTGTTAACTTCAAACACTTCTTTGGATCTCTTATAAGTTGGCTTTAAACTTGGGAAATTAAATGAAATTTGAAAAATAGGAAATTTTAGAAGTAATAGGTTAGTATAGGATTGAGAGTGTTAGGATCCAAAGGTGCTTCCTTTGAAATGGAATAAATTTGTATGCAACTAGTTCCAAAGGTATCTAATTTCATAATCCAGAAGTGTACTATGAAATCTCAAAGTAACATGACAATTGGTAAAATATAATGATACTAAGTCAACCATGGAGGGGCAAGAAATTAAATAAATTTTTATACCAACCTTAATTTTCATCTTTATGCAACAAGATTACCTTTGAGTATAAGGATAATGAACTTGTACCTTTGGAAATGAATTTAAACCAAGGGCAAATAAAGAGGAATTGGAAGCAAGAATAAAAAGATAATTATTCAACAATAAATACTCAAGAGGGTGTGATTGCATATAATAACTAAAAAATTATTAAGAGACTTATATAGACCTTTTCCTTTTGCTTGCAAATCCATTCTCTTCTTTTGCATTCTAGCAATCATTGCGTATAACCATCAGTAAGAGAAATTGAGTATGATGTGCAATTGAGAAATCTTTGTTTGTCATGTTTCTTACTACTTGGATAAATAGGTGAACTTTATTTGATTAAAACACCTATTCCCCATTTGAGTATATCTTTATAAGAAAGATTTGAATTCCTATGGTAGTTATAATGACATAGTTGAAGTTATATTGTTTGGATTTGAACTTCTTTGATCTTGCTTGGTTTAGTCAAGCTCAAGTCTTTCTTGACAAACTTGATTATCCTTCTTTTCACTCCATTTCCTTCCTCTTGAGAAGAAAATTAGAGCTTTATATACCTACTGCTTGATCAATTTAGAAAAAGATCATTCATAGGTTGGATCTATTCCCTCTTAAGTCCTTAAGAAATAGTGGTGTTAACTTCAAATACTTCTTTGGATCTTTTATAAGTTGGCTTGCTTGGTGTTACATGAACCTTATCATAAACTTTAATAAAAAATTAAACTTTGATGCTACTTGTGAGAAGAGGCTTTGAGAATGATAGACGATAGAACTAAAGCGGACATGACTAACAAGGCCCATGAAAAACTATCAAAGAGTTATTATTTTCCCTACACAAATTCTATCTACTCTATGTATATTCCAAGAACTTAGATTGATTATGTGTGCAGAAAAGTAAGAGAGAGATTGAGAGATTTTCCTCTTTCTACTAAGTCTTTCGTTGGAATAGTGATTACAGGTGAATGTGCCACGAAGGGATTTGATTCATATTAATCAGTTTGAAAGAGGTAGTAATAATACATCTTTAGGGCTTGAATTAATTTAGAAGTAGCGCACCTAACAACTTTTCTTATTTTAGCATATAATTTCCAAATATGCTTTCAAGGTTGACCAACCATCCTTGATTCATCTAAGCAATGTAAAATTTGTTTTATATGGTATTTCATGTCATCATAGGTGATAAAAAATTATGAGAATAATATTGATCATTTGCAAAAAAATTATAGTTTTTTTCCAAAATGAACTTAAATTGTTGATTAAATGGGATACAATAGCTTTTTGTTTCTAGTGATAAGAATGTCTCACTAAGAGTTTTTTTACTATGCTCTAGAGGTTTCAGTATGGGAACTCTTTGTTTTATAAGGTGCCTTTATTGGGCCAATAAGTGCATGGAATGTGAAGCATAATCCTTTGGAATAACTTATTAATTTTTTAGACATATAATCAATTTGATCATCAATATATCCTCTTAAGAGAAATCCTACTATTATATTTTTGAACATGTACATTAGGTGAAAGAGAGACAAGTAAAAATTTTTATTTTATTTTTCCTCTTTTGATATCATACAATTGAAGACTTAACAATTTAAGATTCATTTCCTAACTTACGTGTGAAAAATCCTTAGCATTATATTTATGGTAAATATGGTGCACAAAATCTTACAAAAATTTCTGTTTATTATTTTCACTCTTGTTCAAAAAGATATGGCAGAATAATTTCTTATTTAGGAAGGAAAACTTCTCAATTGAGTTTCTTTTGGAGTTGTGTATGTACATGGTATAGTACAAAGGTAACAAGAACAAAGCTAAAGGCACTCTAAAGGAGGAATGACAAAGGAATTAAGACCAAAGGGTGGTTAGAGGCAAAGAACTCAAGTATGAATGATCTTTGGATGCAAGGACTTTGGACCCAAAGATAGTATATCAATTTAAATTCATTGCCACCTAGTTAAAGAACTTCCGCCAAAAACCATTTGCATTCATGGAGAGGCTTGTATGTGTGGAGAGTGACTCCTCACACACCAACTTAAAGATCTTGGCCATAAAATTAAGTGCACTTTCACTTTCATAAGATTAAGCAATTTCACATTTTGCCAACATTTCTAACTTTTCTAACATTTCAAAGCCAAAGAAAGATTAGCAATATAGAACCTTCTTGGTCTTCATAACTTTTTTCAATTCTTTGTATTTTTTTAGTTTAGTCTTAGCTCCAATGAGAAATATGGTGTTTATCCAAAAACCATTAGGAAGACCCCCAAAGCCATTTATCATAGCACAATAATCAACAAATTGGCAATTCATTCAAAGAGTGAGGTAATCTTAAGCAAAACCTCTCTTTCTTGCTTTAGAATTGGGAGTTGAGTGACTTTGGGATTATCCATGAGATGAAGTGGAGGAAGGAAAGATAGACCAAGGACTTGATAGGAAATCTCTCTAATTGGACCAAAGAGAATTGGAAAATAATTCTAGGAGTAGATGTAGAACCAATGAGGGTAATGGCTTTAGGTACAAATTTTAGGCTAGCAAACAACAAATTGAATGATTGTAATAAGACATCCTTTATAGACTAGAGATATAAGAATAATGGATAGGGGTAATTACAACAATTCAGCCCAAAGAGCAATGGTGGAGGCAATTGTGAAGTTGTTTAAGCCAAAAAGAACAACTTACCTCACCAACAACTAAGTGGTCTTCTTCAGAAATATGTACCAATGAAAGCTTGTCATATGGACAAATATGTTTTATTTCCATGCAAAGAGTTTGCACAAGGATTTCAAAGAAGAATGTGGAGTGACCTACTTAGATTCTTTTTCCATACACTTCTACATGGGGCTGAATTTATTAACTAAGGAGGAGCACAAGAAGTTCACCAACCATTTCCATCCAATTACATACTTTGCCTTGCAGCCTAAATGAAAGTCTCCAAGAAGGACCACTTGGCATATGCAAAGTATGCATCAATGGAGAATTGATACCGGTGGAAGAAGAAAGAAACACCACAACAAAGAGAAAGAAGAGGATGACTATAACAAAGTCTCAAAAACCAACAAAGAGACCAAGATAAATCCTCAAGTAATAGATGTATCTTTCGAGGAGGAGGTAAAAGACTCCAAAGAATCAAAAGAAGAAGGGAGCAGTATGAGGACGCATTATCTACTCCAACGTAGAGTAGAGTGAAGACTAGGAGGGTCAGGCCAAAGAACAATGATAACATCACATTGACCCAAAGTACCTCCTAGCCCCAACCAAGAAGCATGTATCCCCAAAGAAGAGCAAGTGAAGACCAAAGAAAGACAAGAAGATGAACTTTGGAGCGAAGGACAATATGAAGCAAAATAACACAATCAAGAAGCAAAAGAGAGAGTAGTGTAGAGAAAGAAGGCACACACTCAGAGTGTAGTGCAGGCCAAATTAGGAGTGGATGTGACCCAGGAACTCAAAGTGATTGCTATGGAGGGTGCTAAATTTTTCATTCACTTGATGGATCAACACTAAAGATGATGGAGCTCCTTTTGTTACAATATCAAGAAATCTACCTCAACATGGTTGATTCAACCACACTAATCCAAAGACCTAATAAAGTCATCTACACCAAGAAGGCAAAGGTTGACAAGTGGAAAGAGGAGTTAGAGGAGAGCAAGAACTAGTACAAGGAGGAGGAAAAGAAGGGAAATACCCATATATAGGGAAACTTCAAGATAAAGAGGCAGAACTTTTCCTTGATAGTGGAGCAAAAGGGGCAAGATAAAGAATTCCAAAGGTTGCAGTACAAATTGAGAACCATTTAGATTGAGAAGAAAGATATGAAACTTGGGTACAAAGATCAACTAAAGACCTAAGATTGGAGAATAGAAGGGAGGTAGTGATCCAATTGGAGCACTTAGCCAAAGACATTAAATTGATGATTTGTTAGATTAACTAATTTGATCCAATTCTTCACCAAGTTAGATCTTTGTAGTAGATTCTAGCAATTAATAATCTTTTCAATAGAAGCATCCAAGATAGCTTTATATCTTTCTGCATAAAGTATTGAATCTAAAATGGATGGTCCTTCCTTCACCAAAGCCTATATAATGTTCATAGATCAAATACATTGTTGGATAAATATATTGTAGTATTTTCATATGATACTCTTATTTAGAGCAAGAAAAGGAGAGAAGTGTACTTATATTTTTAATATTACATGTGTAAATAAGTGGAACTTATTTTGTAAAAACTCACATTATAAATTTTAGAAGAAAAGGTAGATAAGTAGAAGTTCTTTGAAAAAAAATTCAAAATATGAATTTGGGAAAGAAGAACTTACCGTCTTGTGTCAAAAGTCAAGATTAAGGAGTTGTGATGGATTAGCATAAGGAAATGTCAGTAATGTTTGAGGTTTTGGTAGTCTTGCACGCTTTTACCCATAGTTAATGTACTACAACATGGTATAGCCCTATTTACCAATTTCTTTGTCAAGGATATCAAATTTCATTAGAGTGCAAGTAGAAGGTTGCTTTCCAAAATATTAAGTACTTATTATCAACTTGTACTAAAATTGTAACATCAAAAGTTACCTTGTGTACTTGATTTTGATGTTTTAAACTTTGCTATTGGAGCCATATTATAATAAAATTTTGTAAATGTTCTCCAATGGAAGTTAAATTCTACAAAAGGAAATAATAAATAATAAGTCAAGATGTATACTACCTTGTAAGTTCTAATATGTTAGATTATTTGGGAAGAAAACCTAATAATTGTACTTTAGATGGTATTGAGAAAGTAAATTATAATATAAATGGAAATTGAATTTATTGAGTTAGAGTTATTTCAACTAAAGATATTATCATGGAGGAGGAGACTAAGACTTTATATTATTGTGGTTATTATTATTTATTTTTTTATGGTTTCAAGGTTTAAAGTTCTCTTTTTACTTCTGTTGAGTTAGTACATACAAGTGAACTTCATATTAGACCAATTTTTGCAAGTTGAGGTAATGGCTTCTAAAACTAGTCACAAGATTGGCAACTCTTCTTGAATTTTAATCATTGGACTTCAAAGAAGCTAAGGAGTAAGATACTCATTATGATATTTAGTATAATAATATTTATTTTTCATTAGAGTTATCAAGAGCTAATGAATTAGAAAAATCATTGAATTATATCTAAAAATAATTATATATTACTATCAATTCAAAATTAGATAGCAAATTAATGATGGGCAAATGGTAGAAAGAGTTATCTATTCCCTACCTCACATCTTGTTACATTCAAGATTGGGAAAGGAATATTTAGGGTGTATGAGACTATAGTAGCTCCCTTGCACTATGATATCATTCTAGGTATTTCTTGGCTTTAACATCATAGGGTTCAATTTCATTAGGCTCAAAGACAAATTCAGATACAACACCAAGGTAAGGATTATAGATTAGGTTTTTTTGCACCTTCAAGGAAGATACCCAAGAGAAGTAAAATCCAAAATGGGAAGTTTATCAGTATAGAGGCTTTAAGATAGAGGCTTTAAGCTTTGGAGGAATTCATTCTGTTTTTGTTATGTGGATCAAGCCAAATATGCAAAGAGTATATGGTGAAGATAAGCAGCCTTAAAAATTAGTGGTTGATCAAATAGTTTAGGATTTAATAGTTGTATTTCTGGATTATCTTTTGAAGGGGTTACACTCTTATTGAGGTGTGCCTTTCAAGATTGAGCTATTGCCATGCAGTACTCTAGTGAGTAGACTAATCTATTGGCTCTCATCAAAGGAGTTAGAAGAATTTCAAACAACATTGATTGAGTTGTTGGAGAAGGATTTTATCCAACATAATACATCCTTTTGGAAATCAAAGTTACTATTTATACCAAAGAAGGATGGATCACTTTCATTATATTGACTATAGTGATCTAATATAAGAAAACTTTGAAGAATGCATATTTATTGCCTCAAATTGATGATTTGTTAGATTTATAAGTGGATCATAATATTTCTCCTAGTTAGATCTTTGAAGTGGCTATTAGAAAATTTCAATTGATGGAAATTTCAATTTCAAACGATTAACTTTTGCACAAGGTATTTTGAGTGGAGAGTTTTACCTTTTGTGCTCACTAATAATTGTTTAGTCTTCATAGATCAAATGCATTAGATTTTTAAAGGGTTATTGTATTGATACATGGTAGTGTTCTTGGGTGATATTTTATTTTATAGTAAGATAGAGTTAAAATACAAGAACCACATAAAATAAATCTTGATAGCTAAGATAATGAAATTTCTATTGTAAGAAGTTAAAGTTGTACCTTTTGGCATAAGGAAGTTATCTTCTTGCATTATAGGGTTTCAATGGAGAGGATCAAGATGAAAAAGGAGAAAATCAAAGCCATTACAAACTAGCCTAATTTAAGGATACAATAAAAGTTCAAGGATTTAATGGATTGGCAAATATATACTCATAATTCATCCATTACTATCCTCAAGTGATCATATTATTAATTGATCTTTTAGGAAAGACAAAAACCTTCAAATAGACCACCAAGCAAAAGTAATCATTCAAGAAACTTACATAGATGGTGTCTTCACAATCCATATTGCAACTATATGGTTTGAAACTACCTTATACGGTTGATTTTCATGCTTTTGTGGTACACACATTTTTTGGTTGTTTAGAGTTTTAGGAATAGGAAGGGATATTAGGAATAGAAAAAAAGTTGGTTGTACGAAAGCATTCAGATTTGGGTCTAAAGTATGTAATCTGACCCAAGCCAAGGAAGGTGAACTTATATCAGAATGGAACTTGACTTTGGATTAGACTTGGATTGATGATAGTTCCTAGCTAAGGATACTTGGATCTTAGAGTAGGAAAAAAACTTTGCCTTGGGTTGACGAGAGCCGATCCCATGGTCTTCAATTGAAAGATTGCCTCAGGCCGTACCGACAAAGAAATATGGTGCTTTCCGCAAATGGCTACCTCATATTCAAAAGTTATAAGAGGTAACATGCAATATGTGTGATTTTTTACTAAAGAATTACTAAAACTTGGAGAGCTATAAAAGCAAGAACTTGCAGAGTAGATTTTATGATGTATATTCAAATTAGTCAAGTTAATTGAGATTGTGCTGCATATTTTTTATGAACATTGATAAATTAATAGTACACATTTAATACAAAAATTAACCAAAATTATATATGATTATTGAAAAAAACAAACTCATCTCTTTTCTCATATAATTTTTTTAATATTTTAAATAACCCTTAAAATAATATAATCATAGAAGCTAATATTTTAAAATTTATTGCTTTGGTTTTTTTAATTCTTACTGCTTTTTTATTTGTTATTGATGTAGAAAAACTAGTCCAAATAGTTAAATTTTTCAAAATTTGTTCTTAAATCATTGTTGAGTCCTAGGGTGGGTCATCAGGTTGTTTTGTGGAAAAGGTAGTGAGATTAATCATGGTCTAATTGATAAATAACCTTTAAAATAAAATAGCAATAACTACAACATATGTATCTTTGAGAAAGAAGCCCATTAATATAACATAATTTTGTTTATATCTATTGATTTTTAAAGTAATTTTATCCAAAAATACCAATAAATTTAAAACATATTAGTATTCCTTGTAACTGCAAATGAGGTACTGGTTCTATATGACATCAAAACAAAGAAATTTGTTGTCAATATGTTTCAATATGAAGCTTTGCACAATTGTAAATGACCATCAATCAAAAGTAGATTTAGAAAAAAATCAATTTCTAAAATAAATTATGTGCATACAATATTATAACCCTAATTGTGCTTGGATTTTCTCTTATGAATTTCCTCATGTGCTAAGTTTCATGTGCACTTAAAATGTATTATATGCTTAATGTGTATACTCAATTTGGCTTGCAATAGAACTCAAGAAGTAAATCATATACTCACTTTCAAGAAATGAATTTTGTGTGGATTAGTGTATTGTGCATTTTTCCAAAAAAATTTATGCTTAGAAATTCCACTCTTCAATCATTAAGCTTCCTCACACTTAGTTCTTGGATATGTACTTATTTATTTTGCACATAAACTATAAAGGAATAAATATGAACTTTAAGTCAAAGTTTTTTGTTCATTTTTTTGGTTGTTTTTTCCTAGTTTTGGATAATGTTTTAATTTACTTTATGAAATGAATTATGTGCTTATACTACCATGAGCATATTTCTAGGTGATTTTCTTTTCTTCTATCATAATTTTAAAGATGTTGTCTATTCTCCTTTCAAGCACATTGTTTTAAGTGTGTTTTTGGAGAGACATTCCAACATCTTTGGATTGGAAAGATACCTCTTGAAGATACATTTGAAGTACATGTGTGAAAAAAAATCTCCATGCATTTTTTTAAGAAGTGGAGTGAAATGAATAAGAGTATACATTATAGAGATTGAGGCAACAACAAAGTATTTAGGGAAGGAAGAAGGTCCTTTGCTTCATATGGTTTGCAAGAAACTTAGGAGTAATAACCATGAAATATAGTGAGGAGTATGAGGTCATAATGAGGCCCAAAACAAAGGCCAAGAAAGTGCCAACAAAATGCCTGAAAGTTATTTTTTCCTAGCTCTACCAAGAAATAAAAGATACTTATCACATTCATAAATGACATTTCTTTTCATTAGGAGGATGAATTGCTGTAATACTCCAAGGACAAGAGAAGAGAGAAAACACAGATTGCACTCAAACATTCGATGCCCCAAGGGAGCACCTTCTCTTTATTATATAGACAAAGAGGATCTCCTCCAAGGAAGCTCCACCATAGGATTAGGCACACAGATAGGTGACATGTCAGCAAGCTCCACCCTTGGATTACTTACTTGGATGGGTGACATGTCTGGTCTAGGTCCTATCTGGTTGGTCAAACAAGCTTTGACCAGAGGGAATCTTTTAGGGAATCTTCTTGTAGGAATCTCAGAATCACGTAAGGTACCATTGGAAAGCTCTCAACGAGACAAAGCAGGGGGGAGGGAAGGCCAGCCTTTACTCTCTTGGGGGAGGGGGGGGGGGGGGGGGGGGGATCTGCACATTTTTGAGGCCTAATTCATTTTTTTGGGCCTCCAAAATTGCCTTCAAAGATTTCAGGCATATTTCGGTTAGTACTCTATTAGTAGAAGTCCCCTTTTGGTGATATCTCTTTCTGATCTGTTTAGTCCATCATGTGTAACATCATTCTAGATGTTATCAAACCAATTCTCACCTTTAAATCATATGTCTAGCTATTGGTTCTAAGGTTCTCAAGTCTATTTTGGTTTTTGCACTATTAGTAGAAGTATTCTTTTGGTGATACTTCTATCTGATCTATTTTGACCATCATGTATAACATCATTCTAGATGTTACCAAACCGAATTTCACATCTAGATCATATGGCTAGCTCTTTGTATTACAATTGCACAAATTGCACTATTTGTTTGTTTTCAATCAATGGTTTGGATCTAGCTCTAGGAATTTCAAGGAATTAATAAAGTTAATAAAAAACATTATCCAACTCCTTTGAGGTAAAATTGAAGCTTAGCCTTATTTTACCTATTTTGTCTCATCCTTGTACGGCTTGATTTGGTCTTCTCATCCTTTGTGTTTTCTACGCGGTTGCCCTTTTCCTTTCCTTCAAGGTTAAGCTGCAAATCATAGATAGTTTCAAGAAGAAGAGGTTTCTAATCAAGTTAGACACCATCATCATGAACTTTGATAGGTTCCATATTGAGTGGCAAATGGAGGTTATCCAATTATCTTATAAATTAAGTAACTAAATCAAGAGTTCTTAAATTTTTGGTGGAGTGAATTGTAAAGGTCAACTCTTATTTCAAAAAATAATTTTTAGTCATGGTGGAGTTAACATTAGAAGATGGACTTGTAAGGAGGATTTTAGAAAAATAACACCATAAAATATGTTCTATTATTGGGAGGACAATAGAATATTGATGAATTCTCTAGTATTGAAGTTCGCTATCTTTGATCTTTCACAAGCAGTGCATTTTTTGGGATTCAAAATTGGAAATAAAAATATTAGTAATTAATCATTATAAAGACCAATTCTTTTTGTGTAAATGAGACATAAAAAAATTTCTAGACTAATGCTAATAATTTCTAAGAAGATATTTGTGTTAAAAAAGGACCTAAGGATCAAGCAAGATCCTATGCTTAAGAAAGTTGAAATATTTTTATCATGAAAGATTTTATCAGTTAGATTACACAAGGAAAAGAGTGAGATGTGTTGTGTACAATATGTACAATATATAAGAGAAGTGATTGGTGAAGAGGTAAAAATTTAAATATATGAATCAATCCTATTGATGGACCTTATAGTGTGTTTTAGATGAGATTGTCTTTTGTAAAGCTCAAATATTTTAAGTAATTAAAGACCTTAAGATAGTTGAATTGTGCAAAAGATATATCCCTTGTGCTTCTTCCTCCAACTTGGAGAGAAGTTCAAAGGACATATTCAAAGGAAATAATACTCTTGCATTGCACAAAAGAGAAGCTTTACAACCTCTATATTTTGTGTTGTTGTTGATAAATTTTTAAATAATTTACTTTTGATTAACTTTCTTTTCCTTCTTCTCTTGTTTTCTTTGGTCATATAATTAATGTGAAATTTGCATAGGAAGATAAGGAAATCAAGAAGAAGGGTTATAAGGTAACACAGTTTGGCTTCATTGGCAAAAATCCATTATGAACAAGATGGAGTACAAGAAGCACAGCCAATACTTGCTTCTATTTCTTGTTTCTAGCTTTTATTTTTTTGTACAAGAATACAAGGATTATCATTTCTACAACATAGAAATTTTACCTTATTCATAAAGTTTGGTTGGTAATATGGTGGTGAAGTGCCTTATAGTGAAGATACTCATCTTTGACAAGAATGATTGGTAAAAGTTGAAGGACATCATCAAACAAGGGAAGTATACATTGAAAATTTCCAAAATTCCTTAATACTATAATGTTGGCAAATGTAAGCATGATAATGAATAAAACCTTCACTATGGAAGATGCACTTCACTATATCTTTAGTTTCAAGAAAGTGATGATATCAAAATGGTAGAATGTAGTCACATTTTGTTTGCAATAATAGCTTAGAAATATGAAGAGCATGCTTTATCCTTGCATGGGTATGGATAATATGGTATATAAAGTCATCATATATCTTTAAATTATGTAAATATTTTTTTGAGTTTGTAAGCTATTTTGAATATTTTTGACACTTTCTAAAAAATTTTGCAAAAAATAATGCCAAACATTTTTTTTATTGGAGGATATTAGATCAATCCTAGATATATTTATATCATGAGTGGCTATTGGACTAAAGAGCATTTCCAACCTATTACCTAAAATACAATCTAGTGTATGATAAAAATTATTTTCATTATATGCTCTTAGATGTAGTTTGTTTTCCATCAATTGTCCAAAATTTGAAGCATTTCACTCAATTTCTTGTTAAAAACATAAAACATAGCTTAATTTATTATTTAATCATAATGCTATCAAAGGTCAAAGTATAGGTTTTAAACATGTATTCTTAGAGTGAAATAATACTCTTATCATTTATTCAACTTGGAAGATTTAGTGGAGTTATGGAGCTTGACAAGCATTATAGTAATAACTATTTACAACTAAGAATTTACTACTTTTTGCAATAGAAAATATATTTATGATTAGGTTCATAGAGAGCTAGGACCAAATGGAATATTTTAGATTGTACTAGCTTTATTGACTATCAAATATACTCTTACAAGTAGATGGAGATAAGATTACACAAATTTAAAGCCATGTTCAAATACACGGGCCAAGTGAGAGATTTAAGGCTACTTACTAAAGAGTGTAAAATATGAAGAAGGATATGAAGTAATAGATGATATGAAAAACAAAAGAAAAGTGTAATTTAGATTTTTTATGCTTATAAATAACATGCATGCTTGTAAAACCCAATGGAATTTCAATTTGAGTTAAAATATGGAGTTAGATCAAGAATATTTGATAGTTTTAGATTTGGTTAAAGTATATGTAACATGCATTCATCTATCTAATGGTGGAATTTTTTATATGATTTCATTGCATAGATATATATGGAAATAATATGTATTTAAAATATATTAGATAGAGTGTGTATTGATGACTTGCAAATAAGTGAAGGATAGTCATGGACTAGGTAGAAATTATGGAGTCAAGCACTCTAGAATGCAATCCCATTATGACCAATATCTTCTTTTCATGATACATGGAACAACTCACTTATCTTTGTGAAAATTTAAATCAAAATAACTCTATACTCGAATGGGTAGAGAATATAGTATGCTATTTATCTTTAGGTACATTGTTGTCAAATAGATCAAGAAACCAAAGCATTTATCTTGTTACAAGATAAAACAATGTATTACTACTATCAATCAAGTAACTTATTGTAATGAAAGTATCTTCTTCCTATTCCCAATAAATGATAGAATTTCTTAGTCCAATGTGGACTTCTAAATGAAAAGAGAATATATAGTTTCTATAGTTGCATCTTAGTTATTAAGAAAATTATCCAAAGATCCTAAAGGAAGAAGATTGATAAGGACGTTAGATTAATATAATGATGAGATAAAGGTGATAACTCCGATGGACAACTTGTTGTGTGTATATACATTGCTACAAAACATACATTGTGGTCAACATCACACACTATAGAAGCACAACTCACACATAAGTTACATATGGATTCTAAAGTATCACAATAATAAGTTTGTTCTCAACTTTAATCACACTCAATCAGATCAGTACTTGATCTATCACTCAACAATCTGCTAACAACTAGA
Organism: Lunularia cruciata; assembly: GCA_948567375.1. Classification (NCBI taxonomy): domain Eukaryota; kingdom Viridiplantae; phylum Streptophyta; class Marchantiopsida; order Lunulariales; family Lunulariaceae; genus Lunularia; species Lunularia cruciata. The sequence continues at coordinate 81,525,085 of OX419755.1, read as the reverse complement.
TATTGATTGCATTCAAGCCACACCCACTCTAGCCAAGAGATTCCAAGTGATGCTCGCCAACCTTTGTCTACCATAGCCAAGAACTCAAAGGCTCAACATCAGAGAAGTGAGCTCTCTAGAGCTACACTTTGAAAGTATACTCCCTGATCTTGACCTAGGTCTCCAACCCTAATGGTCCTGCTGATAGCACACCCGACGGTGTGAACAGTGCAAGTGAGAGTGGGCCCTACCATGTAGTCAATACCCCAAATATGAAATCTGACCATCAACAAGTAGTCTCTAAGTAACTACCTAAATATCTCTAACTAGCAACACTACTAACCCAACATCTAAGCAATCTAGGTGTGATGTTAAAAGTGACATGATAAGCTAAGCCAAGCATCAACTTATAATATGGTGGTTAGGTTAGTTTGAAAATTTTCCAAATCACATTGGAAAAGAATCAAAATGATATGTAAAATCTACTAGATAACTCCATAAAGCATAAAATATATGAAAACTAAAAATATGTTTTGAAGTCCAAGGATACTTATTTCTTTTTTTTTAACTAGATATGAGAAAATTGGCAGATAATGTTTATAAATGTGAAGATTCCTTGCAAATATTAGTTTAATATTGTGCAAATATTATGAACAGTTGAAAAACAAACATGATTTTGGAATTTCTTGTGTTGAGAAAGGTTATATTTTAAAAAAATTATAGTGTACTTTTCTTCTATGTAGTTTTATTATTATATTTTGATCATAAGGTTGATTCAATTTTTTGCTATCTTGTTCATTTAGTATCTATAAGTACTCTGAAGGTTTTGCATGCATAATGGTCTATATTTTACAGTTGGTTTACTTGAAATATTTTCTATCTCGCATGGCTTTGCATAAAATGTGACAAATGAAATGCACATGCGATAGTCAAATAGACTACAAAAGTCAAAATTTTTAAACATCAAGAAAAAGGTATCTTTGTAATGAAAAATATTTATAAAAAGGTATCAGTGTGGTGAAAAATATCTTATAATAGTTATAGGTAGTATGGATTAAGCAAAAACTGCTATGAATAATGTAGTCCAAAAACTATAGGCAAACATTGTTAAATAATAGTGAACAAAGTTTGTAAATTGAACTTCAAATATACCTTATAAGAATTAATATTTCTTACTCTTACAAAATTATAGACAAACATTGTTAAGTGGTAGAACATAAAGTTGGTATATTGATCTAAGACCATACCTAATGAGCAAGAATATTTCTTGTATATAGGAATAAGTATCAACTATTGTGTGAAGGTGATGATTTATTCCACCCAAAGTGGCTACTTCACTATAAAGACCTCAAATCCAAATGATATGTACTACCCTTCCCAAAAAGCCCAACTCCAAAGGCTCTTTGCATTAGCAAAATTCTTTTTCCTCACTCTTGTGATATTATTCAACACTACAATTCATTTCTGATCCATCAAGCATTGCTTTGCTCATTCAAACTCTCAAGGATTCCATACCCTAGTCACAAGTATGAAGGATCACTCTCACTCAATCACTCAGGTTCCTACTACAAAATTTCCTTGTAGTCCTTAGTGAAGGTATGCATTGATACTTGGAATTAAGCAAAAGTAACAAAGAGCTTTTTTCACTTTTGCTTTATTCATATTCAAGGCAAATGATTGAATGAAAATACTACAACTAGATGAAGCCTTTTTCTTTATCAAGTTCAAGGAAATTTACTGAATGAAAATAATACAATGAGATGAAGCCTTAAATAGTTCCTTCCTACTCAAAGCTAAACATTATCTTGCTCATCTTCAATTTTCAATCATAATCATATGTTGTTGTCTTATCCTATCATACTCACATGTAGGTGCCTTACATGTGTCAAGGAAGTTATCAATTATTTCTTGAAGACAACCTGCAATTTTGTCTTCTTTGGATTTACAACTCTAAGGGTTACATCTTTGAAGGTCTTACAATTAAGAAGAATGTCTACAACTACAAAGAAATTATTTTGCAAAGGTCTTTGGCCTAAGACACTATTGTAAAGGAGGATCTTTGCCCTTAAAAATCCTTTATTTTGGTACTTCGCTTCTAGTTTGTGATTGCCAAGCCTCAAGGTATTTTAGGATTTGGTGAACTTCATGTATGCATAACCTCCAAGTCTAACCACTAATTGGTCCATCTATCATTGATACTATCTATACTTGTGCAGTTTCTTCTTCTTCTCTCCATTGAAATCCACTTGGAGGGTCTTCTTCTTCATCTTCAATATCCACCTTCTCTTTGGTCTCTTCATCCAACTTTTCTTTGACTTTATGCTGCCCTTTGGAGTTTTGGTCTTCTTGAATTGAGTTGAGGGACTCCTTGGTCCAAAGTTATGCTTCCTCTTCTTGATTGTCCTTGGCTTGTTCTTCTTTATCTACACCTTGCTCTTTGGGATTCAGTGCAGATTGTGCATCTTCATATTGCTCTTGGACTTTGGATTCATATGTTGGCTCCTGCAAGGTAAGAGAGTTATTTTGATCTCCTTCTTCTTCTTCCAAATCATCACTCACTCACTTGGGGGTTCTTTTGTGTTCTCTTGGTTGAGTCTTGAGTTCTTGATAGGGCCAATCTCTTCTTCTTGACTATGGTAGTTCCTCTTCATCCATGGGTATGAACTTCTTGGTTTTTGCATATTTTGCATTTGTAATTATATTTTGAATTATAAACCTCTCCTTGGCTTGTGTGGTGAAGTACTCCATCATGTGATCATGGCTTGGGAACTTCTTACTTTCTTCCTTGGTTAGCAAGTTCAACCTTATATAGAAGTGTATGACAAAGGGGAGCTAAGTAAGTTCCTATGCCATCTTCTTCAAATTCCCTAATCATACTTTTAGCCTATAAGTAGAATATTTGTACCCAATTCACCAAATCCTCTTGGTACATATACTGAAAGAAGATGTCCTAGTTGTTGGTGAGGTAGGTTGTTGTCTTTGGCCTGAATAATTACATGAGCACTTCCATAACCACCATGAGTACTATGTCCTTTGAACTGCCCACACTCCAACTATTTTGGTGGACCATTTTTTGTTGAAGGTGTCATGCATATATACATCATTACATAACATGCATTGCTGTCAAGATCACATGCTTTAGAAGCACAACTCATGCATAAGTCATACATGGACTCTAAAGTGCCACAATAATCAGTTTATTTACACCACTTGAATCACATTCAATCATATCAGTACTTGATCTATCACTCCATAATCTACCAACAACTGGGCACTGGTTACAGTCAAGCTCCCCTTTATTTGAACACTCACCCAATACCTACTCTAGCTAAGAGAATCCATGTGATGGTCATTGGCCTCTATCCACCATAGCCCAGAACTTGAAGGCTCAACATCAAAGAAGTGAACTCTTTGGAATTGCACTTCAAAAGTATACCCCTTGGACTTGATCTAGGTCCCACTAATGGCACACCCAACGGTGCAAACAATGCTAAGTGATAGTGAGCCCCACCATGTAATCAATACCTCAAACACAAAATTTGACCATCAACAAGTTGTCTATGAGTAACTACCAAAATACTCTTGACTACCAACATTACTACTCTAGAGTCTAAGCAATCTAGGTGTAATGCTAAAAATGCTATGACAACTATCATGCGTATATACATTGCTACACAATATACATCACTGTCAAGATCACACACTATAGAAGCACAACTCATGCATAAGTCATACATGGACTCTAAAGTGCTACAATCACCTCCCTAGTTGGTAGTTAGGTCCCTCTAACTCTAGATAGCCATCTACTCCAAGTGTATGGTATAGCCTATGGTGGGCAAAAGATCAAGAGGCTGTGTGCTATCGAGCCTCATGGTTAGTCACCTATTTGAAATCTATACCATATAAAGGATGAACTAGCTATAGGTAAAGTACATCTAGGACATAACCACTTTCCCTGAGGAACCACCATGAGAGGAGGAGTCATACATTGCATATGCCATCCTCTTGAACAACTATCACACACTAATATAGTAGTAGCTCCACCAAAAGAGCCACATAACATACACCACAAGCCTACACGTACAAGTGCTAAGCTTGGGTCCATAGTACCATCAATGTTTGGGAGGAGGCATGGCATACAATTGCACACATGATCCTTCCAAACAACACCATCATGTTCTTCCAACACAAGGAATCCAAATGGCAACCTCATGCACTCTCAAGATAGTGCGGCTTGTAGAAATAGTGTCATCAATGTTGTCTGCTATAGATATACATAATCAACTAGATGAAATTGATGCATCAAGGATCTATAACATCCTCCTCAAATGGTAGCATAGTGTAAGGTATCCCTATGCTGAGCAATTGCCAAGTTCTCAAAGGCTATTGACATCACTCTCCAAAAAATCTTTGCCAGTTGAGAACATGCTCTCATCCATACATCTAGATCATCCAAGTCCAACACTACAATAACATCTTAAAAGCTAGCTATAGGTAAATCTGGATCTTGTCCATATAGTAGAAAGTAAGGAAAGAAGGATGCTAAGGAGGCTTGCCAGTTGGACTGATAGCCCATGGCCAACCAAGGTAACTGGAGATCCCAATCTCCCAAGTGGCCTCTCTACAAAACCATACTTTTGCAATCCTCTCTTCATTGTTTGAACTACTCTCTATACTAAGCCATCTGCCTCAGGGTGATCTTGGGAGGTAGTATGATGATCAATCAAAGCCTTGTCACATAAGACATGAAATTTCCCCAAGAACTTTGTGCCCTGATTAGTCAAAACCTGAGCTAATGCACCAAAATGATTGAGAACCTAATTCAGGAACGAACAAGCCGTCCTTTCATTGGACTTGTTAGGAAAAGCTACCAACTCAATCCACTTGGAGAACACCATCACCAAAATGTATTGATGATGTCTCATAGTCAACGATAAAGGTCTAGCAGAGTCCAAAATCCAATGGTAACCCAACCTCATGATAGGTAAGGGGTATAACTATGGCGTAAGAGCATTAAATGATATTCTAACTTGGTCATAAACCGCACATCTTGCAACAAACTATTGTACATTGGTCTACATACAACACCACCAGTAATGACTCTAGAGTAAGCTAGATGTACACTTTACTCCAAAATGTCCTAGCTCCTCATGAGCATGATGGACCAACTGTGGTCTTTGAGATGGAAGTGGTACTACTCTCACTCTTCCATCCTCCCATACACAAAGAAGGTGTATGCCCTCCAATCTAAACCATCTAGCTTGCTGAAGAACATGGTCTTTCTCCTTGGTCCTAATTATGCCACCCACAATACCAAAGATAATCCATCACTAAGACATCATTCATGAATGTCTTGCTAAATTATACCACTATCTCCACTCTTTGGATTTTTTTATTTCAATAACTCCTCTTGTATGCATTGAGAGAGATACCACCAAAGCCTCAAAAAATATACAAAGAAAGGCAAATGCATGCCAACCTAGCACCATCTCTTCATTTGTCTCACCATGCCAACATGCTCCGATCTGATCTTGTTGGTTGGGACATGGGTTTCTACTCAACCCAGCTATATCATAGTTCACCACTCCAGGTTTGTGAATAATTGTGAAATTATACTCCTATAGAATCACAACCCATTGTGCAAGCTTCCTTGAAAGCTTGTTGGACTCCATCAACCACTTTAGTGGCTGATGATCAGTGATGAGAGTAAAAGAGTTACCAAATAGATAACATCAGAAATGTGCTACTGCCTATGTTGCTGCCAGCACTCTCTCTCATATGAATTATACTTTGCCTCCGCTGAAGTTTTGGAGTGACTAACGTGGGCCGCCACAAACTCCTTCCTCTCATAATCATGCTAGGTGAGCACTACTCCAAGCCCCAACATACTTCAATCAATGTGAATCTAAAATGGTCATCCTTTGATCTGTCCCCTCAAAATAGGAGCAAACGTCAACCTCTCCTTGAGCTCTACAAAAGCCCTCTCTTTCTCATCTCCCCAACACCACTCTTGTGTAAGCTTGGTCAGCTTCATCAAGGCCTTGCCAATGGCATTAAATCCTCTAACATAGCAGCAATAGAAGTTTGCCAACCCAAGGAATGCTCTCACTTTGCTCACTTCCATAGGCCAAGGAATACGTGCATTAGCCTCTAGCTTGGTCCACTTAACACCAAGCCTCCAGGGTTGATAGTGTGACTCAAATACTCAACCTGCTCATGGAAGAACCTACACTTCCCAAGATGTAATTTGAGTCCATGAGATCTCAACCTCTCAAACACCTTCAACAAATGTCTCTCAAGCTCCTCCACCGTAGTGCTAGAGACCAAAATGCCATCAATATAGCACCGAGAAAAATCCAATACAACTAAGATCCTATCCTCTAGAACTCGGCATGAGCATTCTTTAACCCAAATGGTAAGAATCTCCATTGATATAACACATCCTTACCATGAGGATCAATAACCCAAAATGCTATCTGGGACTTATCCTCCTCCTTGATCAGCAATTGATGATATCTCGCTCAAAGATCCAAAGTATCAAAGACCTTTGCATGCCCAATTGCATCAAAGATCTCCTCTGTTGTAGGCATGGCATACCAATCAGCCCTAGTCTATCTGTTGATAGGACAGTAATCTCCACACATCTGCTTATCTGTGTAGTTGCCATGCATATCCTTCTTGGCTCGCATCACTGTAATTGATGCATACTCTCCATGTGAAATCTCTACCAAACCTACCTCAAAAAGATCTCTACTCTTGCTCTGAATCAATGCTTTCTCCATGTCACTATATCAATAGGGACATCAAAAAATTTGTGTATTGCTAGTTAGCTCAATCCAAATATCAAGTCCTTTTAGAGCACCCAAATCCTTCATACTAAAGGTAAAACAAATTGTGTAGCTCCTCAAGAACCAACAAACTCTTTTTCTTTCCTCTCTTGTAAAGCTTGGGTCCAAGCTCTGGGTCCTCAGTATCCTCTGTAACTACATAAGAGTGGAAGACATAATGACTGGCTGCTACAATGGGTCCATGGGAGAAATAGTGTCATGCCCCCAAGAACTAAAGGTCCCAACCTCTACATGAAAAACTCCCTCCACCCTGGCTCCAAGCTCCATACATCCTCTAGCTGCATCCCAAGTAGACCAAGGGTGTAATCCAAGTAAACCATGCTCACCTAGATGGACTCCAAGTAGACCACCCTCCCTAGTAGCCACTAGCTATGTCTCAAGAATACCTTTTCCACTTGGTCCATTGCACCTAGCATGTGCTTGGATTGTCTCAAAAGGTACAGAGCTAACAAGTTTTTGAGTGGTGATGCCTATCAAGCGCATCCTACGATGCTTTGCTAAGCCAAGGCTTACAATCAGGGTCAAACAGTTTAGGTCCATAGCTTGATCTAACACTTGATGCCTAGATGCCTCTAACACTATTGGAGTAGCGGTAATACCAATGCAAAAACCCATCGCTTGCTCTCTCTCATCAGTGTTGAGCCTCACTAATTGCTGTAATTGTGAGTTTCAAACCAATCCAAGACCTCTCTCTCAAAAAGCATGGGAGTTTAGGAAACTCATAAGTGTAGGAAAAGAAGCCCTGGGCTGTCCAACTAGGTTGACCATTGCCATAGGTGACCTATCAGCCACTACCACCATCTAAGACTGACGCCCAACATCCAAGATGTCATTAACAATGATGTGGTCTAGTCGCTAGATCCCAACATAAGCGCACTATAGAACCTCTCTAGGTAAGAGGTTCATCCACCAAAGATGAGGACAATGAGCCCATGATCCCACTCTAGCCGCATCTAACAACATGGCAGATCCCATCCAAGAATAGACTTGATGTGTACTTGCCACCACCCAGGTGCAAGAATCAGCCATCAAAGGGATGTTCTCAAAAATGTAAGTTGGAGAAAAGGATTGATGAACATGGAGATGTTGTAGTATCTGTAATATCTCCCAAAACACACCAAAATAGGGATCCTAAAGACCTAGAACTCGACCAATGTGTGTATGTCCTTGACATGGCCATCCAAAAATCACCAAATGAATGGGACCATGTCTCTCCAGATCATGCGCCCCCATCAAGGAAATGTATACTAGTAGGATCTTCTAGTAATCCCTAATTGCTAATGTCGGTAATAACTCAAGATACCAATAGGCCAAGTATACCACATGATGTAGAGAGACTCGCCTAGCGATCTCATCTCTCTCCACATACAAGTACCTATGTACTTGTATACCCACTTGTAGTACCATAGCTATCTAGTGCTAATCCCACCAAACAACTCCAATAGACATACTCCCTCTATTAGATACTACCAAGAAATGAGTGTGGTATCTAGAGGTGTCAAGGTAATCGACTTTAGAGGGTTATCCTCACATTGGTTGCCTAATGATACAAAGGCTCCACTCCAAGCCTATAGCACCAACTAATCTGCATGTTGTTGCAATGCCTCCTCTGAACTCCATAATGGAACATCCAAGGTAGATAGAACAATCCCACTTGTACTCCTAAATTTGAGTGATCTCCTTTGGTACAAGAGTATCCTTTGCATGGGCATTCTCCTCCAATAAATCACTAGGCAAAGTAATAGAACCATTGAAAACTTGAAATGATGTTGCCATGGTCCTTGACTATAGTGGCCAAGACTACCACTATTGAAGCATATTGGTAGGCAACATACTCGTCCCTCACCAAACTGCCAACTTGGTCTATGGGAGGTTGTTTCCTCCCAATAGTCAATATTGAAACCCATGGAGTACAACACTACTCCTCTAACTAACACATTGTATGACTCAACTACTTGCAATGGCCTAAGCTCTCACCACAAATCTATCATCAGATGATTGGGCTGAATTTGAAGAACAAGCTCTCCATATGTGATGTACTATGTAGAACCACCACCTAGAGGTATTTGGATCTAAAATGGACACTTCTCCACATTGGTCTATTGTAACTCTAGACCAACAACTATAGCCTTCCCCAACATAAAGAGCTGCACACCAAAGTCTAGTGAGATCCTATGTGGTGTTTAGACCTTCCTTGAACATCCCACCAAATGAAAAATCCCCCTTTGGTTATCCAATTGGACAACTCTAGGTGTAAACCATGCTTGCTCAAAGGCCGGTCTAGTTGGTAACTCCTCCAATCTAGCCACGGTTGCCTACCATAAACCATTGGTCGTTAAGCGGATCCCATGTTCTCAACCAAGTCAACTCCACTATCAACCACCTTTGCTCCAATAGTAAGAACCACATCATCCCTACTCTCACAAAGTGTGGCAACCAATTGAAACACTAGGGCTGGGTCAACTTCCAATATACATATGTCATTGGCTAAGAATAATGGAAAGCGGATAATCAGTTGAGTCACCCCCAACATCATGCTAGACTTAGTCTGTGTAGTAATAGGTGGTTGACTAGTAGGTAGTCCATCATGCACCCCATCACCACCTACCACACCTACACTAGGACGTCTAGGAGCTATGGATGTTATCTATAGTGCCTCAAAGAGTGTAAAAGATTGGAGAAGTTTGACCTGTCTACCAACCTTTCCTCTTTGTGGGTCCAACTCCACTAAAGCTCCTCTAGGCTTTGGAGCACGTACTGCACTCCTAGTCATTGTAGCTGATTCATCCACCTATGCTACTCCGCACATGAAGTCTAAGATGTCTCTATCACCCTCATATGAGGTAGAAGCCTTAGCACATGAATCTGATTTACTCTAAGCTATGGCCATGCTAGCCAATCTTTGCTCCAACTGCTCAATGCAAGTAACCATGGTTGTATCAGAAGTAAGGGTAGGTATTGCACACCTACTAGGTGTGGATCCTCTACCACCACCTTGTGCTCCATGACCTAGAGCTCCTCTACTACTTGCCATAGAAACTCTACCACTCCGTAACTTCGGGTGTAGGTCAAAGAATCAATCACTATTGTGACCAAATTTATGGCAATGCTCACACTATCTCTGTGCTGGCTATAATGCACCAGAGGTATCAAGTCCGTTGCCCTGAGTGCACTCTCTCCTATAGTGAAGTCCACCACAAGTCCAACAAGCAACACCACTACTCACTGGCTGCTATTGACCCAAAAATGAAGGTAAGGGTCTAGCTATAGTAGGCCCTCCACTCGCTCCATAGGATCTGAGCTGTCCTTGGAAACCAACATGGCATGGTGCACTCTATTGCGCTCTAAAAGAAGTAACAACTGTGGATGATGTCTCTCTACCAAATCCAAATGTCACCATTCCCTCCTCCACCATGTTGAGCTCAATATGCTCAGCCAAACCAAAGACCACCACCAAAGTAGGTGAAGTAGCCTATAACAACATAACATCATGTACCCTACATTGCAACTCCTTGTCCAATATCTGTAATACTCCGAGGACAAGAGAAGAGAGAAAATACAAATTATACACTCAACATTCGGTGCCCCAAAGGAGCACCTTCTCTTTATTATATAGACAAAGAAGATCTTCTCCAAGGAAGCTCCACCGTAGGATTAGGCACACAGATAGGTGACATGTCAGCAAGATCCACCCTTGGATTACTTACTTGGATGGGTGACATGTCGGTCTAGGTCCTATCTGGTTGGTCAAACAAGCTTTGACCGGAGGGAATCTTTTAGGGAATCTTCCTGTAGGAGTCTCAGAATCACGTAAGGTACCATTGGAAAGCTCTCGACAAGACCAACCAGAGGAGAGGGAAGGCCAGCCTTTCCTCCATTGGGGGGGGGGAGTACTTGTATATTTTCGAGGTCTAATTCATCCGTTTAGGCCTCTGAAATTGCCTTCAAAGATTTTAGGCATATTTTGGTTCCTACTCTATTAGTAGAAGTCTCCTTTTGGTGATACCTCTTTCTGATTTGTTTAGTCCATCATGTGTAACATCCTTCCAGATGTTACCAAACCAATTCTCACCTTTAAATCATATGTTTAGCTATTGGTTCAAAGGTTCCCAAGTCTATTTTGGTTTCTACTCTATTAGTAGAAGTATTCTTTTGGTGATACTTCTATCTGATCTATTTTGACCATCATGTATAACATCATTCTAGATGTTACCAAACCAAATTTCACATCTAGATCATATGGCTAGCTTGTGGTATTACAATATTCCATACCAAAATTGGACCACTTGGGCCTCAATAACTCCTTGAGTAACTTGATCAACCATCTCATGCAAGTGTATGCCTCGTGTAGGCTCTCTCCAACCTTCTGTTGGAAATCTTGCAAGCTCCTTAACTTGTCAACCTGCACTTACTAGTAGTTTTGCCTCAAACATGGGAAGAAATCCACCATGGGGTTAAACTTAGGTACTACACCACCTCCTATAGTAGTACCTCCTCTCCTAGTAGCACCATCTCCAAGAGATCCACCAATGCTACTAGAGCTAGACTCGTGGGTATTGCCAATCTACCTCTAGAAACTAAGCCTAAAGTGATGGAGAATAGTTTGGACACCAATATTGTATTTATAGCTCAATTCCCTTTAAGTGAGCTCTCTTGAACTCATGGTAATCATCCATTGGTAGACCCTCCAAGTGCTAAAATAACCCCTTCCATACCATGAAAGGTATGAACAAAGTTGAGTTCCGCATGTGATGCAGATCACACCAACTACCAAACTCTTGGATGAAGTCATCCAACTCAATGGTACCCACCATACCAAAATAACGCTTGGGACCTTTGGAGGCCCCATAAATCTCATCTATGTCTCACAATAATGGTGCAGACACACCAAGTGCACTCTCAACTAAATAAGCTCTTGTGCCAAACTCCAACTTAGAGTCAATCTCCTCCTTCATTGAGACCTAAGATATAGGCACCACTCCGAGTAAACCCACTAGCGTATTGCAACCTATCTCTTCTAGAATTCCCAAAGCACTCCATTGTGACAAAGTAACCAAAAACTGCAACCTGCAATTGGAACCACCGCAAGTATCCCACCAAAAATCACCACCAAGTGCCAACACTTCCAACTAAACATCATCAACTAATGTAGCTCTAACTACAACAACTACACTAGGAGAAATGACAACTTGTAAATTGCAATCACAACACGCTCTCTCACGGTCTGCAAGTCATCACTTCCTACCTCACCGGAAGGAACATAGGTAGTTTGATTGGTCATCACTCCAGCCTCACTACCAAGAGCACACCAAAGCACCAACACTCTCAAGTCAGGGCACCTCACACAAACATGATGCACAAACAAGAAGCAAAGAATGGAGGAAGTCCACTCACGAGAAATCTAAATGAAAACCTTCCATCTCATAAATCAACATTAGATTGACTCTTTCACCATTTAGCATTTGACATAATATGAGTTATCTACTTCCTAAGCTACTAGGATCACCAAGAATATGATAAAATTGTCTCTCCCAGCCAAAGCTACAGGTGTATAGATAATAATGGAACAATCACTAGGACAACAAGTGAGGGTGGACCATTTGGCTAGAGCACCAGTCCTAGAGATCTAGGGGTAACCCATGGCCTATGCCTCAAAGCCTCTAAATGCTAAAATTTACCCAAATGAGGCCTTTCTTCTTACCACTTCGAACCCTCTCTAAATTTGGCAAAACTCGTCCAAATTTGGCCAAAATCTGACATAAAATCTAGGAAAAATCTAATATAAATCCCTAAAGTTGGCTGACCATCATATCCTTCACTGATTCTCCACTCGAGCAAAATTGAAATGACGGGTTTCTCCAAATCCCAAATTCACGGGGATGGGTTCCCAACTCCACCTTCAATTTCACTTTTTGAGCTCAACTTGCACCAAATTGGTCCTACTTTCACTCTTGAGCTCAAAATCACAACTACCGCTTGAAAATTGCTTCTCTTTGCTCAAAATTTGGCTAGCGCTTTCACACATTGTTTGCTTCATTGCCAAATCTGCATCAATTGAACAAGCTTTTGCACATAGGGAAAGTCAGAACTCTGCATCGAGCTACCAATAATTAACCACCAACACTCAATTCTTACACTTGATTTCCCCCTAACCTCACTTCTCTGATGTAATCAGTTTGTTTATATCACTCAAATCACACTCAATCATATCAATACTTGATTTGTCACTCCATAATTTGCAAACAACTAGGCACTAATTATAATCAAGCAACACCCACTCTAGCTAAGAGAATCCAAGTGACGCTCGCCGTCTTCTATCTACCATAGCCAGGAACTCGAAGGCTTAACATTAGAGAAGTGAGCTCTTTAGAGCTACACTTCTAAAGTATATCTCCTAGACTCAAGCTAGGTCTCAAACCCTAACGGTCCCATGGACGGCACATCCAACGGTACAAATGGTGTTAAGTGACGGTGGGCCCTACTATGTAATCAATAACCCAAACATGAAATCTGACCGTCAACAAGTAATCTATGAGTAACTACTAAAATACTCCTGACTACACATACTACTACTCTAGAGTTTGAGCAATCTAGGTGCGATATTACAAATGGCATGACAAAGGACTCAATGGTTTGTGTGTTCATTTGCTTGCTTGCATTCCAAAATTTGGTGTCAAGAGTCATGCTCCTAGGGTGAGTTGCATCCAACCCAATGATATCTCTCCAATTTTCTTTTGTCAATGCAAAGAGGTTCTGGAAAGATCCACTATTGTTCTCTTTGCCCTACTTCTTATCTCTTAGATATATTATTGCATTACTAAGTTCCTAATTCCAAAGCAAGAAGGAGAGTTGCTTGTTCTAGACTAGCTTGCTCTTGCAATAGATTGTACACTTGTTCTTTGATAGGGCAAGAAGAGTTAATTTTGGGATCTTTCTCCTAAGTTAAAAAGAAAACATCATGTTTTCTATTGGAATGCTACAAGCACAAAGAACTAAATTTAGACAACTCTTAAGGCTAAAAAGGATTGAAAAGAACTATGAAGATCTAGGATTACTACTCACTCTTTGAGTTTGAGACTGAAAACTCTTAGCAAAAAGTGTAATTGCTCAATATGCACTCAATTTTTTAGTTAGGGGTTTTTTAGTCATCAATCTTCAATGTGTGAGCAATCACTTTCCACATATGAATATATTTTGGTGGACACCAGTGTTCCTTTCCATCAATTCTTTATCTTGGTGGCAATGCATTCAATTTGCTATACAATCCTTGGGTCCAAAGATCTTCAGGTCCAAAGGACCTTAGTACTTGATTTCTTTGCCTCCAACCAATCTTTCAACTTGACCTCTTTAAGATCATTCCTTTGGAGTGCATTTATCTTTGTACTTGTGGTCTTCTTACCTTTGCATATATAGACACAACTCCAAAGAGAGCTAAGCTAAGATGTTTCTTTTATTGAACAAGCAATATTTCTACCATCTTGTTATGAAAGAGAGAAAAAAGAATTACAAAAACAACTTTTGCAAAAAGGTGTGCAACACATATACTCCAAATTTAAGTACTTAGATGAGAGAGGTTAAATAATAGATGCATTGAAATTGGTCTTGTATGTGGATAAAAGCATATCCATAGCTTGTTTTAAGTATCTGAATGTTTATTGATTAGTAGCTTGGTGAAAGTTATTCTTTCTTTCATTACTTAAAAAAACTGGTCCCTACAAAAAATTGGTATCAATATCTAGATCCTTGATTTTCCAACTCAACAAGATGATGATGTGGTTAATATTTGTTCCAACTTTGAGTTAAAGGAATGTTTATATTGTTGAGGAGTATGTCTGTGTAAAAAAAGGAAATAAATTTACTCTTGATGTATTAAGTCCCATTTTCGAACATCAATAAAGCTACCAAAGTTTAGTAATTGCATTTATAACTTAATTTAAGATTTAATAGAATAATTGAGTTAAATTTTTTAATTTGGTCTCTAATTATTCACCCTTTTTTGACTCAGTAACAAGATGATGATGTGGTTAATATTTGTTCCAACTTTGAGTTAAAGGAATGTTTATATTGTTGAGGAGTATGTCTGTGTAAAAAAAGGAAATAAATTTACTCTTGATGTATTAAGTCCCATTTTTGAACATCAATAAAGCTACCAAAGTTTAGTAATTGCATTTATAAATTAATTTAAGATTTAATAGAATAATTGAGTTAAATTTTTTAATTTGGTCTCTAATTATTCACCCTTGTTTGACTCAGTCTAAAAATTTGCAAGGGATATATATGATTACAAAAACTCATTCAATAAAGATAAAATTTTAGATTGAAAATATAGAAGATATGACCTCATTTATAAAAAGCTGCATCACAACTTTGAAGGTTTTTTTATCCAATGGTATGCAAAAAAAATTGGAGATGCTTAAGTTGGTAGAGTTTTTCATTCAAATTTTATTTGTAGATAGAGGAAGTGATATATATCAAGAAACAATTGTAAGATATACCAAGATTATAATTCTTTTGTCTTCAGTTTCCACTTATAATTTAACACTTTCAACTTGTTGCATGATATCAAAGATAATTGATTTTCTTGTGAGGAGGAAGTTGTATGCTTAATAAATATTTAATAGTAATCTCAATCAGAGGAGGGAAACTCTTAAAATGATAGTTCTAAACCTCTAAAGACCTTTAAGAACTAGATAGTGAACTTCTATTTGAGACTTTCTATTTGAAGTTGTATATAAATTTGGATGAAAGTTTTCCCTAGCAAATATAAATGTTCTATAAATGTTCTGTAGGTTTTACATCGATAAAGTTAATTTTAATCTTTGATCTTCAGTATCTAATATCTTCTTTTTGTAGATTAAATCCCTAATTTGAAAATTTTCTTTGCCATTGGTCCACTAAAGTGAATACAGGAAGATACTTTAGGTTTTTAATACAATATATTGCTGTGTAAATAAATTTTTTAATTTTAATGTAAAATATTATAGTATTGGAAGTAAAATTGATATCCAAATTCATACAAAATAATTCAGTCATGCTCAATAAGTTTTGTGGTAGCCGTATAGATCCCAAATTTGACACTCACAAAATAAAAAAGTGAATCAAACTTCTAAAAGAATTCTTATTTTGGTCAATTAAGCACAATTTAAGAAATCTGTCATTAGAAACACTACACTTTACCTTTTATTGTAGGTCAAATTATTATCTTTATTAAATGTCAAATTGTTAAATACAAGATATGTAAATGGGGCAAATTCTTATGGAGTAGGATAGATACAACATGTATTTATCAAGTTGAGAAGTAATATGTGATATTATATCATGATGCAACACCGTTGATCTCTAATTATGTAGAAAGTTATATGTGGAAAATCGATATCTCAATATAACATTGTTCCGAACCACCAATCTTATGGCTTAGTAAACATCTACCATTCCTTGCTCTTTGTGGCGGAGATGAAACAGAAATTCAAATTCAAGTTCAAACCTAATCTAACTTCATGGTTGGCTTCAATCTTTTCTTCTCTTTGTGAGCAAGTCAATTATGAGTTTTGATGAACTTCATAAGTAATCTAAAGTATTAAAATTATGACCTTCTTGACATCTAGAGGAGACGAAGTCGCATTAGAACTTGATATGCATCATCACCGTCAAAACAAAGCCTTATTTTAAGCATAAACTTTGACACACTAGAAAATGTATAACAATTAAAAATTATTACGTTCTAAGAAAGGTATCAAGTTCTTACACGACTTCACCAAGTATATCCTTGAATCTCCCTCATTTTAGTACATCAACTCAATCAAATAGATGTTAAGATTAAGCTTATACTCTAAGCACACTTCCCCTTATATGTTATTAAAGACTTCAAGAGATCTTTGATTCCTAACAAAATATACCCTAACCTAACTTAATTTTTCTAGAGTTTCTCTACAGAACTCGGGTCATCAAAGTTCGGTAAGATTGTTCCAGCTTTACTTGATCTACAAAGAAGAATAAGAAGGTTAAATTTGGACCCCTCAACCAAACCGTCAGTGACTCATATAAAGTCTCTTTCTAAAGTTGATTCAAAACGGGAGCAAGAAGAGTAGTTGAGAGGGAAAAGTATGTGATAGATGGCTGATCAACAACCCAAAAGTTAACCCTTTGAGGCCTTCTTTGGAATGACGAGTAACCGAGCTTTCAGTACGAGTACTGTTTATTCAGTACTCATAACAATAATGTAGAAAACGTGGATAAACACTAGTGTAGAAAACATAAGGAAAGTTACATGCTTTTTACCCGATCAAAGTCAAACAGCAATATATTGTGCCTACTGTTTGTACACTAATATAGAAAACATGGATAAATACTCATGTAGAAAACATGTGGAAAACTGCAGGCTTCTTACCTTCACTTGTTTCTCGGACATACAAAGTAAACAAGTAAACAAGATCAAGGTTTATTGTCAGAAAAAGTTGGTATCGCTTTAATCATTGAAGTGACCAAGACCTTCTGGGTAATTCTTTTCAATTAGCACATTTTTTTAGGCAGCATGATGTCTCTCGAGCTCGACTAGACGTAATTTGAGTTAGTGGTGGTAAGAATTTACGAAGGAAAAGTGCAGTGTTGAGGTGATGATGGCTACCGTCTCTTGAAAGGATTTGATATCCTCTTCGGCAGAGTTTAATACACGAGGTTGATTGACTGTACTTCTAAAGAGTTCTATCCACTCCTACGGTGTTATTGCGTCGAGATCAGGAATCTGATCGGATGAAAGTCTCTTTTGCTTTCCAAAAACCGGAGTGGGCATGCAAAATCTTGATTCATATAATTTCGTCAGGCTGGTGGGTCTCTGCAGACGTCTAGATAAAGTAGCTACTGTACTTTTGGAACAGACACACACCCCTGGAATTCTACTGCCGTACGGATTGTTGTAATCTAGTCCAACGTTGTGTACCGTTTTGCTCCAGGGACGAGGGAGCTGTGAGACTTCTCGTTATACCCAGCACATGGGATTGCATGATGACCGCTTCAGGTTTTTGTAGACTACAGTAAAAGACAGATTCCCCCTTTGGGAATTGGTCGTGCAACTCGGTTTACAACTTTACCCACTACTAGTAACGCGCGGAATACTAGATGAGGGAAACGATGACGAAAAACCTGGAGTGTCGCTCCTCGTGAACTAAGAAGCAGGCCTTTCTATGCCCTGCGCAGTGAACCAACAAGTGCTCACTGAAAGCATTAAAGCTCAAATTCTATTTCCAAACAAACTTCCTTTCCTATACTGTAGAGAGCTTGGCAATTTACAGATAAGCAGAGAGGGACGATACGAATAGCAAGTGTAGGTGGCACTCCTGTTCAACCCGTCCAATTTGAATTCGATATCTGGCGTTGTATAAGATTCCACATGACTCAAGCTCAGAGCCAACTCTATGTCCTGATGCGAGGAAACATGTTCTCTTGAGGTTCGATCTTGCGGACTATATCTAATATGCTAGGACAGACTGGTCACAAAGTTTCTTAAAAAAAAAGACGTTTTAGATGCCTCAGCATTCAAACACCCCACACCATTGCAACGTCTTATGCTACAGGCACTGGTCAAGCATTGCTTCGACCCAAATGTCGATTTAGTGATCTCCATATACGAAGCGGTGTTTCTGAAGTATTTAGCACCATTTGGCACACGAATATTAGTTACACCTTAGAAAGGACAAGAAGCAGTCTCGTGCTGAGACCTGGCCCCTCGTACGGGTTGGGCATCCTGCCCAGAGGCTTCCTTTGATTCTTGGACGTTGCTACCGATAAACTTCTGTCAAAGAAGCAATGCTATGCACTTCGACCACAATGTCTATAAAGACATTTAATGGGGGGAAATCACAAACCTGGCCAACTGACACCCAAAGCAGGAGGAACTGAAGAAAGATTGATAAGCCACGCAATAACATCGCTGCGATTTCATCGTCCTCTGCTGCTCTGGCGAAAAGTACGCGGCCAGATGGACCGAGGTAAGAACAGGTAAAATGTGTAGAAATGACCACGAGATTGGTCTTCATTCTCGTGCTCTTCCTCGGTCTCGGGCTCTTCCTCGACCGAAGACAAACGAGGTGGAAGTGGGGTGGCACGGCGTGGGAAAAGCAATCCTTTGGTGACAAACAAGATGGATAAAAGCTGGAGCTGAGCAGCAGGACAAAGTCTAAGTGAAGCACGTTGGCGAGGGCCGGGGTCGACTCGGTTGGTTCGGGTCGAGTTGGCCCCTGGAGATTGGTCTGACCAGGGTAGCGGGCGGTAAACGTCAAAGCGAGAAGCGCGGAGAAGAAAAGAGCCACGCGCCGAGGACCTCGGGTCCGGGTCTCCTCTTGACATCGTGGACTGGTCGAGGGACGATTAATGGAATAACAGCTCCGCACGGCCATAAACAAGGTGCTGTAAATACGATTTGGTGGTAAGCAAATTTCCAGAAGCGAGTAGTACGGCGGAAAGAGCTTGCTCCGATTGTGTCTCTTATGGGCATCCGGAGGATAACTTCGCGTCAGACAAGTTGGAGAGGTGGTCTGAGAGTGGGGTCAGATTCTGACTCGGAACAAGTCAAGCTAAGAGCAAGAGACACTGTCGATACTCGGAGGAAAGAGACCATGCTTGGAAGATCTCATGGGGTTAACCCCTCGTAAGAATACTTTTTGCAACCCTCGAATTAGAGCCTGGGCACACGCACAATGTGGCCAAGCCTCCAGCCTTGACAATAACACGCGCTACATGACTAGCTCAGGTCCCTTGTGAGGGGATCTTGCTGGAGTTTAGCCGCGTGAACGCGAACGAACGAGCGACGCTTGTTCGGCTTCTTACTCTCATCTGGTAGAAGTTGCAGAATCTTCGCTCATCTCCAGTGGCCTTCTTCTGAGGAGGTGCGAAAGAGGCGAAGGAAGGAAGGTGTTCTAGCCAGTGTTGCCCTATTGACACTACTCTTTGACCTCTCCCCGTTCCGTTGGTCCAGCGTGGACCCTGATTGAACTGGATCGCCCGAGGAGAAAGAGGAGGTGGCTGGGGTGAGAGAGGGAGAGGTTGTAAGCTATGTCTCTGTGTTGAGTTCAATCTCTGCTCTTGGCGGTGCAGTGCATGTTCAGGAAGCATAGACAGACAGACGTAGCAAGCCTTGCTTTGGTCGGTAGTAGTCGACCGGCGCAAGGGATTTCCGAACATTAGATCTTTTCAGGAAAAAAGTTTGAGCTTGAAACTTGTAGTCGGTCAAGCAACCAGCTCGTGGACGACGATTCTCTTCACAAACGAAGAAGAATTAGGCTAAGCGTGATGGCCCGGCGTCCCCATGTGCCCAAGTTCGGACAATGGGATGCTAATGATCACATGCCTTACACGGCTGTTTTCGACCATGCCCGTACTGGTAGAGGGAAACCCATCAATCCCAATGATCCCAGCGAGAATCCTGATATGTTCGGGGGAGGTAAAGGCAATGGCGCTGCTCCAGGTAGGCGATTCAACCCTAACGATCCCGAAGACTTAGATGCTGCAGATCTGCATCAGGAGAGGCCAGGCCCGGGTAACAGAGACACAGGAAATTCAAGAGGACAGCAGCACCAAGCTGTTACAGCACCACCAAAGACCGTTCAAGAGTCCCCAGCACGCAGGCAGGTAGCTGCCACTCCACCACAGAATGAGGGTCGGAACAGCCCGATGCCAAATCGACCACCCCCAGGTGATCACATGAAGCGCCAAGGAAATAGAGATAGTGGTATAACAGATCGCAGTTCAGACAGTGCCTCGACCAGCTTCACTGAAGATCAATCTCACCAATCTCACAATAGAAAATCAAACCCAGGTACTTTGGGAGGTGCATCGGGTGGTGCGCCTGGAACTGCTTGGGATAGTAGCAAAAGAAAGCAGAGTGGAAATTTTAAACCAGAAGATAGTGCTCAGAAAGGGTCAGCGGCACTACCGAAGTTCGGTGCGTGGAATGCTCAGGATCCAGGATCAGGAGAGGGCTTCACTGTGATATTTAATCAAGCCAGAAATGAGAGGAAGGCAGGAGGTCCAGGCCGCATCCCTCTGCCCAATGAGGCCCCAAATCAAGGCGATCTATATATTCAACCGCACAGGCTCCAGCAGCGTAACAATAATAAGAGATGGTTTTGCTGCTTTGAACGCCCCGCTGTGAACGCGTAGAACGAATGTACATGTATCCCAGTTGGATGCACCCCACTGCAAATTGTTCTAATTCTTTGATTGCAGCAAAGAGAAGTCTAGAACATGGCGTTGTCCGACCATGTGACGTTTGAAGAGTTGTTTACACTGCTCGCTTGAAAGAAGTGAAAGGCCAAGTGTATTCACTCGGAGGTCCCTCAAGATTGTGCTTTCCTATAAGCAGGAATTGACTGACTACCTTCGATATTTAAACCAGATTGGCAGAGCAAGGAAGTCTGGTGGAAGGAATCCCAAGTGGAGGTATTCTTTCCGGGGAGTTGGAAGGCTACCCTCTTGTTCTGCTGGTTACTAAATCACTTGTTCTACTTCAATAGGGATCTCTCTGTGTGGTGTATATGGCTTGCGAAATTGGAAGAGGTGCTGGAATTACCACTACAGATCAGAGAGCCATCTGCAAGTAGATCTAGATGACAAACGATAGTGTAAGAAAATTGATCTGGGACTAAATTTAGACTAAGATGGATAGAGTAAACAGGCAAGACGTGATGCTCTTGGAATTTGATGTAAGCTGCGGTGCCAGACGGTTATGTTCTGGTCTGTGCATCCGGAACGATAGGAATGTCAGTGTAATCTAAGTGTCAGTATTAATTGGTTGCAAAGAGACAGGCTTGAGGTTGTTTTCGAGGAATAATATGTCCGCAGGCCACTCAGGTATTTGATGTAAATGACGCTAACTGCTTAAATGGTGCGTCCGGTTTTTTGATGCTTAAAAGTAAAGTATTGTTTCTTTCTCTTCCCCTCCACTATCGATGCCTGCCTATGATTGTAGAGTTGACTATTCTTTATTTTCGGGTGATTCTGATTGCCTGCTGCGGAGAACGTTGCATTTTCACACTCTGCGCAATAGCTATTAGTTTCTCGTACCATGACAGCCCAAAAATACATGACATAATTTTCATCAACAAGTTGAAGGTGTGAACGAGCGGCATTTTAGTTGTGGCGTTCCTGTGGGAGAAGAGAAGACCCCGAGAAGGCAGTTGGAACATCCAGATTTTGCTTACAACAGCCGTAGTTGTAATGATTAATTGTTGCCCCCTACACTGGAACTTCGATTTCCAGAGGGGTGGTGAAGGCAGGGATTGCGTCCCTGTTTGGCTGTTCTACCACGTAGAATATAACTTTTGAAGTCAAATTCCACACTCTGTAATCTACAGATGAGTAGAGCCGGCGTTTGGATGACGAATTTAGATTGCGACCATATCATCAACTTGATTTCGACAAGTGTAAGTTGGCGCTAGACTCACGTTGCTTCATTCATTATCTACTCAGATGATTCAAGTTCACTGGAGTGTAAATTGGCCAACTAGATTGCAAGATCGAACCTTTTGGTCGTTTTCAATGTTCTCATAGTGCAGAATTCATCTGGTGGTGAGAGCTATTATAGAGAATGCTCTTTTCTTACTTTTTCGTAAGTGAATAGTACTCCTATGTCGCAGGTGAATATGCTATGCATTCCTTGAAGCTGGGCTACGTAGTGGTAAAGCCCACCCACTGGTGGTTGTATTCTGCGTTCGCGTACTATAGCACCAGCTGGATCTATCAGACCATTTTCAAGCAAGGCTAGCATTCTTATTAACGGATAAGGGTACTCATTTGATCTGAATCTTACATCCCGGAAGTCGATCAAGATACAAGACTTGATATGTGAGCCTTGTATGGCACAGTTTTTCAGGATGACGCTTGCAATTCTGCAGTGTTCCTCGCTTTTCAATGTGATTACCTTGCTGAAGACGGATGTCGTTGATTCGCACGTTATTTTCTCTTTTCATAGTGGCCTAACGGGCGTTTTGCGGGTGCAGAGAGATGGCGACCCTTTTCGGCATGACTTTCTTTGGCGATCCTAAAGCATTGCTACATACCCAGCGTCGTCCTGTTTCGACGACGGTGAAGGATGTTTGCAAAAAGAAGTACCTGGCGTTGTTTGTGGAAAAAGGACGTAAACATCTGAATGAAGAGTCCCTAAGACGAACCTTGCTACCCGAAATCTTCACAGATGCTGTAGACAGGCAACTCAGTATAGCGGAGTACGACTTGGTGTTGAGGTATGGACCTCCCCTCTTTTTCTTGGCCAGAAGCGCGGTAGTCAAGAAGTGGACAAGAAATCGCCAGTGGCGCAGATTACTTGTACAGGATAGAGAAACATTTGAAGGTATTTCGTGGAGGGGAAGTCAGCTTCGGCAGGGAATCCGTGATATGGAAATCGAACAATTTCCTCCGCCGTTTTTAGGGTGGTTCCATGGTTGCGCCTCCAGTTGAATGTTGTCTTGGAGAGTGTTCATGTAGGTCTCTGTTTGTCACCTGTGAGCGTGGTAAAAGTTTGCCCCTACTGGTAATGCTTACACGGAGGTTACTACTAGAACCCACCCATACAAGACCCTTACAAAAGCTTATTCATACAACGGCATGATGTGGAGCTTGCAATCTGTAGATACTTTTCATCCACCTTAACAGGACTTAGAACCTTGTCCTATCATCTCATGAAGTAAAGATGCTAACCTGGGATTATTGAGAAGCATGGTTCCACAAATTTTACTGAAGGAATGTTAAAAACTAACATACTTGGAGATTCATAACAAATCAATACCCTGTGATAAGGTTGAGTAGATCTCGTCTGGAGCATGCCAGAAACAAACAATTCAAATAATTATTGTAGTTGGGATCATGAAGTAGGTGACTTCGACGTCGTGAAGGACCTGTTAGCTGTCAGCAAGTCTTGAGTAAAAACGGGACGTTTGTCTTGGTTAGGCAGAGACGCAATTCATGATCTCATGGTCACCTGAAGAGGTTTGAACCATCTGTGTCTTGTCGTCTGGCAAGCACATCTTGAATCCGATGCGAGGTATGGGGTCCTGACGCTGAAGATCATTAGGGGAAGCAGCGCAGGTCATTCTGCTTTCTCCAAAAAGTAAGGAGCTGCCTTACAGGGCGTAATCAAGGATTGAGCACCAAGGCTGGTTAGCAAGAAAGTCCTGAGATGATGTGACTGACATCAACTTGCGTTTTGTAACTTCGATCGATGATTCTGTCGAGGAGTATACAGGACAGTAGTGTGTCGAGTTAGGGTGGGGGACCGCTTTCTCAGATGCCTATATTCGCTTTATTTGCTCACTTCGTCGAGAATGTCTTTGAAGAATCGTCTTCTTGTTTGAGTTTGTCTTTCTGATTTCTATGCCCTGTTTCTCATTAATTTATTGTTTGTCTGCTCTTTAGCTGTTTTAGATTCGTATCTTGTTTTGAAGTAAGTGCAGTGTTTTGTACCTTGAGCCCTTGTCTTTTTCTCCCACCCGTTTAGACAACGCCAGAATCTTGTCTTTTTCTCCTTCTGTGACATAGACTCCCCCCTGCTTAACTTGGCATGTGTTTCAACCTTGTGATAATACCTCGATAGCTCCTTGTGGATGTACAAAACAAAAGGCTTTTCTTTCCTGGTTACGTGGCTTCTTGTAAAACTTTAAAATTTGAGGAACTAATCTACACTGTTTAGCTTTTTAGTCTCACTCAAAACTAATTTCAACAGGCAACAAAAAGTGGACCGCACCATGAATAATCTCACTCAGTAATTTTGTATGATTTATTCAGTCTCATTCAGATCGATTCAGTCAAATTCATGTGATTTCGCCGAGAAATAATTGTGTTATATTGTTCTTATAAGTTCCAAGAATTGTCGTTGTCCGCTAATGGACTCACTGCATTTCTCGTTATAAGTACGAAGTTCCAGTCTTTTTTGTTGTTGTCTGGTATGGTTTGCAGTCGATCCTGATTGTGATCTTGTGAATCTTGCATTAACCGCACTGCGCATGACTCTGATATTAAATCCACAAGGAACTTGTACTGAGGGAAGAGAAAGTGGAAAATCCAAACTGCGTAACAAGAGGATCAGGCCGCATAGCTGGAGTTCGAACAAATCCTATTGCGACTGGAGTAGCAAACTCGATTTTGAGTTTGTGGCAGACAAATCCTGAACAAATTCTGTTGCAATTGAATGAGCAGAATTCCATCCTGAATATGTGTCATATTTCTTAACTCCTGTTGTCATTAGGTTAGCAAACTTCACCTTGAGGATGTGTCAACATATCTCATTCACAAAAAACTCTGGTAAATGGGAAATGTACACGTTTGAATTTCTGGTAGTTCTCCAAAAATTCTTTTCCCACTACCTTTCAATGGCTATGCGACCTCTCTCCATATTTGCATTTGTATCCTGTGTGCTTATAGGGAAAACCGTTTTCGAAAAGAATGAAAAATTGAGTAGGAGTGGAGACACCATTAATTTTACCATATAATTCTTCTTCTTGAAGTACAGTAGTACTCTGTCCATTAATGTTGACCACACGCAATTAATTTCGCTTAACTTGCATTGCACGAGAATAATCTCCTCCACACTAATTCTATAATTGTGTTGTGAGACTAAGTCACTTAGAAAGACTAATTATGCTAAACGTGTTGTCTATTTACACTGAAGCTCACCTGTAATTTTGGCTCAGTTGAGGCTCTCGATGCCAAGTTATTCGGCACTGCAATCAGTACGCTGGTCGAAACAAATTATCTACTTCTGTTAAACAGTGTAAGTGGATAACATATTTCCATCAGCGTACTGATTGCAGACGCCAAGTTATTCTGCACTGCAATCAGTACGCCGGTCGAAACAAATTATCTATTTATGCTAAGCACTGTAAGTAGTTCACATATTTCCAACAGCGTATTGATTGTTGTCCGAATAACTTGGCATCGTGAGCTTAAACTGTTCCAAATTATGGTGAGATTCATCTGTTCCTAAATGACCGCTCCATTAGCCCAAAATCTCATCATTGTGAAGTAACTGCGAGATATGTAGAGAAGGCTATAGTCCAAGTATAGATCACACAGGTAATCAAGTGTATGTGCACCTGTCAACGAAAGAAACTAAATGCTATAGTTTTCCTCGCCTTTCTTGATCTAAACAAACTACGAAAACTACAGCATTTAGCTCGATAAACTTAAACTGAAACGAAACTAACAGTACTAAGAACTTCCAGAAAAGCTTTTCGTTCTGGAAAAGATCTACACATCCCATGTAACTCGATTGATTTAAGTTCCAAACCAGATAATGGGGCTAATTCTAAGTATCCGTGCGTCGTGTTTGGACTTCTGTAACTATGTTAGTTGTGATAATCTCGAGTTTAGTGACTAGATACATGACTAGGCTAGATACCTGATTAGACTAGATACATGATTAGGCTAGATACATGATTAGGGTGAAGTGAGGGCGCAGCCTCAATTAGGGCTCTGCAAAGCAACCTGCTAGAGCTTGCTTGTGTATATATATGAGTGCTCTCTGCTCATGTTAAGGTAAGTTCTCATACAAAGATCATTCCCAGGACCTTGTACCTTGTTTAAGGTGTGTTCTATGCTGCTTCCCACTGGGGTACCTTTCATGCTGCGTGAGTGCTGCTGTGTACTATCTTTGAAGGCTCTGAGAGAGAGTGAGTTGAATATTGCTGAGTGCAATCAGGAGTGTCTACTCTGGTGAGACTAGGAAGCTGAGTGCTAGGATGTCTGATACATCAGAAATCAGAATGACTGAGGATAGACCATCTACTTCAAAGACTAGGAAGAAAGGTTCTCATCAAACTAACATAAGGTTAGACATGGAGAGAATGAAAAGAGCTTAGAGCGTCATCTGGAATCGTTTGTTGAGAACATTCCTCGCCGAATGCATGTCGTAGGAATGAAGCCAATCATATATAGTATGTGTTCTTTTGAGTTTACGTTACTCAAATTTCTGGAGCCAGATTATTCTGGCCGACTTAATCTCTAATTCAGGGCTTCTTTTGGGCTTTGGATCATCTTTTATGCTCAGAAAAAACGGCAGTCAATCTTCTTTTTTGCTATTTAGCTTCAATTTCTCGCCCTGGTTGTGAACCATCCTGAACCAAGGATGGTTTAGATCTCGGCTTACCTGGATATACATGACGCCCAAGGACAGCAGAGCTTTCAGATTGAGAGAAGAACTCAGTATAAAAGAACAAGCTCTAATTTGGGTTCTGCTGGGGGTGCAATATTGTTGTGGATGACGTTCAAGAAGAAACGGGATTGCAGTGTCCTGTGATGACTAAGACCTACAATTGTTGGTTCTTTTACCTGATTGCACCGAAGCGTTCTCCCCGATTCGAAGGTTAACTAGGCGCGGTCAAAGTCATGTTTGCACAGCAATTTTGTTGAGAGAGAGAGTTGTGTCGTTGATATACCTTCTCTGTCGTGTGTTTGAAACAGATTTTTCCCTGTTCAACCTGGAAATATAAGCTATGACGAATTTTCAAAACTCATCGATGACATGAAAGGTGAGCATATGTACCATACACACATCAAGCAGTTGAACTGGTGTTCAGTTTGCCACTGTTCTGATTTAAGTGGCTGTGGATTCTCCGTTCTACAAATGGCTTCTGCTCTCTTTCCACGTACACACACACACATGAAGCAGGAGAGCTTCTCTCGCTTGCTCAATAATCTGTGATCCCGCCAATTTACCGCGACCACCCGGATACATAATTGACAAAACATCTAATACTCTGGTGCATGATGCAAAAACTCGTCGAGAGGTTCATCTTTGAGAATAAGATGAACCTTTGTTCAATCCTTCGTGTGAACCTCATATCTATTTGTGTTATCATGCAGCGGATAGGGCCGTGAGCCCTCCACCTATCCTGACAAAGGTCGCTAAAAGTAAGTGGTGAATTGACTCGGTCCGTGATGTAATTCTCATTTCCGGGGAAGAGATCACTGAAAGAATTTGTAAGTTTGTTTATAACGTCAGCCAAGCAGTCTTAATAGCCTGCATCTAGGCTAAGGATTTTTTGGGTTTAGCAGTATGAGATGCCTCTGAAACCTTTCTACATGAAACCATGGCAGCTCTAATAGGCAAGCCGCCTCCCAAGAAAAAGATTTCTCACTCTCAGGTACGCACAGTTCCATACCTGAGCCGGAGGATAGACTAGGATGTATTGCTCCGAGCTTGTGGAACCAAGATTCACACGTAAACTTGATCGGTATTGACTTCGATTGTGCAGATGACGGACATGAGGTTTAAGCATCGGCGAGACCCACTAGGGCCTACTGACGCTTATCAGAGGCCTTTGACACAAAATATGGAATATGGGTGGGACACAATGGTTTTCCCTGGAGAATCCGCCATTCCTTTGAATGAGAGGAGATCTCACCACCCGAAAGGTCAAACTGATGTAACAGTAGGGGGAGAAGGTCTCACTTTAGAGTCTTATTATGGAGTCGAGTATATCAGAATATAGATTACTGATGTGGGCTGCGTGCCTTGCGACATTCATCATTGAGAGTGGTGCTGTAGAGGCTTCTCCCGTCCGATATTAGAGGTTATGCTGTGCATCTGTGATGGGATTCCCATTCTAAACCAATCTTTGGAAGGCGGGGATCAGTCCTCAATTCCATGTCTATCTACGCCTCAATTCCAATTCAGGAACTAGGGGAACTATTCTTTGCGCTTCCCCGAGAATCAAACACATTATCCTATCAAGAAGCTTGAATCTCGAGCAGACTAATCTACAGTTGCACTTGAATCTGTGGAACTTACTTCAAGGGGAATCGGCTCATCTGAAATGCTCGAGGTTAGTAGGCCAAACACGTAAATGTGTAGTGGGAAGTGGGAAGGGAATTCTTGTTTATCAACCTGATTCTTTGAACAAAAGATGCAGGGACAATCATAGTTCATCCCATTCGTCAGAATCTGGATGGGAAGTCTAAGTCTTACTAGGTAAAGTTTTCTCTTTTTGAACTTCCCTTTATCAATTTATATTATTTGGATATTTGTGTAACTAGATATTCAAGACATATTGGACAACACATAAAGAAATAGATACGTAACCAAGTAAGGACCGAGAAAAAACTATAATGAAAGATAGAGTCATATCTATTTTAATTAGCTAGAGTTGAACAAGAAAGTACGATTTGCAAAATGTTATATTGAGAGGTATGGATTATTAGTTATAACTTTAAAGCTCTTTCTATCCAACATTTGTTATTTAACTACATGCACTTGAGCATAATTGACTTGAATGAAGATGGAGATGATCAACGCATAAAATGCTTAAGATTTGTACTTCAAACCTGATGTAACTAGATTGATATTCCAATCATAATAATTATAGGTTTAGGAGTACTATACCAACAAATCATCACTTCCAATCCGGTTCCAATCCTATTTAAGTTGTATGTCTAACTTTGGATCAAACTTGAAATTTAAATTATAGTTAATTATAAGTTTTTATTTTATTTTTTATAATCTAACCAACCTCAGAATGATGCAGGCATCTTTATATCAGGAATAAAACATAATTACCAAAATAGACCAAAAGTTGATATTCTTCAACTTCTATATTTAATAAGAAATACTATTTTAATAATATTCATGTGTAATGTATTTATGGGTGATTGAATTATAGTATTTCAAAAAGAAATAGGTTGATTTCACAAGGAGATGGTTTAAACATGAATGGATATAAACTGAAAATGTTACAAGATAGTTCTTTACTATTGTATGTTTAACTCTTGAGAACAAAATTAATGTAATGTCATCCTACAAAAGTATTACAAAAAAAGTAAAAGAAAATTCAAAATCATATAAAATAAAATCATTCAAATCCTGAGAATGATTATTTAGTTTGAAGATGCAATTTTGTTCTTGACATTAAAGTGGTGGTTTGCACAAAGGCATATGTTTTTTAAGGAACATGGTCTTCTAAAGAGTACTTTGTCCAAAGAGTTTATCTTAGTATGTACCTTATTTGGTTCTTGTCAATGTTACACCACTCCAAAGTTCCATCAAGATATTACTTCCAAGAGTTTGTTGTAGATACCAAGGATCATATACACAAGGCACTAAACAACTCCAATTATAAAAATTCACAAGTACTTGTATAGTACATAAAGAGACATGGCATTCTTGATTTGACAAGGAACTTGCATTCTTTCACTTTATTCACCTTCTATATGACTTGAATGCTTAGGCAACAAGCTCTTCACTTTATTCACCTTCTTATGAAGTGAATGATGAGGCATTTCAAAAGCATGACTTGTCAAGAAGTGCCACCAACTCAATCCACTAAGAGAAGTGCTCTACCATAACCAAAACATATCAATGATGTCTCTCAGTCAATGGTAAAGGTCCAACAAAGTCCAAACCCCAACTGTAACCCAATCACATAATGGGTAATGGGTGGTGTAGGAACATTAAATGATGCTTTAACTTGGTCACAAACCATACATCTGACAACAAATTGTTGTATATTGGTACAATAGAAGTCTTCTCCACATACTTCTTTAAATCTTGTAAAAATATTATTTTTTATGGATGCCCATTGGTCTTTTTTCATGAAGTCCTTCAAGTTATACCTATAAGGTATATTCGTTATAGTTAGAGTAACGTGCTCATTCTTCATTTCTACTAAGTCATGAATATTATCATTGACTACTAGCTAATTTTAGTGCATTATTGCCACCATAAGCATTGTGGTAGCCAAAGTCCAATCATGGAAAGGTAGTTTCAACATCTTACCTTTCTCCTTGGTGTCCAATATGATCTTTGCTCTTTCAATATGATACAATAACTCCATTGGTAAGATCTTTACCAAAGATATCTTTGGCTTGTGCTTGTGCTTCTTAGGTGCTTCTTGTTACACAACTTCTTTCTTCATTTCCTTTATACACCTAATAGAATATGTCTTTGTTCTTGGAATCTATTTGCAAAAATATTTAAGGAATGAATTAATTAAATACACCAAAATTACCAAAAAGAAGAAAGTATTGAAATCAAAAAGAACAAAAAGATAGAGAAGAATAAAAACTTATCATGATCTTGGCAGATCACAAATTAAACTACATTAGCTCTTGGTCAAAGACAAATCCTCCTTCCAGCTTGGACACACTCTAAGATTTGAAATTCAATTAAAATCTAATTGCTTGATGATCATATATTGAATAAAATTGTACAGCCTTGCATTCACACATTCTCCATAATACTATCAATGCCCAACTCACTAATCTCTATATTCCAAAGAATGCTAAGCTTCATACCATCATTTACAAAATGAAAGAACCTCCACCAAGTGAGCTTAATGTCTTATTATATGTCTACTCAAGGAATATCTCCATCTTTTGGTTCAAGGTTTACCCACAACTATGGATAAACCTTCCACCTTGCTCCTTGCATACTCAAGGAGTGTCTACATCTTTTGGCCTAAGCACTTGCTTTATCTCTTGCTTTTTTGGAAAGTTCAGGCAAAGGCATCTATTCAACTAAATGGAAAGTTATCAATAAAACAAGACAACTATTTCATGTTAAGTGTAAATTATTATTAGAAAAAGGGTTTTCATGGGTGATATATATAGGTTTTAAATGAAACAAAAGATAATTCCAAGATTAAAAGAACAGAATGTTTACTTATGTCTAAAAGCAAAAGAAAATTTTCTAAATAGCTTCATATTATTTAAACTATAAGACAATAATAATAAATGAGAGCCTTTAAAATATCCAAGGTTGTTGCTTCACCCTCATTATCTAATTTGGAGGGAGTGCCTACTTATCCCTTAGATGGGCGGTGAGCGGAATAGTAGCACGTAAGGTCTCTAAGTAGAGAGGTATGTAGCAAAGTCACCTCTTTGTTCCTCTAGCATTAGCATTGGAGTTATATGGAGTAATGGATACAACATTTGATATATTTTTCGGGGAGTGCACGAGAGTTTATCACATTAGACGTAAAGCGTATCTCTCTCTCCTACTTTATAACATACTTTAGACAACATGTGTCAATTGCTCTACAAATAGCATTGGGTGGTGCAATATGTAAGAGAGCAATTATACTAGGTGATATTTCTTCAAATGCTCTAGTAGTAATTGATATACCTTACTACTTACATAGCTCGGATCTCTTAGATGCACTACAACAGATCTTATATTGATACTATAAGACCCTAGCTCCATTTTACATTTTTGTCTCTTCCTTGTCCGGCTTGATGGGGTCTTCCATCTTTCATGTGTTCTACACAGTCAGCCCTTTCCCAGTAACAGATTTCTTATATTGATACTATCAGAGCCTAGCTCTATTTTACGTTCTTGTCTCTTCCTTGTACGGCTTGATGGGGTCTTCCATCTTTCATGTGTTCTACACACTCGCCCTTTCCCAGTATCTAAGCCTTCGTATCCGTATGTATGTAGGGTTAAGTGCATTCATAAACGCTCTTATGGAAGATCATACCTCGGTGTCCCTCGCGTGTCCTTGTATGTTATTTACTTCTAACAGGATACATTATGGATTAAACATTTATTTAATTGATACTACAAAGAATAACAGACAATTCTATAAGAAAAGTTCAAGTTACAAAAATCTATAAAATATGCACGATGATACTACTTGAAACGGAACCATTATCTTCCACCGTGTCAAGGATAAAGGGTGGTGCGGTCTGGCCCTAACACTATTCAAATCGGGAAGTTCAGTGAAAGATTTAACTGACTCTCAAGTTGGCAAAAGAGTATAATCGACCTCAAAATGCCATTTGGGATGACTATGCATCCATGAGTACTAGTTGATACGGTGAGTTCGTGTTGGTAGCAGATAATCTTGTATTTTAAATTATTATGCTATGAAATCCTCTTCCACAAAGTACTAACATGGCCTGTCAAGTTTTCAAGGAGGTCGATTTAAGTCTTTTTGTTAACTTGGAGGTTTGCTACGTCAAATCAAGTCTATATTTGAGGCTGTCGGATAATTAACAGTATTTCTCTTTAATTGTGTGGTATATGCAAATTAACCAACATTTAAGGGTACGAGATACTAATATTTATCTTAGATCTAGGCACTTTGTCAAGTATAGAATCACCTATAAATTTTAATCAATCTAATATTTCTTGTATATTCCACTCTCTTCTGCTTACTATTAATGCCCATCGGACTGATCAATTACTTTGCTATGAGAGGTTCTTACAGGCTATTTCTTTCTCTCCATCAGATCTAAATACCGCATCATGGGGACATGGATGTGAACGATCACCGTTTACTTTTAGTTGTTAAAAGGTTTGCTTTTAGTGATTTTGGGGCTTGTACTAAACCAAGACTGCGTTTCATCGTCAGCGAGTTGTTGGGTTCGAAAAAGTGTGGAAGAAAGTATCCATACTTCGTTTGAGAATATCTGAATACTTTTGAGTCCAGGAGTAGATGAGGGATGGTGGGAGTTACCAAGACTTGAAAATCTGTGCAAGTCAACCTTTCTGTTCGCACTTTGTTGTTGCTGTTGTTTTTTATCTGCATGTGATGTTGCTGCAAAGGTTTGCCTGAGTTAACTTGCATTGCAAGACCAACTCTCAGGTGTGAACAAATGTCAAATACCGAAAAGAGGTAGTTGTCTTCTTGTGACTCGGGAGGGGCTGCGGGAGAGTGTGGAGACGGGAGAGGAGAGGGGGAGACGTGAGACAATTTTGATAAATTCTGAGTGCTCTCTAGCATGTAGCCTTCGAGTGAATAGACTGTTCTCTTCGTTTTTCAATTTCGGTTCCATTGGCACCTAGATTGAAGACTATGGAGAATGGAGTAGAAAGTTATGAAGTTTTTTAGTTTTTTTAGGGTCGAGAGTGATCATTATACATTGAGAGTGATGGGTTGTGAATTTTCATTTCTAATCTCTGGGTTTTCATGATTAAATTCCATGGGAATTTAATTTGAAAATTTTGGAGATGGAAATTGAAAGTTATGAGAGTTTATAGATTTTAGGGTTTGGAGAGATTGTTTTCTTATGTGAGTTGGGATGTGAGGGGTTGTGGTTTTGCAGATATGGGGAGATATGGAGATGAGTATCATGTGTTACTATCACTATTCTTGTGCTAGCCATGGCTACACCTTCCCATGTGGGGTCGCTTAGAGCGGGTCGGGATACACCATGCCCGGTGTGTCACCGACGCTTTACCTCGCAAGAGGTAAGACCCATGTGGGAAGGATGCACAAGGACTATGATTGGACCACTTGGGATGCTCACGTGAGACGAGCGACCACATCGACAGCAGTGACACTCGGGATTACGCACGCTTCTTCTATACCTTCGTTGATCGTTCCAGGGATACCGATCGAGTCGTGGGAGTGGTTAGCTTCTCAGGCGGGTTGCATTTTGGGGTTATTTGAGACTAGTTTTCCATGTCCACGTCTATTCCATAGGCTACCCCGCACACTCCATGATGAGGCTAGACAGGCTTTTTGCCTACCACTGGATCGTTTGGCACGTGATCCCTTGGACGAGTTAGCGTGGTTCCTATTCCTCCTACTCCCTCGATGGTGTTTTCGTTATGCTAGAGGGGGACGTGCGGGGCATAGAGAGGTGGTGGCTAGATTTTGTCGATTCCGAGCAGGGGATTGGGCAGCCCTTCAAGAGGAGTCTGTTAGGGCTACACGATTTAGGAGACCGACATCGCCACAGGATACCACAGATTCCACTCGATTACAACGATGTAGGACATTGGGTCAGGCGGGAGAGTTTAGTAGAGCAGCATGAGCACTACACCCTTTGTCTATAGCGAGTCCTATTGATGGGACCATCTCTTCCCTACGCTCATTGCATCCTATAGCAGTAGAGGGACTACCACTAGAGGTCTTAGATTATCAGCCTGAGCAGCCTTTATGTCTTGATAGGTCGCTATTTGCACAAGCATTGTGCACTGCTCCTCGCCTTTCCTCAGGAGGCTTGTCAGGGATGGTTTATGAGCACCTTAGAGATTGCTTCCAGGCAGATGATCCTTCTAGTGGTTCTACCGAGTTGTTTCAGGTGGCTGCAACATTAGCGAGAGGAGATATTCCTATGTTTGTTAGTCGGGTCTTAGGTGCTAGTTGACTTCTCGCGATCGAGAAGGACACGGGAGGCATTAGACCGATTGCTATTGGAGAGATCTTTTTGCGTCTGGTCAGTCGTACCATTGTCCTTCAGCATCGTTCTTACTTTCGACAGCACCTTAGTCCACATCAGTTTGGAGTAGCTACACCTGGAGGATGTGAGGCTATATCTTTAGGCATTAGAGCACTCCTAGATATCTATCCGGAGTGGGTCGTCCTACAGGTGGATGTTGAGAACGCTTTTAATAGCGTCTCACGTGCATTCATCTTTAGAGAGCTTAGGGAGGCTAGTGGATCCTTGGCGAGTCTTATTCCTTTTGTGCGGTCTTTTTATGGCTCTCTTGCTTCCCTTTACTACCAGCATGGTGGTTCACAGGAGGGAGTCACCGTCTTGGAGTCAGCTGTTGGTACACGTCAGGGAGATCCTTTGGGGGGGGTCCTTATTTGCCATGGCTCATTTTAGAGCTCTCCTGTCTACTACTTTGGCCATGCCAGGTTGTGTATTTCCCTCCTTGGCAGATGATACACACATCGTAGGCCCTGTAGATCAGATTAGGCAGGCCTTTGACTACTTGACTACCAAGCTACATCTAGTAGGCTTGAGAGTCAAGGTGTCAAAGTGTAGGGCATGGTCCCCTTTAGGTATCCCTCCCTACCTTGAGCTTCCAGAGGAGTGTATCACATCCACAGAGGGACTTCGTGTTCTTGGAGTGCCAGTAGGATCGGAGGATTTTGTCACACACTTCTTGGACCCTGCCCTTGCAGAGGATGTTCTCCATGTGGATGACCTTCCATTACTAGGAGATCCGCAGGTGGCATTTGGTATACTCTCTTCCAATATTGCTCGTCGACCATCCTACCTCATCCGTACAGTTCACTCCTCACCGTCCTTCCTATCACGTCTGAGAGCATTTGGTAGGAGGATTATGGGAGTCTTTGGTGATATTATTGGACCAGGGACTTT
The DNA here is from genome assembly GCA_948567375.1 of Lunularia cruciata. Classification (NCBI taxonomy): domain Eukaryota; kingdom Viridiplantae; phylum Streptophyta; class Marchantiopsida; order Lunulariales; family Lunulariaceae; genus Lunularia; species Lunularia cruciata. Next base: position 81,489,221 of record OX419755.1, on the reverse strand, counting down.
TGAGTGTGTGACAGGGGATTTGGCACGTAGATAGACGGCTCTACCGATCTCATGTGGTGGGGTTGGCTTGCTTTCTATGGAGGAGGTGGCACCTATAGCGTTTTTGGGTAGTTGGGCTCTCTTGGCACCCCTACTTGCCTCTCGTTTTGTGGTTGCTGATAGGCCGGTTTTGGAGACTTATGTGACAGAGGTGGAGGGAGGATCCTTTTCTCTCCAGGTGTTATTGCGGCAGACAAGAGATAGTCTATCCCCACGAGCACAAGAGGGTTTTCCACCGTTTTCTTCACTATCGTCAGATTGGACTAGAGGTCTACAGTCTTCTTTGATGGAGCGACAGTGTGAGCATACGCTACATTCTCTCTTAGTTGACTCGTCCATTCCTTAGGCTACTAGAGCACGTCTACGCTCTTGCTCCGGCAAGGGTGCAGGCTCGTGGATCCTAGCTCGACCATGCATTAGGGCTTTTCGACTCGCACCGGCTACTTTCTCTACAGCGATGAGGTTTTGCCTAGGTTTGGTCCACCCATCTGCATCTTCACTACTCACTTGTGAGTGTGGTTCTACACTAGATGCAGCGGCGGTCCACATGACACGGTGTCCTTTTGGAGGACAGAGGATAGCTACCCATGATGCCATTAGAGACATAGTGTTTGCTATGGCACGAGAGAGTAGATACTTGACTTGGAGGGAGCGTTCGTATGCGTTGCAGATGACACGTGTCAGGGCAGACTTATACTTGGTCTGAGATGATCGGGTGACAGTAGCGGATGTCGTGGTCACAGACCCTACGCGAGATACAGTTTTGGAGGGAGTGATTACCCATCCCCCTGGATGGGCGGCGAGTGCAGCTGCAGGTCGCAAGGTCTCCAAGTATAGGGGCATGCAGCGAGGTCACCTCTTTGTTCCTCTAGCCTTGGAGTTATATGGAGCGATGGACACGGCATTTGACACATTTGTCAAGGAGTGCGCGAGAGCTTATCATGTTAGGCGTCAGGGGTACCACTCTCACTCTCATACTTTGTAGCTTACTTTAGACAGCGTGTGTCCATTGCTCTACAGAGGGCAGTGGCTGGTGCAATCCATAGGAGAGCAATCACATTAGGTGATGTTTCTTCGGATGCTCCAGTTGTGTGTAGACCGTACAACTTGCATAGCTCGGATATCTTAGGTGCGGTAGGGCAGATTTCTCATACAGACTCTATTGGGGCTTAGCCCCATGTTACCTTTTTTGTCTCTCCCTTGTACGGCTTGATGGGGTCTTCCCATCCTTCATTTTTCCTACGCGGTCGCCTTTTTTCTCTTGTGACATATTGAGTTGCGTGTTTAGCTCAATTTAGAACCGACGCTTCCCTCCCGAGACCAAATATGGAAGAATTCTTCTCAATCATTCACACCTGTTTTGCTCATAAATGTCATGTCCGAAGTTGTAGAACTCCTTCCTTTGGGTTATGAGCGAAGGTGGTGCATAATATGATTGAATCATATGCGAATGCAGAAATAAGTTAGTTCGTTGAGGAACTGATGTAGTCCGCATTAACTTCAGTGAAGAGTTCCTTGAACGAGCCTCTGATTTAGATACATGGTTATTACGACGAGGGAGCTCTTCGGCGGTACCCAAAAATGCTAAGCGCATGTTGAGAAACACTTGTGCCTCCCGAGGAAGGGGCGGTTAGTCGGGCTACAATCCCGTAGAGACGTTGGGGCCTAAACCTCGGTGCTCAGTAGTACGTAAACTGGAAGTTCGATCATCATTCTTTGCAACAGAGCAATGATGTTTATATTCCAAGAGCACCCTAAGCCTGTTGCAGCGGGCCAGGTTGGGCTGACACGCGGAGGCGTCACTTGTCAGTTCTATGTCTCAAACCTTTGATGTTCAACCTTCGAGTATATGTTAATCCAAAAATGCAAATTTTTATCAAACCTTTGATGTTCAACCTTCGAGTATATGTTAATCCAAAAATGCAAATTTTTATTTCAGGTTGCATCCACGATTTTTGTTGGAAAATGTTGATTCACCATTAGAATTAAAAATAAACAAAATAATTTCGACTTTATGTTTATGGTTTCCAAGCAACCCCACCACTAAAACATGTGAAATTAGAAAATCTTAAATCTCCACTACAATTTAGGTTTATAGTTTGCCAAGCAACCCGACCACAAGAAAATGTGGAATCAATTCGAAGTGAATATGGTTAGATGAGAATCATGGCCCATGGTGGTGGTCGAGGAGTACACACGAGCGGAGGACTAATCCATTAATTCTAAACATGTTTAGGACATGTTTAGAGGGATTGTATGTCCGTCCACTTAAGGAGGTGTAGATTTTTATCTCGGTGAAGTGCTTTAGTCTACTAGCCGTGCAAAGCAAAGCATTCGGACACATGTAGGAGGGAGGACACCTTACGGCGGTGGAGCATGAAGATGCCAAGCAAGAGAAACGCGACGCAAAGTGGGATAACAAGAACGATGTGAAGAGGGCGTGTCACAAGTAGCCAATGCGTGATGGCGTAATCAAGCGTAGGAGCCTTTTTCTGCTCTTTCATTCAGGACATATCAAGAGCAGATAATCAACCCGCTTATCTTATAACCACGTCATTAGAATTTGCGCAATGCAGTTGGAATGGCATTGCGTTGATTGAGTATCTATCCTATACGGCGTACTTCCGAGGCTCCAAAAACATCTTGACATCCTCATCAGCCTCGCTGGTGTAAGGAAGCATAATCTCCCAGGGCCTTCTCAATTTCCTTTCGATTCGTTTTCTGCTATTTTGTAAAAGCATGTACTTCTTACTAACTTCTTGAGTATGTCCTCCGATGTCAATAGGCTACGACAGCCGCGTCTAAATTGGACATCCCTCAATTGAAGAGTCTGCAGTCTCTCCTATCCAATGGACTACTCTAGTAGTGGAAAGGAGGGAGAGGTTTGCCTGCCTGACGGAGCTCTTTCGGGAAGCCTCATCAACCTGAACTTTAAGCGCCAGAAGTACGATGCTGGTTACTGAAAGCTGTCCGACATATCCATCAGCTTGGTCGGCACGACTCTGTGCACGCTTTCAATTTTGTTGGAACTCCTGCCTCTTGATTGAATCCCCGAGGAGATAATCGCACCTCCGTCAGTAGGAGGAAAGCAGGAACCTGCTCTATCTGATAAAGTGATGATCAGGATTAGGTCACTACACCCATCACACCTTTATTTATGTCTGACATTCATCGAAGCCCTATCTACCTACGGTACAGTGGCTTCCTTCTACAATTCTCACTGGCTGCAGTATACCACGAGTTTCTCATGAAGAGAAATATCCAGTAGTAAATACTCCAACATAGTTTCTCCTGTACACTGTCGTCTCCGTCATCGATCCTCTGGGAAAGGAAAAGAGGCAAGTGACATTCCTTCACAATCTTAATTGTGATTTCTAGGGCTACACTGTGCAAAATGGATGGTACTAAATTGAACGAACACTCGAAGATTATCAAACATCAATGTACAATTGACACGTCTGGCCATGCCATCAACTGACATGGTAGTCCCAGAAAAATTCAGCTAAGTTCGATTAAAATGAAGGGCACAAATCTCCTGCGCCTCCTACCTGACAAACAGTAGAAAATTGTAACACAGATGAGAATCTCTATCCCCCTCATATCATTCGAAAGACAAAGTGCCAGCTCAAAACATCCTCAAAATTGTCGTTCGTGAACAGTCAAGCCTCAAGTCGATGACCGAGTCTATAACGGAGGTTGAGGAGCTAAAATGTGTGGGATGTTGATTGGGGCTTACCTGCAACTTCAGACAGCAATTTGGGAAGGTGAGGGTGGCAGCGTTGCGAGCTCGAGTAGATATTGACTCCTCACAGTTTCGTCGTTGCTGTGGTGGTGCTCAGCATCAGGACCTGTCTTCAAGCTTTCAAATGCATGGACAAGACTGCGCACTCTTCCCCCTTGAATATCTTTAGAAATGGTGGTTGCGAGAGTATGATCCGTCATATACTCCTCCGACAGTCTTCTCTCTGCGGTCTCGCCTCTCTTCAAGTTGACAGTCTCGCTGTTTGGCGCATCCTCCCCCGATGTGGTCCGCCCTCTGTTACTGAACTTGAGAGCCCCGGGGATTTTGCTCTCCTTTTCCTTCTCTTTCATGCTGGCAACCTTGGAGATCTTGGTAGGAGTTGGAATACAGGAGCCCTCCCTCATACTACCGTACCTAGTTAGTTTAGAGGTAGGCGTTGATGGATTTGGAAAACCAGGATCGACGTGCTTCTCTGCGGAGCTCTCTGGAATCGGAACAGTCATTTCTTTTGATGAAGCATCTGCAGACACACCTGGTGTCAAATTCCAGTTCTTCGAGTGGTCATTGACCTGTGCCGCCACCCCTTTGATAGCCTTCCGTGATTGAGAGCTTTGCTTCAAATCGGTAATGAACTTTCTTGCAATCTTTGTAGCTCCATATGCAGTCGTTGTCGAGTAATCGAATAGATTTGGTGCCACCGTAATCGAAGAATTCCATGAAGGCAGCGACGGAGCCTTCCCAGCAGCAGCTGTTGCGGCATTCCTGGTGCTTTCCTTCAATTTGGTGATGAAAGTTTTTGCTAAACTTGAGGTGTTCGTAACTGAGCCCGCCGATGGAGGGGTTGAGATGATTGACATTTTCGTCGTGGAGCTATTCCACGACGGTTTCGAAGCGCCGGATCCAGTCGTTGAGTCCGACAGACTTTGAGATGAGGCGGAGCCGGCAGGAGAGAGTTTTGGCAACTTGGAGGCAACAGTAGGGAGTTCATACCTTGCCCTTGCGGACACTCTTGCGTCCGAGCGTGCAATTGAGGCCAATGACTCACTGGCAGACCAGTGGCCGCTGTTTACGCAAGAAGCCTCAGATGACTGCTGTTGTCGGGACCATAGTAGCGCCTCCTTCAAGCTGGACCGATCTGTATGATTGGATCCAACTGATGCAGAAGGTGAACCCTCTTGTTCTCCAGTCCTCGAAGTAAGGTTTCCAGGGGAACTCCGGCCATCGTCCGTCAAGCCAGAGACGTTGCCACTGCGTGTCTCACTGCGATCCTCCGCCACGTCGGAGGCGAACGAACTTCTTCTCGGCTTTTGTCGACGATCATCCGTGAGTGTAGACTCGGTCGAAGTGCGCCGGGAGCTGCGAAGAAGATCACCATTGATACTCTTCTTTGGTCCGCCTGGAGAGCTGAATTTTGCCTTATTTTTTCTCTCGCCTGATTTCTTATCGACAGCGACTGACCCATTCCAGGGTCCGTTGTCCGAAAGTTTCTTATCGATAGCCACCGAGCTACTCCAACTACCGTGCTCTCCATGCTTCTTGTCGCCTGGCACGGATGGATTCCAAAATCCGTGCTCTCCATGCCCCTTATCAATGGCAACTGAAGAATTCCAATTCCCGTGGGGTGTAAATCCTACTGGAGGTGTGCTCTTTCCACGTTTGTGATGAGCTCCTGAAACGGAATGAGCATGGATAACAGATGGCTTGTCATGATCAGCAGAACTCCTCCTCGACTTCCCCACCAAGGGAAGCTTCAAATTTGCATTAGTCTTGTCGTGAACCCCAGAAATCCTCCTCGGTTTCGCAGGAGCTCCAGCATGATTGATTAAAGAGTTAAGTGCGTAACTCTTGTCGTGATCACAAGAAGTTCTTCTTGATTTCTCACTTGGGGGATCACAGGACCTCCTTCTTGACTTCTCACTTGCTCCATCGTGATCACAAGAAGTCCTCCTTGATTTGTCACTTACTCCTCCATAAGTGTGTTTTTTGGCGACCAGGTACTTCTTGGGGGGAATTAACTGTCGCATGGCGTAGTCGGGGTTATTTGCAGCGCACCTTACATGATTGCAAATGTGTGGAGGGTTATACAAGCGTTCCACTAGGGCCGGGTTGGGACATCCAGTGCTAGCACCTGAACCCCTGCTATGTCGATGGTGTACCTCGTGGCGGGATGCACTATTGAAGGACTTTTCAGATATTTTACCATCGAAACAGCCTCCGCCATCAGAAGATCCAAATGGAACCTCGCCACTGAATGGCTCAGTTATTTTACCCTCTAGACACCTCCCCCTCCCAGTGTGCGATGAGTCAAAAACAGCTCCATCATTTTCAGTTCCAACGCGAATTGGCTTTTCAGCAGAGTCGCCATTCACATCAAAGTCTGTGTTAGCACTGCCTTCGGTCACCATTTCGTCCGGAGGATCTTTAGTGCACAAATTTTCTGAATTTTCCTCATTGATACCCTCTGGTGATCGTAGTTGCGCATCTCCTTTCCTGGATGTCTCGAGGACTGATGGTGCCTCCCCTATATTTTGCTTATTTAGATGAGCAACAGAAGTCTCGGCGTCTACTACTCCGCCCTCATCCTTTTCTGCGTCAGACGGTTTCCCATTGTCCTCCACGCAAGCTCCAGTCTCCGAGGATGAAAATGCAGCTTCCTCACTCTGTGCTCCATTCTCTGGCAGCTCAGAATAGTGCAAATCCAAAGATACCTGGTACTTTGCCATCTCTTGATTGCCGGGTTGAACTGCGAAATTCAACTTCTCGGGAGCTACAGCCTGTACATTGCATCCAGCATCTTGCGGTTGAGCCGCTTGAGGGAGATCCTCTTCATCATGAGAGTTAGTGATTTCTACACCACTTAAATCACACTCATGATCTCCCGGCCCCTCGACAATCCTTCTGCATGTAGATCCGTGATTGACCGAACTCTCTAGTGAATTGCTGGTTAAGCAGCCCTCATATTCCGGCAGACCGGAGGCAGGTCCGCCATCTGTTGGATTCACATTTTCCAGAGGAACTACCACTTCTGCCATGCATTGGATCATCGATCCCTTATTGAACGACCCTTCGGAAGATCTGCCTTCCAAGCAAGTCGCCGCCATACCTTCGATCGGCATGTCTGCCTTGCAGCGACTCGTTGAGTTAAAGCTTGTGCTTCATCGCTCAGCCTGCTTTCATGCCCTGCTCCCTTGATTAAACGGTTCTTACGTGGCTCACCTACACAATTTAGCCTGCAATGCAGCCAAAGAAATTCAAACCTCAATCCTCGCTCTCATTCGTTTGGATCTTAAATTCTTCCATCAACACACGTCCACGCACTGATGCACTGGGAATAGTCCTTCGCTAAGTCAGTAGTTCCTGCTAGCCACTAGACCAGTAAATTGGTAGATGAAGTGAGTAGGCAGGTTAGAAATTGTCGAGCCGGCTTTGATCTTGACTTGGTCATAGAGGAGACTTCTCTACGAGCGACTCCCCCTGTACATATGGCTATGTTCTAGAACTTGATTGCTTGAGGAGACATGGCTTTCGATGGAACGCGGTTGGTACTCGTGAAATGGTATGCTCCTCAACTTGATAGGCTCTTGACTCGGAGGTCAAAGTGCTATAGGTCTTTCTATTTCTCTACTCTTAAAGAATGTCAGGTAAAGATCATCCGCTTCGTAAATATGCGCGTATTCGGGAGCCTGGACAAAGAATAAGCAATGTTCAAAAACCAATTTCCAACTGGCAGCCTTACCTCATTGACAACTGCAGATATTGCACGAGTTGCCCCTTGCCATGGAATGCGTACGGTGTCTAGCGGTTGATGTCCTCTCATGCCACTCAGTCGTATTTTCTCTAAGCTTCAATCGAATGTGGGGGATGCCTCTCCTCTATCACACTAAAGATTTAGCATTTTCGAGCTTTCCTCTCCGGAATAGAACAGAATCAGGCCACTGAAGCCACGGCTGCTTGGCGAAGCGTCTACCGAGAGCACGAAGGGATGAAGTTCCACAGACGAATACCAACTTCCTCCCACACAAATGCACAATTTGCTCTATTTGAAGAACTGTGTTCTCTCAAAACAAATCCACAAACCCCTTACGTGCAAGAACTACCATCCAGATTCACTGCAGTCGAGACAAAAAAAGAATATCACCGGTATCTGTACAAAAGCCGCATCAACCAATCAGGTGTGCGCCAAGAAACAAATGCTCCTCTCAACAAAATTCTCCTCCACCTTTCTCTCACTTCACTTCCTCTGTCTCCCTCATCTCTGTGTAACTCTCTGTAATCTTTTCGAAGTCCGCAATGATTCTACTCGAAACAATACCCCATTTCTTTCTCAAGATCTGACCTAGGAATGCCTTTGAGGGGTGATTGAGCCCGCACAGTGCGATCAGTGGGGACCCGAATTCACGCCCGAGACGCCATTTCATGCTCTAAAGGTCCAGGATGCCTGCCTCGGCTGTAGGAACGACGAAACGAGACCTCCCACACTGCACAGCAATAGCCCCCATCCCGGTTGTCCGGCGTCTCCACGGGCCTCCCCAGATGTTCAGCCGGGTCACGTCCAAACTCTACAGTCCTTTCATGCACTATTAACTCCACAGCCGAACTCGCGATGCCCTCCATTCACACGACTGAGCTCCATAATTGTAGGTCCACTCTCCGATCTGTGCATTTTGAAACTGCTCATCAAATCACACCAATGCCGTCCAAAGCTCACTGAACTCTGGCATGCTCTCTCGATTGAATTTGAAAATTAAATCCAGTTATTCTATTCCCTAGGTTCCTCCTGAGAGAAAAGCAAATCCGTACAATAGCGAAAATTGATGAGATTACGGTTGTGATGTGCACTTTCGTGCTGTACACTCATCGAAATTCAACTCCTGTCGCGGTATCAGAATTCACAATTCATCGTCGAACTAAAGCCCTCCTCCCACTCAACAGTGCCCGGACTCCGGACGTCAAAGGATTGATGGCACTAAACAGTTTTCTATGTCTTATCTTCTGTTAGACAGCATGGGACCTGAGGGAGACGACGATGATGTCGAGAGATGATCTCCAGGTCACAGCTGTTCATAGTAGTCAGTCAACGTAGTGGGAAGCTTTTCCGTCCATAAGGTATTGCACGTCTGGACTGCGCTTTCCCCGTAAGGAATGATACGGTGGGATGTGACAAATTTACTCCAACTCCGGCGGAAGGATAGTCAAGGTAGACGGCAATGGCAAGAATGCCCAGTCCCGAGATCGTCATGCAAATTGAAGAAGGTCCGTCCAGAAACTGCAGTATGGGTTTCGACGACTTCCGCGTTTGGGTAGGACTAGAAGCCCTGTTAAATTTTAACGACTTACCCATGAGGTTGGCCGTTAAAATTTCTGTACCTGGCTCTCGAACCCAGAGAGATTTGTGGATCATACTGAATCTGAGGACAGATTGTCTGAAAGACTCTGGGATAGGAACTGTGGATATATGGGAGACGAGTTAATGCGTGTCTGTACCATTCTGCAGGTCATTTATTGGTCGGGTGCAGAACTGGTGGGCCTTGATTACTGCACAGTATCTTTCCAGTATCTAAGAAACTCACTGGGAGACGCATACTATTCTGCAACGCTTTCATCCGTTACCGAATTCGCTCCCAATCATCTTGGAGAAAAGATGCTGTACTGAAAAGTTTATTCTTAAGTGATTGAATTTCCATTTTTTCGTACGGCTACGTAGACCGATTTATGTTCGGTCAACGAGTTTGGTTTTTTCCCAGTCTCTATGTAAACTCCTCATACGGACCTTTCCCGGTGATTTTTCAATTTACAAGATGAACATCTCAACAATTTTTGAGGGAGTTGGGAAACCTCCGAAGCACTTTTCGAAAAGAATTGACGGACAGGAAACGTCCAGTATACATTCCAGAATGGATTTCAGGCAAGATAACCAGCTCGACTGAACCCGTGACGCGCTCACGGCATTCATGTCCTTCAGGGATGCTTGACTATTGTCAAAGAACCCGTCGGAGTGAAATACTAAATCGCTGATGAAACATCGTTGTGGACGGAATGTGGGTAAGTCACTACACATCCACAGCAGAATTGCAGAAGATGTGACTGCCAGAATCCAACAGTGCTTCACGTCCGACGACGAAACGGAAATTCAGTAGAAACCACTACGTGGAGACGTGGTGAAATCTACTCTGTAGACAAACTGGAAGTAGCAGGCTACGGTCATACGTCAATGCCATCACATTCACAGAGGACCACCCCAGTATCCTTCACGACTAATCCCACGCACCGGCATTGGATAGAAAGCCCGCTTATTTTGCGGATTCAATGGAACCACCATGTCGTCACCTGTGGGATTTCTGACGATGCCAAGAGACTTCCCTGATGTTCTTCTGTTTTGTTTTGGCGCTCTCTCTAACAGAGCTTTGTGCTTCTCATACGGGGATGAAGTACAGTATCGATCTGGACAGCCTTCAAATTTCTTCCTCGTTACTTTCCACGAAATTCTGCTGGCCATGTTTAGCGACTGTACTGTTTCTGAAATCATTCTGGTGATCGTGATGGTCTGTCCCTCTTTCTACGGTAACTCATGTTCGCAGGAGCTCCACTCTCTCTCTCTCATACGCATACTCCAGATGAATGCGGAAGCCACGAGATGTAGAAAGGAATAATCGAAACGAATAAAAAGGTGGACTGATGTGAAGTTGTCGTATATTTTGCGAACCAACAGCCCCCGTTAAACTAGATGAACTCAACAATGACCTGAAGACACCTTAAGACCGCAAAGTTTTTCGTCTGAAAACAACAACCAAACTAACGACGATGAAGTATTGTATTCTATAACTCGCTTTGACGATTTTGATACGCTTGTGAAACTTCTAGGCTGACATTTAACAAACCATCCTTCTTCCTAAAGTGAAAATCAAGGGCAAGAAAACTGTCAAGTAACCAAACATGGGAAAAATTCGCTACGTAGGCAGACCTTACTTAAAGGGATTTGAAGCAAGGATGTAGATATATAAAATGAGTATAAAATAAATCAATAAAAGGCGACTTTCGTAGGAGAACTAGAAGGATGGGAAGTCCGTACATGGACAAGACACAGGGGGTTTAAATGTGGTTCAGCCCCAATATTAAATAAGCTGGCTAGTGAAGTACTCGAGCCGACTTTCAGTGGCGTGGATCATGTGAGATGGTCCAGTGGGTTCCAACCCGTCCAGCTACACTATGACGCGGTTCCTTTAGAAGGTGGCTCACCTTAACGTAACTCCAGTTAAGATAGAATGTTCTTCGAACTGGAGTTACGACAAACTGCGAAGACTTAAAGTTCCGTTAACGGTAGCCTACATCATCTACTGCTTGTCGTGAGGCCAGACAACTGGCACGCAAGGAAAGCGCCAATGATGGACTTTACCTACAGTGACACACGTGGATGTGAGGTGTGACTGCTGGCAAAAAGCTGGTTACAAGAACTTTTGATGTCATCAAAATCTGGGGCTTGTTCTTCTAGCGCGTGAAAGTTAGTGTTGTTGAGGCTGTGAAGATGTCTGTCTGGTGTCGGCTCGGCTCCGTGTTGCCCCAAAAAGAGAGTTGGATAGAGAACTGTAGTAGACGACATGGCCTATCAAGGGAATAACATAATCTTGCGGTATCTTCGCAACGTGGTAGCCTTTCCTCTTCCTCCCGAGACATTACTTCCGGTAAAGTCTCTTTGTTCCTAAAGATAAGTTTTCCTTCCTGTTTTCGTTTGTCGACTTGTCATTTGCTCTTCACATCTACACTTGTCCGATTTAGGCTTTGTAGGCGTTTATCTTTACCTCCTGTATCTTATTCTTGTACGGTTTGATGGGGTCTTCACATCCTTCGCGGTCGCCTTTCAATTCAACTTTAAGCGGATAGATGTAGTGTATGTAAATCTTTATTTTAAAATTTAATTTCCAAGTTCTTAGATGGTCTACGATGTTTTGTTTCTGATTTGAATCAATTGTGGCCCTGCAAAAAATGCGGAAATCTATGCAGGATTGCTTTCAAAGCTGATTATCTTTGACACTCCTGACAAAGATTCTGAGAAGAAGTTCTTCCGACTAAACACATTTGGGCCCTCTAATATATCTAATGCAATTCCGCCAGAGAAAAGTGGGAGGCTCCAACACCAGCAACACATTGGATAGTCTCAATCAGCCCACAAAAAGTTTAATCCTCCTCAGAATAATGTGTAAAGAATTCCTTACACAGTAAATGTTTAGTACCGCACGAACTGCAAAACCATTTAAGATGCCACCATATTTTCAAATACTTAGACGAATAGTAAATGATCGTACCCTTGTTCTGAGGGTTCACTTGTTTGGCTCTACTTCTATATTGCTATGACCATTCTCATAACACTTCAAAAGCATACAACTTTTTGTTGATCATCGATTTCCATAATGCGAGTTTGTTTCATATTTGAGAGTTCAGTTCAGGTACAACGAGTTTTGGTTTTTTCATAAGAACGCTCCACCTAAGGATCGATTGGTGAATATTCTTACAATTGGGAATATCCATGGATTGATAGTTGATGCCGGAAAACGTTTATTAAATTTTGAAAGTATAACATGCAAAAAGATAAAAACCAAGCTTGGGGAAGGGTGGGAAGTTGAAGAAAGAATATTGATATTCACCCGCAAGCTTTTCTGCTTTTTAGTGAACCAACTGACTTCTATTTTCCTTTACGTACTTCTGAGTACTTATCTAGATGCACATTGCTTTTCCTCTACAATCTCTATTTGATTATAGTTCACCAGGAGAAAATAACTGAATATCATTAGTCGAACGCAATCAACCTTTTATACAGAATAATGATTTCTTGTTTCCGTACTGCCATAACTTGATTCTCGCTATCTGTGAGTCCACTGCAGTACTTATCCGCTGAAAATGGTTAGCTGCCGATAACTTTGAGTTACTCTGTAAGAAATTAGGGGGTATCAAATGCAAAATTTATACCTTTTTTACTGTATCCGGAAGACCCCCTAAATTTCTTATGGTACCGTAAAAGATAGACGAGAGACATGAGATTTGATGTCCTAAATTTTCGCCCGACATTTCTCCTACGGGTTGTCCATAACCCGGTAAAATTTTATGGATCATTATAAAGGTGACCCTTAAAATCGAAGTACCTCAACTGCGCATCTTTATTGGAGTTTTCAGACTTCCAGTACGGGAATTTTACGGTACCCGTAAACCCTATTTGAAACCCCCTATTGAATAAAACGTCACAAATTTCCCATGCATGTGTTATTTCCATTATAACAATTTCTAATAAGATGGTTCAAAGTTTACCAGAGACCAATCACTTGCATTTGAAATAGATTATTATCCGAGTTAAAAGCCACTATTTTGTTTGCTTCTCGTACACGTCGATCTAAACCGGGATATTTGAACAAGGACATGAGTAAGTTAGATAGAAAAAATAAGGAAACTTCGACAAAATATCATCTTTATATTTACATTATATTTGCAACGTATAAAATGTCACATAGAACAGTTTGAAGGGAAGCAAATCTCATCCCTTGTGAAAGTCAAGTAGCACGCAATGACTAGTATTTGGAACATTCATTCTAAATTTAAATTATGTCCGAACATCATTCCAGTATTCTTAATTTCGCGTATGTATGTAAGATCTAGAGTTTCCAATTTATTTTCAACTTCTCAAAGAATATTGAAATCAAACGGATACGGTCATGGCTGAAGGTGAAGTTTGTATATGTTAGATTGATGTACAAAGCGAAAGACTATGACAGTCCCCTTTGCCAAGAACGTAATATGTCCTCCAAGTTTTAATAAGGTCGCAAGAACCCCCAAGGACTTTAGATTTGGAATTCCGAGAGGAATGGTTTCTTGAAGTATATTCCTCGACAAGCAGCTGTATAATTCCGCCATAATTCTATCGATAACTTGTAATATCACTACATATTTAGACTTCGTACCACGATTTAATCACGAATCTCCATTAAAGGTAGGTTCTTCATTATAACTCTATTAATTCTTACAGTATCTTTGTCTAGATTCTGAAATGAAAAATCGATCATCATCAAACATAATAGGGGGTTTCAGAAATAGGTTTGACGGATGTCTACGGGAAAAATAACAAACTTCGTAATAATTTTTAGTGAACTCTATAACGTTACGAGATGGTAATAACTGAACGCTCTGTAACTTCAGTTAAGGGATATATTCAGCTAATTGCATTCATTTATAAAAATCAAATCCTACCTTATGGATGTTTTGGAATGCCGTAACTAAATAAATGATTGTCTGAAAAAGCGACGTGTTTCCTCCAGAGGGTGGCCACGTAATCATTTAGTCACGTATTGATGATCTGTTTTTGTATTCAAGATCAAAAATGGCCCCGCCCAACAATTCAAATTTGTAAACTGAAATTCACCACCCTCATTAGCAAAGGTGCGAGTTGTCAGGCAAGTAACGACGGTTTTGTAGTTTCGAATTGGTGTGGGAAATGATCAGCGCCGCCGTGCGGCAACCAAGAAATTGATGAGAGTGCGACTATTCTCACATTGGGAGTGCAACAAACTTTTTGCAATGGGAGATCAAGTACAGCGATTTAGTGTAGGAGACTCCATTATCGATGACGCTGATCCGGGACCTGTAGAGTCATCTTTGGATTCGCAACCTCAACAGCCATTAGGGAAATTTGGAGACTTGTTGAGGATGGCTTCTTCTGTGCCTGGCAAAACCAAGGAGGATGAACGATTTTGCATGGCAACACACCATTACAGCCAAATATTGGATTATTTGGAAGACCCCGAGCATTTTGCACAAATTCATGGTGGGAATTGCAAAAAGCCCTTCAGAAATTGACCGCATTTAGTTTCATGGCAACCTTTTTGATTAGAGAGGGTATCGGATTTCCTACCTCTATGACAGGTGACAGACTTTACAAGAAATGGTTGCGGTACATGAAACAGTACAAAGAAACTTGGGAGCTCAAGAAAATGGCGACAGGAGAAGGTCCCACCGAGAAGGAATATAGCAAAGGGTGGAGAACTATAGAAGATAAATTGAATGGAATGTGCCCGCATTTTGCAAGAATGGAAGCCATGTTTGGGAGCAGAGCAAACATAAGTCCACCGGCAATGGTAAGTTTAGGAGATTGTAATCCTAATTTGATCAAGATTTGCGAGGCTGGCGAGGAGGAGGTCCATGAAGGTGCACATGAGTGCTCCAATTTCTCATTTCCTCTAGAGGTGGTGCTCCTTGACTCAGGCCCTGAGTTTGTCGCGAACACCCAAGGGGTGGAAAGTTTAGCAAGTGGCATGGAGAATAGAATCCTATCACCAGAGGATGAGTCTCCATGTATTCCACTGGCCGAGGACGCGCCTTTCATTACACCACCACCACCTTTAATTTCTACAAGAGATGGATCTGACAATGCAGACCAAGAAGGGGAACGGGACCCAAAGAGGAGGAAAGGTGGAATTTCTGCAAGTAAGGTACCCAAGTTGTTGCCCATTATGTCATTGTCTCATGATTTAGCAAAAATTACCATGTTAAAGGCAGATAGTATAGAATCCAGAGAGAGGTTACAACTAGCTGAACTAGAAGCCACCAACATGAGGAAGAGAGAGAAAACAATGCTGAGAATGGAAGCAGAGCGCGTTAGATTAGAGACAGAGAAGATGAAAATTGAAATAGAGAAAAAATTGAGCCCAAATAAAAGGAAAGCTAGGGCAGACAAACACAAATTTAAGGAGAAGAGTTTAGAATCAAAGTGCACTCATGAAATCAAAATGAGTCTCATACAAGCAGGGGAAACTCCTGAGGAAATAAGTGACTATTTTAAAGTGCTCACTCAGGTTCAACGTCCATCATACTCTACTGATAGTGAATAGTGAATAGTATACTACCATGTAACCTTTATTATTAATATAATAAAGATGAGTTATGGAAACTTGGCTATGGAAACCTGATGCAACTTGTTACCATTCAGTTCCTCAAAAGTTTTTGTTTTTGATGTTTTCTTTACCACTCAATCCATTCTATCATATCTTTTTTGCACAATTAGAGCAATATGCCACAAGTTGACCCGCATACCCAAAAAATCTCTCCTGGCGCTAGTCACCACTTGCGACGCTCAATGGAACATGGAAAAAAAAATAAAGGCAAGCAAGTTGTCTATGGTGGTCGTCGGCGCTTGAAGCCGCTCGTCGACGCTCATGGGCGCTCAAAGCCACTCGCCTGTGGTCGTAGGCGCTCATTGAGCGCTTGTAGGCGCTTGTAGTCGCTGTGGCCCCTAGGTAGGCGCCCGTTGACGCTCACGGCCACTAGTGTTTGCTCGAAGCCGCTGGGAAAATGGGATCATGGCGCTCGTAGTCGCTGGGTGCTACTGTGCTACTAGGCGCCAGTTGACGCCCGCGGCCGCTCGTCGGCGCTCACTAGTAGATTTATGATGAATTTTTTTAGCTCGTAGTCGCTCGGAGGCGCACAGTAGATGCTGATGTATTTAGGGTTTAGTGTTTAAAGGGAAATTGTGCACATATTTGTAAGGTGGTGACAAGTTGGATACAAAAAGGCACAATTCAAAATTTAGGGTTTAGGGTTTAGAGGAGTGTGATACTTGAATACACAAATACACAAGTTCTTTAATTCAAGCTTCTTAAATGAACTCATTTATTAAATCCGGTAATGGTATATACAAAAGAACTTTGTATGTTTTCCAACATACAAAGATATGACAATATATATATATATATATATATATATATATATATATATATATATATATATATATATATATATATATATGACAAAACTCAAACCTAAAACTCAATCACTCACCATCCTCATCCTCTCCCTCATCCTCCCCATCATCAGTAGTCTCGTCCTCATCCGAGCTATCTGCATCCTCATGATCATCACCATGCTCTCCCTCGTGTATAATCTCCTCCTCTCCATCACTCAGGTACATGACATCCTCCTCTGGAATGAAACCTCTCTCCACAAAGAGATGAGTGAGTACCTGTCCAACGAAGGTGACTCTAAACCTACGACCCTTAGGACTCATCACTTGCAAGCTCCCCACCTCCGCAATGATAGCTCTAAAAGCCAACTCTCCCCAATCATAATCTTCTACACCAAATCTCCTCAACTTGGTCTTGGTGTTGAGTACCAAATGCCCATGTACAATCTTAGGCCTAATAGTGGGTGCAACTAGTGCACCCATCAATTGGAAGAAAGCTCTAAATGCAGGATATACACATTGCCTTGCAAGATATCTTTTTGCAACCCTGTCCCTTTGTGGAAACCAGTCTGAGACAGCTGTGTAAGGAACTGTCCTCCGTCTTGGTGTTCGCCCCCTGGGCATGGCAAGTGCATCTCTAACTATATCTGCAGTCAATTGAAACTGCCTACCTCTTACCAAACCTGTGCAAGATACCTTGTCCCATGTACTCACAAACTCTGTATATGGAATGACCTGCACAACCCACCAAAAAAATTCAGCTCAAACTTATCTCAGAAGGACTTAGACTCAGGGGTGACACCGGGTGCCGCTGGACGACGCTCGCACATAGTCTTAGAGAAATGCGGGAGCCGCTGGTGGGCACTCGAGGCTGCACTCGGGTGACACTGGGTGGCGCTCCCGACCCCCCTTGGCACCTACGAGCGCCGGGAGGGCGCGAGGCGCCGCCCGCGGATGCTGCCCGTAGGCGCAGGTCCGTGGGATGGCACCACGGGACTGCGCCAGGTCCGCACGCAGATGCTGGTTGCCGCCCGGGGCTGCGTGCCCCTTAAGGAGACACAGACGTCACTCGCAAAACTGGTAGGCGCCCCGGGACAGGGGTTCGGTCAGGCATGTCTGCGCAGCCTCGCAGGGACGTTGGGGCCGCTCATGGTCACTGGGAGCCGCTGAGGGGTGCTGGTAGGCACGCGAGGAAGGCGCTTGCGTGAAGGGGGTTTAGGGTTTGGGATGGTGCTGGATGACGCTGGATGCCGCGAGGAGGCGCTGGTTAGCGCTGCGGGACAGGCTGGGTGGCGCTGATGATCAGGTACTAATTTAGAGCAATAAACTTCACAAATCAAGATTGAATGTCAATAAAACAATGAGAAATGTTTGGAAAGTACCTCAGGCCTTGGATAATGAAGTCCAAGCGTTATTTTAAGCCCCATTACATCGAGATCGACCTCCCGAATTCCGGAAACAGTAGTTTGAACTTGATGTTTGTCCAGCCAACACCACTTGATGAAATTGGTTGGGTGTTGAATGGTATGGAATGCAATGAGCCAATCTCCTTCCTGAGTATTTCTCATGTCAGGCCCATCAACTATCTTCTCGTATCCCCAGATTTTGGCCATGGTAAAAAAGAATGAGAATGCTATTCACACTCTAAAACTCTCTCAATGTTGAGTGTTGTGCTTCAAGCCAGCTTGCTAGTACCTTGCCTCTCTACTTCCTCTCGAAATGATTCTCTAAACTCTCTTACCAGTCTCTCGAAAGGTCTCACTTGCACACACTGTTCCTCACGAATTGACTTTCGAATGGCTTTCAGCACCCTCTGCCTCGCAAAATGATCCTCAAATGGCCAGCACCCTCTACCTTGCGAAATGATCTCAAATGGCCAGCACCCTCTGCCTCGCAAAATGATTCTCCAGCCTCCTGTATAAATTACTTGTGATTTTCTGATCCAAACACTCCACACACGAGAAAAGAGCTTGCTAATGACAGGAAAGGAAATGAACACACGTTTATATAACCCAGGCTGATAGGAAAATACTCAATCCTCAACATGAAAAATGCATTTTTCACACCCAAAAACCCAAATCCCGAGCGGCAACATGCGGCACTCCACGTCACCAACCGGTGCAGCCAAGCATCGCAGCACCTACCAGCACCTCCCAGCGCCTCCCACCAGCAGCTAGTGCATGTTATATATGGATACTTCTGGGCATCTTCCAAGTGTCTGCCAGCATCTACGAGCGTCTTCCAAGCGTCCACCAGCGTCTACGAGCGTCATCCAGCATCTACGAGTGTCCATAAGAGTCCGCAAGCGTCAACGAGCGCCATTCTCAATTAGCACCATTCTCAATTAATTATTTAAGCTTCTGAGGAATGGTTTGAGAATGCCACTCTAAATTGATTTTTAAGTTTGCACGAATTGGTACGAGAGCTCTGCTCATTTTTTAGACGTAATTGTGTCAAAGAGGACTTAGATCAAGATTCATATTATTATGTTTGCATCCACATGATGTTCTTATCATAATATTACATCCAGAAACACTCATGGTCTAAGAAAACTACTCATGGTCTAAGTTGCGTGCCTATGAGAAATGAGATGAATACTCGGAATATATTTTTTATTATATGGAATCTCAATAAAATCAATTGTGTAGATCATCATTGTTATAATCAAGGCAATGTTGCATCACCCTTGATCTACTTTCTTTTCTACCAAGTTCTATGCCCTAAAATGGAATTTCTGAATTTATTTGAGTCTCCTCTGTAAATCCGCCATCGTCCTCTGACCAAAGGTCAGATCTATTGATTAAAAAATTATGTAAAATAATAAACACCAATACCCACTTTAACAAATAAGCATTTCTACTATTGTCTTTTAGTTGCACTCTTAGCTCACGAAGAGAATGCCATCTAGCTTTCAATACTCCTATACAATGTTCATTTATCACTCTTGCCTTTGCTAAATATTTATTGAACTCCTGCTTGTCTTCAGAGCGAGCCTGCTTGAAAGCGGGTACTAAGTGATGCATGGGTACATAACCCAAATCACCTAAAAGGTACTCCTTTGCCTCAAAAGTGCGACACCTCACTCTTCGGTTCAAATCATTCCATAGTGACAATTTTTTCAAACAAGTCATATCATGACATGACCTTGGCATTCCTGCAAAACAAAAAAGGGCATACTTTAGTAAAATTCTCAATCAGGATAACCAATGCATTACAAAAATACTAAAAAAAATAACAAATAACATAAACCATACCTCCGGAGAAATGTACAACTCTCCTTTTATCATCACAAATCACTTGGCCGTTTATAGAATATGAACCCTTGCGGCTGAAATATATTTCACCGTCCACAGTTGGTTGGGCTGCAAGAGGAAACAACGTGCCATCTACCAAACCAACACAACTGGGAAAACCTTTCAGTGCAAAAACAGAGGATATCCTTTTCCTCTCCTCGAGGTCGGGCCAAGCAACTTGACTCCTCATCACATCTAATATGGCTGTCATAACTCTATCAGTAAAAGCAATTGTTGAACCAGCACTAATGCCCCAAATATTTAAACCCCACGCAACACAAGCTCCATTCCCGTGATGCCCAAATCTATCCAAAGCTAGGGCAACTTGGATCCACACTGGGGTTGGCTCTCTTTGGTACCTTTTCTCAAAAATGGGGTGAGTCTTAATCAAATCAACTAATGTTGAAAAAGAATCCCCATTCTAGTAAGCTGGCAAAAGGCCTTAGTATCTAGATTTCTAAAATAATCCTTCACAAACTCTATACTACGAGGGTAAGTAACACGGGGTTCCAAGTAACGATGAGTATGTGCATACTCCCATCCACTAATAAAACATTCTAGCATATCTAAATCTCCTCCTAATTCCTCATCTTCATCTTCTAATCCTAGTAGAGATAACTCCAAATCTAACCGAATCATCCATTTGATACATTTTCAATATTTCTGGTTAGTTCTAAATGAGTGCTTCCTCTTGGCATGACAAAACTCTATTTTTAATCACCACTGAAAACTCTTTATCCACTACATGGATCTCTCTTCTCCGCAAAGGGCATCTCTCTTCTCTAAAGGGATCTCTCTTCTCCGCAAAGGAGCATCTCCATCTCCCTATGAAATTTTATGCACAAAAAACACAATCTGTGATATTTCAGCAAATAAGCATCTCTGTGCGAAAAAAAAACCATATTGGGGGATATTCTCCGCAAAGGGCATCTCTCTTCTCTAAAGGGATCTCTCTTCTCCGCAAAGGAGCATCTCCATCTCCCTGTGAAATTATGTGCGCAAAAAACACAATCTGTGATATTTCAGCAAATAAGCATCTCTGTGCAAAAAAAAACATATGTCATATTTGAGCAAACTGACATTTCTGTGCGCAAAAAATACAATGTGTGATATTTGAGCAAACATACATTTCGGTGCGCAACAAATACAATTGGTGATATTTGAGAAAAAGGACATCTCTCGGTGCAAAAAAGAAACCATCGATGTGCAAAACATACAATCGGTGATATTTGAGAAAATGGACATCTCTCGGTGCGCAAAAAAACAATTGTTTTATTTCAGCAAACGGACATCAAACTCAAATCTTACCACTCCATATCTGCTACAGTCTCTCTATTCTTCATCAGTGGTCAATTTTTGGCTTCCACTCAAATCTTTCCACTCATGCTCCCTCCAATAGTAAAAAAATTTGTCCCAGTTGGAGCTCGTCATTTCCTTTCCATGGGTGTTCTCAAACTTCCCCGGATGCCCCTTATGCTCCTTTTGGTGGCCACTCAAATCTTTCCACTCATGCTCCCTCCAATAATAAAAAAAATTTGTCCCAGTTGCCGCTCGTCATTTCCTAGTTGCAGCTCATCATTTCCTTTCCATGGGTGTTCTTGAACTTCCTCGGATGTCCCCTATGCTCCTTTGGGTGGTCGTCACTTACACTCTAACCCTAAACGAAAACTTAATTAACCCTAATGTGCAATCAATGCACTACAAAGTGAGAACGGGAAATTCCTTCTCCCTTATTTTCTACTAACCACCTCATACGGAGTGTGCTAATAATAAGGAACTTGGCCCCAACTCCGTAACATTACCATTTCTACCTCCCGGTCACACACCGTACCCAAAAAGTCAACGCTTTGTAACAATCTATAAGAAATATTTAGAAACTTCGTAAAACTATTTCTGAAACCCCCTAATGTGTTAGATTGACGTTGAATTTGACAATAACGTCTAATAGACAGGTTATTCTGTATTGCGTTCAACGAAACATATAATTTTTCTTTAGAGGGTTTCGATTAGGCCCATTAGGAACTATTCTGTATATTGTTCCGAATCAACTTATTTTATTGCTAAAATAAGTGTGTCTCAAATATGATACATTTGACGGGTACATTTTGTGTTAACAATTAAAACTCAATGAAACAGTGAAAATAACTAAAGCTTCTGAAACTTTTTTCAAATATCTCTCGGGTTTGGTAGGTCCTAACATAAACACTAAACCTAGCAATTGAGAATCCAAAATTCATATTATCTATCCCCTTCAATGTCTTATAACTCGTAGTTCCCTCCGCAAAAACCAACAGAAAGGAGTTGGACTTAGAAGAGGTTTACATAGAATGTAAGTTATATCATCCAATGAGTTACGGATTATAAATGACCTATATTACACAAAATGAATGAGTCTAGTTTTTATATATCAGTGTTGAATATTGATTTTAAATAACTTCCCCATATAAGATACCAAAATCTTGTTGTGAAAGATAAATAAATTTTTATAAGTAAATATAAAATTTTCACCCGAATGAACTTTGGTGAATTTATTTGCATCAAAAATTTAATAAACTGTATTTTCTTTAGAAGATATAAATTTTATCTAACATATATATATATATATATATATATATATATATATATATATATATATATCCAAAATTATAAAAAATTATATCTAACCTGAACTGTCTTGCCACATAGAACCAAACTCAAGCTCGTCAAGACATAGACTAGAACTATTATTAAAACTTTAAATCCCCTCATTCCTCATTGGGTTCCGTTTTGCACTTCCAATATAAAACAAATTTGGGACTAGATCTACGCATGAGAATATATGAAGCAGACAACATTTGGATGGTATGTTCTAGGTGCAGTAAACTTTACAGTTAATCACGCAGTTAAGTTTTCTTCAAAGAAAGTTTATGTTCATGTTGATTTCCCTTAAGAAACTAAAAGCACAATTTGACTGCTAACTAAATAATTCGTACAATGGGGTACATATATACTAGACCAAACACAATGCTAAATCAGCACAAAGAGCCTTATTAATAATGGATGCCGAGACATGTTCTATTCATAGTTATATACCTAGCCAATACACTTCCATTTTTAATGAGAGTAATATTTATTCATTTTATTAATAAATCCATAGCTAACACCTCTGGCGTCTATTCTTCCATTGCCTGAATTCTTATATTATCAAAAGTATCATAATGAGTTGATAAAAAAATTTAAGGTAGACTAAAAAAGATCTGGCTTATAAAATATTTCGTTCTTAATCAAAATCAAAAATTTGATCTGAAAATGAGCAGGAAGGTTAGGTTCATCAACTGAATTCTTCTGAGAATATAAGTTGAAAATATCCATAAATATCCACCGTATAACAAAGTGAAAATGTTTAGGGATAATTACGGAAAAAAAGAAACTCCTTTGGGAAAAGAATTAAAGGTAAAGGGAGGGCGTTTACGTATGCTACTCTATTAGTAAATCTCTTGTATTTTTCGGTTTGTTTGTATCCAATTAACACATGATCTCATATATCTTTTTTGGACATAGGATGCTTGAAGCTTTTCTAAAAAGATGAAGATGTTCCAAAGGTGGTGGTGGTGATTTTTATAATGTCTGTCACCTCCTTGACCTTGCGTTCATATAACAAGACTCATAAAGTACGTAATACTGTCAAGAGATGACATTAGAGTTTTAGTCTCAAGCGAGATGTGGCGAAGTTACAACCGAGTATGATGAAGTACATATCAATAGGCTTAGAAAATAGAAAAGCTACAAAAGAATCAGATACAAATGTACTAACCTTATTCATATGAATTCCACCTATCTTGCAACAAGGCATGAGTGATAGACTTCACTTTCATAACGTTTTGCTAGTCACATCTACATTGGTGCTTTGTGGGGTGGTTTGCGTCAACTGCATAAGACATAAAATCATCATAAAAAAGTAAATAGATGCAAACCACCATAACCCCTCATAGATGGGTGCTAAATCATTCGAAGTAATGGGCATAGGTCTCTTGATGGAAAAATAAATATGCTTTCATTTTAGTACCAGTTCACGATTAAGATATACAAGATACTATCATAAGTTAGAGTAGGATTTTGATATTGAAACAACGTATGAAATACAAATCATCTCATCTTGATTAGGTGGATGCTTTAAATACTTTTTAAATGCGTATGGTTAGTGGTTTGTGAGTTACGAAGTCATACTTAGGCACATAAGAGGTACTAGAAGATTAATGGTTTATTTATCGGCCAAAATATGACAATCATACAGAAGTACCGTAAAGAGTTCCATAAAAACAAAAATGTCTTTTCACAAATGGGATACTCCCAAAATTTTATAAGATTTTCAGAATTATATAATAATAATAATAATAATAATATATTTGGCTATTACTTTCCAAAGTAGGGTTGCAAATGAATAGGTTAAGGTGACTAAACCAAGCTTTTAAATTTATGCTTTGATGTCATATTTTCCTAATTAACTTGGATACACATATCTTAAACAAACTATTAAGAACTCAACAAAGTAACAATATTAAGGTGATTATGAATTGATCCATCCAATAATAAATATTCTAAAGGTTAAGTGCTAGATAATATGTCTTGATACAAGGAAGAGGAAGCCAAAAAGTAAGAAAGGACTGCCAAGTATCATGTTTGGTGGCCAGGAGTAGATTGGCTGTACCTACGAGTTTTAGCTGGAGATAGTGCTACTACAAGTGGAGGTACCGCTGCAAGAGGTGGTGTGGTAACGGGGTTTAACCCCATGGTGGAGTTCTTCTAGTGTTTGAGGCAGAACTACTAGGGAGTGTAAATTGACAAGCTGAGGAGCTTGCAGGAGTTCCAGCGGAAGGCTGGAGAGAGCCTATGCGAGGCATACACTCCCATGAGGCGGCTGATCAATTTCACTCATTGAGGTATTGAGGCCCAAGCAATCCAGTTTTGGTATGGGATATTGAACAGGGAGTTGCGACATAGAGTTCGTGATGCTACGTTGTTACATGCTACTTTGCCTACTTTGGTAGTGGTCTTTGGTTTGGCTGAGCATATTGAGCTCAACATGGTGGAGGAGAGAGTGGTGACATCTGGATTTGGTAGGGAGACCTCATCTACAGCTGTTACTTCTTCTAGAGTGCAGCAAAGTGCACCACCCAATTGGCTTTCGAGAATAGGGTGGATAGCCCAGATCCTATGGGGCAAGCGGATTTAGACCCTTACCTTCATTTTTGGGTCAACAGCAGCAAGTGAGTAGTGGTGTTGCTTGTTGGACTTGTGGTGGACCTCACCATAGGAGAGAGTGTACTCAAGGCAGCAGACTTAATACCTCTGGTGCATCACAGCCAGCACAGAGGCAATGTGAGCATTGCCATAGATTTGGTCACACTAGTGACCGGTGTTTTGACCTACACCCGGAGTTATAGAGTGGTAGAGCTACTATGGCAAGTAGTAGAGGAGCTCAAGTTCATGGAAGACAAGGTGGTAGAGGATCTACACCTAGTAGGGGTGCAGTACCTACCCTTACTTTTGATACAACTATGGCTACTCAGATTGAGCAGTTGGAAAAAAGATTGGCTAGTATGGCTATTGCTCAGAGGAAATCAGATTTGAGTGCTGAGGCTTCCACCTCATATGTTGGTGATAGAGATGCTTTGGACTTCATGTGCGGAGCAACTCAAGTGGATGCATCTGCAGCAATGACTAGGAGTGCAGTACGTGCTCTAGAGCCTAGAGGAGCATCAATGGAGTTGGACCCACAGAGAAGAGAGATTGGGAGACAGGTCAGACTTCCTCAGTCTTTCATGCTACTTGAGGCATTGCAAACAACATCCATGGCTCTTAGACATCCCAGTGCAGGTGTGGTAGGTGGTGATGGAGTGCATGATCGACTACTTGCTAGTCAGCCACCTACTACTACATAGACTGAGTCTAGCACGATGTTGGGGGTAGCTCAGCTGATTATGCGGTGCACTTTGTTTTCAGCCAATGAAATGTTTACATTGGGAGTTGATCCAGCCCCAGTGTTCCGGTTGGCTGCCATGCTTTATGAGAGTAGGGATGATGTGGTTCCTACTACTAGAGTAGAGGTGGTTGATAGTGGAGTTGACTTGGTTGAGGAGCATGGGATCTGTTCAGCGACCAATGGCTTATGGTAGGTAGCAAGGGCTAGACTGGAGGAGTTGCCAGCTAGACAGGCCTTTGAGAGAGCATGGTTTACACTTGGTGTTGTCCTATTGGATAAAAAAAGGGGGATTTTCTGTTTGGTGGGACCTTCAGGGAAGGTCTATACACCATAGAGAGTCTTGTTAGACTTTGGTGCACAACCCCTTATGTTGGGGAAGGCTACAATTGTCGGTCTAGAGTTACGGAAGACCGATGTGGAGAGGTGTCCATTTCAAATCCAAACAACTCTAGGTGGTGGTTCGACACACTACATCACATGTGGGGAGCCTTTTGTCCAGGTTCAGCTTGGCCATCCGATTGATAGCTCGGTGGTGAGAGCTCAAGCTATTGCGACAATAGTTGAATCATATGATGTGCTAGTTGGGAGAGCAGTGTTATACTCCATGGGTTTCAACATTGACTATTGGGAGGAGATAGTCTCCTATAGACCAGGTTGGCAGTCTGGTGAGGGCCGGGTATGTTGCCTACCAATACGCTTTAATAGTGGTAGTCTTGGCTCACTATAGTCTGGGACCATGGCAACATCAGTTTTAGCTTTCAGTGGTGCAGTTACTTGGCTTGGTGACTTGTTGATGGAGAACGACCATGTAGAGGATACTCTAGTACCAGAGGAAATCACTCGGATTTGGAGTACAAGTAGGATTGTTCAATCCACCTTGGATGTTCCATTGTGGAGTTCAGAGGAGATGTTGCAACAACGTGCATAAGTTGGTGCAGCAAGCTTGGAGTGGAGCCTTCATACCATCAGGAGATGAGTGTGAGGATGAGCCTCCAAAGTCAATTACTTTGACACCTTTGGATACCACACTCATTGCTTGGCAGTATCTAGTAAAGGGGATATGTTTATTGGAGTTGTTCGGTGGGATTAGCACCGGACTAGTTGCGATATTACAGGCGGGTATACGACTACAAAGGTACTTGTATGTAGAGAGAGATGAGACTGCTAGGCGAGTCTCTCTACATCATGTGGCACACTTGGCCTATCGGTATCCGGAGTTATTACCAATGTCAGCAGTCAGAGGTTACCAGAAGGCCCTACCAATAGACATCTCCTTACTGGTGGTGCATGATCTAGAGAGATATGGACCTATTCACTTGGTGATTTCTAGATGGCCATGTCAAGGACATACACATGTTGGCCGAGGTTTGGGTCTTCAAGATCTTTGTTCTAGTGTGTTTTGGGAGATGTTACGGATACTACAACATCTCCAAGTTCATCAGTCTATTCCTCCAACTTACTTTTTGGAGAACATTCCTTTGATGGGTGATTCTCGCACAAGAGTGGTGGCAAGTACACATCAAGTCCATTCTTGGATGGGACTTGCTATATTGTTAGATGTAGCCAAAGTGGGATCACAAGCTCATTGTCTTCATCTTTGGTAGATGAACCTCTTACTCAAAGAGGTTCTACAACGTGCTTATGATAGGATTCAACGACTTGACCACATCCTTGTTGATGATATCTTGGATGTTGGGCGTCAGTCTCAAATAGTGGTAGTGGCTAATAGGTCACCTATGGCAGTGGTGAACCTAGTTGGACAGCCTAGAACCGCATTTCCTACCCTCATGAGTTTCCTAGGCTCCCATGCTTTTTGAGAGGGAGGACCTGGACTTTTTTGGGACTCATAGTTATAGTAGTTGGTGGAGCCCAACATTGATGAGAGAGAGCGGGCATGGGTTTTTGCACCAATATTACCACTGTTCTAGCAGTGTCAGAGGCATCTAGGCGTCAAGTGTTAGGTCAGGCTATGGACCTAAACTGTTTGACTTGGATTATGAGCCTTGGCTTGGCAAAGCAACATAGGATGCGCTTGATAGGCATCACCACTCAAACACTTGTGGACCTTGTGCCGATTGGGATGATTCATGCACATGCTTGGGGCAATGGACTAAGTAGACATGGTATTCTTGGGACACAGCCAATAGCTAGTAGGGAGAGTGGTCTACTTGGAGTCCATCCAAGTGAGCGTGGGTTACTTGGATTATACCCTTGGTCCACTTGGGATGCAGCTAGAGGACGTGTGGAGCTTGCAGCCAAAGTGGAGGGAGTTTTTCACACAGAGGTTGGGACCTCTAGTGGTCGGAGGCATGACACTATTGCTCCCAAGGGCCTAGTGTAGCAGCCAGTCAATACGTCTTCCACTCCTACTACAATTACAGAGGATACTTGGGAGCCAGTCAATACGTCTTCCACTCCTACTACAATTACAGAGGATACTTGGGAGCCAGATCTTGGACCCAAGCTTACTGGAGAGGAAAGACAGAAGGTTTGGAGATTCTTGAGGAGCCACACGAGTTGTTTGACCTTCCAAATGAAGGATTTAGGTGCTTTGAAGGGACTTGGTATACGGATCGAGTTGACTAGCAGTACACAAGTTTTTTGACGTCCTTATCGATATAGTGATATGGAGAGGACATTGATTCAAAGCCAAAGTAGTGACCTTTTTGAGGCTAGTTTGGTAGAGATTTCACATGGAGAGTATCCATTAGCAACAATGATGCCAACCAAGAAGGATATGCATGGAAACTACACAAATAGGCAGATGTGTGGAGATTACCATCCTATCAACCAATAGACTAGGGCTGATTGGTATGCCATGCCTATACCAGAGGTTCTTATTGTTTGGGTTAAAGATCACTCCTACTGAGTTCTAGAGGGTCATGGATAGGATCCTAGCTGGATTGGATTTTGCTCGGTGCTACATTATTGACATTTTGGTCTATAGCACTATTGTGGAGGAGCATGAGAGACAATTGTTGGAGGTGTTTGAGAGGTTGAGATCTCATGGACTCAAATTACATCCTAGGAAGTGTAGGTTCTTCCACGAGCAGGTTGAGTATTTGGGTCACACTATCTACTCTGGAGGACTTGGTGTTCAACAAACCAAGGTGGAGGCTATTGCACGTATTTCTCAACCTACGGATGTGAGCAGAATGTGAGCATCCCTTGGGTTGGTGAACTTCTATCACCGCTATGTTAGAGGACTTAGTGCCATTGCCAAGGCCTTGACGAAGCTGACTAAGCTTACACAGGAGTGGTGTTGGGGAGATGAGCAGGAGAGAGCTTTTGTAGAGCTCAAGGAGAGTGTAAAAGACCAAGACCAAGGAGAGAAATAGGAGAATGGAAACTCACATTGGGACACTTGAATGAGGGAAAACTCCAAATGCCTAGCATGAGCTTTGGCTTTGGTATTTATAGGTAGCATACAAAGCCCTTGAGAAGCTTCTCAAGAAGCTTCTTTGAGCCGATTTCTTAGAGTGCAAGCCAAGTTAACTAGGAAGCTTCTCAAGAAGCTTTCTTCTAGAAGCCATCTACTTGGCATGTAAGCTAAACTAGTTAGAAGTTTCTAAAAGCTTCCTTCTAGAAGCTACTTGCTTGGAGTGCAAGTTAACTAGCTGGAGAGTTTCCCAAGAAGCTTCCTAGATGCTTCTAGAATATTCTAGGCTAATTTGGCTTATTCTCTACTTTGTTAGCCTTACTAACTACGTCGTTAAACTCCATATTGTTACATATTCCCCCAATGCTAGTTGGTGACGTCCTTGTTGCCATTGAAGCTTCAAACTCCTGGATGGCCATCTGTGCATTTTGGAGGTGAGAAAGAGGTTCCCATGTGGCATCATGAAGAGAATACCATTTCCAAAGGACCTTATATTTTGTATGTTGTCGGCGTCCGTGTTGGATGTGGCAACACGCAAGGATACAATCAACTTTGTACTCCTCATGATCATTGATAGGGATAGGAAGAGGAGGAGGTTGGACGTGAGAGGAAAAAGAAGAGAGGTTAGGAACAAAAGGTTTCAACTTGGAAATATGAAAGATGGGATGGATGCGCATATGACAAGGCAAGGCAAGTCGGTAAGCAACAAGAGAGATAATTTGGGTGACAGCAAAAGGTCCTATCCAATTTGGGGCAAGTTTACAAACTTAGGTATCAACTGGGAGGGGTAGATTACTAGAGGATAGCATAACTTTATCACAGATTTCAAAGGTGAGATCATGACGATGGTGGTCTGCATATTGTTTTGAAAATTCTAAGCAACAAGGAGGTGAGATTTGGCTTGTTTGAGAGATTTGGATATGGTGGTCAAGAAGGTTGAAGTATGAGGGACCTGAGATGGGGGAGGAGCAAGAAGAGAATTTGGGACAAGTGGATCTTGGCCAAAATTGAGAAAGAAAGGAGAGAATCTAGTGCTTGCTTGTTTAGAATTGTTGTATGCAAACTTTGCAACTGCAAGACATTCTTCCCAATTGGTATGGTGAATGTTGACGACGGCTCAAAGCATATCTTCCAAGATGCAATTATCACGTTCAATTTGTCCATCAGTTTGAGGATGATAGGTTGTGGATAAAGTAAGTTTGGTGCCAAGTATCTGGAAGAGTGATTGCCAAAACTTTCCGGTGAAGCAAGGATCATGGTAGGAGATGAGTACACATGGCATTCCATGATGTTTGAATACATTATTGAAGTAGAGTTGTGCTAAGGTTGGAGCATACACAATATCAACCATTGATGCCAAATGGATTTGCTTACTAAGCTTATCCACAAACACCACAATTGCTATGTGACCTTGTTGTGTCTTGGGCAAGGAGGTGATGAGATCTAAGCTCACATGTTCCCAATGAGTAGTTGGAATGGGAAGTGGCTGAAGGAGTCCACTCGGCTTCTGGTTACTAGCTTTGTTGTGTTGACAACTCTCACACAATTGGAAAAACTCCCAAACATCTCATGTCATGTTGGGCCACCACCATTGGTGTTGGAGGGTAACCAAGGTCTTGTCCACCCCCACGTGACTAGCTATTGGTAGATCATGGGATTCTTGAAGACGCACAAGTTGGAGATCACCTTTGGTTGGAACATAGATCCGATCCGGCCTTCCTTGAAGGATAAGGTGTTGTACTCCTTGTCACTTGTTTTCATACAACCATGTATCATTTGGAAGAAGAGATCTTGTTGTAGAGCTGACCAAAACTCATTATGGACCTTGGAGTCAATTGACACCGTTGTAATTGCCGCCGTGATGAGAGGAAAAGATTTCAAATCAGGTCATTGTGATAGAGCATCAAGGATGACATAGAACCGACCTGGTTTGTACTCAAGTTTGATGTCAAAAAATTGGAGTTGCTCTTCCCATCGATGATGTTAACTCTTCATGTGTTCCAAGTGTTAGGTCTGCAACAATGTCTTTTGATCAATTCACATGATCACTTGTTTCCCCAAGAGGTAATGTCTCTATACCTTGGAGGCATATACCATTGCAAGTTGTTCCTGATCTCAAGCAGAGTAATTTCTTTCAGCTGTATTTAGTAGACAAGACACAAAGACAATGGGATGTAGTTCATCCGGGAATTCTTGTTGCAACACATCTCCAATTGTAAAGTTAGAAGCATCAAAATCAAACACACAAGGTAGTTGAAGATCATATGGTTGAAGAATGGGTCTTGAGGACACCATATGCTTTAACTTCTAGAATGCTTCTTCATGCTTGGTGGTCCACTAGAAGCTCAAGTTCTTTCCCAAGAGGTCAGTCAATGGTGCAGCCACATGAGCATGATAGTGGATCAACCGTCAGTAAAAATTGGCCAATCCATTGAACACCCGTACTTTTGTAGCATCCTTCGGGTAGGCCAATCAGTAATGGCCTTGATTTTCTCTTCTTCCATCTTGATCTCCTCTGATGAGATCTTATGACCCAAGAAGGTAACTTCCTTTTGCCAAACGACACACTTTGACTTCTTGTAGTAAAATTTCCATTGTCGTAGTTGTCATAGGACATCTCGTACATGATTCACGTGTTCCGCTTTTGTCTTGCTATAGATTAAGATATCACCAAGAACACCACCATGGACTGATCCAATAGTCCATCCAACACCTGATGCATCTGATGCATGAAGACTGCTGGAGCATTAGTGAGTCCGAAAGGTAGAACTCTCCACTCAAAATGCCCATACCTTGTGCAAAAGGCAGTCTTTTGCACATCCTCTCTATCAATAGGAATTTGCCAATAGCTACTGCAAAGATCTAGCTTGGAAAAGTAGCGTGCTCCACTTAGTTGATCAAGCAAGTCATCAATCCGAGGCAAGGGATATGCATTCTTCACGGTTTGCTTATTGAGCCCACGATAATCAATACAAAAACAAAGTCCGCCATCCTTCCTTGGAACAAATAGTACCGGTGCTCCCCAAGGAGAGGTACTATGTTGTATAAAGTCCTTCTCCAACAACTCTATAAGTGTTATTTGCAACTCCTCCAACTCCTTGGAGGGATAACTTGATCTTGGAGGGCATACCTTGATTGGAGGGTAATCCTTTTGGCAGATCATCCGAAAACACGTCTGCAAACTCCTGAACTATCCAATCAACCTTGATGAGGCTCTTGGCCCTCCTTAGATTGTTCTTGTGCAATCAGCTTGATCCACACCGTGAATAAAAACTTATCTTCCTCTAAAGCTTGCTCTATGGCTACTTTACTAACCAACTTCCCTTCTAGGAACTCATCTCTCTTCCAAGCTTGCTCCATGGTTTCCTTTCTTGCAAACTTCCTATCTTGGGACTCATCTTCCTTCAAGGTTCACTATATGGCTAGCTTCTCAACAAACTTCCCATCTTGGGATTGACTATTCTTAGGTGTCTTACTTAGAGGTGCCAGACAACCTAATTGGAAATTCTTACCTTGATGTTGTACTTGAATTTGTTGTTGGGTCCAATCATATTGAACCTTATGATGTTCAAGCCAAGGTAGACCTAGAATGATATCATAGTGTAGAGGTACCACTACAAACCTCATACACTCCAAATACTCCTTCCCAATCTTGAAGGTAATAGGATGCGAGGTGTGGAATGAAAAACCTTTTCTACCATCCGCCATCATCAAACTACTTCCAATCATTGGCTTGATAAGAATACCCAATTCCTTTTCTACTTGCATAGACATGCAATTCTCTAAAACTTCCAAAATCAACCAAAATCCTACAACCCCATTAGATATTGTACCTTGCAAGTGAAGCAAACTTGCATAAGTCAAGCCTTCAATCCCATTGGAACTAATCAAGCTCTCAGTAGGTGGTTTGAAATCTCTTATTGGAATTCCTTGTTTCCTTGATCATTCTTTGATCATTTTGTTCCACAAACTCCATCTAGGCAACTTGTTGAGGTTGCACATTCCTAAGTATGCATTCAACAATGTGATGTCCAACTTGGCAACAATAAAAACACCTCCATTTTGTCATAATCTTTCTCTATACGCTATACCAAGTAGTCTCCGTTGGATAACATCAATCTCCATTGGTGCCGGTTCTTCCACCCATGCATAGTGTACTAGTAGGCCTTGTGTAGGTCGAGGTTGAGACCAAGTCATCGCAACCAAGCAATCAAAGCGCTCAGCTAATTGCATGGCTTCTTCTATGTTTTGTGATTCTTGCATGGTCACCTCCAATTTGGTTTGTGACACTAATCCCTGCACAAATTGATCTAAAACTTCACCTTCTTGTATATCTGGAATCTGCATGATGATGTTCGGAAATTGTGTGATGAAGCTCCTTACTGAGCCAACTTGCTTCAACTCCGCCAATTTATCTCATGCGGCTAAAGTGGCATTTATAGTTTGAAACTGACCCAATATTGCATCCTTGAATTCTTCCCATGTCAAAATTGGTGCAACAATCTATCGTTCAACTCACTCCACTTGGAATTGCCACCAAAGTTTTGCCACACCATCTTATTGGCTAGAGGCCAAGAGAATCTATTTCCGTTCATCTTGAAGATTGGTAGCTTCAAAGTAACGTTTGCAGTCAAACACAAAATTCTCCATTGTGCTTGGAAGATTCCTGCCTTCAAACACCTTGGGTTTTGGAAATTGAATGCAATCTTCTCCATCTTGAATTGACACTCTCTCTATATGTTTGTGTTGTTGTTGATCTCATTCATCCAACAATCAAGTAAGGTGCTTGATTTGTTGCTGCATTGCAAGGATAACATCTGGTATTGCAGCCATAGCTACTACTCTATCACACTACTCCCAATTTATCTAATTGATTAACACATAGATGCAACACGTCCACCATTCTCCATAAGTTACAACCGGAAGTATCAAGGGTTCCTCAAACACAATGATCATATGTAGAAAATCCTACCTAGAGCACAAGGTGATGAATTATATGAAATGATGCTTGGGTAATATTTGTACATGAAAATCCCAACGGTTTGGTGGATGTGCATTTGGTGGTGCATAAATTCCATCCATCCCATTCCTGCTCTGATACCAATGTAAATGACCAAGAATGAGGAGAGAAATAGGAGAATGGAAACTCACATTGGGACACTTGAATGAGGGAAAATTCCAAATGCCTAGCATGAGCTTTAGCTTTGGTATTTATAGGTAGCAGACAAAGCCCTTGGGAAGCTTCTCAAGAAGTTTCCTTGAGCCACTTTCTTAGAGTGCAAGCCAAGTTAACTAGGAAGCTTCTCAAGAAACTTCCTTCTAGAAGCCGCCTACTTGGCATGCAAGCTAAGCTAGTTAGAAGTTTCTAGAAGCTTCCTTCTAGAAGCTACCTACTTGGGGTGCAAGTTAACTAGTTGGGAAGCTTCCCAAGAAGCTTCCTAGATGCTTCTAGAATATTCTAGGCTAATTCGGCTTATTTTTTACTTTGTTAACCTTACTCACTATGTTGCTAAACTCCATATTGTTACAGAGAGGTTGACATTTGCTCCTAATTTGAGGAGACCGATCAGAGGACGACCATTTCAGGTTCATATTGATTGGAGTAGGTTGGGCTTGGAGTGATGCTCACCCAACATGATGATGAGGGGAAGGAGTTTGTGGTGGCATATGCTAGTTGCTCCAACAATTCAGCAGAGGGAAAGTATAGTTCATATGAGGGAGAGTGCTTGGTAGCCATTTGGGTAGTAGCACATCTCCGATGTTACCTATTTGGTAACCCCTTCACTCTCATCATGGATCATCAACCACTGAAGTGGTTGATGGAGTCCGACAAGCTTTTAGGGAAGCTTGCACGATGGGCTCTGATTTTACAAGAGTATGTTTTCACGGTTGTTCACAGACCTGGAGTGGTGAACCATGATGCAGATGGGTTGAGTAGAAACACATGTCCCAGCCAGCAGGATTAGACCGGAGCACGTTGGCATGGTGAGATAGATGAGGAGATGGTGCCAGGTTAGCATGCATCTACTTTTCTCTGTATATTTTCAAAGGCTTTGGTGGTATCTCTCTCAGCGCATACAGGAGGAGTTATTGAGGTCATAGATCCAAAGAGTGAAAATATTGGTATAGTTTAGCGAGGCATTCATGATGATGTCTTAGTGATGGACAATCTTTGTATTGGTGTTGTGGGTGGCACAATTGGGGCCAAGGAGAGAGACCGTGTTCTTCAACAAGCCAGATAGTTCAAATTGGAGGGTAGATACCTTTTTTGTGTATGGGAGGATGATAGAGTGTGAGTAGTACCACTTCCATCTCAGAGACCACAGTTGGTCCGTCATGCTCATGAGGAGCTAGGACATTTTGGAGTAAAGCGTACATATAGCTTACTCCAAAGTCATTATTGGTGGCGCGGTATGCAGACCGAGGTACAGTAGTTTGTTGCCAGATGTGTGGTTTGTGACAGAGTTAGAGCATCATTCAATGATCCTATGCCACAGTTACACCCATTACTTATCATGGGATTGGGTTACCATTGGAGTTTGGACTTTGCTGGACCTTTACTGCTGATTGTGAGACATCATTGGTATGTTTTGGTGATGGTGGAGCACTTCTGTAACAATATGGAGTTTAGTGACGAAGTTAGTTGAGCTTACGAAGTAGAGAATAAGACAAAATAGCCTAGAATATTCTAGAAGCATCTAAGAAGCTTCTTAGGAAGCTTCCTAACTAGTTAACTTGCGCCCTAAGCAGGTAGCTTCTAGAAGGAAGCTTCTAGAAGCTTCTAACTAGCTTAGCTTGCACGCCAAGTAGGCGGCTTCTAGAAGGAAGCTTCTTGAGAAGCTTCCTAGTTAACTTGGCTTGCACTCCAAGAAAGCGGCTCAAGGAAGCTTCTTGAGAAGCTTCAAGGGACTTGTATGATACCTATAAATACCAAGGCCGAAGCTCATGCTAGGCATTTGGAGTTTTCCCTCATTCAAGTGTCCCAATGTGAATCTCCATTCTCCTATTTCTCTCCTCGGTTTCGGTCTTTTACATTGGTATCAGAGCAGGAATGGGATGGATGGAATTTATGGACCACCAAATCCACTTCCGCCAAACCATTGGGACTTTCATGTCCAGATATTACCAAAGCATCATTTCACACAGTTCATCACCTCACGCTTTGGGCAGGATTTTCTACATATGATCACCGTGTCAGAGGAACCCTTGATACTTCCAGTTGTGACTTATGGAGAACGGTGGACGTGTTGTATCTATGTGTTAATCAACTAGATAAATTGAGGGTAGTGGATTAGGGTAGTAGCAATGGCCGCAATACCGGATGTTATCCTTGCAATGCAACAACAAATCAAGCATCTTACTCGATTGTTGGATGAACGAGACCAGCAACAACGAGAACAGATAGACAGAGCGCCAGTTCGAGATGGAGAAGATCGCATTCGATTTCCGAAACCCAAGGTGTTTGAAGGCAAGAATGTTCCAGGCACAGTGGAAAATTTTGTGTTTGACTGTGAACGTTACTTTGAAGCCACCAATCTTCAAGACGAGCGGAAACAAATTCTCTTGGCTTCTAGCCAGTTGGATGGTGTGGCAAAACTTTGGTGGCGATTCCGAGTAGAAAGAGCTGAACGACAAATTGTTACACCAATTTTGACATGGGCAGAATTCAAGGATGCAATACTTGGTCGATTTCAGACTATAAATGCCACCCGAGCTGCACGAGATAAATTGGCGGAGTTGAGGCAGATTGGTTCGGTGAGAAGCTACATCACACAATTTCAAAATATCATCATGCAAATTCTAGATATCCAAGAAGGTGAAGTTCTAGATCGATTTGTGCGAGGATTGAAGTCACGAACCAGATTGGAGGTGACCATGCGAGAGCCACAGAACGTAGAAGAAGCCATGCAATTGGCTGAGCGTTTTGATTCCTTAGTTGCAACAACTTGGTCTCGACCTCGACCTACACAAAACCTACCCGTACCACGAGTGGAAGAACCGGTACCAATGGAGATTGATGCTATCCAGCGAAGACCACTTGGCACAGCAGATAGAGAAAGATTACGACAAAATGGAGGTTGCTTTTATTGTCGCCAGTTGGGGCATCGCATTGCTGAATGTCAACTCAAGAATGGACAACCTCGACAAGTTGCCCAAGTGGAGGTTGTGGAGCGGAATGATCCGGGAAACGAGGAATCCCAGTAGGAGATTTCGAGCCGCCTACTGGGAGCTTGATTAGTTCCAATGGGATTGAAGGCTCGACCTATGCAAGTTTGCTTCACTTGCAAGGTATGATATCTAATCGGGGTTGTAAAATTTTGGTTGATTCTGGAAGTTCAGAGAATTGCATGTCTATGCAAGTGGCAAAGGAATTGGGTATTCCTATCAGGCCAGTGATTGGAAGTAGTTTGATGATGGCGGATGGTAGAAAGGGTTTTGCATTCCGCACCTTGCATCCGGTTACCTTCAAGATTGGGAAGGAGTATTTGGAGTGTATGAGGTTCGTAGTGGCACCTCTACATTATGATATCATTCTAGGTCTACCTTGGCTTGAATGTCATAAGGTTCAATTTGATTGGACCCGACACCAAATTCAAGTACAACACCAAGGTAGGATTAGGTTGTCTGGCACCTCTGAGTAAGACACCTAAGAATAGTCAGTCCCAAGATGGGAAGTTTGTCGAGAAGGTAGCCATAGAGCGAATCTGGAAGGGAGATGAGTCCCAAGATGGGAAGTTTGCCAAGAAGGCAACCATGGAGCAAGCTTGGAAGAGAGATGAGTCCCTAGAAGGGAAGTTTGTGAATGAAGCAGCCATAGAGCAAGCTTTGGAGGACAATAAGTTTGTATTCGCGGTGTGGATCAAGCCGATTGCACAAGAACAATCTGAGGAGGGCCAAGTGCCGCATCAAGCAATGGTTGATTGGATAGTTCAGGAGTTTGCAGATGTGTTTCCGGATGATCTGCCAAAGGGATTACCCTCCGATTGAGGTATGCCCTTCAAGATCGAGTTATTGCCAGGGAGTACTCCAGTGAGTAGACCAATCTATCGGCTCTCACCAAAGGAGTTGGAGGAGTTGCAAACAACACTTACAGAGTTGTTGGAGAAGGATTTCATACGACATAGTACCTCTCCGTGGGGAGCACCGGTACTATTTGTTCCAAAGAAGGATGGAGGACTTCGTTTCTGTATTGATTACCGTGGGCTCAATAAGCAAACCGTGAAGAATGCATATCCCTTGCCTCGGATCGATGACCTGCTTGATCAACTAAGTGGAGCACGCTACTTTTCCAAGCTGGATCTTCGTAGCGGCTATTGGCAAATTCCTATTGAAGGAGAGGACGTGCAAAAGACTGCTTTTCGCACAAGGTATGGACATTTTGAGTGGAGAGTTCTACCTTTTGGACTCACTAATGCTCCAGCAGTCTTCATGGATCAGATGCATCGAGTGTTGGAGGGACTATTAGATCGGTCCGTGGTGGTGTTCTTAGATGATATCTTAATCTATAGCAGGACAGAGGCAGAACATGTGAATCATGTGCGAGAAGTCCTAAGACGACTACGACAGTGGAAATTTTACTGCAAGAAGTCAAAGTGTGCTTTTTGGCAGAAGGAGGTTACCTTCTTGGGTCATAAGATCTCATCAGAGGGGATCAAGATGGAAGAAGAGAAGATCAAGGCCATTACTGATTGGCCTACCCCGAAGGATGCTACAGAAGTACGAGCATTCAATGGACTGGCCAGTTTTTATCGACGGTTCATCCACTATTATGCTCACGTGGCTGCACCATTGACTGACCTCTTGGGAAAGAACTCGAGCTTCCAGTGGACCACCAAGCATGAAGAAGCATTCCAGAAGTTAAAGCATATGGTGTCTTCAAGACCTATTCTTCAACCATATGATCCTCAACTACCTTGTGTGGTTGATTTTGATGCTTCTAACTTTGCAATTGGAGCTGTGTTGCAACAAGAATTTCCAGATGGACTACATCCAATTGCCTTTGTGTCTCGCCGACTAAATACAGCAGAAAGAAATTACTCTGCTCGGGATCGGGAACAACTTGCAATGGTATATGCCACCAAGGTATGGAGGCATTATCTCTTGGGGAAACAAGTGATCATGCGAACTGATCACAAGCCATTGTTGCAGACCTTACACCTAGAGCACATGAAGAGTCGACATCATCGATGGGAAGAGCAACTCCAATTGTTCGACATCAAACTTGAGTACAAACCAGGTCGGTTCCATGTCATCCCTGATGCTCTATCACGACGACCTGATTTGAAGTCTCTTCCTCTCATCACGGCAGCAATTACAACGGTGTCAATTGATCCCAAGATTCATAACGAGTTTCGGTTAGCCCTACAGCAAGATCCCTTCTTCCAAATGGTACACGGTTGTCTAACAGCACTCGACAAGGAGTACAACACCTTCTCCTTCAAGGAAGGCCTTTTATTCCATGCAGACCAGATCTATGTTCCAACCAAAGGTGATCTTCGACTTGTGCGCCTTCAAGAAGCCCATGATTTACCAATAGCTGGTCACATGGGAGTGGACAAGACCTTGGGCACCCTCCAACGCCAATGGTGGTGGCCCAACATGACACGAGATGTTCGAGACTTTGTCCGATCATGTGAGAGTTGCCAACGGAACAAGGCCAGCAACCAGAAGCCGAGTGGACTCCTTCAACCACTCGCCATTCCATCCGCTCGTTGGGAGCATGTGAGCTTGGATCTCATCACATCCTTGCCAAAGACAAAACAAGGACACACGGCAATTGTGGTGTTTGTGGATAAGCTTAGTAAGCAAATCCACTTGGCACCAACCTGTGATACCGTGGATGCTCCAACCTTAGCACAAATCTACTTCGACAATGTCTTCAAGCATCATGGGATGCCACGTATACTCATCTCCGACCGTGATCCTCGATTTACCGGGAAGTATCTTCCAGATACTCGGCACCAAGCTTGCTTTGTCCACGGCCTATCATCCTCAAACTGATGGACAAACCAAACGCGCCAATCGAACATTGGAGGATATGTTGCGGGCCTTTGTCAATGTCCACCATACCAACTGGGATGAATGTCTTGCAGCTGCAGAATTTGCCTACAACAATTCCAAACAGGCAAGCACTGGATTTTCTCCCTTCTTTCTCAATTTTGGCCAAGATCCGCTTGTTCCAGATTCTCTTCTTGCTCCCCCTCCCTCTCAGGTTCCTCACACTTCTACATTCTTGACCACTATATCCCAATCTCTCCAACAAGCCAAATCTCACCTCCTTGTTGCTCAGAATCGCCAAAAACAATATGCAGACCATCATCGTCGCGATCTCACCTTTGAAGTTGGTGATAAAGTCATGCTATCCTCTAGTAACCTCCCTCTCCCACTTGATACCCAAGTTCGTAAACTTGCTCCTAATTGGATAGGACCCTTTGATATCACCCACATTATCTCTCCTGTTGCTTATCGTCTTGCCTTACCTTGTCACATGCGTATCCATCCTGTCTTTCATATTTCCAAGTTGAAACCCTTTGTTCCTAACCCTTCTTCCTTTTCCTCTCGAGTCCAACCTCCCCCTCTTCCTGTCCCTATCAATGATCATGAGGAGTACGAAGTTGACCGTATCCTTGCACGTCGCCATATTCAACGAGGCCGTCACCAACATACGGAGTACAAGGTTCTTTGGAAAGGGTATCCCCTTCATGATGCTACATGGGAACCTCTTTCTCACCTCCAGAATGCACAGATGGCCATCAAGGAATTCGAAGCTTCACTGGCGACGAGGACGTCACCAACTAGCGGCGGGGGAATATGTAACAATATGGAGTTTAGTGACGAAGTTAGTTGAGCTTACGAAGTAGAGAATAAGACAAAATAGCCTAGGATATTCTAGAAGCATCTAAGAAGCTTCTTAGGAAGCTTCCTAACTAGTTAACTTGCGCCCTAAGCAGGTAGCTTCTAGAAGGAAGCTTCTAGAAGCTTCTAACTAGCTTAGCTTGCACGCCAAGTAGGCGGCTTCTAGAAGGAAGCTTCTTGAGAAGCTTCCTAGTTAACTTGGCTTGCACTCCAAGAAAGCGGCTCAAGGAAGCTTCTTGAGAAGCTTCAAGGGACTTGTATGATACCTATAAATACCAAGGCCAAAGCTCATGCTAGGCATTCGGAGTTTTCCCTCATTCAAGTGTCCCAATGTGAATTTCCATTCTCCTATTTCTCTCCTCGGTTTCGGTCTTTTACAACTTCTCCAAGTGGATTGAGTTTGTGGCACTTCTTGATAAGTCTAGTGAAGGGACAACTTACTCATTCCTAGATTGAGTTCTTAGTCATTTTGGTGCACTAGTTGAGGTTTTGATTGATCAAGGTACAAAGTTCTTGGGGGAGTTTCAGGTCTTGTGTGACAAGGCTTTGATTGATCATTGTACTACATCCTGAGATCACCTTGAGGCAGATGGCTTAGTAGAGAGAGTGGTTCAGACGGTGAAGAGAGGATTGCAAAAGTATGGTTTGCAGAGAGGCCACTTGGGAGATTGGGATCTCCAAGTACTTTGGTTGGCCATGGGCTATTGGTTCAGCTGGCAAGCCTCCTTAACATCTATCTCTCCATACTTTCTACTCTATGGACGAGATCCAAATTTACCGATAGCCATTTGTCAAGATGCTATTGTAGTTTTGGACTTGGATGACCATGATGTATGGATGAGTGCATGTTCTCTTTGGGCAAAGATCTTTCAGAGAGTGATGCCGATGGCCTTTTAGAACTTGGCGATTGCTCAACATAGAGATACTTTATGCTATGCTACCATTTGAGGAGGAGGTTATAGACCCTTGATCCGGAAATTTCATCAAGAGATTATGTATATCTACAGCAAACAACACTGATGACACTTGATGTTTTGACAGGCCACACTATCTTGAGAGTGCATGAGGTTTTGCCATTTGGAGTCCTTGTGTTAGAAGGACGTGATGGTGTTG
The DNA here is from genome assembly GCA_948567375.1 of Lunularia cruciata. NCBI lineage: Eukaryota > Viridiplantae > Streptophyta > Marchantiopsida > Lunulariales > Lunulariaceae > Lunularia > Lunularia cruciata. Next base: position 81,447,122 of record OX419755.1, on the reverse strand, counting down.
TTTGGAAGGATCATGTGTGCAATTGTGCGCCATCCCTCTTCCTAAACATTGATAGTACTATGGACCCAAGCTTGGCACTTGTACGTGCAGGCTTGAGGTGTATGTTATGTGGCTCTTCTGGTGGAGCTACTATATGTTGGTGTGTGATAGCTATGTGAGAGATGACATATGGCATGTATGACTCCTCCCCTCACGGTAGTTCCTCAAGGATAGTGCTTATGTCCTAGATGTACTTGACCTATAGCTAGTTCATTCTTTATATAGTATAGATTGCAGACATGCAACTAATGATGGGGCTCCATAGCACCCGGCCTCCTGATCTTTGACCATCATAGGGTATACCATATACTTGGAGTAGATGGAGTTAAAGGGACCTAACCGCCAACTAAGGGGAAATTATGGCACTTTAGAGCCTATGTATGACTTATGTGTGAGTTGTGCTTCTATAGTGTATGATGTTGATAGTAATGTATGTTGTGTGGCAATGTATATATGCACAATAGCTATCATGCCATTTGTAGTGTCGCATCTAGATTGCGTGGACACCGGAGTTGTAGTGATAGTAGTTAGAGTTATTTCAACAATTTCTTAAAGACTATTTCCAATGGTCAGATTTTGTGTTCAGCGTACTGACTTCACGGTGGGGCCTACCATCACTTTGCACCATTTGCACCATCGAGTGTGCCGTCAGTGGGACCGTTAGGGTTTTAGACCTAGCTCAAGTCCAAGGGTATACTTTTGAAGTGCAGCTTCGAAGAGCTCACTTCTTTGATGTTGAACCTTTGAGTTCCTAGCTATGGTGGATAGAGGCCGACGAGCATCACCTGGATTCTCTTAGCTAGAGTGGTGTGGCTTGACTGTAATCAGTGCCTAGTTGCTGGCAGTTTATAGAGTGAAAGATCAAGTACTAATCCGAGTTGAGTGGATTCAAGAGTTGTAAACAATCTGGTTATTGTGGCACTTTAGAGCCTATGTATGACTTATGTGTGAGTTGTGCTTCTATAGTGTATGATGTTGATAGTGATGTATGGTGTGTAGCAATGTATAAACGCACGACACATAAGAGAGTGGATACCTTGCTTAAATGGAGCATTTGTATGCTTGGCAAACAACACGTGTCAAAGCAGACTTACACTTGGTCCAAGGTGATTAGGTAACAATGGCAGGTGTTGTGGTTACAGATCCTATGCATGATGCAGTTCTAGAGGAAGTGATTACTCATCTTCTTGGATAGGCGGCAAGCAAAGTAGCAACACACAAGGTCTCCAAATATAAGAGTATGCAGCAAGGTCACCTCTGTGTCCCTCTAGCCTTGGAGTTATATGGAGTGATGGACATGAAGTTTGACACATTTATCACAGAGTGCTTGAGACCTTATTACATTAGACGTTAAGGGTATCACCCTCACTCACACTCTCATACTTTGTAGCATACTTCAAACAATGTGTGTCCATTGCTCTACCAAGAGCATTGGCTGGTGCAATCCATAGGAGAGCAATGACACTAGGCTATGGTTCTTTGGATGCTCCAATAGTTTGTGGACCTTAAGACTTGCATAACTCAGATATCCTAGGTGCCGTAGGGCAGATTTCTCACATTGATACTATTGGGACCTGGCTCTATTTTACCTCTTTTGTCTCTCATATTGATACTTTTGGGACCTAGCTCCATTTTACCTCTCTTGTCTCTCCCTTGTATGGCTTGATGGGGTCTTCCCATCTTTCTTGTGTTCTACTTGGCTGCCTTTCTCTTTTTCTATTGCGGAAGTCTTGTGATATTTCTATACTTCTCCTAACTATACTAACCACTACAAAAGTCCTTTGATCTTATGTTTCTTCTGTTATTATCCTTATTACTTTTCCTCTACAAAGTCTTTTTATTTGCTATCTTCTTCTAAATCTAATCATTATTATAAATGAAATTTTATCTCTATTTCTCACATTACCTATTAATTTCTTCATGAAGGTCCTTCAATCCTCCATGTATACTTTGGACTTTACTTATTAATTTCTCCATTATGAAAGCTATTTCATTTGCTATGTCTTCTTCTAACTATAATTACTATAAATATTATTTATTTGCTTCTTATTTATTTCTCCTTTATAAATTTCTTTAAATTTCTATATTTTCTTCTAACTCTAGTTCTTACTATGAAGATCTTTTGATCCTCGATCTTCTCTATAAAATTATTGCTTTTTGCATAATTTAATATAGTCTCAATTTTTTTATTTTCCCTTTAGTAATATATATTGGCTTTGATTTCTTTGGTAGCATCTTGCATCCTCTTCAAAACTCATATTCCTTCACTTCATTGGTTTAGAATATTCTTCTATTTCATGGGTATGAACTCACCTTATTACATTGGTTTTCTCTATGTGTGTTTTGACTCACTTATTACTTTCTTTCTAGCCTATTTAGTAATGCTTTTGGTCTTTTCTAGCATTTGTAAAGAATTCCTTTGTTTTTCTTTTTCTTAAACTCAAAATTTTGTTTTTTTCTAACATTTACTATCATACATTCTAGTCTTTGTCTAGCATTCAACTAAATGTTATGGCTTTAAGTTTTGAGTAACATCCCTGTATCCTAAAAAAAACTCATCATCAATGACACCTCCTCCATTTCCAATGAACTAATAGAATGACACAATTAAGCTACTCATTCTTAGATTTTCTTGCCTTTGTAACTTTAAAAGGAAATATAATTAAGTATAAACTAATTTTCCTCTTTGGCATTAAGTATTTTGGTTTTGAGTACTCAAGAAAAATCACAAACCTTCTGTGGAACTCATAAACCTACTTGATTATATATGAAGTAGCAAGATAACTGTTATCTAAGTTATTTTTCTATACTCATCCTCATTATATCATTGCAATAATCAACATGTACGGAGTAAAACTTTATATGTTTTGCTCCATGAAACTTGATAAACACTACATCATCAATTTGTGATGGAAAACTTTTCCTAATCCAGATATAGTAATATATTCATGATATAGAAGTGGAAGGATTCTCAATTGGAATGAAGGACAATCAGGTAAGTAGGTGGAGATGGAGGACTAAGAGCTACCTAATTGATAATGTCATTATTAAGAGATCGCATTTGTTTAATATTTCACTTGTCTTATATATTCATCATGTCTAAAGCCATACATATTAATTAATCTAGTACACATGTAGGTTTCATGCTTTATTTTTTAACATGCTGAATTCACCTTTGAGTGCATTTTTGGATTTGATTTTGACTTGAAATGCTCTTGATGTTTCAAAAGATTAATCAAAGAGGGAATCTTCCCTGATATTGATAGTTATCTTTCTGACAGTTACGTTCTATCTTCTTGCTTAAATACATCTATCTGGCTTGAATCCTTTCGCGTCAACAATAAAGACACCTTCGACTACTGTAAAAAAAGAAGATATTTTTAAAAGGTAAAACACAAATCTTTAACTTCAAGGAAGGTAAAAGATCTCTTCATTTATGAAGGTAAAATGTCATTTTTGATATATTCAACAATGCAAAAGGTATTCACCTAATCCAAATCAAAGAGATATGAAGAAAGACAAATCATCAACTCCTCTAAATTCACTGTTATTGACCTAAATTTCTTGAAATTAAACTCTCCACGATAAAGAAATAGTGATATATCAATATTACCATGAATCTTCAGTAAAATAATATGTGAGTGGAAAAAAAATGACCCTTCCATTAAACGAGGATCTGACATGGATTAAAACATACAGCAAAGTACCAATAATATGATATTTGAAGATCACAAAACCAGCATCGTGTTAAGGTTCTAAACACCAAGATAAAGGAATAAAAAATGTGATACCAAATTAAACAAATATAACAAACATATACATCAACCCAGGATGTACACTTGAATGTCATATGTTTCTTTAACTTATCCGTATTATGAAGAGTACCTAGATGCATGGATGGTACACATAAATCAGGAATTGGGGATGAGACAGCATATAAATATAAATATAAATATGTTGTTTTTACATGTGAAAGATATATGTGAGAGAGACAATATCGAGAGTTACCAACCTCAGTAAACTCGTACACGTATACAAGCAAAAACTATGTTCGAAGGATCTCTAACATAGGGAGACCTCTTTAGCTTACAAATCCTCCATCCTTATTTGTCGTACCTGATCTGTCTTCTCGAAAACTTTGGCTTTACACCGCGTTCCACGTTATGTTTGTTTTAGGTCCCGCTCTAGTCAAATCAGTCCCGTAAAGTTATCAGATACTACGGACTTCCATAATCAATTTGCATTGATGAATGAAAGCATTTGTGATGGATTCTAACGTCGTTTACTTCTTTATATATAGGTATGATCTTGAAAGTAAGTAAAATAGATGGCCTTTAATCCTTCAAACCAAAAGTGAACAGCTTTCTATTTGGGGAGAACATAGTTTGATTGATTTTACGACTCTTATTGAATTTTTTATCAAGCACATCGTCAACCAATGTACAAGACCAATTGTTACTTGCATTTCGGAAAGGCCAAGCAGTCAAAGAGATCCACCGATGGATATAGAGGAAGTCCTACTTGACGACCGTTCAGTATCAGCTCATCATATCTAGGATTTGTAGATGTCTAATGAGTATTTGGTAGGACTAATTCATTAGACATACATACATTCTTCTGTCGTCACGTACAATATGAGAACTTCGAAGAACACATCTTCACATGTTTGATGACGGTTAGATAATCCTAACCCTTCGCAAGGAAGCTTACCACGTTTGCTCGTTGCTGCTGAAAAGAAACTATTTGCTCTCAACTTACAATCAACTTACGATGTATCTGTCCCTCCACGTAACGTAGAGTTTGTGTATAGTTTGGCTTGTGTAAATACATCATAATCTACGATAACTTAATGACAGAGATACTCTTTGGATTGTGCCTAAGCTGATGATCAGTGGATTGGTTACAGAAATTAGAGGGTTCCCACATTGTGTCCTCTGAGACTTGGAAACGCTAGGAATAGAGATGATGAGAGACTCACGGTAAGGTAAAGATCCGGAAACGCCAAGACCGAAGATTAGACAGGCTGCAACGATCACCTCCCAAGTTCCTAATTCATCTCAAGTGGTAAGCGCAGAAGGTCTTTTCACCTTAATAAGACAATAGCTTAGGTAGGATGTACTACATAGAGATGTTACTGCAGACAAGGAACCAGAAACACTAAGAATGGAGATTATGAGAGCCTTTCCACCTCGACTAGAACGGTTACAATCGTCATTTCCGTAGTTTCTCTTTCATCTCTATGGTAAGGACATAAATGGTAAGGACATAAATGTTTCTTCGCCTCGACAAAACGAGAGTTCAGAAAAGACATATTCTGTAGGTTCCCGATAGGTTCTTGTTATACTTCTTCACAGTCCATGTAGTCGGATAAAATGTGTGAACAACTCAAATAACTGCAATAACTGCGAGACGGCAGCTACTTCCATGAACAAAGCAGAACCAGCTTGATGGGCCCTAAAATGGTAGACATAATCAATGCATGTATTTTTGATAGTTAAGGTGTATGTACATGTAAAAGTCTCTTCACACGAGACAAGAAAGAGTCAAAATTGAATCGCATGCAGGTGTCAGTGCTCCAAATGAAAAACATACTCAGTCAGACTTTGGAGCTGACTAGCATCAGTCTTCTGCTCTACAGTCAATACATTTGGGCAAACTGTTAGCATCTTCGCCACGGGATCCAGAGTCCATCCATGCTGGGTAGTATCTGCAAGTCACGCACGAACTAGCTTCAGAGACTCAACTTAAACAGGAACAAGAAAGCAAAGATCCACGCAGCAAAGGCTTTCAGGGAGCTTTGCATTATCTATCCATTGTTTGAACTCTAACAGACTTTGAGTTTATGGAAAACTAAGAAATATTGGACTGTAGAGACTTGACTAGCCTGGGATTCATAAGTGCGCCACTTAAGTCAAGGGCAAAACAAGAAGATGAAAGCAAGGCTTAAATCCGTCCAATCCACTTCCATTTCCATTGCCATTTCCAAGCACGTAAATTGTCAAAATGCTTGGTATACAGAACTTTCTTCGGGAAAGTCAAGTAAGGGAATCCAGCTACAAACCATACATGAAATAGTCTGTTGCAAGATGAGCTGAACTTCAGGGTGTAGATGCTATTCCTAGTATAGCTCATTTAAGTGAAATATACTTACAATTCACAACTTCGTTCTCTGTCATGCCCAAGAAACCTGCTGCGTCAGCGACACCGATAGTAGAATATGCTGTGTAGAGAAGTTTCAACATTTTGCGAGAGTAGTCCTCTGACCATCGGACGGTTCAATAAGTTAGATACAGTATCACGTGAATAGAAGTAATATGAATCTGCACCAGCTAGAAAACTTCACGGGCCTCGACATGCGCACCCTAACTTCCACAACTACGTTACAACATATGTTCGTGACCACTATGCAATTTGGGGTGTACCAACACATCACTTAAAGTGAAAGTGATCTGGTGGGCAAGCACCAGATTTGATGATGATCATTTCTGGTGAGCTTCTTCAGTACTTGACTCGAGTAAGCAAGTACACATCCGTGAAAGCTACCGGAAAACTGGTATTCACTGTCATATGAAAGACTAGAGATGACCACATATCGTCCCAAACCATGATTATCATTGGCATTATGACCAAAGTAGCATTTAAGATAAGAATATCACTGGTTTCACTTTCAAGTTACAGGCCAGCAGACCCTATGCAAAGCTGATTTCCCGTCAAGTCACAAAGACGAAATCATGTGCTTACCAGCAACGGCAGAAATTACTTGCTGAACTTCGGCACTCCAGCTATAGCTACGTAGAGTCTCATAGACGGCGGGATGGTCATGAGCCCATAAACATTTCACAATCTTCCACGCAGCTATGAGCTCAAGGTTATTCTGTTTCAGAGCAGTTGGAATGCGCCTCCAGAGAAATCTAGCACTGTTTCTGTATCCATCAAACCCATCCAATGGTGTTCAGAATATCTAATTTTGTGACAATTAGCAGAGAGTTATTGACATATCGCAGAGTACAAATTCCATACTTGAGAGTAGATGCCAACACCTTACATGCGTTGTTATAAAGGCAAGTTGTAACTCAATTCACTCAATCAGTAGGAGTCCCAAGGAGCACTACAAGAACAGCAGAAATTTTCTCCTCCATTCTCCATAAGCAGCTTGGGTAAAAGCTTTAAGATGAGTAGAACTTACAGATCACCAACAACAACATGGGCTAGTAGATGGATTGTGTAAGGCCAATCTTGGGGTATACCGTTTCCAGCAGCAGCTGTCTGTGAGAGAACAATGATACGCTCATTTAAAATTATATGCATTAGCTTGCTAAATGTGAGAGGGCGGGCATAAAATTACGCGAGACAGGAAAGTGAGGGTTTTCCACACTAATATCACTGCAATAAGTCGAGAGTACCGTACGACACAGGATCAATGCTGAAAGTTCCACGTCCAAGGGTACAAGAACGGTCTGAAAACTACAGTTTACCACGGAACTAAAACAGACTCCAAAATTTCATCCGTCTCCGAAAATGAAAAGGAAATTTTCGAGCTCGAACGAATCTGATCAGAACGCTTTAAGCTGTGCAATAACCAAGAAAAAAAGAATATGCCTCCTTTGTGTTCTCTACGCGGTCGCCCTTTTTTTACAAGTATCTTCAGGCCCTGATCGATAAAATTCCAACCATGCACCACCTATCTCCCAACAAATGACAGAATCGACACCCTAACTTATGTCACCTGCATAAGTCGAAAACACACGGACGCGACAACATTCAAATTCGAATCCCAAACATATCCTCCTACTCTCATTTTCTCAAGAAACGGGATTCGCTTGCGTCGCCGTTCAATCATCTCAGTGCATACCTCCAATTCAAGAGTGTCGAGCAGATTATTGAGGTCCGTAAATCGCTGCGACTTGATCGCTTCATGCACTGCAGCCAAACCTGCAGCGGTCGACCCTCCAACTCCTCCATTTACCGATACCGCCATACTACTACTCTACCACAGCAACAAACGATCCAACCCACTCCACGCACGCTACCGTAGGCTCCAATTTTTTTCCTACTTTCCCAACACCAGAATCCTTCGTCTCCTTCTCATGTCTTGTCTTCTCCTCTCTCTCTCGCTCGCTCTCCCTTTTCCTCTCGGTATAATGCTTTTTGTCCTGACTTGCGAGGAGGTCCTAGTAGATTCCCTGCCGAGAGATTCCGGAAGAAGATTCTGTATAGCCAGGTTCTCAACCGTTAGATCGAGACATCGACGGCTAGATTTTGGTTGTCGTACCGGACTTCCGATGACAGGCTAGACATCGACGGCTAGATTTTGGTTGTCGTACCGGACTTCCGATGACAGGCCCCCGTAGGTTCGGCTGTCCCCACCCAATTCGGAAGCTCTCTTTCGCGGAACAGAGAGGAGGAGGAGGGAATCGAACTCGAGAGGAACTTTGAAGAGAGTAGAGGGAAGGAGAGGGCGTTCACTCTGCTTTTCTCGTCTGTATGCTGCACATGCGGGTGAGTTCAGGAGACGACGGTAGATGAGAGGTAGCGACAAATTGATGTATTCGAGGGGTTAGAGATTAAGACGACTTGTAGGCGAGGGTGGTGGAGGAAATTTGCGGTGGGGCGAAAGGGAATCGGTAGGGTTCTAGTGAAGCAGAGAGGTTTTATTGCGGTGGAGGTTATGCAGGGAACGAAGTAGATGAGTGCAGATGTAGCTCCGTGGGGAAGTATGTCTCGTGTGGAGTCTCCATTTCATGCAATTGCTGCGCAAGCGTTTGATGATCCATCTCCGCCTGAGAATGAGGCTGTCGCTGTCTCTGCTGCTGCTGTTGCCGCTGCCGCTGCTCCAGGGACGAGCTCTGAAGCCAGGGTCGAAGCGGAGTTGCTGAAGAGTAACGGCTGTTCTCCGACGGAGAATGGAGTGCATGAGGTGGAAGAAAATAAGGAAGAACCAGAGGACGACAATGTTGGAGAAGAGACGTCTGTCGCTGGAGGTCTTCCTCCTCAGTGCAAGGTTGCTACACCGGAAGGTTAGGTGGCGACTTTTAGCTGCACGTACTCGGGAATGCTCGCTTCCTTGAATTGTTCCCGATCATAGAGTGGACCTGAAATCTGTCTTGCTATAGTGTTTCGCAAACAAGCACGTGAATCGATTCTCAATTTCTGGCCTTGCATGTGAAGTCAATACTAGGTCTAACTTCTATAATTGACCAAATTTTGTTCAGGTGTTCCTGGAATTTTAGTGAGAAGATTCTAGAATTTGAATTATCTATCTTCTTAACTCAATGCCTTCAATACCGTCTCTTAGTAGTTTGTGCCGCAAGTAACGCTCTGAGCTCGTACTTCTTGGGACAAGTTCTTTCTACCTATTTGTAGATCGATTTTGAAGATATTGGATAGTGAGGTGCATGCATTAGATATTGAGCTTCCAATTTTTCTGGTATCAGAACAGATATATCAGATGGGTTTTGGGAACTTCATTCGCCTAAGACTCGTGACTACGGAATTTTTTTTGTCCAAAGAAGGGACCACTTTTGAAGTTCTGGCTATTTAATTTTATTTGAATCTTGCAGGTGGAACCGAAGCAGGGGGGGATGTTGTCGCAAAAAAATCGAAAAAGCGTACCAACGTGTGGACTAAGACAACATCTCGCAAGAGTTCGAAGAAAAACGGTCCTAAGAATGGTGGAGCTCGCCCGACGGATGCCAAAGATGATATTGTGGTTCTGAAACCTTTCCATCTAGAAGATGATCCGTCATATCCGACCCTCCTCTCCAAGATTTGCAAGGCTGAAAAAATTGAGCTGAGTGCTGATAGACTCACTGCCAGTGGTAGTAAAGGCTATAGGATGGTGAGAGCAACTCGTGGGGTTGTCGAAGGTGCCTGGTACTTCGAAATATATATAGAAAACTTAGGTTCGACGGGCCACACCAGGTTGGGCTGGTGTAGTCGGAGAGGGGACTATCAAGCCCCAGTAGGTTATGACGCGCACAGCTATGCGTACAGAGACGTAGACGGAAGCAAAGTACATTGTGCAATGCGGGAACCTTACGGTGAGCCCTATGTTGAGAAGGATTACATAGGCTTCTACATCAATCTTCCCCGTGAGGCCAACTACACTCGAAAAGTGGAAGAGGAAGTGGTGGGATGGAAAGGACAACCTTATTTTATAGTTGCGGACGAGCCTCTCAAACCCGTACCAGGTAACTCCCGCTTACATGCCCCGCGTTTCTCATGTGCATCTTTATCAGGTAACCCCACTTAATGAGATCCTCGATCTGGCCGTCTTCTCTGTGTAATTGTATTGTATCTGGAGTGTTTTCTATCGGACTTCCGGATACCTTCCTCTCCAACATTTTATCGAAGATAATTACGAACTACTTTTAGAACAAAATATCTGTAATTGACAAATAATCAAGGAATGGGCACCTGGCGGAAGCAATATTGGAGCATTTTCTGGGGTAGAATTTTTGTCCGAACTACAAGCACAGCGAGAATATGATGAAACAGAGTTAATAAGCAAATGCCAATCTGCAGTAAACAACATGTTAGGTTATCGTTCATCTTTGCGTATCCCTTCAGCAAGAGCTTGGGTTGCAACACCGTGGAGAGCTGGATAACATATGTATATTCATAGATGAAACCGATATTGGTTACGAATATGGGGCCCTATCATGGTTTGGTTGTATGCTCGTACATACAGCCTCTATCGAGACATTGGTGTTTTCGTAGAGTTTAAAAGGTCTAGAGATACGGTAAATATTGAACCCTAATTGTGAGAGGTTCACAACATTTGCAAAGTAGCGGAGCATGCGAGAAGCGTGGGGAATTTTCTCTGAATGTAAATATCATGGAGTATCTCCAGCTTGTTCTGTGCTTTTTGTTTCTTTCTAATAGAGTGAACCTGATCCTCATGTAAGAGCTAAAAGCTTGAGGGGCTTGCTTCGTTGCAGGGAGCGAAATACTTTATTTCAGAAATGGAGTTTGCCAAGGGGTCGCTTTTAAAGACATCAACGATGGAACTTACTTTCCGGCTGCGTCAATGTACACTCTCCCCAATCTCGATATATGTCGAGTGGCCTTCAATTTTGGTCCAGACTTCAAGTATCCTCCACTTGACATTGGAGGCCGGCCCGTCCCTTCGCCCATGTGCAACGTACCTGGACCGGCAAGCGATTCTAGCAAGGCAGATGGGGCCTTAAAAGCTCCACCTGTGGTATTTACCGAACCCTTCGACACACCTGGGATCAAGCAGCGAATGGTACCTGATACTACCACACTGGCGGATGCCGAGGAACAGCCGACTGTTCCAAAGAAAGAGAAGGTAGTCAAGCGCATTTTGAAGGCGATCCCTCCCCTAGCAAAGAAGAAAGAGAAAATACAGAAAGCTCCGGGTACTAGCACGAAGGCGCAGGGTACCAGCACAAAGACTTCAGGTACTGGTACAAAGACTCCGAGTACCGGCACAAAAACCCCAGGTTCTGGAACAAAGACTCTGGGCACTGGCACGAAGGTTCTAGGTACTGGCATAAAGACTCCAGGTAGTGCCACAAAGATTGGCATGGGATCAAAACCTGTAGTGGGCTCATCCTCCAAGAAAAGCAAAATAGGAAATGGACGTCCTATCAATCCAGATTTGGAGGTCAGTCGCCAAATTGACTCCTCTGGAGCAGTTTTAAACATGACTGCGCACGGGCGGAGGCCTTGGAATCTGGAAAACCGCATAGAAGGTGCCCAAAATGTCGACGTCGAGGTTGTGGTGGAGTCTTCTTCTTGTATGTAGACGGACACAGTACAGTATGAGGCACTTGAGATTCTGCCACCAGTCCGCTAGTTGAGCCTTTCATATGGTCGGGGGTTGAGGTACATAGATGGAAAATAGTGTAAGGTTGCCAACCCAGCTTGCTGGAATGGAGAACGCACGTACGAGACTAAATCGATTTTTCCCCTCGGCAGAGCGCCAGATAGGTGTGAGATTCAAGTTACTTGTAGGAAATGGACGGTTAGGTTAGTAAGCTCCAGACGATTCAGAGCATGTATAGTATTCATTTTGCGGGAATTCCCAGGGGAGCTTTTATGTGCTGGTATCATATGGGTCGTAAACAGCAATCTCGATTGCCTGCATTGCACATTTGGCTACTGGGGTTGTTTATGCTTTCATGTACATGAACCTCTCATACGTGACTTTGTTGTATCATTGTTGCATTTTCTTTTTACTTAGTTGATTCTCTTGTATCAAACTTCTGGCCATCTGCATTTGTGTTGAATATAAGCACAGAATCCGGTACTTTTCTCCGTCCATTCTTCGGCACCGCCTTAGAGAGTGAGGAGTGAAACTTTTGTTACTAGATCAGCTAGACTTGTCGGATCAGTTAGACTTGAAGGATCGTCACTGACTTCTCAGTGAGCAGATGAATCCCTGGCTTCACCCATCCAGCTATCCTTTTTGTCCAATTAGAATGACACGTACGTTAGTAATGGCAAGAATCTTGGAGCCGGTAAATTGGAAACCCTGCAAGGATTTCATACGAAGGAGCTTTCCTTTTAGCAAACAATGGTTTTGTTAACGGATTAGGTGATTCGGAACGTGGGAGTGTTGGGTCGATCGGGAACTTCATAATTGGCTAGTGTAGGGGTACTTCAGGTTCTGGTTTAAGGGAGTGGGTAGAGTCGTGAGGACTCCGGTTTTAGCAAATTAGTTGCACCATGGATTAAAGTATCATTGTTTAGCGGAGCTGCAATTTGTTCTAGCACTTAACAGTCGACGATTGCCATTGAGCGCCTCTTTCAGAAATTAGTATTACGATTTCAAATAGTCAACTCGCATGATAGATTTAAATACAAAAACCTTCCTTGTGTTCTTTTTACCAAATTAATTGTGAGCTGTGACCTTTCAGTTGAACGATGAGAAGTTATTGTGGAGTACTCCGAAAAGTAATCTTACGTGTTCGTGAAATTGGTGCCACATAATCTTGCAAGGGATATTGTTAGTCTTTTGGACAGCTTGGGGTACCGTTCAGTCGAAGTGGCAAATACGTGGTACTGTTCAGTCTTTCTCTCTTCCTCGACTTCTGCGTAGCAGTGGGGCTTGACTGACAACCGATGCGGTCGTGGGCAAAGGGCCAAGAGGCCTAATAAAGTACATGAAAGGAAAAAGTAAAAAGAAATACAAGGCACTTGTATTCTTACCTCTTGGTGCCTTGTATTCCTTTTCTTTTTCTCTTCTATGTATTCTATTAGGCCTCCCCTTGCACTTCTTACTGCCACTATGAAGACCCAAAGCCTAAGAATGTCCCGAATGCTCTCTTTCCAAAGTAGGAAGGGACATAGCCGGAGAAAGTCGGAGTTCCTCTCCTCCCCAAGGGGCCTACATTATTTTAGAAAACTACTCAACCCAGTGCGAGTAAGATTGTTTGTGGCACTTGACAGTGACACAGAAGTATTCAGTACAAGCTCAATAATGGTAACCAACTTCTTTCACTGAATACTGAGGAACTCTTCGGGAACTTATTCTCTTATCACTCCAGGACTCTGCTAATTTCGACTCTGCTAATTCCGAGCGCTGCGTTTTGCTTTCGAGATTCCTGGGTGGTTCAGGAACTCCCGCTATGGACACTGAAAACGGTAGTAGTAGTGGAGATGTGCAGAGGAGGAAGGCTCATGTATTGGTGATCCCAATGCGTACACAGGCACACATCGCTGCGATATACAGATTAGCCGTGGCAGTGGGGAAGAGGGGGGTCACTGTCACCTTTGCAGCCGAACGAAGCGACATAGAAAGGGTGCGACCGAAGGTTGGGTCTGACGAGCTGCTGGGACTCGACTTCCGTTTCGTGGCTTTGGAGTCTGAGGCAATTCCTTTAGTTGGACACTGGGCCATCAAGGAAACAGCGACTCCGTTCATGGTTACGAAGAGAGCGGAGGATCACTTCAAGCCTTACGTTGAGAAGTTGGTTGCTGGTCGAAAGGCAGGGTTACCAGGACCCACCTGCATAGTTGCAGACAGATTTCTCACATGGGCACAGGTATGAAATCGCCTTTTGCCTTCGGCTCTCCCTATACAACTTTCCGCTGAAAATGTCCATTCCTTCGTTCATAGCGGAATATCTCAAGAATGAATATTTATTTCTTTGGTGCAGGGTATAGCTTTGCAGTTGGAAATTCCGATCTACTGCTTCTTCAGCAATGGGGCGGTTTATGCAAGGTTTATTACGGGATTCACAAGTCTCATAACTGAAAATGCTAGTGCTGTGCCCTTAGTGGAGGGCAAGGTGGCAAAGTTTGAAGGTTTCTGGGAAAATATCCCAGGTATTACAAGGTACTCACACGATGACCTTCCCCAAAGCATGCACACTACTCCACTCGCTCCGTTCTCTACTGACATAGGGAAGTTCGTGCTGAGCTCTGATGGTGTGGTGATAAATACCTTCTATGAGTTCGAATCAAGGCCGATTGACTCACTGCTTACTCACGGCCACTGGTCTGGCAAGGTAATACTTCAACTTGATTACCCTCATGTCTCAATCATTGCGGTTGATTTACTACAGAGAATTATATATGGTTTAGAGTTACAACCGTTCTGAATTGACATCACATCTTGGAGGAAAACAGTTTCCCTCTTAACCAGGATGTTTTAGCAAAGGTTCAGAGAGTTCACGAGTAGTACTGGCAGACGGGGTGTTGCTGCAATTGTATTTAAAGTCGTGCGCAGCTACAAAGTAACCTGGCAACGTACCTGAACAATTTAAAACACTTCTTTGCAGGTTCCACCTATCTTTCCTGTTGGACCTCTCAACATAGCTAGCACGTTTACGGACAAATTGTTTGTCCCTGGACTGGAGAATCTGGGAAACCCATCTCTCGAATGGCTAGATACGCTACCTCCCCTGTCTGTGTTGTACATCTGCCTTGGCAGCGCGGTTCGTCTTAGTGCCCAGCAGATATACGAGCTTGCTGTAGCGTTGGAAGCCAGCCAGCAAAATTTTCTGTGGGTTCTGCCTAAAGGGGAAAACAACTTTTCTAGTGTAGACGAGGTGCTTCCCACAGGTTATGAGGAGAGAATGAAGGACAAGGGAAAGATAGTGTGTGGCTGGGTACCTCAATTGCAGATACTGGGTCATGCTTCAGTAGGCGGCTTTGTTTGTCATTGCGGATGGTCTTCATGCATAGAAAGTATAACCATGGGAGTCCCAATCCTGGCTTGGCCTCATAAAGCAGAGCAACATCTGAACGCAAGGTACGAAATTCCTCATTTCCAGTCACCCCAGAAATGATTTCCATTAAATCTCGCAGTTAATATGTAGTAATTCCCTCACATGGAAAGGAGTGCTACTTGGTGAAGCTAGTGACAATTTGCACGGGTTATCTATGTCCCATAATTTTGGCTGGAATCAATCCATTAGGGAACGAAGGAGGATACTTCAAGGTCCCCATACTCTTACCCTTGCAAACCAAGTGACTGTCTTATAGTCTTGTTCAAATCGTTGAGAGCTGGATGGTCACTTAAAAGAGTGGGAGAGAGAAAGCCCATTGGATACATCAAGGGTATAGATGTTCTGGAAGGGAAGAGAGAGTACCTTCCAGAGTAGCAGAGGTTACATGCTGAATGCGCATCAACTGATGAAAATCAGAAGCTATTAGATTGGAAGTTGAACAAAGATCGAAGAGATGCATCTGTCACTTCCTTAAAGTATGTAAAGATTGATCAGTAGAAGCTATTCGTCTTTTGGGATGTCCAGATCCAAGAACAAATGCTAGATTATTTAGCGTTCTGGGTGATAAGCGGTGCAACTATAATGTCATTTGCCAGATAATGGGCTCTCTGAAGTGGAAGACAAACTCATGCTGGGTCTTCACGAAATTTTGCAGGTACTTTGTGGAGATGTTGAAGTTAGCTGTGGAGCTACCCAACACTACCAATAGATCTCGTCTAGGGCTTGTGGAACATCAAGACTTCGAGAGTGGTATACGTACCCTGATGGTGGAGGAAGAAGGAAAGCTTAAGAGGGCCAGAGTCGTTGAGATGAAATTAAAAGCCCAAGAAGCCGTAAGCGTTGGCGGATCTTCACATAAAGCCCTAGACAGTTGGGTACAACACATGTGTCAAAACGGATTCGAACAAGGGCATGAGGATGTAGTTCCTAATCACACGGTCGCGTTCTCTTCATCTCATGAACTACATCCTCATCTAGATCCTGATGAGAATTTAATTCATAATGCAGTGAACAAATGCAATTTCAGGTTGAAGCCGGCCTGTGAATGTGCAAAAACGTTAATGCCTATAGCGGAATTGTTTCAAGAACAGGGATTCAATTATTTCCCTTAGTCCCTTCCAAAGACTTCCATAATAATGGTCCTAAAAGTCCAAAATCCGGTTTCGAAAATAATTATGATTAGTAATAAAAATAGAACTATAAACTTAAAATATACCGAGAAAATAATTAATGAAATCCAATTAGATATAAGAAGTTACTTAGCCCTCTGTAGACATAATGAAGTTACTCTGCACCTATAATGAGTTATTGGACTCTACTCATATGATGCAATACCTTTGTATAACAACTATACTTCAACATATATCAGATCTAAAAACATAATAGTATTGCATATATCATGTGTTTAATCTAGTTCCGAACTATATATGTTGTCCATATGTCAAAGAACGGGAATTATGTATTGTGAGGAGTCTTCATGCATAAAATTCAAATAAAGTTAATGTATCTTTGAAGGTTTAAATTTGTGTCTTCAAAATTGGTGAACAGTACCAAACAATGAATAATCAAAGAATATAAACATACAAGTTCAAGAAACTTAATATACAACCAAAGCAAAAATGGTTAGGGTTTGTATCCTTTACCATAGTGAACTCAAGTGAACTTTATTGTCAATCTATCCATAAAATCTGTTGCATAATACACTTTGTTCTTTGACTTGAATTGACTTAGTCATTGATAATATTACTACAATCTGCAAAGTTGCACAAAGTACCAAACAACCTATGTACTTTAGATGCAATTCATAAACAGAGTTATACTTCTATACTAAGCTTAAAAGTAAAAATCTAAAACCAAATTTAATCAAATCTCCTTGTAGAAAGTTATACCAAATTTGAATATCAACTAAAAATTAGACATATGATTTTATACGTGAACCACAAATTTTTATTTTGAATTAAAATGATTTACTTACCAAATAAGCATAGCAAGCAAGCAATAAATAAGTTTGAGTGGTGTGTATGATGCATAAAGTGGTAATTCTGGTGATAGAAATTTAAAATTGAATGATTTCTAACTTTTTATATGATTTAAAGTTCAATGATTTGCTACTAAGAGATCATTGTTGAAGTGGCTTATACAATGGATTTATTTCATAATGTGTATCTAGAAATTGGATCATCAAAAAATTCAAATACAATTATAATTTTAGATATCCATTATATCTCATATTTATATGTACTCTATATGAATTCATAGAACAAAATTCAAAGAAATTTATATGTGTACAAAGCACAAACACATAGATATTTTTAGATGAGAATGAGTCTAAAATGATTGCCTTTTGCAAATTATAATTATAATTTTAGTTTTATGTCCTTTTCTCAAGCTTACGCTAACCTTGGCAAACTTATAGCCAAGGCTAGAAAATAGTTTTATACCGCTTGTCTTTGGAGAGGAAGATAACAACACAAGTAAGAAGAATTAACACAAAGGAGGAATGCATATAGAAGAAATGAATCCAAAGAGGTTAAGCTTAAAGGAAGGTCCAAGCCGAAGAGTTAGAAGAACAAAGACACTTATTGCCACTAAACTTTGGCTTGAGGACCTTTGCACCATAAGACTTTGGCCCCAAAGGAAATACAACAATTTGAATGTGCTTCAATCTAGATAAATAATTGCTATCAAGAACCACAAAGTACTCATGTGTGTGGATTGAGATTTCTCAGCCATGACTCAATCATTAAAGATGACAAACAAGGCTATAAAATCAAGGACTTGTTAGCAATCCTTCATATTTTCCATATTGAAGCTACTTATAGACCATAGTAATAACTAGTTTCTTAGAACTTTGGTGTTGAGTTTTGATGGTCCCTTGCAATAGAAATTTCTCCTCATCTTTGTCTAAAAGAGAGAGGTAACATGGAGAGAGGACCAAGGTATCTTAGAAGAGTGCTTTAGATTTGTTCTTAGACCACCAGCTAAATTAGCATTGCACTATAGAGTAGACATGATTTATAGCAAGAAATTGTGCTTCTTTTTATGAATCTAGGAATTGAGCTGCCCAAGGATGATCCAAGAAATTAGAAAAAGTAAGGATCATGATAGCAGAAACCTTAGAAGGAACTTGTGTGCTTGGACTAAGGAGCATTAGAGAGATGTCCTTAGCCCAAAAATTCCTTACCAAGAACAATGACCTTGAAGATCCAATGCCATCAACCAAACAACAACTTGGAGAAGGTTTTGAAGACTTCTTTCATAGAACCACAGACTATTGTGGTTCTATGAAAGAAGGTGGAGGGTAGGAAGTTCCCATGACCTTGCTTGAAGGGCTATTGTCAAGGTGGTTGTGAAATTATTCAAGTCAAAAGAGAACAACTTACCTCAATGCTGGCCAAGCAATCTTCTTCAAGTCCATGTACAAAGGAAAGCCAATCAATTAGGCATACATTTTCTACACTTTGACCTAGGACATGTGCAAAGACATGAATAAGGATGGAGGAGTGACACACATGTACCAATTCATGTGGTATTTCTATTTCGGAGTAAATCTCCTTACTAGGGAAGAAAGGAAGAGTTCTTGAATCACTTCTATTTGAAGGAGTACTTTGGATGGAAGTGAATCAAGTGACAAAAGGAGAGAGCAATATATCAAAAGTAAAAAATGGCTAATGAGGACAATGCAAAAATAGGTAAAATTGTAAAACTGCTAGTATAAGTAGTAGGTAATAGATTCAGTTCTAACAAGAAGAAAAGAGCAACACATGCGAGACCAATGGTGAAGGAAAAAAGTGCATGGAAGAATCCTCAAGTGATCAATGTGTCTTTGGAAGACAAGTCAAAACTCAATGCTAGTGAAAGGAGAACAAGAAAGGGAGAACTCCTTCACACTCATGGGATCTCTTCAACAAAGGAGGAGGATAACAAGCAACACAAAAAAGCACAATCTACATCAATAGAAGGAGATCCAAGCAATAAAGAACTTTAGCAGCTGCAATTGAATGGAGACAAGATCTTTGGGCCAAAAGTGCAATCCGCACCAAAGGAAACACATCACAAAGAAGCAAGACCTTTGAGTACAAAGTGCAAGGAAGAAAAAATGCCTGAGAAAAAAGGAAAAAAAAAGCCAAAGGTCCAACACTCAAGGGCAAAGAACAAGCAAAGATCCAAGAGGAAGAAGAAAGGCCTTTGAAGGATAAGAAGCAAGTGGAAGAAGAAGAAACTATGCCACTTAAAGGTCAGATAGAAGATAAGATTGATATCAAGCAGCACCGACAATGGAGCATGTATTTTTTTTCAATTTCCAAAAGAGAAAAGCTTTATTAATTGACAGATCAAAGTTTGTGATACATTTGGTAGGGCCTGTCTTAGAGTTGATGAGGCAAACTTTACCAATATACCAAGACTACTACCAAGATGTCACCAACTACATTTCCTTTATTTGAAGACTGCACAATAAATCTTACTTGATAAGGACAGAGCAGGCCAAGGCAAAAGAGGAGATGGAGAAGATACAAAATAGGTATAAGAAGAAAGCCAAGAAAGCCAATGCTTTAGTGTAGGAGAACTTTGAGGCAAAGATGTAAATTGCTTTGCTTCTTGCAAAGCAAAAGGAGTAGGAGGAAGAAATCAAGAGGCTTTGGCTTGAGCAAAATCCAAAGCAACAAAAGTTTGAAGAACAACTAAGAGATCAAGATTAAGAAGTAGCTAACGTTCAAAGCACATTGAATGCAACTAAGGTGACTATGGTAACAATGGAGTACACAATGGAATGACTCCCTCAACAAAGTGAATCTTCAACTTAACAAGCTACAAGAAAAATCAAAGGAAGAGGAGAAAAAGGAGGTCCTTATGTGAGGGAAGAATTGATGGCTAAGTACAAGTAATTTCTATTGGCCTAGAAGAGGAGAAGACAAAGATACTCCAACGGTGGAAGAGACAAAAGACCAATTGGTAGGCCTTGCATGGAGGTAATACAAGTGAGGCTACACCTCACCAAACTACATGAGTTGAAGTTGTTGCTACTAAGTAGTCTTTGAGCAACTACGGTTATAGCTATGACGGCCAAGACTAACCCTCCAGTGTTTGAGCAAACTAGCTTTGGTGTTGCAAACGTCATGACACATTACACGGGATATATCAGGCAAGAAGAGGATTAAACCATAAAATATGCAATCTTAGCTCAAGATGTGGATGCCTTACCATTGGAGATTAGTATTGGGTAATAGTGCATGACAAACAAGAAGTTGAGTTAAAGTTAACTCCTCTTGAGTGGTAAAATGAAGAAGCACCTCACAAAGGTATTTGTGAAGAAGAAGAACCAATCAAATAGATAGTTGGTGCCAAATTACAAGAACTTGGCAAGAAGGGAGATAGTGATTTTTTTGGCTCCACACGGCTACATACTTGATAAACTCATTAGTAGCTTTCTTTGAGCACTTAGCAACCTAATTATTAGAGACAAATATTTCATGCTTATACTAAAAAATTATACCAAGCCTTTGAAGGGCTGGAATCTCATTATCTTATGCCCACTATTAGTTATTACATTGGTCATGGATTGTTAACCAATGACAAAAAGATCTAATTTTTATGAGATGAGATAGTGCAAGATTACTTTGATGTTGATTCTACAAGGGAATAAAAATTAGAGGCTATGAAGGAAGTGGACTCCAAGTACTTACAAATGGGCAATTCTTGCCACCCATCAAGATCAAGAAGGAGAAATGAAAACTATTTTTGGCTAACATGTCAACCAAAATACTTAGGTAAAAAGGAAACATGCTCAAGTAGTCAAATCTAAGAATGATGAAAAAAATGATTCAAGAGGAACCAATGAGGAGAGACTTGCTAAAGTAGTGGAGATAGACTTAGATGAAGATTGTAATGAAGTATAGCGCAAGGAAGAAGATAAAGAAGAGTTGGAACAAGGGACACTAAATGATGACAAAGTGTCCATTGATCTAGAGAAGAAACTGATAGATATTAGATTTTCCTTACAAAAAGAGGAGACAAGGCTAGAAGTAGAGTATTGTATTGTATTGTAGTGAAGGGAGAATTGGAAACCCTTCAGAAGAAGTAGAATGGTCTTACAAAGGAACATCTCACTCAAGTCAAGTGCATGAGGGCTGAAGTTGACATATGTGAAAGAACAAGCTTAGGAGATGGTAAGGAATTGCAATTACAAGAGACACAAAGGAAAAATTTCCTTGCCTCTATGTAAGTATAGAGTGCAAAGCATGAGAAATTGTGTGCATCTAACGAGAGAGAGAGATCATTATTTGTTTGGATGCATATAAAGAAGAGGTGGTAGCACTACAAAAGAAGGTAGCCTAGTTTCAAGAGGAATTACAAAATAAAATAGTGTGTTTGAATAACAAGAAGAACATGGAGTAGAAATTTTTGTCAAAGGAGACTTATGCTCCACCAATGAAACTACAAGAGGAAGGTAATATAGGAAGGTGACAATATAGTTGGTAGTGAAAAGATTGGCAAAAGAGTAGTGGGAGAATACAATGAAGCAATTGTGTGCCACTTTATGCAAGATCATTAAGGAATTCACAAAGGCCACTACCACTTTTGAAGAAATACATGAATTAAGACTTGTACAATAGAAATTGGTGCAACCCATCTACAATCAAACAATCAAGGATACATTATATATGGTCAAATTCTAATTTTTGATATCTATTGTATCAATCTATGATCAATTCTAAGATCCATACATCATTATTACAGTAATAATAATGACCACAATTTTCTCATAAATACAAATATTTTATGTATATATAGATATTATATATATATATATATATATATATATATATATATATATATATATATATATATAGAAATGTGAACAAGTAGTATATATATCAACAAGAATTATGAAAAGATCAATAATAAGAAAGAGGAAACAAGAAAAAATAATAGACTAAATTTGCTAATTCTTACATAAAATATTTGTATTTATGAGAAAATTGTGGTCATTATTATTACTGTAATAATGATGTATGGATCTTAGAATTGATCATGCTATATATATATATATTTGCTATATATATATATATATATATATATATATATATATATATATATATATATATTCCTTGCTCTATTTTTGTACCTTTCAAAAATAGTTTTTTTGTTCTCTTTTCTCATTATTCTTTTGCTTATTATGATCTCATCATATAGTAGAGTAATTTATAATTTTTCTAAAAATATAGTAATATATTTCATAAAAAATACAAAAAATGGAATAAAAATATTATAAAAATAATAATAAAGAAAATAAGCAAAGGAATTTCTCTATCTTAAAAAAAACTACATATTCACCTTGCATAAAATAAAATAATAAAATAAACAGTGAAATCTTAAAAGAATTTAATATGTATCATCATATCTGATTCTTACTTCATTGTTAATAGATTTCAAATTAATTCCATCTAGTATGAACTATATTGCCAGATTTTGAGGAGAAACTATTTACCTATAATACTTAACACATATAATACATCATCCATAAACAATAACTATATTTAATTTGAATTTTAATTGTTTCATTCTCAAAGCATTTTTGCAACATATTTTTCTGTCTCAAATTTACAATTTACAATTGAAAATTTTTTGCAGTCTCGTTAACAATCCATCAAATAATTTAAAATATTAATTGATAACTGTATTGCTAAAGTGACCTACAAAGTAGGAACTCGTAACTCTTGAAATGGATAGTTTCTTCTTGTGAGGAATAATCACAAAGTGATTTGTTTAAACAAAGGAGTGAGCCAATTTAACAATACTCTAGATAATTAAGCAGCAAATTTGATTCAATACCTTTAAATTTGAATCAAATATATACAAGCAAACAGTTTCATTTTGATCAATTTTACTCCTAGACTACATGTACACATGTCTCACTAAGTATCTTTAATTTTTACTGAATAAAACACTTAGTCAAAATGTCCACTTAATCTGCATAAGGCAAAAAGAAGAGTACAAGACACAAAAAAGTGCACAAGGTAAAATGAGCATGAGCTCCAATGAAAGAAAATAGCTAAAACCCAATATGGAACTATAGCTCCTCAAATAAGGTGAAAAGAAATCAAGGAATCCATTATTAAGTTGAGTAATATTGGTTATGCAATAGTATAAATGGGGGAGAGATTCCAAGACAGTGATGGAATTCCTATGACCTCCTCAATTTGAATACTACAAAGTGATAAAGACTTTTTATCTAGAATTTATGGTAAGAAAATTTGAGCCTTAGTATGACCTGCATCATCTTGGATCATAAAACATGCATCAACTATAGCCAAAAATCATCCATACAATCTGACGGTCTTTGAAACACGTTTATACCTTACATTTAACTGAACTATAATAAAAAATGGATCATGATGTGTATAAAGACCATGAATAACTTCCAAGTCAACTAAATGAAACCACACAGGATAAATTTATTTTTAATTAAAAATAAATAGCCTCAATATAATTTATTTTCTTTAATAAATTAAAAACCAATTACCAAGATATATAATAAATTTGGTTTTTGGCTTTGTTTGTCTCACCAGATATGATTTCTTGCCACAATTGGTACTTATGTCCTCCATTGCAGTTCATGAATTTTCGTGAGGGGAAATCAGAACTTTGTGGTCCCGATAGTCACAAAAGTTTAGATGATGTTCAATTACATCACACATGAATTAATTAATTTTCCGGCAAATGTCCTTGACATTCCATGTTGTCAATGCCTATCAACCTTGAAAGCTCATTAATATTTTATGAACAACTATGAGTTTACCTTACCTAGGTTTATATTCTAGAGTTTGCCATTGAGAATATAAGTCTATTATGTTTTATTACCCTACTCAAGGGTAATAAAACACTCCTTATCCAAATGAAGAGTAGGGAGAATGGAGCATTTTTATCTTCCTTTGAGATTCAAAGAACTTGTAAAACCCAAAACTTGTCCTTACAATGTTGCAAACAAGTGTTGTAACTTAAGTTTCATTTGGTTCAGACATAAACTTATATGCAAAATGAAGCCAAACTCTTAATGTTGAGACTGGAGGCTCCAGCTACTACATCCTTTATTATGTCTAGAGAACACCGTCATTGCTAGGGTTTTTGGTTTAATTCACATTGGTTTCTAGCATTATTTACATTCAACAACACACCAAAATTTGATCTAGAGCTGCCACAAAGCATGAAAATCCAACCTAGAAATAAAATTATATGGAAGGAGTTCAATTAGACCATTTATCTTGCCTTATACATTCCATAAAGAAAATTTGCAAGAGTGCCGGAGCAAAATACTCATAAAATTTATAGGATATATCCATAGGTATAAACCGACTACATGTAATCTTTTCGAGATCCCTAATTGATTATGGATTTTTGAGGTATTATGGGACCTCTTATAAACATTCATTATAACTATTAATTAAATTTAAACTCCTTTGATAGGTGTTGCTCTTAGTATATATGAGAATTTGGAATGCTTTGTATCCGAACCTCTTGTTCCATAGTCCTCTTGTTCTCTTGGCAAAATGCGCTTGAGAGCAAGAAGCAACAGTATGGGGAGATTGAAGGCCTGAGTGTTGTTTGGTAGGAAATTCAGTTGCTCCTTATGCTCCTGCCAAAAGCACACATCTATACTTATCTATACTTCCTGTTCTTGTTGATAGCTGTAGGTGATGCAATTTAGATTTATGGTTGTCATGAGAACACATCTGCAAATTGATTGGGAAATTTGTGAACTTGGATCCAAATTTAAGCTTATTTCATTCACAATGTCCCACCTTATGTAATACCAAGGGTTAGCCATATGATCTAGATGTGAAATTTGGTTTGGTAACATCTGGAATGATGTTATACATGATGGTCAAAATAGATCAGATAGAACTTGAGAACCTTAGAACCAATAGCTAGACATATGATTTAAAGGTGAGAATTGGCTTGGTAACATTTAGAAGGATGTTACACATGATGGATTAAACAGATCAAAAAGAGGTATCACCAAAAGGGGACTTCTACTAATAGAGTAGCAACCTAAATATACCTGAAATCTTTGAAGGCAATTTTGGAGGCCTAAACGGATGAATTAGGCCTCGAAAATGTGCAAATCCCCCAACGGAGGAAAGGCTGGCCTTTGAGATTCAAAGAATCTCAAAGGCCAGCCCAAAACCCAAAACTTGTCCTTAAAATGGAGGGAAAGGCTGGCCTTCCCTCCCCCTGCTTTGTTTTGTCGAGAGCTTTCCAACGGTACCTTACTCTCATGATTCTGAGATTCCTACATGAAGATTCTCTAAAAGATTCCCTCCGATCAAAGCTTGTTTGACCAACCAGATAGGACCTAGACCAGACAGGTCACCCATCAAAGTAAATAATCCAAGGGTGGAGCTTGCTGACATGTCACCTATCTGTGTCCCTAATCCTATGGTGGAGCTTCCTTGGAGGAGATCCTCTTTGTCTATATAATAAAGAGAAGGTGCTCCCTTGGGGCATCGAATGTTTGAGAGTGCAATCTGTGTTTTCTCTCTTCTCTTGTCCTCGGAGTATTACAATGGTATTAGAGCAAGTATTCTAGTCCAAGAGAGTGGATCACCCCTCTTGGAATAACATGAACTACTGAAATTGAGTAATGTGAGGTGGAGAACATAGAGTAATCGCTAGACTTAGGAAGGACCTTAGAGAGCGAATGGGATGGATGCACCGGGGGGACAATTTCCTACACCTAGCTTTCCATTCTCAAACCCATTCCACATCAAGGTTATGTACATCCAACGTGAGCAGATGAGGGTATCGCTAGTTTATCACTTTGGTGCGGAATTCATGGACAGAGTGATGAACTCACCAAACCCGGTGATTCTACCTGTGGTGATATATGACAGAGAGTGGGATTTGACGATCTACATTCTATTATGATAATATGGATATGAATGACCCAAATCCTCTCCCTTTCAACACTCAAGTAGAAATCCGTTATGTAGTGAGGCCGAAAGTGATGTTTAGAGATTTTGTGGTTAGGAATTTTGGTGAGGAGTATTATCAGCGAGTGATAGCCTCTGAGGTCCCAATGGTAGTCCCAATAGTTCGTGTGCCTTCCAGAGTGATTATATTGACTCTGTATTGAAGTAGACATTAGCAATTGGGTGTTGCAGGAACCGTGGATCGGCAGTTGCAAGAGCTGGTGCAAGGAATGCAAGGGATGTTAAATGAATTTCGAGAGATTAAGATGACCATGGAGACATTACAAACTCAAGTGCAGATCTTGAGGAATGATCAAGCCATGCAAGAAGAAGAGCCATCTCAAAACCCTATACCTGCGACTGAAGTGCTTGGAGAGGCACTCGTGCCTATGAACCCTATCAATGGTGAAGCCACATTGCTACTCAGGATGAAGAAGACCTGCAACATCGAGCCTTACAAGGGGCAGCATACGATGGGAGTAGTGGAAAATTGGATCTCGAGAATGAATCGATATTTCCAATTGTTCTCAACAGAGATCACGGAGCATGCTACAGGCGTGTTTGCATGTGGGTACTTGACGGATAAAGCCCTCACATGGTATGATGCTTGGGAACAATCCATGCTGGCAGAGAGAAGGGAGGTCACATGGACAACAATGCAAGAAGGATTGCTGAAGAATTTCCAATCGGTGGATTTTGTGCAGATGGCTCAAACCCAACTATGGGGATTGAGACAAAAGAATAGCGTACAAGAGTATGTGGAGGCATTTCTGGATCTACAAGTTGCAATTACCAACTTGAGTCCAGCAGAGGCTCTTGACAATTTCAAACGAGGGTTGAAAGAGCGGATTCACCAAGAAGTCATGGTGCAAAACCCTCGCACAATAATTGAAGCCATTGCTTGTGCGTAGAGAATAACAAAAGCATTAGGTGGAGGTGAAGGAGTAGTTCCACCTCAACATTATTGCGCAAAAATGCCACACATGGGTGGACCAGTACCGATGGAATTGGGCGACCTTTGATTCCGGGATCGAGGAGCACGGTCGCTTCAAGGAGAGCGGGGATGGGTAGAAGAACAAAGAGATGGAGTCCCACAAGGAGAAGGGACTCGAGGAGAACAACGCCATTGTTACAATTGTGGCCGTATTGGGCACATATCTACCAATTGTCGCACTTGTTTCCCTAGAGGCCCTCGGCCTTCGTACAGGCGATCTTTGAATAACATGGAGAGGCACATTGAAGAGGAGGAGGTGGAAACCACTTTGGAAAACAAAGATCGCCAGTAAATATACCTTGCAGCCTTATTGGCTCAATAAGGAAGCAGAGAAGCGAGGGAAGGAAGAAGAATAATGCACAAAGATCCCAAAAGGCAACCTCACAATTGATTGTTGTGAATGGAATCCTAGAAGGTAATCAAGTGAGAGTATTAATAGATCCAAGAGCAACAGAGAATTTCTTGTCTCGCTCTATTGCAATAAGGTTGGGAATGGATCTAGAGAGAGATGGAAGTGAAGAAGTAGAGTTACCAAATGGGCAAACAAAGAGGATTGAATCATTACTTAGACGGGTAACCCTCTTTGTAGGAGAATATCAAGAAGCAATTGAGTGGCGAGTGATACAATTAGCACGTTATGATGCAATTTTAGGCATGCCATGGATGGAGCAGTACAACCCAATGGTGGATTGGAGGAAGAAAGTAGTGAGAACCCACCAATGGTCAATCATTGGGGTTAAAGAAAAATCACACATGCAGAAATTGCCTCTATATGTCATAGGGACGACAATTGTCTGTAAAACCGATAGATGTTTTATGGGTCTAATAAGAGAAGTCCAGAGTGCACAAGTCGTTGGACAAATTCCTGAGAAATTGAAGGATGTGGTGGATGAGTTTCAAGATGTCTTTCTCGATGATCTACCCTCAGGATTACCACCTAAAAGGCGAGTAGATCACAAAATAGAAACACTCCCGGGGAAGACAACTCCTTGTAAGGCCCCATATCGCCTATCACCTCATGAGTTGGAGGAGTGTAAAACTCAAATTGAGGAGATGCTATAGAAAGGGTTCATCCAACCTAGCATATCACCATATGGGGCCCCTGTCTTGTTTGTGAAGAAGAAGGATGGTACAATGCGCATGTGCATTGACTATTGGGGTCTCAATCAGCAAATAGTGAAGAACAAATACCCCTTACCTTGCATGGATGACCTGTTTGATCAACTCCATGGAGTGAGATACTTCACCAAACTGGACTTGCAGAGCGGTTACAATCAAATCCAAATTGCAGAGGAGGATGTGTACAAAACTGCCTTTCGAACCAGGTATGGTCACTTTGAGTATCTTGTGATGCCTTTTGGCCTCACCAATGCGCCTGCCATTTTCATGAGTCTCATGAATGACATATTTCGTCCATACTTGGATAAGTCTGTTATCGTCTTCTTGGATGATATCTTAGTATATAGTAGCACGATGACAGAACACAAACAACATCTACGAGAGGTCCTCCAGATTCTAAGACAAAATCAATTGTATGCCAAAATCTCAAAGTGTGAGTTTGGCAAGTCTGAAGTAGACTACTTAGGGCATAGAGTAAGTGCAGGGGGCATTCAAGTATTGACAGATAAAATATAGGTCATTCAAAAATGGTGTGCCTCAGAAGATCAGACTTAACTTAAGAGCTTCTTGGGGTTGATGGGATTCTATCGTAGATTTGTCAAGGACTTCTCCAAGGTTGCACAACCTTTAACGGCACTACTTGGCAAGGGGAAGAAGTAGACATGGGGAAATGCACAAGAGTTGGCCTTTCAAGAATTGAAGGCCGCCTTGCTACATGCACCAATCTTGAAGTGGTATGACCCAAAACGTCCAATCAAGTTGGCTACAGATGCATCAGGCATAGCAATAGGAGCAGTCCTACAACAAGAGTGGCATGACGGATGGCATCCAATTGCATATTTCTCTCGAAAGTTGTTACCGGCAGAGCGCAACTACCACACCACAAAATGAGAAGAGTTGGCCATCGTTCTAGCAACCAAGCATTGGAAGCACTACCTGGGCAAGAAGGCATTTGTAGTAGAGACAGACCACAAACCTCTAGTCTACCTCAAGACACAAAAGGATCTATCTCGTTGCCAAATTCGGTGGGCAAAGTGGCGACAATGCTTCAACATGACAATCACCTACGTGGAAGGTAAGAAGAAACTTGCAGATGCATTCACCCGCATGCCAATGGCTAACAACTTGGTGGCAGAGGTTAAGATTAACCCTGAATTCTGGCAAGAGATTCTAGTTACTACAAAAACTGATCCACAGATTGTCGAAGCACAATTGTCCAAAGGTGTCACCAACACCCAAGGACTCACTTTTTGGGATGGCAGATTATGGATCCCAAATGTCCCAAAATTACACACCACCATTCTAGCAGAATGTCATGATTCGGCCATTGCAACTCATGTTGGAGTGGACAAGACCTTAGATGTAGTCAAGCGCCATTACTATTGGCCCAAGATGAGCAACAGCATGATGGACTATGTGCGTAGTTGCCTACTTTGTCAACAGAACAAAGCTTCTAATCAAGCTCCTGCAGGGCTCCTTCAACCTCTTCCCACTCCTACCCAACGTTGGGAACAAGTGAGTATGGATCTCATCTGTGAATTACCCAAGACCACCTCAGGGTTTGACTCCATTGTGGTCTTTGTGGACCGGCTCAACAAAATGATTCATGTACGCCCTACCACCAAGGAGGTGACCGCTCTACAACTAGCTCAACTATACTTAGATGTAGTCTTTGCTCACCATGGCTTGTCTAAAGTACTCATCACCGATAGAGGCACCCAATTCACCAGTCTGTTTTGGTGAACACTCTTTGGTTTCTTCAAAACCAAGTTGGCCATGTCCACAACTTACCACCCACAAATAGATGGCCAAACAGAGTGGGCTAATCGCACGATTGAAGATATATTACGCGGCTTCACCTTAGAAGAGCAAGAGAGGTGGGACACCCTATTACCGTTGGTGGAATTTGCTTACAACAATTCAATGAATGCGTCCACTCAGGTCACTCTGTTCTTCCTCATGTATGGTGAGCATCCCTTCACACTTTCTAGCTTGATGAAGATCCGTCCAGTGACTACCAAGGTTGATGCAGTCAACACATTTGTTTCTAGAATCCAACAAGGTGTGGAGAGCGCTAAGCACAGGTTATAGATTGCACAAAATCAACAAAAGCAGTATGCTGATGCATACCGTCGGCACATGGAGTTCAATGTTGGGGATCAAGTGTGGCTATCGACAACCAACCTCACACTAGTTGGATCTCATAAGCTCAAACCTCGTTTTATTGGGCCTTTCTCGATTCTTTGTTGCATCGGCACTGTGGCCTATCACCTTGAGCTACCACCACACATGAAGATCCATCCAGTGTTCCATGTCTCCCTACTACATAGATATGCTCCCCAATCAGGCCAAGGTCCTTCTACACAGGACATTCGACCTTGTCCGACACTCATTGATGGCACAGAGGAATATGAAGTGGAGCGGATTCTCCAAAAGCGCATGCGTGGTACTCGCCATCCATGGGTGGAATATCCAGTACAATAGAAAGGTTACCCCCTCTATGAAGCAACCTGGGAACCCGCTGCCAATTTGGCACATGCACCGGTGTTGGTGCAAGCATTTGAGCAACAATTGCACAATGAGGACGTTGCGTCTTAAAAGGAGGGAGGTCTATAATACCAAGGGTTAGCCATATGATCTAGATGTGAAATTCGGTTTGGTAACATCTAGAATGATGTTATGCATGATGGTCAAAATAGATCAGATAGAAGTATCACCAAAAGAGTACTTCTACAAATAGGGCAGAAACCAAAATAGACTTGAGAACCTTAGAACCAATAGCTAGACATATGATTTAAAGGTGAGAATTGGTTTGGTAACATCTGGAAGGATGTTACACATGATGGACTAAACAGATCAGAAAGAGGTATCACCAAAAGGGGACTTCTACTAATAGAGTAGCAACCAAAATATGCCTGAAATCTTTGAAGGCAAGTTTGGAGGCCTAAACGGATGAATTAGGCCTCGAAAATGTGCAGAATCCCCCCCAACAGAGGAAAGGCTGGCCTTTGAGATTCAAAGAACTTGTAAAACCCAAAACTTGTCCTTACAACGGAGGGAAAGGCTGGCCTTCCCTCCCCCCTGCTTTGTCTCGTCGAGAGCTTTCCAATGGTACCTTACTCTCGTGATTCTGAGATTCCTACAGGAAGATTCTCTAAAAAATTCCCTCCGGTCAAAGCTTGTTTGACCAACCAGATAGGACCTAGACCAGACAGATCACACATCGAAGTAAATAATCCAAGGGTGGAGCTTGCTGATATGTCACCTATTTGTGTCCCTAATCCTATGGTGGAGCTTCCTTGGAGTAGATCCTCTTTGTCTATATAATAAAGAGAAGGTGCTCCCTTGGGGCATTGATTGTTTGAGAGTGCAATCTGTGTTTTCTCTCTTCTCTTGTCCTTGGAGTATTACACCTTAGTACACAAAAATTGCTCAAGAGAGAATTGAGAAGGTACTTGTGGGTCAAATTTGATAATTTTAAGAATATTATAGAGGAATGGTTTGAGGATGAGTGGGATTGGGATGTTGATGATTGGTGCAAAGAAGAGGAGGACATGGATAATATAGATATGCTTATGAAATAGTGGGGATTTATCCAAGAAAGGTGAAATTTGAAGGAACAAATGAAAATGTTGCAAAGTATAGAGTTTGTATATAAATTCTTTTTTGTGTTGGATCCTCTAGTGTTCAAAAAAGTTGTGAGAATGGACATATGCTACTTTGGTACTTTAGTGAACTTACTTAAAGAGCACATTGTCTTCAAAAGAAAGGTGCATCCAAGAAGATCCCAAACACCCATATAGCTGCAAGTTGCATTAGCATTAGATCAATTTGGACAAAATGGAAATAGAGTTTGTGTTGCCAAGGGAATGAATTTATGTGAATTAATTTAGGATCCATAACCAACTTTACACAAAGAGTAATCGTTTCCATATGATCTGTTCTTAGAAAGGAAGTGCAATGGCCAAAGGGAGTGAGGAGAGTGCTAGAATTTTATATGTGTTTGCAAAGAAAGGGTTTAGAAGGTGTGTAGGGATATTGGATGGTACACTCTTTCTTTTGGCACAATGGCCACTATTGAAGGGAAATTTTACTTTAACAAAAAGGGTTTGTACACAATCAATGGTCAAGTAATATGTGATAAAAAGCATAGAATTATCCACTTCTTTGCAGGTAATAAGAATTGTATATTTAGAGCTGTTGTTCTAAAAGTTAAGGATCAAGCAGATTAACATTAATGTCCAAGGATGATTGCAGGTTGATTTATGATAGGTGGCTAATGACTATGTGACATTTGCTCAAGAATGCACAGAATATGTCATGATATGACATGTTTAAAAATTGTTGGAGGTTTGGTCAGACTTAAATCACATAGGCACATGCGCATCATTGAAAGCCATAAGTACTCAATAGGAGATGTTGGATATGTGCCATTGAGTCATCTAGTACTTTCATTCAAATAAGCTAACACACAAGAAAGGAAGAATTTTAATTGTTTTGTGGCTTGAACAAGGTCTGTAAATGAATATTGTATTGGTATATTGAAAGCATGTTGGCACTCTTTGTGGGAGTTGAAGGTTCAACTAAAAACCAAGGAATGTAACTCCTACCTCTTGCGCTCGATACCTATATGCATTATATTGCATACATTTTTTTTAATAGATGCAATCTATGGGATGATGAAGAGGAAATAGTTAGAGATGAAGCAGATGCTCCTTAGTTCATGGATGCATGTGCATCAAATCATCCACACATGGAGGTTGGTGTTGGAAGCATTATCTATATCAGAGCAGAAACAAGGTGATCAATTATAGAGACTTGCTTAGCATTAACCAAGCCCTTGGTGGATATTTGTACAAGCCTTATGCATGAATGAAATAAAATTTTCTTGCATAATGTTTTATATATATGGTTGATGAAATAACTTTGCTCAATTCTAAATAGATTTGCCCACTTTGCAATGTGTTTGCTTTCAGGGGGCCGAGGTGCTCATTGGGAGGATGGAGTGGGAGTTGGATCCGCTTGGATGGGCGGGATTTGCCCGGATTAGGAGTTGTACCCGATTGGATTGGAAAGATTTGCTTGGGTTTTTTTGGTGGGGAGGGGGGGGGGGGGGGAGGAAGGATTTGCTTGAGTTGGGAGTTAGATCTGCCATGGTTGGGAAGGGTTTGCTAAAGTTGGATTTGCTAGGGTTGGTTAGTGGATCCGCTTGGATTGGGGTCGGTCTGGCCAGGTTTGAGTTGGATTCACTTGGGTTGGATATGGATCAACCCAACTTGAGTGTAGATTTGCCCAAATTTTATATGGATCCGCTTGGGTTGCGTAGGATCAGCCCAAGTTTGAGCAAGATTTGCTCATTTGTTGTATATGTGGTTGCTTGTTTCATTGGTGTTGTTGCTTGTTTAGTGGTTGGAGTCGCATGTGTGTATGAATTTGATATGCTTTTGGTGTGATAATTAGAATTTCTTGTGAGTGTGCTACGAATAGAACTTGGTGTACGCACAAGGAGAGTGTTGCTACTTGTGCCAATAGAGTTGTTCAATCAGGTAAGGGACACATGTGCAAGTTGAGCCAATAGAGGATATTATTCATTTATGAGAAGTAGGTGTGCATATTCGGGAAATTTGATGATGCAATGAGTAGAATCTACAAATAGAGATGTATTTTTGAAATTTGGAGAGAAGTCATTGAGTGTTTAGGACCAGACAGAAGTTGGGAGTTGTCAGGGAAAGAGACTTGTAGCACATAGCTTAATTTGCAGAAATTGGAAGAGAGGTCATTCCCACAAAGGCCAAGAAAAAAATTGAGAGGAGAGAGTGAAGTAGACTATACAAAGAGAAAAAAATTTGAGAGGAGAGAGGGAAGTAGACTATACAAAGAGAGATGTATTTTTGAAGTTCAATGAGAGAGTGCATTCAATGGTTGGGACCAGATAGAAGTCAAGAGTTGTGAGGAAAAAAGACTCAAGTATAGAGTGTGATTCATAGAAATTGGCAGAGAGGCCATTCCCACATAAACCAAGACAAAAAAAGAGAGGAGAGAGAGAAGTAGACTTTGTGAATAGAGATGTACTTTTAAATTTAAGGAGAGAGTGCTAGATAGAAGTTGAGAATTGTGAGGAAAAAAGACTTGAAGTACAATGATTGATTCACAAAACTTGGGAGAGAGTCCATTCCCATAGAGGACAAGACAATAATAAAGAGTTCAATTTTAGAAATAAGGGAAACAAGGGATCTACAATTTGAGAGATGTAAAAGGCAAAAGATGGTGGAATTCCAGATTATGCAAAGTGTTGGGACTCTCCAAACATGGAGGACATAGGGTAAGATCAATGGTTGATTAAATTCAACACTATTGGGGACAAAATGTCTCGAATCAAGTGGGCATGACTTGACAAGACCTAGGTCAAAGATGCAATCAAATGCATTTGCAAGGCATACTTTGATGCATTGGGGTTGAAGATAAGTGTTGAGTTAGAATACCCTAGTCCCATAGTTTTGCAATTTTGTCAAATTTCTCAATTTTGTCAATTTTTAATTTTTTTTTCAAAAGCAATGCAGAACACTAAACCCCAATTTTATGAGCAAACCCATTCATGAGGGAGTAGATCTGGCCGCTTGGTTGAGAAAATCCAGCTTGTGTCAAGTGGATCCTTCTTGCCAAGTGGATTCACATCTTAGGTGAGCGGGTCCACCCTTGACCAAGCAAATCTATTTGCTCAAGCAAGCAAACCAATGCACTTAGGCAAGTGGATCCACTACTACCTAAGCAGATCCACCCCAGTTGCAACCAAATCTTGCTCTTATGTGAGTGGATCCATCCCTCATATGAGCAAACCTATTTCCACAATAGAGCAAAACGTCTCCCATGAACAATTCCATGTGCAACATACTTTCATCCCTTGCAATTTTTGTTTTCCTTTGCAAGTTCCTTTGTGTACAAAATTTGCATGCACATAGGACAAGGTCACCCGTACAAGTATGGGACATGATAGACCTTTCACTCTTATGTTTGCAGGCATATGAGCTGCATTTGCTTTGGCAAGGGGTTATATGTCAAAAAGGAGATATGTTCTACACAAGTTGATAAAGGAGTGTTTCCAATAAAAGACTTCACCGCCAAGAGATATCTTGCACACCAATGCATCTATCTGGAATGAAGAGCACTCTTTGAGATGCTCAGTTTGCTTCTTATCTCCACTAAGAGGCAAAAGGTGGTACATGGATATTTTGTTCTCCATGTGACCACAAAGTTATCACATGCTAATGAGGACTATGATTGGGTGGAGCTGATATTACCAACTATGGAGGCTAAGATATAGTACTTACACAAAAAATAGCTGAGGAATCTAGATGGTGGGCAGTACAAGATGAGCTTTGTGGGCTAGTTCTTGATACATTTTTTCTTTGAGAGCGGTCTCATGGGTGAGGATGAGGTCACATATGATCAGCTTGAAAGTGAGCATGTCCATGCTTTGGCCAAGGGATCATTGGAAGGCAAGGGTGACCATTAGTAGGAAGAGGGTGAGTTATATAGTTTGATTCTACAAAAAGTGACTTGGAGCTCCTATTTGGGTCTATGTGGACATATGGCTTCTTGCCAAAGGGAGTACATAATGGTCCTAGATATTTGGGTATGTTGTGTGACACCAACAATTACATTGATGACTTTAGAGACTTTAGAATGAGACCTTATAGCAAATTTACTTCACATAGGTTATCTATTTAAGATATAATGATATTGGATAGTTTTGCATTATAATACTGCAAGAACCATCCCCACGGTGCTATCCACCTTGTGACTTCTCACCATGTTATACAAGATGATCAACGCATATTTCTATGTTCAACTAATTGGTAGGTCTGTTAGACAGATGAAGAATTGATGACCACCATCTATTACATTCATCAAGGATGAGTAGACTTCAAGGTGTCTTTGAGAGTATAGTGCCAACCTGTATGTGAGAGAGACAAAGAGTGGAGATACATGTAGGCATATAGTCTACACTTGATACCTCATGATGTGTATAGGCAATTCCTTGAGGATGTCATAGCACACCCTAGACACACCTAGGGCACTCCACTCCATACTCCATTCCTTCCATGTGTGAGTCCATAGATGGATATCACCTTTGTACATTTTTTTATGTAATTTTTTATATATCATCGTGTTTATAATAAAAAGAGAGCTTAGAATATACTCACTAGGCTTCTTTTGGCCTCTACATATTGTGTGGAGTTTGAGTGATTCATCTACTACACATCCTCTACTAATTCCTTATTGATTATCTTTCACTCTTGCTTTGCTTAATTCATAGCTCATACTTGACTTTTGATTTCCAATGTTCTTATCTAACTCTAGATTATCATCTGAAGCATGTTCTTAGTCCACATAGCGCTTATAAGTGGTCGACTGCATGTTGTACTCTATTTCTTGAATTGTGTTGCATAGTTGTTATTGACTACATATTGTTGACTAGTTCTTTATAATAAGTAGATATTTTTTTCAATATGTTGCAATTATGCTTTTGCTTCAAGTTACATTTCCATATTCTATCTTAGGGATTTATTGCGTGTAGCATATTGAGCATATCTTTGTTGACAAACACACAAGTGCAAATCCAAATTGGTAATGAGTGAATCTAAACATGCATGAGCAAACCCAAACATGCGTGTGAAAATCCAAACATGTGAAAATGAATCCAAACATGCACAAGAGGGGAATGGACCTACAATAGGCAATTGAATCCTTCTCACAGGTGACCAAAAGCAAACATGGGCAAGAAAATTTGTTTCCATGCAAGCATGTCTAACCCAATTGGAGCGGATCTAAGCAAACACACTTTCACACAAGCAAATCCATATGTAGCACAAGACCCACATTTCTCTAAGAGCAACTCTGCCCTCCAACAAGTAGATTCACCATTGTCCCTTTGAAATGTTGGGGTGAATTTATCCAATAGTGAGCAAATGGATCCACCCAAGAGCAAGAAAATCCATGTACATACAAGCCCCTTCATAGGAGTGCAGAAATATCAAAACTTTATTATTATAGGCTTCACTTCAACAAAAAATTTCTATCATGGTCAGTTGAATTTGCTTGCCTATCAATGGGGTATTTAAGGATAGGTTAATTAGTACCTACAGTGCAATCAATTGCATCAATATGAGAAAAGATGGTTACAATGCTTTAAGTTTATTGGGAGTTTTCCTTGCCTTTGCTAATTCTAGTGTTATCTCAAACTATGGCTTCAAATTTTCCAATCTCTCCTTGAACCTAAAACTTGTGACTTATTTCTCTCTTTTGCACCTACCTTCACGTGCAACTTTTCTAATCTAGCACTCTAGTGGGATTTGATTTTTGCCATTTTACACCTCCTTGTAGCCTCCATTGTGTCAGACTTCACTTTTTTGTGGCTTTCCATTTCTTATGCAAATGCATTCACCTTAAGATTACTCTTAGCATTGGCCTTAACCAATTTTTTCCTCTCACAAGATAGTTCTCCATCTCCCTCAACTTCTTTGATTCTTGAGTCTCCAACCTCCTTATCTCTTCTATCTCTTTCTCCTACAAGCATCTCCTCTTTTTCTATTGAGGTCTCTCATGTCCTTTGCTCCTTCCAATGATTGTTGTCAGAAATCATCTTCTATGTGAAACCTAAATGCTTCACTTTTTGTGAACTTTTTTGAGCTAAATTCAAAGTGCCATCTTGCGTACTTATGATGCTAATTGGAATTGAATCTTGCTCAAGACACATTTGTGAGGTACCAAATAATGAATTGTCTTCTCTTGATATCTCTTCTTGCTACTCAAGCGCCCCTCAATTAATTTCATCCTCTTTGTTGGTGAGTTTCACTAAATTAATTTTGTCCTCTCTGCTAAACATGTCGGTGAGCATAAAGTCAGTCCTCATTCCCAAACTTATGATGGTAGGAGAGAGATATTTTCTCTTCTTCCAAACAAGGCATCCATCCAAAAGAAATGAAGACACAAATAATTTAACTTGTCTCTCATAATGGTCCATCTATGTTTGATCTCTTTATCATTGAGTCCCTCATTGGTATACTTGTCTTTCCACTGTGAAGCTTCTTTGTAGGACTTCAAAAAATGAGCCCATTTCTTTGTCAAGTTCATGGACATTGAAAACCAATACCAAATTTCATGAGGAAGATTGTTATGTAATTGAAGGTAGGATTCTTTTGAATGGGTTTCTTATTATTATCATGTAATATTCCAAGGATAAAGAAACACAATAGAGAAAACACAAATTCCACACTCAAACACCGATGCCCCAAAGGAGCACTTTCTCTTTATTATATAGCCAAAGAGGATCTCCTCCAAGGAAGCTCCGCGATAAGATTAGGTATATGGATAGGTGACCTATTAGTGAGCTCCACCCTTAGATTAATTGCTTGGATGGGTGACATGTTGGTCCTGGTCCCATCTAGTTGGTCAAACAAACTTTGATTGGAGTGAATCTTTTAGGGAATCTTCATATGGGAATCTCAGAATCACGTGGGTGAGGTACCATTGGAAGGCTCTTGGTGAGATAAAACAAGAAGGAGGGAAGGACAACCTTTCCTTCATTTGGGGGGAATCTACACATTTTTTAGGTCTAATTCATCTATTTAGGCCCCAAAATTACCTCAAAGTTTTTAGGCCTATTTTGGCTTCTGCTCTATTAGTAGAAGTGCTCTTTTGGTGATACCTCTATCTGATCTACTTTCTACATCATGTATAATATCCTTCCAGATGCTACCACCCCAAGTTTCACCTCTATATCATATGCCTAGCTATTGATTCTAAAGTTTCCAAATAGGTTTTGGTTTTTGGTCTATTAGTAGAAGTACTCTTTTGGTGATAACTTTGTCTGATTTACTTAGTCCATCATGTATAACCTTCTTTTGCATGCTACCAAACCAAATTTCATCTCTAGATCACCTGTCTAGTT
This sequence comes from Lunularia cruciata, assembly GCA_948567375.1. Taxonomy (NCBI): domain Eukaryota; kingdom Viridiplantae; phylum Streptophyta; class Marchantiopsida; order Lunulariales; family Lunulariaceae; genus Lunularia; species Lunularia cruciata. The sequence goes on along the minus strand of OX419755.1, from coordinate 81,407,849 downwards.
ATTGGTATTACATACCATCATGTATTTGTTTAAATTTTTTTGGATCCTCCATATATTCAACAATCTGACCATAATGATATGAAGTAATTTTGAATCTATCTTCCTCAACTTTTCCTTTAAGAGAATTAGGTTTTACTCTACCTTTACTCACAAGAGTAGTAAACGATGCAATGGACCTAGAACAAACCATTTTCAAGAGTTCTTAGAATCCTAACCTATATGCGGGACTGGACTTTTCACTATCATACTTGACGTTGAGCATAGAAGTATCAACCCATGCTATGTCATCATCATAGGGGATTGGGAATAGGATCCAAATTTGCCATCCCAATAGGTGTGCGATCATAATCCTTTCAACTGCACTTTCAATTTCAAAGTGTGCTTCTAAAAGATGACGCTTCTAAATGAGTTTTCCAAGTAAAAGTACCAACCACTCCTCCAAGGTGGCATTGGCTTTCGAGATACACTCATCAAATATTGCTCTTGGTGCCAAAAATCATTCACAATTTGCTCTAAGTTGCTAGAGTTGGGTTTGCTCTTTGAATTACAAATATTTTCTCTTCATTCCGTGCTTTGCTTCTACAAAATAGTTGCGTCTTCCTTTTAATCCCATGGATTCAAATTTTCATTCGGGCTTTGGTCTTTGAACCTTAGATACGGTGACACATTGACACAAGTGCACATCCAAGACTCTTAATTAAACTCATTAGGAATTAACCACTTTTACAACTCTGAATCCTCGTCTTCAAACCAAACTCCTCTTTATAAGTTGACTTGTAAATACCTACTATAGCCCGTAACTGTACTTTGCAGACCGTTCACAAATAGGACCGGATTCTTTTATGGGTCCTACACGAAAGATTACGAGACATGTCCCACTGCCGAAAACATCCCATAAGTTCCGCAAGTGAAGGACCCCATTTTGATTTTAAGTTGAGATGGATCAAATTTTTTGGATTCTATTGGGGTACGCTTTTGCGAGTTACTCAATTTTCTCGAGCAGAAACCAAAACATGGCTACAAATGCACCCAAGTTAGAATCGAATGAAACTTACAAGCCCAAATTGCATGCCAGATAAAACTTGACTTTTAGGGTTGAGGTTAGAAGCTTCTCGTTTTCTTTTCGTAACAAAGGACACGGAGGTACACTAGTTCACTATTAATAATAACATTAGGGTGTTTTAAATAGAGGTTTAGGGAATCCCCGTAATCTTCTTATGAACCCTAAATCTCCGTCAAGAGGTATAGTGGATATAACAGGATTTTATGGGCAATATCTCAATATCTATGGGCCCGTAAAATGTATTGTCATATTTTTCTTAACCCGTAAAAATTTACCGGTATACCTATAACTCTCTATCATGCATAGACAAAAATAGGACAGAAAAATTCACAAGGCATAAAATTATATGATAGGGTCTGTCAAAGTTTTACATGTTAAAGTCTACCAGCAAACTTTGACGGACCCAATCATTTACCCTAAACAACATATATGGAACTCATTTGAAACGCCTCACCTCTTCTATGGGTACACAAAAATATATACGGACATTCCGGTTTCCATATATTATTCATTTGAAAGAGTCCGCTAGGGGGCTTCAGAAATAGTTTTGACGGATAAAGAACAAACCTCATAACTATTTTTTGTGAACTCTGTAAGGAGATGAGATGAGGTGAAAATAAATGAATGATCCATAAATTGGTTTACAATATATCACATGTAATTTTCATTCATTCATAAAAATCATGGACTATATTACTGATGTTTAGGATTTTCATAGTGAAGTAAATGATTATCAAAAGAGATGACGTGGTTTCTTGAGAGAGTTGCGGCTTGTTTTGGTGGGTGACTCTCAGAACGGGATTTATAAAAAAATTTGGCGGATCCAAAATGATGTTCTCAATTATTCAAATTCACCATCTATAAATGCTCTTGTCAATAAACCAAACCGGTGGGTTTAGTAGTTTTGCATTGGTGCGGTGGTTCATTTCCATAAATTAATGTGGCGAGGGAGATAGCACAAGTTATGGAAAATGATTTGTATCTTCTTGCAGCAACCAAGAAATTAATTGGAGGTCAAAGAATTGTACTATAAAAATTTAAAAAAAACATGATTACAATGCAGGCTCACATCTAGACGTGAAATCAACTGGCACTATCAAGCCGCTACTTGTGGCAACAAGCGACTACCCATTGCCACAAGCGGCTTTGGGCGCCAATGAGCATCTATGGGCGCCAACGAGCTTTGAGCTTTGGGATTTGGGCTGGAGTGTTTCATCCTGTCCATGAATTCTGACACTCCTGGAGGATCTTGGAGAGTAGATCCCGGCTGCCATTGAGTAGAGATATTTCAATATTGGACACAACTTCAATGTTGTCAAATATTTCAAAGTCACCAAGATACTACGACATCAAGGACTCAATTAAGGCCAAGTTGGGAGTATTTTTAAGTGATCGGCCACTAGGTGATGCAAACATATATATTTTGCTCCCGGTTTTAGTTGGTTATGAGGAAACACACAACAAGAACATTGATGGATGGATCAGGTGCTTTGGATGCTAGGCAATGCAGGATGGCTTGTTTGATTCTCTTGCGCTCCTGTTTGCCTTGGAGGGCAAGCAATCCACCGTGTGCTTGTGATCAAGTTAGTACCATGAAGCCACACATGGGATGACTTCCTTTGCTATTACAATCAACGCATGAGTACATATGACGTGAAGGTTGCCCAAGGTTTGTTGCAATCTAGCCTATTATTTTAAGGTCTTATGTCCATTGAGTAATGAAAAGATTGAGAACTTCTCAAGAGGTTGAACGACTTTATCATGTTGTACTTTCAGAAGTGAAATGCTATCTCAAGTGGTACACAAAGAGTATCACAAAACAAAATGAAATTTTTTTGCCACTCAATTTTTGTCTCAAGAATAGGCATATACAACTTCTCAAGATTACTTGACAGGTTGCATAGTCGGGGGTAGTGTATTTTGGGACCAATTATTGTGAAAACTCTTCAAACTGTGTTCTAGGAGTTAGACAATAAAGAAGTAGTCGAGCTCATTAAGCGGGGAGGTTCTCATACAACCTCAGTCTGAGCTTGAGATCATCTCCTAAAGCAAGCAACCCAGCTTGATACAACTCATATGCTGCTCTCTAGTTATGGACGAGCCAGTGCTAGCATACAAATATATTTTGAGTGGAAATCAAAGACAAACCTTAGATGGCCCATCATCTGCACATTGTCAAGGTTACAAACTTCGACATTCGTAGGACCATAATTGACCTAGCTAAAGATCTAGCCAGTTAGATTAATCCCCAATTTCTGCAGACATATCAACTCACAACCAAGAGTGTTGTTTAGCCTTGGCATAGTACTATTAGAATTGCTTTTGGTGTGCATGTTGTGTATTTCAGCAGACGTGTAAGAGTAGAATTACCCACACTGCTCTAGCCATTTTGAGGTTACGCAATGATGGGTTTAATCACTTGATAGACCCTTACTTGGTCCTTACTGGAAGTGCTCAAGATCTCAACCAGTGGAACTCTCCAAATTAGCTTGAAATTGTATCAGCATGAATCCTCAGGCCAGACTTATGATACAAGAAATTCTCCCATCGCTCACAGATATCATTTTTGCCCATCCTTTTATATATATATATATATATATATATATATATATATATATATATATATATATATATATATATATATATATATATATATATATAGGCGGACCTTTGAGCCCCCTATGATTTCATTAACTCTCTTCGAGCAAGATAACCAATGTGTTTAATTTGAGTGAGATTAATGATAACTGGTGTTCAATTCGTCAGTCCAATAGATAAACAAGGTATCATCCATTTCTTAGTGAAGGACTCAGCATCTGCTGCAAAGAAAAATTACAAGAGAATACTAGACTGGCAACAAGAGTACATTATCTGAACGGGAACAAGACCGCCAAGTAGAAAGAAGAAGATTATCTGCCTGGTCCACCAAGCCAGGTACGCAAACTTATTCAGATTCAGGTAGATTCAAGAGGCTCTGAGGAAAATCCCATTTAATCCTAAATTAACATATTGTTGAGTGGCCACCAGTGCAATGAGCAACTACCAACGACAATGCATCAAGCAACTACCAACGACAATGCATCAAGCAACTACCAACGACAATGCATCAAGCAACTACCAACGACAATCGAGCAGCTATGAGCCGTGATGAGCAAGGACGAGCAGCAATGAGCAAAATCTCATTTAATCCTAAATTAGCACAATATGTCGAGGGCAATGGCACAGACCATATGCACCGTAACCCAATACTTTATTAACCTTAATACATTACAGTGAGGAAGGAAATTTCTATATTCCTTATTTGCAAGGAAATTTCCATATTCCTTATTGTCTACTGACTCCATTTCTTACAGAGTTTGCTAATAATAAAGAACTTAGCTTGATAAAATAAATTTCCATCTTCTTTGGTTTCTATTAACCACCTCTTACAGAGTTTCTTAATAATAAAAAACTCTTAATAATAAAGAACTTAGCCAAAACCAGCTGATTGACTCTTTCTTCCTCTCCTGCCCGCACCACCGCCCGATTTAGTCTATACTTAATAATAATCTATATGAAAATATACTAAACTTAGTAAAACCTATTGTTATACTTCATTACATATATAACCGGAATTAAAAATAATCTACCACAGGACCAACCTCCACGAAAACCGTCAAGATGAATGATAATCTACCATCAGTATACCAACCTATGCGACCAACTCCACGAAGACCGTCAAGATGAATAATAATCTACCATAAGTAGACCATCGCACGACTCCACGAAGACAGTCAAGAGGAATAATAATCTACCATAAGTAGACCAACTTGTTCTGCGATAATTGTCACCAACTCCACGAAATACCACGGTCAAGATGAATCTAATCTACCATCAGTAGAACCACCTGTGCGAAAATTGTCAGGATAATCTGACAAGATGGTGGGCAAAGCTAGTTCACACGTTTAGGGCTGCGGGTGCAGGGAGAGACTCGCGGGGTGTAATCGAGAGACGAAAGAGAATCTGGCCTCGGCCTCATGTGGGAAGCGAGGAGGAGCAGTTCTGTCTCGATCACAAGTAGCGCACTGTATGCAACTGCCTCGCCCCTGGCAGTCGGACCAAGCAAGATATTTTAGTCGCGTTCTCCGTCCCCCGAGTTTCTCTGTCGAAATATATTGAGCATTCAGTTTTCGAGTTCTGGTAGTTCAGCTGTTGCAACTTTGAGTTTCTGCAGAGGAAGTACGGGAAGCCTTTAAGCTAGCTCCTGGATAGTCACTCTGTTCGATTAGTGGTATGGTGGCCATTTGTGGACGTCACCCGGTTGTACCAGTTGGAGAACGAGAGAAAACCAAGTTTTCCCTGAGGTTACTGGTGTGAGCTTACTGCATGATTCTCCACAGAGCTGAGCCTGATATGGGGAAATTGATGATCAGAGGGTGGTAATTCTCACTTCTGCATTTGACTCTGACAGGAATGGAGGGTCTTGGTCGAAATTAACCAGGATAAGCTGCAAGCAAGGTACGATTTGAGTCTACTGCTTTTACTTTTACTTTTACGGTGCTCTTGGTACGATCTCATCGGGGTCGGTTAACTTTCCTGGAAGGATCTCTTACATGTCAACTGTATGTGGTTATCGTTCAGATCTAGGTCATCAGGTGAACATGTTACCTTCGATGTTGCTTCTCTTGAGATAGACCAGTCTATGAATATGCCACCGCCAAGTTCAACAATTATCTTGTGAGTTGGGGCCTGTGAAAGACAATCCTAAAAGTTAGTGCAGTTACTTGTGTAGTCATTAAGTGAATCGCATGTCGTAAGCCTTGCTCTGGGTACTTATATGAAGATGTTCCTCAATACGGCAATCTGCGAGCCATTGTATAAGCTCGGCCAAGGACTTCGTCTTCGTTCGGACTTTTCAAATTTGATATGGGAATCATCTAACCTACATGCATGATGTCCAGGTGAGGGACATGGTATACGAACTATACAGTCCTGATAAGTAATAGGACATAAAATTTGAACTTGTGTTCCTCCGTGGACTTGATTTGGAGCCCGTCTACAATCCGAGTTCCAGATGAATACCCAGAAATCGGGAATTTCTCAGCCAAAAGATTTTGGCTGTCTTGGCCTGAGACTTTCTTTTTCGCTTCCCAGCGATTTCCACGGGCCAGAATTTTAGCTATAAATTATGATTCTTCAGATCATAACCACAGCAGAGAGAGGTTTTCATAATGAGACGGAAGTTTGCTCTAAGATCTAGTTGATGCAGGGGTGGGGACGTTGACTGCTTGCCCGGTGATATTTATTGATCAGTGATGTTTGTTTGTCATAGTTTGGGGGACTCATGATTAAGTAGGTGTCTACTGCTTATTTAGAAGACCACCAAAACTATGACCAACAAATATCATTGGTGCTTGTCGATAAGAAAACAGGTTGCCCGCAAGAAAGAGGGAAGACGAAGTGTTGATTAAGGAGCATCAAAGGATTATTCTTCTATGGACTTCCTTATTGTGGAATATCTCGACTAGCAGCTATGGAAAATCTTAGCCCTTTAACCTTTAATAGAGTTGCTTGATTCTTTGGGCCCAGAACTTGCTAGACTACGTCAAGGGGCCTGGAGATTTTACAAGAGCGCTACAGATGGGCGGTCGGTGGAGTTGGAGAGACCAAGGAAACATGCCTGGCATGGGGAAATGGAAGATCATTGTGGTTGCAGATCATGCTGCCAGGAGATAATCTATGTAGCTGTTCTTTCCAAGCAATATGGCATGACAACTCCGGAAGTATCCTGCTATCCCCATCGGACTCCTCGGATTGTCCGTAATAACTTTGTAATGCATACATTTGGCATAAGACCTGGCTTCCCGAGCGATTTCCACGGGCGAGGATCTTAGCTATATGTTATGATTCTCCTGTCGTAATCATAGCAGATAGAGGTCTTTATTATGCGACGGAAAGTCTGGTCCAAGATCAAGTTGATGCAAGGATGCTGAAGACTACTGTTTGCCCGGTGAAATTTATTGATCAGTGATATTTGTTGGTCATAGTTTTGTGGACTTGTGATTAAGCAGGTATATCTGTCACTTATCATAAGTCCACCGAAACTGTGACCTCCGAATATCATTGTACTTGTCTGCAAGAAAACTAGGAAAGGATGTCAGATCCTATTTTCTGAGGACATAATCAGTACAGAGCTTCCACTGTTGTTGTTGAAAAGGCAAGTGTGGTTTTTGTCGGCCTTCTGGGGCCCCCTTGGGTAAGGGACCAGTGAAGTGTCGAAGGAGAAGTTGTTAACTACAACTGAGCGTCCTGCTTTCTCCATGACACTAATGAGGCTTGTGGATACCGCTCCGGAGAGACGATTTGTGGGAGAAAATGAGGGTACCAGAGATGAGAGAAGGGTGAACCCGCTAGGATGGATCTCTTCTTTCTAGGGTGGTGTTACTGAAGTCAATAGTCAATAGTCAATAACTCGTGAAAACCCAGGCTGGTGGAGGAGCTGGAGCCGTAGGACGAGATGTTTCCAGATGCAATTTGCACTACGATATGCATTCACCTCGTTCCTGAGACGGTTATACTCTGGGGTGAAAGCAGAATACTATACTTTCAGTCTGTAAACATCTAAGGTGTTCTACAGCAGGTTACACCCAAAATAATCAGTATTCAGCCCGGGGATGAACCCTGGAGATGTATACACCCAAGCCAAAGCTATGAGCGCAGTAGGAAGGCTTGATGTTAAGTGATGAAGGGGTAGATTTGGTTCTCATGGACAAGTCAAGGCTGACTTGTCCATGTTAATGTTACATTCTCTCCAGAAGATGATGGTGGATGTTTTTATTAAATACTGCCTTCTCTTGTGCGCTCTCTGTTAGGAGGGTTTGACTTCGAAAGCACAAGCAGGTAGGCGTCGAGTAAATTGTTGGGCGGATTCTTTTCTGGGAGAAATTTGCTGTTTGGAGCAAATTGCGCCTTTTTAGAAAATTATATGAATCATGAATAAGTTCTCTTAGTAGAAGGTAAAAGAACCTTCTCAAGAAGAGCACGCTTTACAATAGACATCTGCTTATAGCGATTGAATTGTTAGAATTTTATACACGTGACAAGATAAAGTTAATTTAAATTCTAAATGTGCAAAATAGCTATCAACGTATGCTTTGCATTCACGTTATCAGAAGTTGCAAACCGAATGTGTATAATGCGGGTTATGCACAATTTTCTCTCTTTCTGCCAGTAAAAGATTTACTGAGTTATTTGATAATAATATCTCTCCACTTGGCACGGAGCATCTGTACTGATTTGGTGGACAAGTGTATCATTAAACATGCGCCACGCAGGTATTGTTGCAGTGTTACCAGATTCAACAAAGGGTTTGGACTTTTTTCTACTGACTGGTTCGCAAAGTTTTTAATCTTCAGTTTATCAGACAGATCGTGCGGACTATAAACAAATTTCTCAATTAGGAGAATATGTCGGTATAAAATTTGTATATATATTCTTTGTGCCAAATGATTCACACAAACTAAGTTTACAATTCGTAGGCAGTACTCTACTGCGAAGGCAATGTTTTCCGTTGTTCCGAAGTGAAAGGACTGTTCGACGTAACGTCCGTCTTCAAAACGGTCGAGTACGTGAGCCAATAGTGTACATGTCTCACTTGCAATTTATGCAGGTGCCAGAGCAAATTCCTGTGAGTTTGGATATAAAGAATGTATTAATTATTCCATGTGTAATTTACAAGTAGAAATTTATAGATAGATACCTCTTTAAATTATCAAAAGTCGGCAAGAACCTCAATATTGCAATACATCCTGCACAAGGTGAGTTGCAGAAGTTGTCGGCGTAAATCCCATAATAGATATGACTGTACATCGTTTAATGTAATGTCAGTTGCCAGATTGTACGCCGTAGAGGCGTAATAGATCATTGTGGATTTGTAAGATCTGCAGTTGCTGGAGTTGCCCGACTACATCCGGCAAAGCTTGCAGATTTGGACATTTCCATACTTTTAACCTTTGCAATTGCGGGAATTGGCCAAGTGTATCCTGTAGAGTTTGCACGTTCGGGTACTCCACTATCTCACGATTCTGCAACTGTTGGAGTTGGCCGACTAAATCCGGGAGAGCTTGTAGGTTCAGGTACTCCGTGATGCATGTCTTCAGTTGCTGGAGTTGCCCGAGCGTTCCCAGTAGAGAGTGCAGCCTGCTTCACTTTATCTCTAACGTCTGCAATGGTAGAGCGTGCAGCCTGCTTCCCTTTATCTCTAACGTCTGCAATGGCGAGAGGTGGCCGAATGTACCCCGGGGATGTAGGTTCGGCCAGTCGATTATTAACGTCTGCAGTTGCGAGAGTTGGGCGAATATCCGTATAGTTAGCAGGTTCGGGCACGACCATATTATTTACGATTTCAATTGCTGAAGTTGCCCAGTTGCTGAAGTTGTCAAGTTTGCAGGTTCGTGCAATCAACGATTTTGAATATTTTAAATTGTTGGAGTTGCCCGATTGTAGCCGGTAGAGTTTGCAGGTCCGTGCACTTGTAGATTCTTAACATCTCCAATTGATGGAGGTGTCCGAGTGTATCTGGTAAAACCTCATGTGCGAACTCCACGTCTAATCTCCAGCCATCTCCTTCACTACCTTGAGCAAAATCCAGGTTTAAACTGTCGGACTCAAAATCACCAATGAGCACAGTTCGTAGATGCTTTAACGTGGCTATGCAGTCCAGCAGTGGGAATACCGATACACTTTGCAGTGGATATCGCTGTACATCAAGTACTTGCAGTCGATGAAGTTGATCTAATGTGCCCGGTAACGCGTTCAACTCCACGCAATCATCTATGTGTAGTCTTTCCAACTGTTTAAGTTGAACTAGTGTTTGCGGAAGGGTCAGCAATTTTTTGCACGATTTTATCACTAGGTATTGCAATTCCTGCAGTTGACCTATTGTATCTATCAGGGCTTGGGCTTGTGGACAGTCTTCCAAATGTAAAGAGGTCACCTCGGACAAAACCTGCAACCCAATATTCGTGTCGGTATCGGTGCTGTGGCTACTGCTCGCATTCGACTGTCCTTTCCCTCGTTGCACCTCTCTCTTACGTTTACCTTTTATATAAACTTCATCTGATTCTACGAACGAGTTGGCCAAAGAACCCCTCAACGTGAAAGACCACCTACTGCTCAAAGGTGGAAGGTTTCAATAGTGCATCTTTTTCCATTTCCAAATGGAGCATTACCAGGTTCCGTGGCAATTGGAAACGCCCGCTTTCACACAGATTGCTTCCAGAAATCGGACTTACAACCAAGTACCTTAATCGTTGGAGTTGTGGAGTTGAGATATTAATCTCCATTCTTTCCACATGTCGCAAGGTTTATTCTTGTCGCAAAAGCCTCCATGTTCTTCTTCGCTCCACGTGCATTCTGTCACATAGGCAACTACCTTCTCCAATGATGGAGCTCCCTGGTTTCAAAGACGTAAACAATAATGAGAAAGGCAATCATAGTTTGACCTCAAGATTTTCACATTTTGTATGAGGCGCATGTTTAGACTACATACTTCAATATCTACTGATACTCCACCATATATCATAATGTGTTTTGAATGACCAAGCCAGAAGTAAATGACAGATGCTTTCACAAGATGACTAACTTTCAATACTGTTGGGAGTGACTGACTTAAAACAAGCTCATTAAGGGCAAAACATTCTTCGGATAACTTTCAAATTTACCTGGCGAGCATCTCCAGACTTAGCCGTTGTGCGTTGTCCCTTCGTTATTTCCGTTAGTCTCCCCGATTCTCTTGCGATCATCTTACCGTGTGCTCCCAGATGGTCGTGCATTCGGGGTTGAAATGGTAATCCTCATAATCATCTACATGGTCAAAATTATATACAAGGGACCTGTCCACCAGGGTGTCACAACACTACAACTACAACTGCAAATCTTTGACCTTGCAAATCCACCATAAAATCTCTCAATTGTACTTCACATGAATGCATCATGCTCATATTTCGTTGTAACCAAAATAAAAATATCACTCTCAATTGGATTTTGATAATTGATACACACTACTCTTATGTTGCATCTCATACTTTGTGCATCTCTCATGCATCCGGGTATGTTATCCATTGTCTTGTGGTAGATTGTGATTTTCACTTTTCTAGATTGCGAGTGGATTGCACACTCACCTGAGTCCTAAGTATGGCATCCCTTGCATTCTTCCACACTTATGTGTACCATGCATATTGGCCAAGGACTATACTTGCACACATGTCTGACATACCAAATTTCACACAATTGAGACTTGAGATTTCATAACATGGATTTCTTTATTGATTAGCATACAAGTTTATTATCTTGGATTCAACAAGCGCATATAATTTTTTAGAGCCAACTCAGACTTGAGACTTCATATAGATAGCATGGAATTTCTTTTATTACAAATAACATACAAAGCTTATTATCTTGGATTTAGCAATCTACTTAGCTTGGATTTAGCAATCAGGCTAGTGGTTGAATGGAAGACAATGATATAGAATTGAAGCTCTAGCTCCTTCTCTCAGCCTTCTATCCGGCTCAAACTCACTAGCTTTTGGAAAATTAGAATCCAAATCTTCTCCTAGTTCCATCCTACTCCATCCACAGGTTGGTCTTATCAATCAAAAATTTGTGTAGAAATATATAAACGCTAACCCAATTCAAAAAGAACACATTCCTAGATGGGTCATTCAATTGAACACTTATTTCTTTGAGCAAATGCCAATGTGCTTTCAAGATGGATATACAATGTTTGTTAACTACTTATGTATGAGAAACACATTAGTTAAATCAACCTTCTCTTCAAGGCGTGCTTGTTTTAAAAGAGGGAACAAGGTGACACATGGGTATATAACCTGTATCCCCTTATAAATATTGTGTGCCAACTAATAAATTGCATTCTTGCTTGATAATTCAAATTGGACTAAATCAGGTACCTCAACCATGTCATGACATGATCTCATCATCCTTGTTTAATAATCATAGTGGCAAGTTATCAAAGAAAAAAAGCATGAGAAAGCAAAAGGTGACAAAGCTTTATGAAAGAGAACACTCGCATAGCACTACCTTAGCTTTTGAAAGAAAGCATAAGAAAGCAAGAGGAAAAAATCTTTATGAGAAAGAAAACTCATATAGCCCTATCTTACCTTCGGCAAAGTGTATTATTCTTTGCCATTCATCACATGTTACATGTCCATTTATCTAATAGAATCCCTTGCGGTTGTATTTATTTTTGACCTAAGGGAAAAAGAGTGCCATCCACTAATCCCACATACTCCAAAAAACCTTCTTGTGCAAATATGTACAAATTCACATTCTCTCTTCTCTATCACGCTATTTCAGCTTCTTCTTGGGAATTGGTACAATTGTTGTCATTATTCACTTGATGAATCTAATAGTTGATCTTGCACTTGTGCACTAAATGTTCAACCCTCTAGCTATTGATACTCCATTCCCATGATGCCCAAACTTATCCAGAGCCACCACCACTTGCATCCAAATGAGAGTTTGATTTCTCCTTGATGGATTTCTGAACACAAGATTAACTTTTATAGCATCCATTCAGGTTTGAAATGAAAAAATATCCATCCAAATCAGTTGTCTAAATAGTTTACTATCTAACACTGAAAAGCATTTCAAAATAAATTCAAAGCTCCAAACATATTTCAGTCTAAGTTTCAAACGTCTAGAATGGTGTTAAATTCCACCATTGAAGCAAGAGTTCAACTGCTTGATCTTCTCTGTCTTTGTTCCAATAGTCCACTTCTCCAAAACTCCATTTATCATCACTCTCTACCTCATTTTTAGTTATTTCTTGAATGAACTTCACCATTTTCTTAATGATGTGGAAATGGGTATTAGTGTGCGGCATTGCGACCAGATCAAAATTAAACTCAAACGTCTCAAATGTGAATTGAAAGGACATGCCACAAATGTTAATTACAACGACATCAAAGCAAGCAAGAAATGAAATGGATTAGTTGTGTTCTGAGGATTTTATATATCAAGAATCTGCACCTCTTACTCTTCAAATTTGGATTTTGATCTTTGTTCATTAGTTGTTCATTTTGTCATGCGTATATACATCACTGCACAACATACATCGCTGTCAACCTCATACACTATAGAAGCACAACTCACACATAAGTCATACATAAACTCTAAAGTGTCACAATAATTAGATCATTTACAACTCAAATCAATCAAACTCAGATCAATACTTGATCTGATCCTCAACAACTTGTCAACAATAGGGCACTGATTATAATCAAGCCACACCCACTCTAGCTAAGAGACTCCAAATGATGCTCACTGGCTTCATGTCCACTCTAGCTAGGAACTCGAAGGCTCAACATCAGAGAAGTGAGCTCTTTGGAGCTGCACTTCCAGGGTATACTCCTGATTTTGACCTAGGTCTCATCCCAACGGTCCCATTGACGGCACATCCAACAGTGCAGACGGTGCAAGTGACGGTGGGCCCCACCATGAAGTCAGTACCCTAAATATAAAATTTGACCGTCAGAAAGTAGTCTATGAGTAATTGCCAAAATGCCTCTAACTACTATCATTGGAACTCCAGTGTCTAAGCAATCTAAATGCGACACTATAAATGGTGTGATAGTTGTCGTGCATATATACATCACTGTCAACATCATACACTATAGAAGCACAACTCACACATAGGTCATACATAAACTCTAAAGTGCCACAATCACTCTTCTAGTTGGCGGTTAGGTCCCTCTAACTCTAGATAGCCATCTACTCCAAGTGTATGGTATACCCTATGATGGGCAAAGATCAGAAGGTCAAGTGCTATGGAGCCCCATCGTTAGTCACTTGTCTGCAATCTATACCATATAAAGAATGAACTAGCTATAGGTCAAGTACATCTAGGACATAACCACTGTCCCTGAGGAACCACCATGAGGGGAGGAGTCAAAAAAGCCATATTCCATCCTCTCAAACAGCTATCACACACTAACATAGTAGTAGCTCTACTAGAAGAGCCACATAACATACACCTCAAGCCTGCACATACAAGTGCCAAGTTTGGGTCCATAGTACCATCAATGTTTGGGAGGTGGCATGGCGCACAATTGCACACATGACCCTTCCAAACAACACTATCATGTCCTTTTAACACAAGGACTCTAGATGGCAAAACCTCACGCACTCTCAAGATAGTGCGGCCTATCAAAACATCAAGTGTTGTTGGTGCTATTTGCTATAGATATATGTCTCCTTGATGAAATTGACGGATTGAGGATCTATAACCTCTTCCTTGAATGGTAGCATAGCATAAAGTATCTCTATGCTGAGCAATTGCCAAGTTCTCAAAGACCATTGTCATCACTCTCTGAAAGATCTCTGCTCATTGAGAACATGCACTCATCCATACATTTGGGTCATCCAAGTCCAAAACTACAACAGCATTTTGACGAATGGCTGCAAGTAAATCTAGATCTCCTCCATAGAGTAGGAAGTAAGGAGAGAAGGATGCTAAGGAGGCTTGCTGGCTGAATCTATAACCCATGGCCAACCAAGGTAATTGGAGATCCCAAACTCCCAAGTGGCCTCTCTGCAAACCATACTTTCATAATTGTAAAAGACTAAAACCAAGGAGAGAAAAGGAGAATGGAAGTTCACATTGGGATGCTTGAATGTGGGAAAACTCCGGATGCCTAGCATGAGCTTCTACTTTGGTATTTATAGATAGCATACAAGACCCTTGAGAAGCTTCTCAAGAAGCTTCCTTGAGCCACTTTCTTGAAGTGCAAGCCAAGTTAACCAAGAAGCTTCTTTCTAGAAGTCGCCTACTTGGCATGCAAGCTAAGCTAGTTAGAAGCTTCTAGAAGCTACCTGCTTGGAGCACAAGTTAACTAGTTGGGAAGCTTCCCAAGAAGCTTCCTAGATGCTTTTGGAATATTCTAGGCTAATATGGCTTATTCTTTACTTTGTTAGCCTTACTAACTAAGTTGCTAAACTCCATATTGTTACATATTCCCCCACCATTAGTTGGTGAAGTCCTCGTTGCCATTGAAGCTTCAAACTCCTAGATGGCTGTCTGTGCATTTTGGAGGTGAAGAAGAGGTTCCCATGTGGCATCATGAAGGGAATACCCTTTCCAAAGGACCTTGTTCTCTATATGTCGGCGACGTCCTTGTTGGATGTGGCGATGTGCAAGGATACAATCAACTTTGTACTCCTCATGATAATTGATAAGGATAGGGGGAGGAGGAGGTTGGACTCAAGAGCAGAAAGAAGAGGGGTTAGGATGTTGTTTGTATATATATTGCTACACAACATACATAGCTGTCAACATCATACACTATAGAAGCATAACTCACACATAAGATAAGTCATACATAGACTCTAAAGTGCCACAATAATCAGATTGCTTACCACTCTCAACTCAACTCAACACAGATCAGTACTTGATTTGTCACTCTATAAACTACCAACAACAAGGCATTGATTACAGTCAAGCCACACCCACTCAAGCATAGAGAATCCAGGTGATGCTCACCGGCCTCTGTCCACCATAGCCAGGAACTCAAAGGCTCAACATCAAAAAAGTGAGCTCTCTGGAGCTCACTTCAAAACTATACCCCCTAGACTCGAGCTAGCTCTAAAACCCTAATGGTCTCACTAATGGCACACTTGACGGTGCAAACGGTGCAAAGTGATGGTGGGCCCCACCATGAAGTAAGTACCTCGAACATGAAATCTGACCGTCGGAAAGTAGTCTTTGAGAAATTGCTAAAATAACTCTAATTGTTATCATTGGAACTCTAGCATCCGAGCATCTAGATGCGGCACTACAAATGGCGTGATAGTTGTCGTGTGTATGTACATCGCTATATAATATACATCGTTGTCAACATCATACACTATAGAAGCACAACTCACACATAAGTCATACATAGACTCTAAAGTGCCACAATTTCCCCTCTAGCTGGCGGTTAGGTTCCCCTAACTCCAAATAGCCATCTACTCTAAGTATATGGTATACCCTCAAATGTGCAAAGATCAGGTGGCCGGGTGCTATGGAGATCCATTGTTAGTCGTCTGTCTGCAATCTATACCATATAAAGAATGAACTAACTATAGGTCAAATACATCTAGGACATAACCACTGTCCTTGAGGAACCACCGTGAAGGGAGGAGTCATACATGCCATATGCAATCCTCTCGAACAGCTATCACACACTAATATAGTAGCAGCTCCACCAGAAGAGCCACATAACATACAACTCAAGCCTGCATGTACAAGTGCCAAGCTTGGGTCCATAGTACCATCAATGTTTGGGAGGTGGCATGGCGCACAATTGCGCACATGATCCTTCCAAACAACACCATCACGTCCTTCTAACACAAGGACTCCAGATGGCAAAACCTCGCGCCTTCTCAAGATAGTGTGGCCTGTAGAAACATCAAGTGTTGTCGATGCTGTCTGTTGTAGATATACATAGTTGCCTGGATGAAATTGACGGATTGAGGGTCTATAACCTCCTCCTCAAATGGTAGCATAGCGTAAAGTATCTCTATGCTGAGCAATCGCTAAGTTCTCAAAGCCCATGGGCATCACTCTCCAAAAGATCTCTGCCCACTGAGAACATGCACTCATCCATACATCTGGGTCATCCAAGTCCAAAACTACAATAGCATCTCAACAAATGGGTGTAGGTAAATCTGGATCTCATCCATAGAGTAGATATTATGGAGAGAAGGATGCTAAGGAGACTTGCCGGCTAAACTGATAGCCCATGGCCAACCAAGGTAATTGGAGATCCCAATCTCCCAAGTGGCCTCTTTGCATACCATACTTTTGTAATCCTCTCTTCACCGTCTAAACCACTCTCTCTGCTAAGCCATCTGCCTCAGAGTGATCTTGGGATGTACGATGATCAATCAAAGCCTTGTCACACAAGACCTGAAACTCCCCCAAGAACTCTGTACCCTGATCAGTCAAAACCTCAACTTGTGCACCAAAATGACTAAGAACTCGATCTAGGAATGAGTAAGTTGTCCCTTCACTAGACTTGTCAGGAAGTGCCACCAACTCAATCCACTTGGAGAAGTGCTCCACCATCACTAAAACATATCGATGATGTCTCACAGTCAGTGGTAAAGGTCCGGCAAAGTCCAAACTCCAATGGTAACCCAATCCCATGATATGTAATGGATGTAACTATGGCATAGTGTAATACTCCGAGGACAAGAGAAGAGAGAAAACACAGATTGCATACTCAAACATTTGATGCTCCAAGGGAGCACCTTCTCTTTATTATATAGACAAAGAGGATCTCCTCCAAGGAAGCTCCACCATAGGATTAGGGACACATATAGGTGACATGTCAGCAAGCTCCACCCTTGGATTACTTACTTGGATGGGTGACATGTCTAGTCTAGGTCCTATCTGGTTGGTCAAACAAGCTTTGACCAAAGGGAATCTTTTAGGGAATCTTCCTATAGGAATCTCAGAATCATGTAAGGTACCACTGGAAAGCTCTCAACGAGACAAAGTAGGGGGGAGGGGAAGCCAACCTTTTCTCCATTAAGGGGGGAATTTGCACATTTTCAAGGCCTAATTCATCCGTTTAGGCCTCCAAAATTGCCTTCAAAGATTTTAGGTATATTTTGATTCCTACTCTATTAGTAGAAGTCCCTTTTTGGTGAAACCTCTTTCTGATCTGTTTAGTCCATCATGTGTAACATCCTTCCAGATGTTACCAAACCAATTCTCACCTTTAAATCATATGTCTAGCTATTGGTTTTAAGGTTCTCAAGTCTATTTCGGTTTCTGCCCTATTAGTAGAAATACTCTTTTGGTGATACTTCTATCTGATCTATTTTGACCATCATGTATAACATCATTCTAGATGTTACCAAACCGAATTTCACATCTAGATCATATGGCTAGCTCTTGGTATTACACATAGGAGCATTGAATGATGCTCTAACTCGGTCACAAACTACACATCTGGCAACAAACTACTATACCTTGGTCTGCATACCGTGCCACCAATAATGACTCTGGAGTAAGCTATACGCACGCTTTACTCCAAAATGTCTTAGCTCCTCATGAGCATGATGGACCAACTGTGATCTCTGAGATGGAAGTGGTACTACTCGCACTCTACCATCCTCTCATACACGCAAAAGGTGTCTACCCTCCAATCTGAACCGTCTCGCTCGCTGAAGAACATGGTCTCTCCCCTTGGCTCCAACTATGCCACCCACAACACCAATGCAAAGATAGTCCATCACTAAGGCATCATCATGAATGTCTCGCTGAACTGTACCAATATCTTCACTCTTTGGATATTTGACCTCAATAACTCCTCCTGTATGTGTTCAAAGAGATACCACTAAAGCCTCTATAAATATACACAGAAAGGCTGATGCATGCCAACTTGGCACCATCTCCTCATCTGTCTCACCATGCCAACGTGCTCCAGCCTGATCCCTCTCGGTCAGCTTCATCAAGGCCTTGGCAATGGCACTAAATCCTCTAACATAGCAGCGATAGAAGTTCACCAACCCAAGGAATGCTTGCATTCTGCTCACATCAATAGGCCGAGGGATACATGCAATAGCCTCTACCTTGGTCTGTTGAACACCAAGTCCTCCGGGGTAGATAGTGTGACCCAAATACTCAACTCGCTCGTGGAAGAACCTACACTTCCCAGGATGTAATTTGAGTCCATGAGATCTCAACCTCTCAAACACCTCCAACAACTATCTCTCATGCTCCTCAAAGGTAGTGCTATAAACCAAAATGTCATCAATATAACACTAAGAAAAATCCAATCCAGCTAGGATCCTATCCATGACCCTCTTAAACTCAGCGGGAGCATTCTTTAACCCAAATGGTAAGACCTCCACTAATATAACATGTAAAAGACCAAAACCGAGGAGAGAAATAGGAGAATGGAAACTCACATTGGGACACTTGAATGAGGGAAAATTCCAAATGCCTAGCATGAGCTTCGGCTTTGGTATTTATAGGTAACATACAAGACCCTTGAAGCTTCTCAAGAAGCTTCCTTGAGCCACTTTCTTGGAGTGCAAGTCAAGTTAACCAGGAAGCTTCTCAAGAAGCTTCCTTCTAGAAGCCGCCTACTTGGCATGCAAGCTAAGCTAGTTAGAAGCTTCTAGAAGCTTCCTTCTAGAAGCTACCTGCTTAGGGCACAAGTTAACTAGTTGGGAGGCTTCCCAAAAAGCTTCTTAGATACTTCTAGAATATTCAAGGCTATTTTGTCTTATTCTCTACTTTGTAAGCCCGACTAACTTCATCGCTAAACTCCATATTGTTACGTATTCCCTCGCTGCGTGTAAGCTAAGCTAGTTACTTGGCGTGCAAGTTAAGCTAGTTAGAAGCTTCTAGAAGCTACCTACTTGGAGCACAAGTTAACTAGTTGGGAAGCTTCCCAAGAAGCTTCCTAGATGCTTTTGGAATATTCTAGGCTAATTTGGCTTATTCTCTACTTTGTTAGTCTTAGTAACTATGTTGCTAAACTCCATATTGTTACAACAATCCTCTCTTCATTGTCTGAACCACTCTCTCTACTAAGCCATCTGCCTCAAGGTGATCTCGTGATGTAGTATGATGATCAATCAAAGCCTTGTCACATAAGACTTGAAACTCCCCCAAGAAATCTGTACCTTGATTAGTCAAAACCTCAAGTGGTGCACCAAAATGACTAAGAATTTGATCCAGGAATGAGTAAGTTATCCCTTCACTAGACTTGTCAAGAAGTGCCACCAACTCAATCCACTTGGAGAAGTGCTCTACCGTCACCAAAACATACCAATGATGTCTCACAATCAATGGTAAAGGTCCAACAAAGTCTAAACTCCAATGGTAACCCAATCCCATGATAGGTAATGGATGTAATTGTGGCATATGAGCATTGAATGATGCTCTAACTTGGTCACAAAATACACATATGGCAACAAATTGTTGTACCTTGGTCTGCATACCGCACCACCAATAATGACTCTGGAGTAAGCTATATGTATGCTTGACTCCAAAATGTCCTAGCTCCTCATGAGCATGACGGACCAACTGTAGTCTCTCAGATGGAAGTGGTACTACTCTCACTCTACCATCCTCCCATACACGCAAAAGGTGTCTGCCCTCCAATCTGAATTGTTTGGCTTGTTGAAGGACACAATCTCTCTCCTTGGCCCTAATTGTGCCACCCACAACACCAGTGTGAAGATAGTCCATCACTAAGACACCATCATGAATGTCTTGCTGAATGATACTAATATCTTCATTCTTTGGATCTATGACTCAATAACTCTACCTGTATGTGTTGAGAGAGATACCACCAAAGCCTAGAAAATATACACAAAAATGCCAATGCATGCTAACTTTGCACTATCTCTTCATCTGTCTCACCATGCTAACATGCTCCGATCTGATCTTGCTGGCTCAGACATGGATTTCTACTCAACCCATCTGGATCACGGTTCACCACTCCAAGTATGTGAATAACCGTGAAATCATACTCATGTAAAATTAGAGCCCATCATGCAAGCTTCCTTGATAGCTTGTCAGACTCCATCGCCCACTTCAACGGTTGATGATCAGTGATGAGAGTGAAGAGTTTACCAAATAGGTAACATCGTAAATGTGCTACTGCCTAAATTGCTACCAAGCACTCTCCCTCATATGAACAATACTTTGCCTCCGCTGAATTGTTGTAGCAACTAGCATAGGCTACCACAAACTCCTTCTCCTCATCATCATGTTGGGTGAGCACTACTCCAAGCTCCAACATACTCCAATCAATATGAACTTGAAATGCTCGTCCTCAAATTAGTCTCCTCAAAATAGGAGAGATGTCAACCTCTCCTTGAGCTCTACAAAAGCTCTCTCTTGCTCATCTCCCCAACACCACTCTTGTGTAAGCTTGGTCAGCTTTGTCAAGGCCTTGGCAATGACATTAAATCCTCTAACATAGCAGCAATAGAAGTTTTCTAACCCAAGGAATGCTCGCACTCTGCTCACATCCGTGGGCTGAGGAATAAATGCAATAGCTTCCACCTTGGTCTTCTGAACACCAAGTCCTCTGGGGTAGATAGTGTGACCCAAATACTTAACCTACTTGTGGAAGAACCTACACTTCCAAAGATGTAATTTGAATCCATGAGATCTCAACCTCTCAAACACCTCTAACAACTATCTCTCATGCTCCTCCACAATAGTGCTATAGACTAAAATGTCATCAATATAGCACCAAGCAATATCCAATCCACCTAGGATCTTATCCATGACCCTCTGGAACTCAGCAAACATTCTTGTACCCAAATAGTATGAACCTCCACTAATATAACACATCCTTGTTGTGAGGATTGATAGCCCAAAATATTGTCTTGGACTTATCTTCCTCCTTGAGTGGCAACTGATGATATCCCGCTTGAAGATCCAAAGTACTGAAGACCTTTGCATGCCCAATTGCATCAAAAATCTCCTCCGATGTAGGCATGGTATACCAATCAGCCCTAGTCTGTCGATTGATAAGACGGTAATCTCCACACATCCGCCTATCTATGTAGTTGCCATGCATATCCTTCTTGGTTGGCGTCGCTGATGCATACTCTCCATGTGAAATCTCCACTAAACTACCCTCAAAAAGGTCACTACTCCGGCTCTGAATCAATGTCTTCTCCGTATCTATATATTGATAAGGATGTCTAAAAACTAGTGTATTGCTAGTCAACTCAATCTGTATACCAGGTCCCTTCAAAGCACCCAAATCCTTCATACTAAAGGCAAAATAACTTGTATGGCTCCTCAAGAACCTCCAAACCCTCCGTCTTTCCTCTTCAGTAAGCTTGGGAGCAAGATCTGGTTCCCAAGTATCCTCTGTAACTATAGTAGGAGTGGAAGACATACTGACTAGCTGCTACATTGGGCCCTTGGGAGCAATAGTGTCATGCTCCCAACTACTAGAGGTCCTAACCTCTATATGAAAAACTCCCTCCACTCTGGCTGCAAGCTCGACAGGTCCCTAGTTGCATCCCAAGTAGACCAAGGGTGTAATCCAAGTAGCCCACGCTCACCTAGATGGACTCCAAGTAGACTACTCCCGCTAGTAGCTACTAGTTATGTCCCAAGAATACCATGTCTACTCGGTCCATTGCCTCCAGCATGTGCTTGAATCATCTCGATCAGCACAGGGCTCACAAGTGTCTGAGTGGTGATGCCTATCAAGTCCATCCTACGCTGCTCTACCAAGCAAAGGCTTATAATCCAAGTCAAACAGTTCAGGTCCATAGCCTGACCTAACACCTGACGCCTAGATACCTCTAACACTACTAGAACAGCAATAATACCGGTGCAAAAACCCATCGCCCGCTCTCTCTCATCAACATTGGTCTCCACCAACTACTATAACTATGAGTCCCAACCAAGTCCAAGTCCTCCCTCTCAAAATTATGAGAGCCTAAGAAACTCATGAGTGTGGGAAATGCGGCTCTAAGTTGTCCAACTAGATTCACCACTGCCATAGGTGACCTATCAACCACTACCGCTGTTTGAGGCTACCGCCCAACATCCAAGATATCATCAACAAGGATGTGGTCTGGTTGTTGAATCCCATCATATGCACATTGTAGAACCTCTTTGGGTAAGAAGGTCATCCATCAAAGATGAAGATAATGAGCCTGTGATCCTACTTTGGCTGCATCTAACAATACAATAACTCCCATCCAAGAATAGACTTGATGTGTACTTGCCACCACTCTGGTGTGAGAATCACCCATCAAAGGAACATTCTCCAAAGGTAAGCTAGAGAAACAGACTTATGAACTTGGAGATGTCGTAGTATCCATAACATCTCCCAAAACACACCAGAACAAGGATCCTGAAGACCCAAACCTCAGCCCGCACATGTATGTCCCTAACATGGCCATCCAAATCACCAAGGGAATAGGCCCATATCTCTCCAGATCATGCACCCCCAATAAGGAAATGTTTTGTTGGTAGGGCCTTCTGGTAACCACTAATTGTTGACATTGGTAATAACTTTGGATACCGATGGGCCAAGTGTGCCACATGATGGAGAGAGACTCACCTAGCAGTCTCATCTCTCTCTACATACAAGTACCTTTGTACTTGTATACCCGCCTACAATACCGTAGCTAGTCCGGTGCTAATCCCACCAAACAACTCCACTAGACATATCCACTCTATTGGAGATTGCCGAGCAATGAGTGTGATATCCAAAGGTGTCAAAGTAATTGACTTTGGAAGCCCATCCTCACACTCATCTCCTAATGGTATGAAGGCTCCACTCCAAGGCTACTACACCAACCAATTTGCATGTTGTTGCAATGCCTCCTTTGAATTCCACAATGGAACATCCAAGGTGGATGGAACAATCCCACTCGTACTCCAAATCTGAGTTATCTCTTGTGGTATTGGAATATCCTTTGCATGGGCGCTCCCCTCCAATAGATCACTAAGCCAAGTAATTACATCACTGAAAGCTAAAACTGATGTTGCCATGGTCCCGGACTATAGTGAGCCAAAACTACCACTACTAAAGCGTACTGGTAGGTGACATACCCATCCCTCACCAAACTGCCAGCCTGGTCTATAGTAGGTTGTCTCTTCCCAATAGTCAATATTGAAACCCATAGGGTATAACACTACTTTTCCAACTAGCACATCGTATGATTCAAATATTGTTGCAATAGCCTAAGCTCTCACCACTGAGCTATCAGTCGGATGACTAGGCTACACTTGGACAACAAGCTCCCCATGTTTGATGTACTATTGTTTGAACCACCACCTAGAGATGTTTGGATCTGAAATGGACACCTCTCCACATCGGTCTTTCATAACTCTAGATTGACAACTATAGCCTTCCCCAACATAAAGGGTTGCGCACCAGAGTCTAAGACTCTTTGTGGTGTATACACCTTCCCTAAAGGTCCCACCAAATGGAAAATACCCCTTTGGTTATCCAATAGGACAACACTAAGTGTGAACCGTGCTCTTTCAAAGGCCGGTCTAGTTGGCAACTCCTCCAATCTAGCCGTTGTTGCCTACCATTAACCATTGGTTGTTGAACGGATCCCATACTCCTCAACCAAGTCAGCTCCACTATCAACCACCTCTGCTCTAGTAGTGGGAACCGCATCATCCTTACTCTCACAAAGTGTGGTAGCCAACCGGAACACTGGGGCTGGGTCAACTCCCAACGTAAACATGTCACTAGTTGAAAACAAAGGATGTTGCATAATCAGCTGAGCCGCTCCCAACATCATGCTAGACTCAGTCTGTGTAGTAGCCAGTGGCTGACTAGTAGGTAGTCCATCATGCACTCCATCACCACCTACCACACCTGCATTGGGACGTGATGGAGCCAGGAGCCATGGATGTTGTCTATAATGCCTCAAATAGCATGAAAGACTGGGGAAGTCTGACCTATCTCCCAACCTCTCCTCTATGTGGGTCCAACTCCATGGATGCTTCTCTAGGCTCTAGAGTACGTATGCATTCCTAGTCACTATTGCAGATGCATCCACCTGAGCTGCTCCGCACATGAAGTCCAAAGCATCTCTATCACCAGCATATGAGATGGAAGCCTCAGCACCCGAATCTGATTTCCTTTGAGCAATGGCTATACTAGCCAATCTCTACTCCAATTGCTCAATCCAAGTAGCCATAGTTGTATCAAAAGTAAGGTCATGTACCACACTCCTACTAGGTGTAGATCCTCTACCACCTCGTCCTCCATGAACTAGAGCTCCTCTACTACCTGCCATAGCAGCCCTATGTTTTGACCTACACCCAGAGGGTGTAGGTCAAAACATTGGTCACTAGTACGACCAAATCTATGGCAATGCTTACATTACCTCTGTGTTGGCTGTGATGCACCAAAGGTATCAGGTCCGCTGCCTTGAGTACACTCTCTCTTATGGTGAAGTCCACCACAAGTCCAACAAGCAACACTACCACTCACTAGCTGATGCTTGCCCAAAAATGAAGAAAAGGGACTAACTCTACTAGGCCCTTTACTCGCTCCATAGGATTTGGGCTGTCCATCCTATCCTCAAAAACCAACTAGGCGTGGTGCACTCTGCTGCACTCTAGAAGAAGTAATAGCTGTGGATGAGGTCTCCCTACTAAATCCAAATGTCACCACTCTCTCTTCCACCATGTTGAGCTCAATACGCTCAGCCAATCCAAAGACCAATGCCAAAGTAGGTGAAGTAGCATGTAACAACATAGCATCACAAAGTCTATGTCGCAACTCCTTGTCCAATATCCCATACCAAAATTGGACTATTTGGGCCTCAGTAACTCCCTGAGTGAAACTGATCAACCACCTTATGTGAGTGTATGCCTTGCATAGGCTCTCTCTAGCCTTCCGCTGGAACTCTTGCAAGCTTCTCAGCTTGTCAGTCCGCACTCCTTGATAGTTTTGCCTCAAACACTAGAAGAACTCCACCATGGGGTTAAAACCCGATACGACACCACCTCCTACAGCGGTACCTCCACTTGTGGTAGCACTATCTCCAGCTAGTGCACATCCACTAGCTCCACCAACACTACTCGAGCTAGAACTTGTGGGTACAGCCGGTCTACTCTTGGCAACCCAACCTGAAGTGATAGAGACATAGTTTGGAGGCCAATACTATCTCAATTACTCAACCTCCTCCAAATGAACTCCCTTGAACTCATGGTAGTCATCCATTGGTGGACCTTCCAAGTGCTAAAACAACCCCTTCCATGCCATCAAGGGTGTAAACAAAATCGGGTTCCACATCTACTGTAGATCACACTAACTATCAAACTCCTAGATGAAGTCATTCAACTCAATGGTACCCCGTGTACCAGAGTAACGCCTAGAGCCTTTGGAGGCTCCATAAATCTCATCCATGTCCCAAAAAAATGGCACAGACATGCCAAGTGCACTATCAATTGAATCAACTCTTGTGTCGAACTCCAAGTCAGAGTCAATCTCCTCCCTCATTGGGACCTGAGATACAAGCTAATACCAAGCGTCACTTTGAGTAAACCCATTGCATATTGTAGAGCTATCACCTTTGGAATCTCCAAAGAACTCCGTTGTGATAAAGTAACCGCAACCACAACCAAAAACTGCAATAGCACATACTCCACCAAGTGCCAACATCACCAAGTGCCAACACCAACTAAGCACCACCAAGTGCCAAAACTAACGGAACACTACCCATTAATGTAACTCTAACTAAGACAACTACACTAGGAGCAAGGGTGACCTGTAACCTATCATCACAACACGCATTCTCACGGTCTACAGGTCATCACTTCTTGCCTCACCGGAGAGAAACAAAAATAGCCTGATTAGTCATCACTCCAACCTCACTATTGAGAGTACACCAGAGCACCAACGCTCAAAATTCAACTTGACACAAACATGGTGCGCAAATAGGAAGCACAAAATGGAGGGGGTCAAATCATAGAAATGTTAAACTAAAACCCTCCATCTCATAAATCAACATGGGGCTAACTCTGCCACCATTTGGCATTTGACATAATTGGAGTATCTATCTACTTCTTGTGCTACGAGGATCACCGAGGATCAGATCAAAGTTCTTCTGGCCAAAATCTAACATAACTCTTTCACAAAATTTGACGTAAATTTGACATAAATCCTAAAAAATAGCTGACCACTAAATCCTCTGCTAACTCTTCACCCGAGCCAAATTAGAAAAATGAGTTTCATCCAATCTCTAATTTGGGAGGATCTACTCCCAACTCCACCTTAAATTTCAGTTTTTGAGCTCAACTTGCAACAAATTGATCTTGAGCTCAAAATTACAACTAGATTGAAAATTGCTTCTCTCTGGCTCCAAATTTTGCTAGCATTTCCGCACACACTCTCTCTCAGGGAAATCTGAACTACTAGATCAACTACACCATGATCCACCAAGCTTGGAGATACCACCAACACTCATAGTTCCTGCATCCAATTTCCTCCTGCCTCACTTCTTTGATGTAATCAGATCGTTTACAACTCAAATCAATCGAACTCAAATCAATCGAACTCAGATCAATACTTGATCTTATCCTCAACAACTTGTCAACAACAGAACACTAATTACAATAAACTCACACCCACTCTAGCTAAGAGACTTCAGGTGACGCTCGTCAGCTTTTTGTCCACTGTAGCCAGGAACCCGAAGGCTCAACATCAGAGAAGTGAGCTCTTTGGAGCTACACTTCCAAGATATATTCTTGATTTTGACCTAAGTCTCATCCCAACGGTCCCACTTACGGCACACCATATGATACGGACGGTGCAAGTGACGGTGAACTCCACCATGAAGTCCATACCCTAAATACAAAATCTGACCGTCGGAAAGTGAATATGAATAACTACCAAAATACCTCTAACTATTATCACTGGAACTCCCGTGTCTAAATGTGACACTACAAATGGTATGACAATTTAGTGCATAATTCAAAATAACAAAACACACTTAATTCAAAATAACAAAACACCCTTAATCGGTAAGAATCCACTGAAGTCACAATTTGGATTTCCAATAAATAGTTACATTTTAGTTGTACTCTCGAAACCATTACCATAATGTTTTAACAGTATACCGTAAACTTTTTACAAAAGTCTACCTACACGGGAAAAGCTAAATCTAAAGCCCCTTAAAAAATGATGTTGCAGGGCAGATTCCTCATACAGACACTGCTGAGGCTTAATCCCATTTTACCATTGTCTTTTCCTTGTACAGCGTGATATAGTCTTCCCATCCTTCTTGTTATTACCCGCTGTCGCCTTCTTCTCTCTATAAAAAGGATTTACGGTTTCCTCCGGGACCCCAAACCCTTGTTTCAAACCCCCCGTGGACTCCAGGTTCTGGAACAAAGGCTCGAGGTACGGGCATAAAGACTCCAGGTGATGCCACAAAGATTGGCATGTGAATCCAAGCCTGTAGTGGGCTCATCCTCCGACAAAAGCAGAATGAGGCACTTGAGATTCTGCCAGCAGTCCGGCAGTTGAGTCTTCCATAGGGTTGGGGTACATAAATGGAGAACGGTGTAAGGTTGCAACCCAGCTTGCTGGAGTGGAGAATGCACGTACGAGACTAAAATCGATTTTTCGCCTCCACAAAGCGCTAGATAGGTGTGATGCAAGTTAGTTGCAGGAAATGGACGGTTAGATTATTGAGCTCCGGACGATTCAGAGCATGTATAGCATTCATTTTGCGGGAATTCCCAGGGGAACTTTTGTGTGATGGTAAACATCAATCTCGATTGCCTGCATTACACATTTGGCTACTGGCGTTGTTTATCTTTTCATGTACATGAAGCCCACGTATGTGAGTTTGTTGTATTTTGTTGTGTATTTTCTTTTGACTTAGTGGATTCACTTGTGTAACAAACTTCTCGCCATCTGCATTTGTGTTACATATAATCACAGTATTCGGTACTTTTTTGCATCCATTTTTCGGCACCGCCTTCGAGAGGGAGGACTGTAACTTTGTTACTAGATCAGCTAGACTTGAAGGATCCTCACTGGCTTTCTCAGTGAGCAGATGAATCCATGGGTTCAATCCATCAAGTGCAATCCTTTTTGTCTATTAGAATGACCAGCACGTTAGTAATGGCAACAGTCTTGGAGACGGTGGAAAGGAAACCCTTGAAGGACTTCATATGAAGGAGCTTCCCAGTTAGCAAACAGTGTTCTTGTCAAGGCATTAGGGGATTCCAGATGGAAACGTGGGGGGTTGGGTCCAGCGGGGACCCAACCGAACTTCAGAACTGGTGTACCAACCGAACTTCAGAACCGACTGGTTGGTGTCGGCGACTTCAGGTTCTGGTATAAGGTAGTGGGGTAGAGTCGTGAGGACTCGAGTTTTAGCAAATTAGTTGCACCATGGGCGATTAAAATATCACTGTTTAGCCACGCTGCAATTTGTTTCTAGCACTTACAGTAGCGATTGCCATTGAGCGCCTCTTTTAGAAATTAGTAATGCGATTGCAATTAGTCAACTCGCATGATAGATTAGAAAGCAAAAGATCTCCTCCTGTGTTATTTTTACCATATTAATTGACATCTATGACATTTCAATTGAAAGTCGAAAAGGTTATTGTGAGTATTCAGAAAGTAATCCTCTATGTTAGGATACAGGATTACTTTCAACTGAAATGTCATAGATCTCAACCCTAAACTGCTAACATATCCATTGCAAGGGATATGTTAGCCTTTTGGACAGCTTGGGGTTCCGTTCCGTAGAAGTGACAAACATCTGGTGTTTAAGTCTTTCTCTCCATGATATTCCTCGACACTTGTACGGCACCGAGCGGACCTGACTGACAGCCGACACCGTCATGGACTACATTATTTAGAAAGACAACTCAACCTACGCGGTCGCCCCTTTATTTTACTCAACCCAGTGCGAGTATGCTTGTTTGATGACAGTGAGACAGAAAGTATTCAAGACAAGCTCGATTGATGATAACCAACTTCATTCACTGGATCCTAAGGGAGTTTAGGAGCTTTGGAAACTTTCTCTCTTGTAACTCCGGGACTCTGTTAATTTCGACATTTCGAGTGCCGTCTTGCTTTCGAGATTCCTGGGTGGTTCAGGAACATCCTCTATGGACGCTGTACACGGTAAGAGTAGTCATGAAGATGTGCAGACGAAGAAGGCTCACGTATTGGTGATCCCACTGTTTCTCCAGGCTCACATCGCTGCGATTTACAGATTAGCCGTGGCAGTGGCGAAGAAAGGGGTCACTGTCACCTTTGCAGGCGAACGAAGAGACATAGAGAGCGTGCGACC
The DNA here is from genome assembly GCA_948567375.1 of Lunularia cruciata. Taxonomy (NCBI): domain Eukaryota; kingdom Viridiplantae; phylum Streptophyta; class Marchantiopsida; order Lunulariales; family Lunulariaceae; genus Lunularia; species Lunularia cruciata. Next base: position 81,377,962 of record OX419755.1, on the reverse strand, counting down.
GAGGGTTGGTTCTGACGAGCTGCAGGGACTCGACTTCCGTTTCGTGGCTTTGGAGTCTCAAGCAATTCCTTTCGATGATGATGACCCAGTGATTCCACGGATGTTTTCGAAGAGAGAGGAGAATGACTTCAAGCCTTACGTTGAGAAGTTGGTTGCTGGTCGAAAGGCAGGGTTACCAGGACCCACCTGCATAGTTGCAGACAGATTTCTCACATGGGCACAGGTATGAAATCGCTTTTGCCTTCGGCTCCCCGTATACAACCATCTGCTGAAAATGTCCATTCCTTTTAGAGTGGAACATCGTTTCATAAAGCAATTTCACAAGAAAGAATATTTGTTTCTTTGGTGCAGGGTATAGCTTTGCAGTTGGAAATTCCGATCTACTGCTTCTTCAGCAATGGGGCGGTTTACGCAAGGTTTATTACGGGATTCATAAGTCTCGCAATTGAAAACGCTGTTCCTCTGGTGGAGGGCATGGTGGCAAAGTTTGAAGGCTTCTGGGAAAATATTCCAGGTATTACAAGGTACTCATACGATGACCTTCCCCCCGGCATGCACACTATTCCGCTCGCTCCGTTCCTTACTGATATAGGGAAGTTCGTGCTAAGCTCTGATGGTGTGGTTATAAATACCTTCTATGAGTTGGAATCAAGGCCGATTGACTCACTCCTCACTCACGGCTGCTGGTCTGGCAAGGTAATACTTCAACTTGCTTACCCTCATGTCTCAATCATTGCGCTGGATTTACTGCAAAGAATTATATTTTGTTTAGAGTTACAACCGTACTGAATTACACCACATCTTGGAAGAAAACAATTTCTCTCTTAACCAGGATGTTTTAGCAAAGGTTAGAGAGTTTACGAGTAGTACTAGACGGGATGGTGTTGCAATTGTATTTGAAGTCGTGACCAGCTACGAACGAACCTGGCAACATACCTACCCAATTGACAACACTTCTTTGCAGGTTCCACCTATCTTTCCTGTTGGACCTCTCAACATAGCTAGCACGTTTACGGACAAGGTGTTTGTTCTTGGACTGGAGAATCTGGGAAACCCATCTCTAGAATGGCTAGATCAGTTACCTCCCCTAAGTGTGTTGTACATCTGCCTTGGCAGCGCGGTTCGTCTTAGTGCCCAGCAGATATACGAGCTTGCTGTAGCGTTGGAAGCCAGCCAGCAAAATTTTCTGTGGGTTCTGCCTAAAGGGGAAAATAACTTTTCTAGTTTGGAGGAGGTGCTTCCCACAGGTTATGAGGAGAGAATGAAGGACAAGGGAAAAATAGTGTGTGGCTGGGTACCTCAGTTACAGATACTGGGTCATGCTTCAGTAGGCGGTTTTGTTTGTCATTGTGGATGGTCTTCATGCATAGAAAGCATAACCATGGGAGTTCCAATCCTGGCTTGGCCTCATAAAGCAGAGCAACATCTGAACGCAAGGTACGAGATTGTCATTTCCCGTCGGTCCAGAAAGTATTTCTATCAAATGTATTGATTCCCTCACATCCAAAGGAGTGCTACTTCGTGAAGTTAGAAACAATTTGCACGGGTTATTTATGTCCCATAATTTTCGCTGGAATCAATCCATTAGGGAATGAAGGAGGATACATCCTCCGTCAAGGTCCCCATACTCCTACCTTTGCAAACCAAGTGACTGTCTTGTAGTCTTGTTCGAATCGTTGAGAGCTGGATGGTCTCTTAAGAGTGGGAGAGAGAAAGCCCATTGAATACATCAAGGTATATATGTTTTGTGAAGCTAAGAAAGAGTACCTGGCAGAGTAGCAGAGGTTACATGCTGAATGCGCATCAAGGGATGAAGTCAGAAGCTATTAGATTAGAAGTTAAAGATAGATCGAAGAGATGCATCTGTCACTTCCTAAAGTATGTAACGATTGATCAGTAGAAGCTCTTCGTCTTTTGGGATGTCCAGTACAAATACTAGACTAATTATATCTAGTATTTGTTCTGGATGCGAAGCGGTGCAAGTATTAGAAGAGAAGGGCAGCATCATGTCATTTGCCAGATAATAGACCTCTGAAGTTGACGATAACTCATGCTGGGTCTTCATGACATTTTGCAGGTACTTTGTGGAGATGTTGAAGATAGCTGTGGAGCTACCCAACACCACCAATAGGCCTCGATCAGGTCTTGTGGAACATCTAGACTTTGAGAGTGGCGTCCGTACCCTGATGGTGGAGGAAGAAGGAAAGCTTAAGAGGGCCAGAGTCGCTGAGATGAAATTAAAAGCCCAAGATGCCGTAAGCGTTGGCGGATCTTCACATAAAGCTCTAGACAGTTGGGTAGAACACATGTGGTCGGTAACGGATTCCAACACGGGCTTGAGGATGTAGTTCCAAATCATGAACTACATCCTGATGTTAGATCCTGATGCGGATTTCAAATCAGAATGCAGTGCACAAATGCATTTTTAGGTTGAAGCCAGCCTCTAAATGTGCAAAACAAGTTGTTGCCTCCAGTTGTTTCAAGTAACTGAGTTCAATTATTTCCCGTAGTTCCTTTCAACAGACCTTCCACAACAATGGTCCTAAAAGTCCAAAATCGGGTCTCGGAAATAATACATATTAGTTATAAAGGTAGAAGTGTAACTTAGAATATGCAGAGAAAGTAATTTTGTAAATCCAATTAGATATAAAAGTTAAGTAGCAATCTACAAATACAATGAAGGTACTCTAGAGTTATGAGTTATTGGACGGTAGTCATATGGTACAATATCTTTTATAATTAGTCTACTTAATTATACTTACTAGAAAAATTAAAGAACATTGTATATTTAATGAGCTTTCAATTATAAATAGTGTCCATGAGTCTTAAAGAATATGGATTACTTATTTTGAGAATTCAATACAAAGTTAAGGTGTCTTCTAACGTTACTTTTTTGGCCTTTAATTGGTGGACATTACCACTCAACAGATATTCAAATAACAATATAATTGAATATGCAACAAAATAAAAAATGGTTAGGTTATGTATCTTTTCCATATTGAACTGCGTTGAACTTTAGTGTTACCATTTGTAGAAATTTGAAGTTGCACAATACACTTTCTTCTTGGACATTGTACTTGAATTGACTTAGTCACCTATGTTATCACTTGAATCTTCAAAGATGCAAAAAGTGCAGACCAACATCTCTTATTATCCCTCTCAACCTCTGTGCAATTCATAAATAAAGTGTACTTCTAAAACCATACTTAACCAATCTCCTAATAAGAAGTTATTACAAACTTGTATTTCAACTACAAATGAAAGAAGGAAGGCAACCACATATAACACAAGAAGGATCGGAAGACCCCATCAAGCCTCTGGGTCTCTCCCTTGTAAGGGAGAGACCCAGAGGAAAAATGGGGCTAGGCACCAATAGTATTGATATGAGAAAAACTAAAAATTAGGCAAAGGTTTTACTTGAATCATGGTTTAATACTTTCTAGACCTTCAAAGTTTATGGTAAGCATCATAAACCAACAACAAGTTAGATTGGCGGGTATGATGGACAAGATGATAATATCAATTATGAGAATTCAAAATTTTATGACTTTCCAAGTTTGGAAGGATGGTTCCAAGGATTCAAGTTATGATGCTCCTTGGAAGACCATGGTTACAAGTAGTTTGTACAATCTATTAATGACACAAAGAGTACTTGAGAATTGGGTCATTAAAATACCAATTTTTATTTCTTATAATAATACCAATTGCACCTTACATTTAGATAAACCATCATTTGATGATTGGCAATCAGATTTAAAAGAAGTATCTTGAGGGGTTGATCAAGCATAGAAAAAGAGACCTCATTATCCTATGAGGATAAATTTGAGTGTGATTTAGATGAGCATTTGGAACAACCTAGTAAACAGGTGAGTTGAAGCTCACCAAATTGTAGCATGCAATGAAGAAACAAGTTGATTTTATGATGCTATTACTCAAAACTAGTTAGATAGAAAGGAAAAATATCACAATAGAGTTCTTTCTTATTACAAGTTTAACCTCTTGGGCAAAAATCAATCCAAAAAGGGTACAATATCAAAAAGAAAGAAAATAAAATGCACTATCATATAGAGTAAGTCATGCAAATCTTGAGAGTAAGGTATTAGTCCAAGCATGCTAATTCTATACAAAAGTAACTCCAAAAATGTGCATTCCATCCTCCAACAAAGGTCTTGATCTTTCAAACTACCACCAAAAATACCCACGGATAAAGCACACATGACACAATGATTCTCACTACAAAGATTCATGCACAAAGACACTATGAAGACTCAAACAAAGACACTCAAAACTAACAAAAATGACAAAGAGCTTGAGCACTTTTGCTTTATTCACCTTTTGCTTCAATTGGACATATGGCACTTTGAATGCACAGCTTAAATTGCCAAGTACTCATTGTAGTTAAAAGGATAAAAATATGTTTAATATGTTTGACTACTCAATATGTACAAAGACAATAATTGATCTAACTACTACTTGGTAGTTCTAAGTATTGTAACTCCTTGCCTTTTGATCTTACAAATTCTTTGAGCCTAGATCTTCTATTTTTGTGTCAATCTCTCTTTAATTTTCAAATTGACATTTTTATATTTTCACTAAGCTCTATAAATTTCCTCTCTATCAAAACCTAAAGATCTACAACTACATATTCTTACAAAGACCAAAGAAGATATTGTCTTATGATCTTCAACTCATATATATTTTGCTTGTAGTTGTGGAGTCCTTTTATAAATTCCTGATCAAATTAACCATCTACGCACATACCCTTTAGACCGTATTCTCCTTCTTCTCCTTTGTGGCATCCTTCACAAACCAGTATACCACAACTTCTCCTTTTGCTTGCTTCATTGGCACTTAAATCTGTAGGTCTTCCACTTTTGGCTCCACCACCCCACATGACTCCAACTCCCTAATCCAAAATTGTGTTATCTCTAATTTAAAGTTCAATTGCATTTCCTTCTAGTGAATTGGAATTTCTCTCTAAAATTTCCCTCCAATCAAATACACATCTAATTTTGATACGTATGTGATATCCCAATATTGTACTTTGCAATATATCAATAAGAAAGAGGTAACTCTTTGAAAATGGTTAGAATTGAAAAGAAGTGTCATTATTGTTGTTCTTGATTGTTTCCCATTTAACATCTAGGACAAGAACCACTCTCAAAAGAGGGTAATATCACCAATTTGCAAGGCATTAGGGCAAACAAAAAACTCTCAAAATCACTTTTATGTAAGCTAAGTTCTAAATATTCATTGAAAGAGATGATCCAATCACTCCGAAGAGGTTACTTCTACTAGAAATTATACAACTATGAAGAATGTGTTCTACCTCCCCTAAAGGGTTTTTGCATTGGTGGCAAATCCTCACTTTTTTAATTGTGGTATATTTAATATTATACCTCACCATGAAGGCATTCCTTAATTCATTCAAAAGTACTTGGGATCCCAAACCCTAGCCTTAGGCATTAATGATCACACAAACTTAGCTACTTGTGTTCCTACAATGAAGTTCCTCACCACTTCTCATGCACAACCAATACCTGGAGGTAAATAAAACAACAAAAAGCTTTTGGTTATTTCACTTTACTTGACTTCCATGGATTAAATAAGTATGTATAGTGATAGAGAGCCTTAAATAGCTTCTCTTACTCCTAACCTAGAAATTTATATGGTTGTGGAAGTACAATGATCTATTAAAACTGCACTTCCTTGCATCCAAACTATACAATCAAGATTCTACTATCCTATCTTATCCTAATCTATTGATTTTACACTATCAAATTACTTACACATGTCTTGGGAATGTGTTGATTTCTTTCCAAAGAAACTCTTATTTTGTCTTGGATGCCTACTCAAAGAGCCTATCACTACTAAGATATGTACAACTACAAAGAATCTTCATTCAATGAAGGTTTCTTTGTACTACTCTACTACAAAGAACTACCTTCACCTCTAGCTTTCCTAAGGAGACCTTTAGTTCCCTACTTATATTGTGTGATTTCTAAGACAATTGTGTCACAAACTTCCTAATATTTTTTTATCTATGTATTCCCTTAGTTTCAAGAATATCCTCTCTAACGCTGGATCATAATAGACCTATACACTAAGAGTTTGAGCTTGTAACTTGAGCTCATGGACCTTTACCTTGGTTGATCTGCCTATTGTAGCTTCTTCTTTGCACTCTATCATTTGTTCTTTAATCTCTTCTAAATACTTTGGGTTCTTGGCCAAAAAAGGAGCTTCCTCTTAATTATAAAAGCTCTATAATTTGGCAATGATCTCATCTTGGAGTCACTAGTTAGTTCTTATTGCTCTTGTGTCCTTCACCTTCTTGAATTCTTCTTCAGTCTTTTGCATTATTACTTTGTTTGAGCACTTTGCCATCTACAACTCTAGAGTGACAATGTTGACCTTCTCATTTTCCAATAGATCTTGAAGGACCATCTTTTCTTTTTCTTTCTTTTGCAACTTCTCTTTGTATTCTTTATGTCTATGCTTCCATTCAATCCACAAAGCTTTCAACTCACCCTAGCTCCTTCAGTTATATTTGTTCTACAACCAGTGAGGTGTTATGTCTCTTGACTTCATGAATCTCTTGTACTAAAGCATTTACTTTCTTGCACATATCTTTGTACAAGTTCCTTACCTTTTCCAAGTTCTCTTTCTACTTGGTCACCTTTACCTTGGCCTTTAAATTCATTAGTCTACATTTGCTTGACAACCAAAGTGTAGTCTATTGCATCATGCCATGCTTCTCTATAACATTTTCATGTTGTGTGTGGTTTGTATAGCCTATGAAAAAATATTTTGATGTTGTTTATTTCTATATTTTTAGAGTGGATTGTACAATAGATCTCATGGTTGAATTATTGCCATGTGAAAAATCTTTGTACATTTAAGTAATTGGTACATGGATTACAATCTTGACCTTTTTGAGAGCTTTGATGTATGTAGGTGGTGGAGACTTGATAGATAAGGAGGGAAGGTGTTTATTCTTAAGATTCTTGACTAGGAGGTGGATGTTGGAGAGTGAGAGATGTAGCATAGCATGCAGTAGAATGTCAAAAGAAGAGTTTGAACCATAGATGTTTTACATTCTTGATTTGCCACTCCAAAATCCTTTTCTTATCAAGCTTTGGATTTTGCACCGTGATCACTTTCAAACTTGGATGTAGCATATTTTGGGTCTATTTTTATGCCGTCAATGATGGAAATCTCAGGTCTTATTATCCTTCCCATGTTTACTTATGGATAGGTATTGGACTCGACATTTTGCGTGCTTTTGTAGAAGGAAAGGGACTAAATTTAACTCAAAAGGGTTCAAGGTGGAGCTATGGGGTCCATGTGTCAAAAGTAGAAATGACTAAGTGAAAAACTACAAGAAATTGGGTCCCAACATGTGAAGTTGGCAAAGTGCATGTGAGGAGAAAAAACTAAAGTTGGAGAGAAGAGCTAAAATTCTATAGTTTGGAGACAAAAATCAACAGATTTGAGTGTAATATGATTGATTGAAGCAAGGGAGTTCAAATTCATACCCATGTGTATAAACTAGAGGATTATGAGGGTTCTATTAAAGCTTTTTGTGATGTATCATTGGAGTTGCAAAGTAGAAAAATGCTTCTTGTACTAAATTCAAAAAATTCCAATTTTATTTGATCAGATCTAATCAATAATTCTGATCTGATCAATTGAATATAGAGTATTGGAAATCAAGGTGTTGGGAAGGAGATTATAATTAGGTTTGGGATTTTGGTCACATCTCAAGTTTTGGTTTTAATCAGCCTATGAAAATCTCTATTATTGTGAATATTAGATCTTGTACCTCTATGCAAAGTTTTCATATGCATTCTTCAAATATAGAATTCAAGGTTTTGGATCAATTATACTTGGATCTGTAAAGCTCAAAAGTTAGCCTAGTTAGGTAAATTATCCATATGTAGAGATTGGGATGGGATTAATCCATCAAAATCTATAGATGTATAGATAGGAGCCCAAAAATTAATATATAAAATATAGTTGGCTCAAGTTTTATAGATAGTGAGATGTGATGTAACAATATCTATTAGAAATACTCTCATAAGCTCAACGGAGAAAATTTATGTCCGATTGCAATTGAATATCAAATCTCCAATATGAAGTAATGAGTGAAAGGATTGTAGCTTCTTAAAGTGTTCCGTATTGTTTTTCATGAATCCTTGAGCCAAAATTTGGCCAAAAATTGTGCAAGAATTAAGGCTTGAGCCTAATTTAGGGTTTTAAATCAAGGTTGGAATTACAAAAATTTGGCCAAATTTGAGACCTTTCCAAGAGAGCTAAAGTAGTCAGATTGAGGTTTCTTTTTGTAATTAGAGATTTTATCTCACAAGCTTTCTATTGAATCCTAAAACATTTGAATCAATAGAAACAATGTTATCTCTATCAGAGTCTCATAGAATTTTCCCTATCAAAAGATCAAAAGAATTTCTCTACTTGGAGTATAGATTGGATGCAAACTTGGATTACAAATTGAGAGCAACTCTTGGATAGAGCTAGGAGGGTTTAAAGCACATTTCTACCAAAAGCATGGAGAGATTTTGCTAAGTTTCTTGTGTTTGGATCCTCTCTATGCTTGCATGCTTGATTAAATGTCCAATTGGCTTGAATTGGTGTGTGAGCATTGCACTTAGGTTTGTTCCTTCTATGAATATTGTATATGTCTCTTTGGTAATGTTGGAAGTGATGACAAGCAGACCAAGAGTGCATGTTTTGATGATAAGTTAGCTTGCATGTTACTCCCTTACTTGATAGATCCACACACAAATTTCTATTTGTAAGCTCCACAACTAGGCACCCAATGTGTTTTCAAAGAGAGATAGGCAAAGTACAAGACCATACATCCATTTTTGCTTGCATGCTCTTTTGTGATATTTAGTTTGGTATTGCAAGTAGTTGCAAAATATTATTATAGAGTTTAACCAAGCTTCTATATAAGTCATGATTAGCTAGAGTTAGCCATAGCCAAGATAAGTGTGACCTTACTTTAGAGGAAGTTGGAGGCGTGAGCACTACTATTTTGGATTCCAATCTATTGACTTTGAATTATTTTTGGGTGTTTGGTTTTGAGTAAAGAGTTGAGAACTCTTGGGCCCACTAGCCTTTTTGGTTCAAATTTTTCTATAGTCCAAGGATAGCCTATATGAAGGAATCCTTGACTTGATTATTGGATCAAGATAAGACAATATGCTCATAGGATTATTCCCATGTTTATAGATATTCCTTTAGAATTTTGACTTTATATGATTTCTTATCAAATAACTTAAGTTACTCTAAATAATTAGTAACTTTAGTGTATAATTATTTCACAAGTATATAAATAAGTATTAATCAAAAAATACTCTCAAAGTATATAAATAAGTGCTTTACTTATATATGCACAAGAGCTATATAGAGCCTACCTGGCTACTAGTTTTTAACTAAATGATTATGTATAAAGAGTTGGACAAATGCTAAAAAAGGCCTTTATTGTTTTGATATTTACTTATATACTCACAAAAATATAAAAAAAGTGTTTGTGCATACATAGTAAGTAGCAATATGGTTACTTTTTAGTGCTACTCAAGCTAGTCACAAGTTGTAATTACATTGGTGCTTAGTCTCTAAGTAGTGTGAAGTAGTATTAGGTTTTACAACTTTGAAATCATTGTTGATGTTCTATTGAGTGCTTTCCTAGCACAAATACACTCCTTGTACAAACCTAATTTAGTTCTAAAGAGTTGCTCCAATAACACTTAGCAAACATTACTATTTGATGTACTCTTATGTTTGCTCTTGAACACAGTGGATAAAATTAAATATAGTTGCAATTCATTTGTGGATTAAACATGGTTTCTTCAAAATAAATTTATGAATTGTATATTTATACAAAGCAAAAACCTCAGTGTTACTAATAGAATACTAAGTCAACACAAGCAAAACCCTCATGACTACTAGCCCATAACTATCACAAAGCTAAATCAAAATTATGAATATTTATTATTAAATAGCTACTCTAACCATTATCATATTGGAAGCATGTAACATTGAGCCTCAATAATTTCACTAAAGAAAGAGCAAAATTTGAACCTTGGATGAAGTTTTCTATTTCTCTTCATCCTCCTACATGATCAGTTGCACAATCTCATGCAAAATATTACACCTCAAACAGATTTTAGGGTTCTCTTTCATGCAAGTAGCTAATTTTAGATAAGTGAATCAATGAATAAGTCTTCTTGATTTCTTTCACAAGTCTTAATTTGAGATCATGAAGAACAAATAAGAAGCTCCTCTCCATCAACCTTTCCTGATTCTTTCCTCAATTTCTCCCAATATAACATTCAGAAAACAGAAAATTAATCCCAATCAAACAACATACTCACACATTATTTCAAATGATCACATATATTGTCATGGATTGTATCCAGCTCAAATTTTAGTATTTCCATCATCACTAATCTCACAAGGCTATTCTCCTTGGCTGAACATTAAGAATCAACTACTTACATATTACTATTGCTAAGCAACACCTTATTAACACGTTATTAACACCTAATCAATAGCTAATTAATAGCTAACAAACCTCTATCTGAAGATAGAGGTGTTTGTTTAGCTTATTAAGAACTAATTAAGACCTACTTGGTCATTTCAATCTAGTGCCTCCAATCAACAATTAATGTTTTGACGAGAACCAAACTCTATGTGAATAAAGGCTCTCCCTTACTCCCATTTTTACTTATGCAAAAACTCTTCACTTGAGTAGTGCATCCTCCTTCTAGCTCCTTCTACACATTATATAGGATATTATGTAATGCTAAGATGGTAGTGCCTTCATAGCAAGTTATCCGCATCGTCTAACATTTACAATGCTCTTCTCAGGCATCTAAGGGTGATATTGTGGGTCTAAGATGTGTTTGATAGGCCATCTTATCTTTTTCTCATTCTCCTTTGAGAAATGGGTAAGCTTTATACTTGCCTCATTATAGCACTTACTTAGATGGATCCTAGTAGTGTGATAGGTATCACTCAAGGCTACGTAGGCTAGTACAATCATCTCTCTAATATTTGATACATTGATGGATGAGAATCCTATCAGATATCAGAGCATATCATATTTCTGATCACATATATACCAAAGCTCAAAAAAATAAACATAACAACTTGTGCATCACTCCAAATAGCCTTACGCTACATTTACTTGTATGTCATCAATTCCTTGGCTCTAGTGCCTTGTGTGGTTTCCATTGAAGATATGTAGCATTATCACACTTACAATACATTTACAAATATTTACATATATAACTCTTTGTGCTATTTACAACTAAAAGATATAGCTACATCACACACATATGTAAATCAAGTACCACTTGGTTTTTAATTTTCCTCAAAGTGCCAAGTTGCAAGTGCTGCCTATGCATCTCTTTGGCAGGAAGTCTTGCAAAGAAGACTCTTTGAGCACAACCACTGATGTTCACTCTAAGAAAAATGGAGGATGCCAGAAGAGACATCACTTTAGAACCTCTATAAGTGCTAGAGAAGTAGCCAAAGATCATTGCCAGAGTCAAATGATGCTAGTTGTAAAATTATTGACAGTTGTGATCAAGAGAATGACATGGCAAATTCAAAAAAAAACATCTAAACTCACTATTGAAAAACATCAACCATTAGTGGAGCACAAGTGAGCAAATCCATAGAAGACACAAAAGTAAACTTATTGCTTTTTTCAAAAGAAGCGTTGATATCAAGATCACCAAAGGTACTATTTCAACAATCCTTCCCTAAGTAAACAATTGTGTGGCAAACAGGATGTTGAAAATTGTGCAAAAGAGACATTTTTGTGAATATAAGGCAATGCATTTCAAGTTGATGCATTTTCAACTCCATTAATATGCAAAAGCTACATTCAATCTTGTAAGAGATCCTATGCAATCAACTATTTCAAAGGTCCTCAGGAAGGCAAATGATTAGAAAGAGCTTGTCAATGCAACAACTAAGAAGTGCTATTTTACAACATGGAATCCAACACAAAACATTGGTTGGTAGCATATGGAAGGGAGAAAAAAAATTTTAAATGCATTACTCTTGCATTTACCTCAAATGCGGATGTCATTCATTAACTTCTCCACTTTTTCTTAGCACAACTACAAAGCTTAGGTGCTTTCAAAAGAAATCCAACCAAGACCTTGGTTTTTATTATCAGAATAATAAAAGGACATTGGATGACTACTCTGCTTTTCCACATATGAAATCTGAATTTGTGGTTAGGAGATACATGTCATTGAATAATCAAATGCTTTAGCACTTGCTTTGGGCAATGTTTGTCTTTCTTTTTGAGATGTTCCTAAGCTCAAAAATCATGAGCATAATAAGCTAAATTGTGGAATTAGAACCTCCAAGAATTATGTTGATTGTGCAATAAAAGAACTTCATCATAGCTAGTCAAAGATTTCTACCAAAAAAATTCACCAAACAATGATGCATATGGGACAGGTATAGCTAACATGCAACATCTTGAGGTTAGAATTACAATGAAATCTTGGGCAGGTTTTTTCAATCAGGTATTGTAAGTAGAGTTTGAAACCGACATTGTTGCTCATGTTATTGCTATTGATTACTTTATTGCAATTGGGTTGAGATCAAAATTCTTCACAATAATGATGCAATATAGATGATTTCCCTTTAGTTCTTTACTAATGATCGGAGTTCACACACCTTGGCTTGTGAAATATATTAGTTACCGAGAAGGTTGAGTGAATTTTTTTGTCTTATAGGAGTCAATTTAATGATCAATTATCATGTCAAAGTTGCTTACACATTGCTTGAAACTTGAGTGAACTTGATGATTTTATTTTCATGATAGGATATGTTTATAATTACTTGAAACAAGTGATATAAAATATGGTACTTTATTGCAAAGTTGTTGTAGCTCTCCTAGTTGGATATAAAAACCTAATGAGACATATCCAATGTTGTAGCTATATGTTTTTTGATGAAATGTTCAATACGTACAATATTGAAAATATTGTACATTGCTAGAAGATGCTAAAATGATAGTCAGTTTCTTTTGCAAGAATGGATCAATAAGCTAGATATCAAAATAGATAAGAATAACTAAAATTTGTATTGTTAATAGAGTTAATAGCCAATGGATGTTGGCATAACCATAGCATTTAAGCATTGTTATAAGATATTTCAACTTCAACATGCACTTGAGCAAGACAAAGCAAAAGAAGTAAATATTTAGAACATCAATCAGCTGCAAGCTATGCATTAGTTGATCTCAGCATGTAGATAAAATTCAAAATTGTTGGCAACACTACAAATCCTCAAAAAATGTGGGTCAAATGGCTTTCCAATCACTCAATTAATGGTGGTGGATGTGGATGATCAGAACCTCACGTAATTAGTACATGAAGAAACTAGCATTGAACGTATGCTTGGAGAACAGATTGCCTTGCTTCACATCCAAAATGTTATGTCTGTCAAAAATCTGATCAACCCGCTTGAGGAAAATATTGTGCATGAAGAATGTTATCATGAGACCCTTCTTGCAATGTAAAATGAGTGTGATAGTGATGAGGAGAATACTTATGTTGATGAAGAATGGGCCTAATTGGATACAAAAAGAACTTCTTTCTACTTTACGTACTATCATACAAAAACTAGAAGTAGACTCAACCACAAACCAACATTTCTTTTAGATATAAAAACTTGAAATACCCAAACCTTGAAATATTATCACTTAACCAAACTAATATAAAAAAATTTCTTAGAGGGTAATTTTTACTACATCTGATAATTGATATGCAAACATTTTGTTGTCATGTAGCATGTGTTAGAGTAAATTCTTTATCTCTAATAATCCATAATCAAAAAATTTGTTTTAAAGTAACATATATTAAAGTAAATTCTTTATCTCTAATAATACATTTTAGCTAATTTCTTATTTAATAGCAAATATAAGAGATTATCATATATTATATATTAAAATCATAGATTTATTAGGACTCCATTCCTAATAAATCTATCAAATATTAAAGATAATAACATTATAGAATATTGAGTATTAGAAGGACTATTGTACATAGTTCTTGTGCAATAGCATTAGATTTAAGAGGAGGCAAGGTGAAGAAATAGGGTTGTTGAAATGTTGTCTTAGATCTTGCATAGTATTGTGCAATTGATAGCTCTAGTTTAATTGTGTATAGGATATGGTGTAGTTGCCAATGAATATCATACAGAATTTTGCTTAGCAATCATGCATTACTTTGGGCATAATAATAAAGTGTATGTTTAGCAATCATAAGCGTCATCTGTAATCTATCAATCTATGATTTATGGTTGAAAGGGGCTTGAGACATGTTTAATAGATTGTTTTAAAGTCTCTCTTCTTCTTTGTCCTTGAAGTAGCAAGTCAACTCTATGCATTTTACCATTGTAGTGCTTTCATAGACATGATAAAGTAGAAATATGGTTATTTTTCAATGTTGCTCAAGCTAGTCAAAAGTTGTGATTATGTTGGATATTAGTCTCTAAGTAGTGTGAAGTAGTATTATGCTTTACATCTTTGACCATCATTGTTTCATGCCCTACTTGAAAGGTAGGGTCTGGGGTTATTTGATAGGTTGTATTGAATTTTGCAGGCTTCTATTTCTCCTTTGCGATGTCTAGCATCAAGTAAGCTTTAGGAAAATGTCATATAAGACATTGTATAATAGCTTACAATGGTTTTATGGATGTTAGGATAGATTGTTGATAGTGGTGGTGTAGTGCAAATAAAGGTTTATGTTGGTGGTTTTGTAGTATGGCTGTAGTGTAGGAGTGTGTGAAGCAACTTGAAAAATTGCTCAACAATCCTAAGAGTAAGGAGAAAGTTCTTGAGCAGTTGAAGAGATCAAAGATGAAGCTTTTTTGAGAGTGTTGTATTTTTGGTTATGATGAATTTCAAGAAACATTGAAATAGTTCAGAATACCTTGTTGAGAAATTTTTTTGAAAACAACTTGAAAAATTGCTCAAGCAATAATTTGAGTGGTGAATATAATGCATAAAGTGATCATTTTGGAGAGAGAATCTGAAATTGAATTATTTTCAAACTCTTGAATGATGAATCATTCAATAAAATAAATAAATTTATGATTAATATTTGGTAATAATGATTGAAGGTTGCTTGTAAAATTAATTGATTATATAAGTTGTTTTTGAAAATTGGATTATCAAACTATTCAAATATATTTATGATAACATATACTAACTATATTTCATATTTAGATGTACTATCTATGAATTAGTAGGAAAAAAATTCAAATTGAAGAACTTTACATGTGGAAATAAGCATAGAAGGAGAGATCATTTAGTATTTAGAATGAGATCAATTCCCATTTTGAATTAGATGTGCATTTTGTTTTTTCTATGGAGTTTGTACCTAAGTATGAACTATTGAAGGATTTTAATAATCACTATCTCTAAGTGAGTAAAGAATCAAAAAGAAATTCTTTATAAGAAGTTTGAATCAATTTCATATGAAAAAATGAGGTAGAATTTCAAGAGATTTCTACATTTTTCTTGTTAGATATCTAACAAGCTTTCCGTTGTAATGTAAAACTTTTAAGTAATCTTAACCTCATGCCTCCACTCTAGTCTCTTTCTCAATAAAAAAACCTTTTGCATAAAAGTATAAAAATATATTGGAGGTTCTTTTGTATCTTTTAGGTATAGGTTCTAAATTAGATATTGTTCTCTTAACATCCTTTTATGTGTTATATCAATCATCTTTTGTTTGAACTACTCACCTTTTCTACTTCCTTTGTATAACTATTTTTTATCCTTTCTAGGAGATTGAATTGCTTACAAAGTGCTCCACTTCT
Source organism: Lunularia cruciata (assembly GCA_948567375.1). NCBI lineage: Eukaryota > Viridiplantae > Streptophyta > Marchantiopsida > Lunulariales > Lunulariaceae > Lunularia > Lunularia cruciata. The sequence continues at coordinate 81,362,086 of OX419755.1, read as the reverse complement.
TTCTTTAATGTTTGTACCAATTCAAGCAATTTAATTAAGTCACAACATAAGTCTATGTTTCTTTTTTCACCTTCATCTTCTTCTTCCTTAGAAGTTCTAATTGGCAAGTTTTGCAATTTATCAATTTTTTGTTCTCATTTGCCATATTAATCTTTGGACTGTTTTATTGTCAAACTCTTTTGAGATTTGTAGATTTGAATCATGAATTCATTAGTGTAGATTTGATGGAAAATCCATTAATATGAAACTTCTTCCACTTCATGATAAGTAGCTAAGAACAATTATGGAATTGAATACCTATTTCAATAAAATATAAAACATGTTTTGTTGGGTCTACCAATTGTACTATATTTTTTTGTAGCTCAAGAGTTTTATCAAAACATTTGCATTGCTTATATTAAGCGGCTTTCAGAGGACAGCGGAATGGGAATCTTAGTAGCCACAATTTTCTCACTAGTTACTCATGGGTTACTTGGTGATGATTAGCTTCTACCTTGGAGTTTTTTATTTAGCTATTAGAGCTAGTTTGGACCATATGCATAATGTTGATCAAGTTTCTTAAAATTTAGGTTGATTTGAGATCATGGGTATCTAGTTTCATCAATTAGAGAGAATTCCATAGTAGAAAGTGTGAAGTGGTTATTATGATTAAAAATTTGTGCCAAAACCAAAATAGGATCAGATTTGGGAACCTATCTCCCAAATTAAGGATTTGGAGTTCTATATCTTTTGAATTGGATACAAATTGGAGAATTTGACTTGTGTCTTTTGTATAAAAATTTTGGTAAAAATCATACACTATAGAAGCATAACTCACACATAAATCATACATGAACTCTAAAGTGCCATAATCAATCATTTCATTCTTCCACTCAATTCATACTCAAATCAGATCTATACTCCATCCTCCGCTCAACAATCTACCAACAATCAAGCCACACCTACTCTATGTACGAGACTTTAGGTGACTCTCACCGATCTCTATCCACCATAGCTAGGAACTTGAAGGCTCAACATCAAAGAAGTAAGCTCTTTGGAGCTGCACCTCAAAAGTATACCCTCTGCTCAACCTAAGTCTCCAACTCTAATGGCACCACTGATGGTATATCCAACAAGACAAATGGTGCAAATGATAATGGGTCACACCATGTGATCAATAGCCCTAACATGAAATCTGACCGTCAACAAGTAGTCCATGAGTAACTACCAAAATAACTATGATTGCCAACACTACCACTCTAGTGTCCAAGCAAACTAGCTTTGGCGCTACAAATGTTATGATATTAGATTTAGTGCAAGATTTTAGTTGAAAGAGTACTACATGCCAAATCGGAGGTATACATTCTCCAAATCCTTGGAGTTAGGTCACATTTGGCAGGCATTACCCAAGTTACTATTGGGTTTGGCAAAGAAAAGTTCCACATGCCAAATTGGAGGTACTCATCTTCCAAATCCTTGAGTTTGGGTAAAATTTGATGAAGGATATCCAAGTTAGTTTTGAATTTGGAAAATTTGAAAAATTTGAAGAGAAAGAAGCTACCTTGAGTTAAGCCAAATTTGAAAGAGGTTCAAATTGGCAAGAAGAAAGGTTTCATTTCACATTCAAAGGCAAATGTTGTAGGCTAGAGGGGCCCTTGTTATATAAAAATTTCAAATGGTTGCAAAGTCAATCTGATTGGATTTGTGAGATGGACATTACAGTTTTTTATCATGTGTCTCCTCCATTCTTTATTTCTTGTTTTTGCATCATATTTTGTTGAAATGCCCTTATATTTGTAGTATTAGTACTTTAGTGTGGTCTCTATAAAGAGGTTTGAGTGATGACCTACAGATCTCTTTATGTTTCTATCTAACAAGGTAGGAAGTGATGACTTGTAGATCTTGAGAGTATGTGTTGTGATGGAAAGTTATCCTTTCTTCTAGTATAGTTGTCATGGTTAGAGGTATTTATGAAACATTAGTAGGTGGTGTTTGGCTATTATGAGTACTTGATAGTAGCATATAGTAAATTTTTTATAGTGTTTGGGATGCAATGGAGTTTCTTGGGGATTCTAGAGTGGATTTTGCAATACGTAGTGGGCTTACATGAGGTAGTACATGGTATTAAATGGTATCTCCAAATCTAGTGAAGAAAGGGACTGATTTTAGTGCCAACTTTGACAAGGAAGTTGATATAGTTGAGAGTTTGCATTGTACCCATACCATTTTGTGGGATATGGACAAGATTTACAAGGTCTCAGACACTTCAAGCGCTACTCTAGTATAATAAGTACCATTAAGTTTGATGATTTCATCCAAGAGTTTGATAATTGGTGTGATTTGTAGCAAATGTCAAACCCAACTTTGTTCATGCCTTTTATTGAAGGAGTTGCTCTAACATTTGGAAGGTCTACTTATGGATAATTACCATGAGTTACTATGAAAGTACACTTGGAGTAGATTGACCTATGAAGACAATATTGGTCTCCAAACTACATCTCCATCACTTCAAGCTTGGTCTCTAGAGGTTGATATAATAATACTCACAACTTTTAGTTTAAATAGCATTGGTGTATCCAATAATGGAGCCCTAGTTGGAGATAGTGCTACTACAAGTAGTAGTACAAGAGATGGTGGAGTACTAGGGTTTAACCCCATGGTAAATTTCTTTCAATGCTTGAGTCAAAATATAATGTTCCAAGGATAGGAAAACCCCCAAAAAAACACAAGAGAATAAATACAAGGCTTCAGCCTTCAATACTTTGATGCCCCAAAGGAGCATCTTGTCTTTATTATATAGCAAAGAGTATCCTCTCAAAGGGGATTCCACCCTTGGATCAGAAACATGGATTTGGTGACATGTTAGCAAGCTCCACCCTTAGATTAGTTTTATGGATTGGCGACATGTCAATCCTTGTCCTATCTGATTAGTCAAACAAGTTTGATCTGAGAGAATCTTTAGAGAATCTTCCTATAGGAAGCTCAAAATAGCATAGGTGAGATACCATTGGAAAGTTTTAGATAAGATGAACACGGGGGAGTAAGGAAATGCCTTTTTTTCTCAAGGAAACTCACTTAGTTTTTGAGGCCTAATTCATTCATTTAGGCCTCCAAAATTGGCTGTAAAATTTTCAAGGTGTTTTTGGACTTTGCACTATTAGTAGAAGTACTCTTTTGGTGACATCTCTATCTAATCTACTCAGACCATCATGAATAACATCCTTCCAAATATTACCAAGCCAATTTCTACCTCTAGATACTATGTTTAGCTAATGGTGTTATGAAAAATTACCAAGGAATATAGATTGACAGGTTGAAGAGCTTGTAAGAGTTTTAATCAAAGGTTGGAGAGAGCCTATCCAAGGTATATACTTGCATGAGATGGCTGATCAATTTTAATCAAGGAATTACTCAGGCACATATTGTCCAATATCGGATATCGGACAAGGAATTACTATCAAGTACATGATATTATGTTTTTACAAGCTACCTCACTAACTTTGGTGGAGGTCTTTGGTCTAGAAAATTTTATTGAGCTTAACATGTAGAGGAGAGAATGGTGACCTTTAGATTTGGTGAGGAGACCTCATCCATTAAAATTACTTCTTCTAGGGTGCACCACATTGTGTTGGCTTTCAAGTGGATAACCTTGATCTTATGGAGCAAGTGGAGTACTTAATGCACCTAGACCCTTACACTCATTTTTTGGTTACCAATAGGAAACAAGCAATGGTGTTGCTTGTTGAACTTGTGGTGGAACTCACCACAAGAGAGATTGCACCCAAGATAATGGGTATGATCCCTTCAAAGCACCTCAACTAGCCTAGACGCAATGTGACCATTGCCATAAATTTGGTTACATTAGGTGATAAAGGTGGTGGTAGAGAACCCACCTTTAGGAGCCTTGTATTTTCTTTTACTTATGATATATTTATGGCTATTTGGATTCAAGTAGTTGAAGTAGAGTTTGGCAAGCATGGTTATAACTCAAAGGAGATTAGATTCATGTGTTGAAGCTTCTACCTCTCATGTTGATGATATAGATGTCCTTAATTTCATATACAAATAAGCACAAGTAGATGCATCCAATGTTCTGATGAGAAATTTAGTATGTGCTCTTTAGCCTAAAGGAGCATCAATGGAGTTGCACTCAAAAAGAAGGAGGGCTAGTAGACAAGTCAGACTTCCCCAATCTTTCACACTTTTTGAGACACTACACATGACACCTATAGCTCCTAAATGTCCTAGTACAAGCATAATAGATTAAGATAGAGGGAAAGATAGACCAGATGCTAGCTGGTCAATTTGTCTAGCACAATGTTGAGAGTAGCTCAATTGATTATGTGTTTTCCTTTGTTATCATCCAATGACATCTTTATATTGGGAGTTGATCAAGTTTTAATGTTTTGGTTGGTTGCAATCCTTTGTGAGAGTAGGGATGGTGTGGATTTTACTTCTAGTGTGGAGGTGGTTGATGGTAGAGCCAAATTTTTTGAGTAGCATGGGATCCATTTGGCTACCAATGGCTTGTGGTAGGCAACAACTACTAGATTGGAGGACATAATTGTGGTTCTTACTTCTAGTGCTAAGGTGGTTGATGGTGGAGCCAACTTAGTTAAGGAGCATGGGATCTATTTGGCTAGTCTTGGCTTGTGGCATGCAACAAGTACTAAATTTTAGTAGATACCTATGAGACTTGCATTTGAGAGAGCTAGGTTTACACCTAGAGTTGTCCTATTGGACAACCAAAGTAGTATTTTTAGTTTGGTCAAACCTTCAAGGAAGGTCTATATACCAAAGAGGATCTTATTAAACTTTGGTACTGAAGATCTTATGTTAGAGAAAGGTGTAATTCTTGGTCTTGGGCTATAGAAAATTAATATTGAGATATATCTTTTTTAGATCCAATCATCTCTAATCAGATATAACTTTTTTAGATCCAAGCATCTTTAAGGAGTGGTTCTACTAGTACATCATATATGAAGAGCTCTTTGTCCAAATTCAACCTGATTATCCAACCAATAGTTTTATGATGAAAGTATATGTACAATACTCCAAGGACAAGTGAACCTCCAAGAGAAACACAAGAGAGAAAACATAAGGCTTCACACTCAATACTCTGATGCCCTAAAGGAGCACCTTGTCTTTATTATACAGCAAAGAGGATCTCCTCAAAAGAAGCTCCACCCTTGGATCAGATACATGGATTGGTGACATGTCAGTCCTTGTCCTATTTGCTTGGTCAAACAAGTTTGAGTTTGACTAGAAAGAATCTTCCTATAGGAAACTCAAAATCACATGGGTGAGGTACCATTGGAAAGCTCTCAATGAGATAGTAGTGGGGTGGAGAAGGCAAACCAAAAATACCTAGAAATGAAAAAAATTTCCTTTTGAGAGGCCTGATTCATGTGTTTAGGCCTCCAAAATTGGCTCCAAAGTTTCCAAGGTGTTTTTGGTTGTTTCCCTAGTAGTAGAAGTACACTTTTGGTGAGAAATTTATCTGGTCTACTCAGTCCATCATATATAACATCCTTCTAGATGTTACCAAGCCAATTCACACCTCTAGATAAATGCATAGCTATTGGTATTTCAACATGATGCCATTCCAATAGTAGTACAATCATATCATGTGTTAGTTGGTAGAGCAATATTATACCCATAGGTTTAGTACTAATTATTGAGAATTGACAACTTCATATAGACCAAAGTTAGCAATTTTGTGAGAGGTTTGTATGTTTTTTACATGTATGCTTTAGTAGTGGTAATCTTGGTTCACTATATAATCAAGGATCATGGCATTAGTCTTAGTATTCATTGGTTCCATTACTTGGCTTGGTGAGTTATTGAAGGAGAATGCTTATGCATTGGATATCTTGATACTACAGGAGATCACTCAAATTTGGAATATAAGTGGAGTTGTTCTATCGACCTTGGACATACCATTATGGAGTTCTGATGAAGAGTTGCAGCATCATATAGATAGGCTTGGCATAATAGTCCAAGAGTTGGAGGGACATGGGGAGATTCATTTGGTGATTGGCCTTCTAGTGTTGTTAGATGCAATTAGAGTTGGATCTTAGGCTCATCATCTTTGTCTTTGTTGGACACACATCTTACTTAGGGAGGTTTTATAGTGTGCATATGTGATTCAAAAACTAATACAACTTTAGTGTTGATGATATTTTGGATTTTAAGCACCAATCTCATATGATAAGATTGGTTGATAGGTCACTTGTGATAGTGGTGAACCTTATAGGGCAGCCTAGATCCACTTTACTTACACTCCTAAGTTTCCCAACTTCCTATTCTTATTGAGAGGGAAAACTTGGACTATTTGGGACTCATAATTATAGCCATTGGTGGAACTTCACGCCAATGAGAGAGAGCAGGCGATGAGTTTTGTACCATTATTACTATTATGTCAATAGTGTTAGAGGCATCCAAGCATAATGTGTTAGATCAAGTTATGGATCCAAAAAAATTTGACCTAGATTGTGAGCCTTGGATTGGTTGAGTAACATAGGATGTGCTTGACAAGCATCACTACTTGGATAATTGTGAGTGATGTGCCTATTGAGATGATTTGTGCACATGTTAAGAGCAATGGACCAAGTGTGCATGATATTATTTGTACATAACCAATGACTATTAGTGATAGTGCTCTACTTGGGGTACATCTAGGTGAACATGGTCTAATTGGCATACATCCTTGATCTACTTGAGATGTAGTAAATGGATGTGTGGAACTTGCAACTAGAGTAGAGAGAGTATTTTTCTCTAAAATTGTGGACTCTAGTAGTTGGGAGCATGACATTATTACTCCCAAGTCCCCAATGTAGCAACCAATCAATGAGTCTTCCACCTCTATATCAATTATAGAGGATACTTGTGACCCAAACTCACAAGAAAGGAAAGACAAAGAGTTTGGAAGTTCTTGAGGAGCTACATAAGTTATTTTACCTTTAGTATGAAGGAATTGGGAGCTTTGAAAGGACTTGGTATTTGAATTGAGCTGACTAGTGAGACACCAATTTTTTGATGTCTCTACAAATATAGTGATATGGAAAGAACCTTGATTCAAAATAGGAGTCAAGACTTTTTTGAGGTTGGTTTGGTGGAGATCTCATGTGAAGAGCATACTTCAACCATAGTGATGCTAGTGAAGAAAAATATACATGGTAGTTACATGGATAGGCAAATATGTGGAGATTATATCTACAACCAACAAACTAGGGTTGATCTATATAATATGCTTATATTGGAGGAGATATTTGATGTGATTGGTCATGCAAAGTCCTAAGTACTTGTGATCTTTGAGCAAGATGTCATCAATTGTAGATCAAAGAAGAGTACAAGTCCAAGATAGCATTTTGGGCTATTGATCCTCACAATAAAAATATTCTCTACTAATGATGGTTCTTACCATTTGGTTTAAAGAATGTTCTTGAGTTCACAGAGTCATGGACAAAATCCTAGTGGGTTTAGATTTTGCTCAATATTATATTGATGATATTTTGATCTATAGAAATATCAATGAGTAGCATGAGAGATATTTGTTGGAGGCATGAGAGATTGAGTTCTCATAGTCTCAAATTACATCTTGGAAAATGCAATGTTTTCCAAGAACAAGTTGAGTATTGGGATCACACTATCTATCTTGGTGGACATGGTATTAATTAGACCAAGGTGGATTCTATTGCATGTATTTCTTGACCTACAAATGTGAGAATTGTACAAGCATTCCTTGGATTGGTGAGTTTATTGTTGATATGGGAGATGATTTAGACCAACTACAAAGGCATTGATGAAGTTGACTAAGCTTACACAAGAGTGTTGTTGAGAACATAAGCAAGAGAGAGCTTTTATGGAGCTTAAGGAGAAGTTGATATCCTTAAGAGACCAATTGGAGGATATTTGTTCCAAGTTCATACTAATTGGAGTATACTGGAACTTGAAGCATTGCTCACTCAACAAGATGATGAGAAGTAGTTTGTGGTGGCCTATGCTAGTCACTCCAACAATTTAGTGGAAATTAAGTATAGTTCATATGAGAGTAAGTGCTTGGTAGTAGTGTGGGAAATAGCACATTTCTACTATTACTTATTTAGAAAGCCTTCACTCTTATCATTGAGCATCAACCACTTAAATGGTTGATGGAGTCCAACAAGCTTTCAAGAAAGCTTTCACAATAAGCTTTGATTTTACAAGAGTATGATTTCATGCTTGTTCACAAACCTGAGTAGTTAACCATGATACGGATGGGGTGAGTACAAACCCATGTATCAAAACATGATCAAAGAAGAGCATATTGGCATGGTGAGATGGATGAGAAGATGGTGCCAGATTGGCATGCATCTACCTTTTTGTATATTGATTGGGGCTCTTGTGGTATCTCTTTCACTACAAATAGGAGTTATTGAGATCTTTGATCTAAAGAGTGGAGATATTAGTAGGATCAGCAAGATATTTATGATGATGTCTTGGTGATTATATTATCTTTGCATTGGTATTATGGAGAGCATAATTAGTGCTAAGGAGAGAGATCATGTTGTTAGCAAGCCAAACGGTTTAGATTGGAATGCATACATCTTCTTTGGGTATGAGAGGATGGAAGAGTGAAAGTAGTACTTCTTCTATCTCAAAGATCACAATTGGTACAACATGCTTATGAGGAGCTAGGATATTTTGGAGTAAAGTGGGCATATATCTTACTTCAAAGTCATTATTGGTGATACAATATTCAAACCAATGTACATTACTTTGTTGCCAAATGTGTTGTTTTAATCAAGTTAGAGCATCATTCAATGCTTTTATGCCATATTTACATCCATTATTGATCATAGGGTTGGGTTAAAACTAGAGTTTGGACTTTTTTGACCTTTATCATTGACTATTAGACATCATATGTATGGTTTGGTTATGGTGGAGCATTTCTCTAAGTATGAGTTGGTGGTACTTCTTGACAAGTCCAATGAAAGGATAGCTTACTTGTTCCTAGATTGTGTTCTTAGTCATTTTGGTGCACTAGCCAAGTTCTTGATTGATCAAGGTATAGAGTTCTTGAGAGAGTTTTGGGTCTTGTGTGACAAAGCCTTGATTGATCACCATATTGCATCTCAAGATCACCTTGAAGTAGGTGGTTTATCAAAGAGAGTTGTTTAGATGATGAAGAGAAGATTACATAAGTATGGTTTGTAGAGAGGCCACTTGGAGGATGGGAATTTCCATTACTTTGGTTGGCTATGGGCTATTGATTTAACTAGAAAGCCTCCTTTGCATCCTTCTCTTTCTACTTCTTTCTCTATGGATGATATTAAGATTTACTTGTAGCCATTTGTTGTGATGTTATTGTAGTTTTGGACTTGGATGATTCAGATGTATAGGTGAGTGTATGCTCTCAATAGGCAGAGATCTTTTAGAAAGTGATACTATTGACCTTGAGAACTTAATGATTGCTTAGTATAGGGATACCTTATGTTATGTTACTATTCAAAGGAGAGGTTACATACACTCAACCATTGGTTTCATCTGGGTGATTATGTATATTCATAACATACTACACCAATAGCTCTTGATGTGACTATAGGTTGTACTATCTTGAGAGTGCATGAGGTTTTGCTTCCTAGAGTCCTCATGTTAGAAGTACATGATCCTGTTTGGAATGATCATTTATGCAGTTATGTCCCATGCCACTTCCCAAACATTGACAACACAATGGATCCAAGTTTGGCCATTATACATGCAAGCTTGCAGTATATGTTATATGGCTCTATTTGTGGAATTGCTATTATGTTTGTGTGTGATAGTTATTCAAAAGGATGGCATATGGCATGTATGACTCCTCTCCTCACAATGGTTTCTCAAGGGCACTAGCTATGTCCTCTATGTACTTGATAACTTAGCTAGTTCACTCCTTATGTGGTATATATTGCAGACAAGGACTAACAATGAGGCTCGATAGCATCAGGCCTCTTGAACTTTACCCACCATAGGGCATATCATATACTTGGAAAAAATGGCTATCCGGAGCTAAGGGACCTAACCACCAGCTAGGGGGGCAATTATGGCACTTTGGAGTCTGTGTGTGACTTCTTATATGAGTTGTGTTTCTATACTATATGGTGTTGATAGCAATGTATATTTGCACAAGTATTATCACACCATTTATGATGCCTAAGCAAGTTTGCTAGGACGTTGGAGTGAGGATCTTGGCTGCCGCAATTTTATCAATAACTAGTCATGGGTCACTTGGTGGCGGTTGATTATTACATTAGGGTTTTCAATTTGGCCGTTATCGTCATCTTTCATACCATTATAGCTATAGTTTGCACTATTGAATGTGCCAATAGATTTGGACTTCCAAGCTGCTCCAAAGGGTATACTTTGAAGTGTAGCTCCAAAGAGCTCACTTCTTTTGTGTTGAGCTCTTGGCTATGATGGACAAAAGCAAGTGAGTGAAACTTTGATTCTCTAGAGTCGATGTGGCGTGACAATGTAATTAATGTTTATTGGTAGAGAGTATTAAATGTTGAGATCTATTTTCTGATCATTTAATTATTATGGCACTTTGGAGTTTTTGCGTGACTTCTTAAATGAGTTTTACTTTCTGTAGCGTACTATGTTGATAACTATATATGTTATTTATCGATATATATTTACACAAAGATATACTTAGATTAAGAATCAATAAAAAAAATTTCCTTTGTTTTGCCATTGATTTGGTATATATTCCTTACATATTCCGGAAATTTTATAATGCTATCTATAAACTTCCACCTTACAACTTATATTTTATTGCCCCTATCTATGCAATCATAATGCTATTGCCTACCATATTAAACACTAGATCTAACATATTGATTGTTTGATGAAAACTTATCCTAAAAATTAAGACTAGGACTAATTCAAGATAATGCATACCTTCTCTTAAAAGCAATACATGTTTATCAATATGATTCAAAATGTTTATCATGAGAAACTTGAAAATCATGAATTGAGGTAAGGCCTCTTGCTCTCATTGTTAACTTTTTGTACCATAATCTTAGTGTTAACAATTAAAGCCATAGCAAAATCATAATATTTTATATATATATATATATATATATATATATATATATATATATATAAGGTTAAAATATCTAGAAGGTTAAGAAAAAAAAAATTGTCTTTTAAGAAAATTAAGAAAAGTTAGGAATTTTATTTTATTTTCTTAACCTTCTAGATATTCTTACTTCAAGGATCAAATTCCCAAACAATTTCCAAGTTCATGAGTATTATCAAGCTTCAAGCTGTTCCTGATTCAATCCTAAACATGTAAACCCTAGAATTGTAGTTAAAATGGTTTGTCATTTCGGAAGTTTGAATTGGCTAGGTCTAGCACCTAAAAATTGCAATCTTACCTTAAACTTCTAATATTTCCCCGAGTAAAGATCTGATAAAGTGAAAAGGCGACCGCGAAGGAAAAAAGAAGGATGGGAAGACCCCATCAAGCCCGTACAAGGGAGAGACAAAAAAGGTAGCGTGGGGCTAAGCCCCAATAGAGTCCCAAAGATCTGATAAATTAACCTCGAGAAAGAATTTGAGGCTTTCACACTTCATCGTTAGCGGACCCCTCCATCATTGAAACGTCTGCAAGGAGATCATCAATGGTAACCTCTGTATGTTTCTTGGAAGACAAACGACCCTATGCGTTGCATACTCATGAGTTGTGAAAAGATTAATAGAGCACCCAACTATGGATATCACGGACAAAACTGTGGAGTTCCGAGTGATATCATAGAAAATATAGTGTCAGCAGGCCCAAAGAGCTACCAACTTGAGCTAGAACTTGAGCTAGGTTGAGCTACCAACTTCAGCTAGTATGCCTGTAAACTGATGCCACCAGAAATTTCGAAAGGTAATTCAAATACAACTGCAGTGAAATATTTTCAACAGGTGCTTATTGACCAATGATCCAAAGTTGATTAGGATACGACTTGTACATAGGCTGCGCGGAGAAAATATTCAACATTCAGTTATGAAGTGAAATGAGAAACAGTAGAAGTGCTGACTGCAGCTGTATTTGTTCTAAATGTTTTAGTTCAAACCTCAAAACACAACCGCTATACGCAGCACCTACTTGCTGCTCAGAAAATAACAGTATACCCTCTGGGCACTTCGAACTGGTACATTCATCTTAACAGTATGCAGGACATTCCGGACTCTTCACCTAAAGAATGAAGTTGCCACGTGTTGATTCCAAAATCTGCTCTCAATTCCAATTCCTAGATAGAGTTCCTGCTCTATCTCAACGAAGTGATGAATGACGTTCGTAAAATTACGAAGTAAAATCTTCAAACCAATCGCAGCCAGTCTTTTATGCAACTAATTGTACATCCTCCACATTCCTACGCTGATGTCTTTGCTACACTCTCATAACTTGCCCACAAGGATCTCACCTAAATACAAATTACCATCGTGTGTGTTTCACTATAATGAACAACCTGCTTGTTGGCTTAAGAAATAACTCAGTTCAATACACAACTCCCAAGGATCCTTCAGATAACATGGTATTTCGCGATTATCATTTGATTGCTCCTTGCCAAAAGAAAATTGTCTTATGGCCCATGGACAACGGGTCGGTGGTTGAATTATACTGGACAAAGTTGACTCCTAAAGGCGGGACAGTAAGCTCTGGTCTAGCTATGGCTCGCTTATAGCTTCAACTTGCGGGTTGTAGGGTTTGACCCTTCAATGCAGTCAATGATTGACTGACGAACCAGGTTTCGTTGTGCTGAGCTGAAAATATTTCGCTTGAGTTTTCCAAGGAACAACAGGCCAACCATAATTTACAATCCATTTGGGTGGACTCCGTGGCTACGATGTATCTGTAATAGAAAGTCAGATACTTCAGAATGTTGAATTCGCAAAGATTCGTGGTTCTACAATAGAAAGCTTCCAACACTGAGCGTAAAGGAGATGACATAAGAATGTTCAACAAAACAGGTAAGGTACAACCTACACCAAGTATCTCTTATGAGACAAGAAGTTAAATGAGCTGAAAAGATAAGAACTGTCATTTGTAGTAACTTCACACATGTACAATTTAGTGGAGTATGGCCAAAGCCAAGAGACAAACAAGGATGCAGCATGACACCTTGAATGCAGTTCAAGACAACTTCTGGGATAGGTGATAGAATACTGACTTGTGGCACACATGCAATCGGGCGCTGGGTAGGTATAAATTGATTGCATGTTTTTTCTCATGGTAAGTTGACCCATGCGACTCTGATGACCTGTTCTCACGCTCTGCTGAAAGTCGTGCAATCCCATAGAAGTACTATTAGCGAAAAGTTGTTGCAGCAACACCATGTCTGGCTTTATTGTCATTCCTACACGTTCATATGCTCGGTGGCCCACCTGTACAATTTATCCGTAACCAAGTCACAGGAGTATAATATATGAGAAATTGGAGCAGAAGCCGTTCTCAAAATGGTGGATCCAACCCTGCTTAGGACCGACCCGATGCAAACTGGAGACATGAAAATGGAAGCAAGTAAATGGTTCAGAGTACAATAGTTCATTCCGCTCGGTCACTAGAAGCTAGGAGAATCTGCCCCTCGTCCAGAGACAACCATGCAACCATTTATCCTCTATTGAGCAAGGTCGAGGACAAGTACAAGAACCGAATTGCAAGGTTGAACACCTGACTCTAACTTTCCAAAAATTGACTTGAGAGGAGTTGAGCAGTAGAAATGCTACTTAGAAGACCTTTTAACTGAAGGTCAATCATGTGTGAGTGGTAGCTGTTGACTTGGAGGGATAACTAGTTTTAACCTGAATAGCACCTCATGAATCTGGCAAAGAGATTTGTTACGATGACTAATCCGGTCATGCTCAGAACTATTGCTCAACCTACGATATTGCAAGCACTCTAATGGGAAAGAGCGAAAAGATGAACAGGACAGTAAAAGACATTAATTGACAACAATTGCGAGTGATTTAGAGAAATCGCTGAGTAGAAGAGATTACCAAAGCGTTGTGCATGTTTCCCCTTGAAGCGGAAATAAAGGCATCGCTGTGCAGACACACATGATAATCCAACGCAGCTAGTTGAGATGATTTGTCTTTGAAAGGTTCGAGTTCAGCGTCTGTAGCTAGGCTGTACTTATTGGACAATCTGGGAAACAGCTTCCGCAAATGAGCCATTCTTGACTCTCCTCCATACACCTTGATACAGTCCAAAATTGACTGTGAGTCATGGAGGAAGATCAAAGGATGATCCATGGACCGTTTTCTTTACAGCACCAAGTAAGCACTACTGAAGTCACAAGCTACGCACAGGAAAATTGAGAAAGGTCCTAATCTGTACAAGCCTACTAGAGTGCCCTGATCGGATTCTCTACCTTGTACGAAGCGAGATACAGGTGTGTGTTGGCGTGAAAACCAAGAGTTGCCAACATAATTGCGACCTCCTCAGGGGTCAGTGGACACTTGCCAAGATCTCGTATTTCCCGCTTTGTGTATTGTTTATTCGGCACTCGACCTTGCCACATTAGTTGCCGATACTTGGCAAGAGCACGCCTTTCTGCTACTCCACCCCCAAAATCACAAGCCGAGTGGGCTGCCATATCCTGCTCAATTTAGGGATTGTCAGGAAAACTGTAAGGGCCATTACCAACTCAATGAAATATTCATTAGGTAGGCTGTACTGAGAATGTTATTACATAGATAGTATTAATACCGATAATGTGATGAATGAAGTCCATATAAAGGAATGCAAAAGAACATGCTCAAAAGCTGGAGTTAATTAACTGCACACCACACCCTTCAAGTACCTTATCAAAACGCAAATGTAGAGCTAAAAACTTAGCGGATGACTGGCGCTTGAAATCAAATGTTCCCTCGGGCAGCGCTAGGGGATCTTGAGAGTTTAAATGCAGACGCTGGATAATCAGATCTCCGAGGTTCTTGATCTTCGACACAAATCGTAGTGCTTCAAAGTTTACTCGACAACGAAGTTGCTGGATGCCCGTAGGGAGACCCTCAAACCCGAGCCTGTGGGTGAAGGGAGCAATTGCTGCTACACCGTTCCTGCATCCAATGCAAACAAGACAAGTGTCTTGATGATTAATTACGGGATCCGAACCAGCTGAGTGAAGACTGGGTCCCGTGAAAGTACCGTATTGAGCAAAATGTTCAAGCTTGCATTCTCAGGAGTTGTAAGCAGAACTTAAAAAGAGGTGTAGGGATAGTACATCGGCTGATACACACCGCAGTGTATTACGTACTTCTGTACCAGAAAGCAATCCCCTACCGTAGCAACGTTAGGTCTAAGGGGACATCGTATTTCAAGCAGGTACGTTTGGTGGCATAACAAAAACCCCGTTGGGAGTGTGACAACCGAGAGATTAGAGCTACATACGAAGAGTTACGGACAACTTACATTCGGAGCACAGGAAGAACTCTAGTAAGGTACCACATGTGTCCGGCCTGAGGAGGGGCATCCTTGATTCTCGTTAACCGAACACCTGTGGCGTAATATTCACGAGTGCTCCAACTAAGCTTTTCCGGCAGCTCCTTCACAATGTGTACATCATTCTTCAAGGAGTCGATGAAGTGATCTACATCAAATATGTCTGCAAACATGCTGCAAACAAATGACTGCCTTCTCTTCTCACTAGGATCTTTCCAGACATTTGTCCAAACATTAAGACAATGACGGTAGCTACTATCGGACTACTATACAGTCATTTGTATTGGGAGCTCAGCGCAAGTGTTGACCTTGAAATATCATTACAATAAGCCATACAACGATCACCATGCTTTTTGAACCACCAAGAATCAGCAAACTCATGTGCTATTCTATTTTCGGTCTGAGTTCGATCTTGCACCATTCGTTAAGACTCAAATCTCCTTCTCAATTTTCCTTCTCAATTTTCCTGTCCTGTGAGGACGTCCCTTTTCCAGATTGACGTTGGAGTCGTCCAACGGTTTTACTGGATTTTATACAAGATGTTGATGCTATCCATGTCTCCATGTGACTTCCCTCTACGATCCCTTCTTTCTTGCACTTCCAAATGGTTCACTCGGAGATATCTCAGCTGAGAACTGTGGAAGGAGAGAACAAAATTCAAACCTTGAGTCTCGCCACACAGGATTCATGTCGAGATGTGGAATGACAAGAGTGGCGTTCAGGATCTTCGCTATGGCGACAGCATCACAAACCTGATTAACGTCCACGCCGTCGTTGTTAGTGGTTCCAAGGGTAACAATTTGGAAAGCTCTAAAGAATACTATTCACAGATAAGTATGGAATGTGAAGCTCATACAAGTATCTTGCTGGCCATAGCAGCAAGGATTTTGAGCTGATAAAGCCAGACTGCATTCATGTGCCACTTAACAAAAGATACTAAGATGAAAATTTACCCCCATACGCTGCTGATTTAATCCTCCTTCCAAGAAAACTTGAAGGTAACCCTCCGACTTTTGTGGCAGAGCTGCACAAGGACTTATGCCATCAATACTCCTAGTGCCTACCATGATTCCTCTCCAAGGATGTTTGTAAAAGGAGCTCTATTCACTGGCCCTGCTCAATCGAAAAGAAACGTCGGTGATGTCCGGTGAACACTTGCAATGATACTGGCAAAGTGAGGGGAAATAGAGGACAAAAACGGGTGCGGCTGCCTACTTGATGAAGACGTGAGAGGTCTGGGGCACTTCTTCCATCCTTGGAAATCGAGAGGAACCCACAGGTCAACCGGCTCTGATTCCATCTGTTGATAAGGACACATTAATCTATGTATGAAAAATTATAATAGAATTACCAGCTTGGTTTCAGAAACACCTGTGCTGCGGCGGTTGCACAACTTACCAAACGTGCTCTGTTGATGCCCTGCACAAGGTGCGGATGCCTCGCTTTCGATACTTCCCATTCCTGCAAGACGACAGGATTGTCAATCTAACCAAAGCCAATATAAGTACGTCTGTAGAGATCAACTCAAAAATGAGTTAAGTGAATAGAATGAGATCGGGAAACTGGAACAGAAATCGCAAAGTGCCCTTTCTGAACATTGGATAAGCCAACGAATCTAACCAACCTTAACAAATTCCACTCACGTTTTGATGGTAGCAAACACGTAAGGTTCAACGTGAAGGTAAATCCTAATGATTGGTCCTGCAGGCTGGAGCTTGAGGGAGTTTGAAGATAACGAGCTTTAGTTTTATTGAGATAACTATGTGAAATGTCTCCGGACAAGTTCATCAATCTTGCAGTTCCTTTAAGTCTTCTCGGCCATCCGAAATGAACCTCGGTTTCTTCGGCCCATTTCGCTGGTAAACAATGACATGAAATAATATGACGACCTACAGACTAAGACTCCATGGCGTCAATTACGATATATTAGAGCCTCCATACATAAGTAGGTTCGAAAGAATCAATCAACTACGACGCGCTTGAGTATTAAATAAAAATATCAGTTGGGAAAAACGCTACAAAAATAACGTACACCAAAGAAAGTCGAACGCCAGCTATTAGGGTCGTGAACATAACTCCTCAATGCGGGCATCAAAACAGCTACAAATGCCATGGTGGTCACCACATTCCACACCAGTTTCGTCCAGAAGCTTCTTTTCCGCATTTCCATAACTAGAGACTCCAAAAAGGTTGTGGACACATCTGCAATATAGTAATATAGTTCCACTGTCAGAACACAACGGGAATGAAACTTTGATCTGATAGAACAATTCCATACTAGCTTTAAAGTCGTACGCCTTACCTCGAAACCCGCGGCGCATTGTTTCCTTCAATTCAATCCCCTATCGTGGAGCTGACAGAGGAGAAAAACGCGTCCTGGAAATGTATCATCTAGACTTGCTCATCATCCACAAGGTACAACCTCATTTGACAGAGGTCTAGTGCATATAACGACCAATTTCCCCCCGTTTTACTGTTCTGAACACGATTGCTAAGGATCTCTTACAACTTCTCCCTGATATTGCTGTTCGCTGCACCTCATAACGAAAACCCGCGTAATCTGGTTCCCTGCCACCTAAACGCTGTCTCTGTCAAGAAATGTCAATAAACTTCAACCAGATCTGCCAGTACCCAATCTACGGTAATGAGATAACGTAAATATACTGAACGACTTGCTCCTTTTATCTCGTCGATGACAATCCAGACTCTGGAGAAATCTCACGCAGCTCCTACAAGTTCTAGCTGTTCATGTAGTCCTCCTTGATAACCCTCGTGTCTTCCACGACATGCTCTATTAACTTCTGAGACCAGCGTAAGGGTCTAGACAGGCGCTCCTGCGGGATCTAAGCCCGGGGATCGTCTATCAGCAACTCATCGATAAATTAAACTCCTCGCCACAACTCGATACCGAAGAGCGCTGCGAGGCAAAGAACCTCTTCTCAAGCACCAGCTGCCAAAAGATCCATATGCTCACGCTACCTCACGGAAATTGATTCTGCAGAACACTGCAGCAAGAGGTAGCAACGAGATCGATGGTTGCTCGAGATCATGGGTCCACCAGAGACTCTCGATTCTTTGACACAGCTGCCACAACCAACAGCTTGTAACTCGTTCAAACCTGGTCGAAATTTTCAACGCCACAGACAACTTCAAACACGATGGGAGATTCAAACGCAAGCGGCAGACACAGTTCCAGATGGTCCGCACTTTCTCCTCCCATGACAGGAGGCGCGTGTTTCTGCGTTCCCGTGCTCGGGAATTTAGTTCGAGAACCTGTGAGATCTTCCCGGTTCTGGGTGCTTTCAGGTTTGAAGGATAGTTTCGGCGCGTTTTCGGGTTTTTAAGAACATTCTTCGAGCACCCTTGCTTTTTATTCCACAAGAATCGTCCCGATACCAGCAGCGTCTGAACTCTACCGGAACGAGCTGCACTATTTCCCGGGCAATTTGTTCCACTTGTACCCGAGGAATAAACTTGTCTGAGATCTGTTATCCATCGATGTCCAGCTTTCCGTCCATTTACTGCCTCGCTAGTTTGTCAAAACTCAAGACACGTCGGCGGATGTAAGATATTTCCGTCTATGAACGGAAAAGTTCTAAGACTGCTTTATGCCCCGACTGAAACAAGAGAACATACAGTAAAGACGCGGGATGATGGTCATAAGTGGAGGCAGTAGATTCATTTAGTCGATAAGATTGTTCTGTAATTCTTTCCTTGCTCTAACCACGAGTGAAGATGAATGAATATGTCCTTGTTATCAAACAGTTATATCAATAATTAATTACTGAGGCAAATTATAGAAAGAATGAGAATCGCCTCTAAAATATTGTAACAAACAACATTTTACGTACCAGATTCACAAAGATGTGACATTTCTAACAATAGATTCTGGAATCCATATTTAACTATAATGGTGTGCATGAGTGGATACTAGATTCAAATCATAGAGAACTCAGAAAGGTCCTTGTTGTGCTGGGCTCTGGTCGACTGACTATTTCCAACTACAAAATGTGAGCAATTGTAATGTGAGCACTTGTAAACGATAATGCTGTTTAACGTCCAATAGTGGTAGAGTAGCGAAGTACAAGAGAAGGTCACTACAGATTCGGAGTCACTATTTCAACTTATGCATTAGGATTTAGACCGATATCAAAAGGCTGTGTAATACTGGAAAACCTGCAATAAGAGAATGCCCATATATTGCAGGTTTTCCAGTAAGAAGAGAATGCCCCTGAATACATGTAATTTACGACATCTCGAATAGCCAGGAGTGCGAGACAAGACATTGAATCTATATTGATTTTACTGTCAAGCAAATCATGTACTGTTGTGACAACTTACAGCAAGGTCTTGTACAACGAGGCAGACGCTATCAGCTCCTGGATCAAAGTGCTCCGGAACTAATGTTTACATTAAATGGTCTGGAACGAATACTTACTCCTTCAGCGTTTGAGACCAGAACATAAGGCTCTGGATAATCGTGAAAGCTGCTAGGGAGCGGATGGGAGAACAAGAATTGCACAGATATGATAAGCGAATTCACCTGCCTCGGGAGGAAGCAGTGTTCTTTACCATATTTGGTTGTTGCGAGCATTTTCACACTCCGAAATGCACGACAATTTACATTTCGCATAATCTAATTTTCCACTCTGTACAGTATCTAGTGCAGATGATTATAAATTGTACACTTGCCAATTCACTTTACAGATAAAACTCAGCTTGTCGGTGGTAGACTGAGAAAGCAGCTATGTCATAGACCAGCGAGGGACAGTAAAGTGTATGGAGATTCTATCCTAAGGGGCATGGTATGAAGCCGAAGAGTAAAGTGTTCACTTGATAGTATCTTAAAGGCCTGGACAGTCTTCTATGTTACATCAGCGCTAAGATGGTTTAGCCTCATCCAGGCCCCTTTGAACCAGAGCAAGGACTTGTGAAGCCAATGTCTGAGAGAATCGAGTGGAGTATCTGTCGATGAAGCCGTCAATATCTACTGTTGCTAACGATTCGGAAGCTAGCGATACACCTGTTTGTGGCCTTGAGTAAGAGCCACCACCTCCTGGGAAGATTTGCAGCCAGGATTAGTACGGATCAATGTACGGATCAATGTACATGGAAATTTCATCGTATAATATATTTACAAGCCGCCAAAGAGAAAAGAGCCCCCCAGCTGGCCTATCTACAGTTCAGAACTTTCTGTGTGTATACTGAGACTCACCGTTCCCCGACGACCTCTGGTAAAAGAAACACTGATCCGAGTTCGTATCTCCTGACATCCCCATCTCTAATCTGCTGCTCAGCTCGACAGATGGTGAACCGTTTGATTCAAACAGAGCTGCTTCATGAACAAGCTTTTGAACCTTTTGAAGCGCCTTCGGTAGCAGCTTTTGAGATGTATTATCTACCTCATAGTCGAAGATGGAAGGCGTTTGCCCTGAACCAGTGCTCCGTACTTGCTCGTATAACATCGCTGCTCTATCAGCTGCCTCCACCAGTTCTTGTAATGCATTCTTATATTCGTCCAGAGGATTTGGCACTTGTTTACATCGAGGAAGGAAAATGGGCATAGCTGGCTCAGACATGGGTGAATCCACAGTTGCTTCTGATGGAGGGCAAGAAGGTCCGTTTTGCTCAACTTCCTGTTCAGAAATCTCTGATTTCACATGCCATCGTGTCAGTAATCAACTTGCGAACACGTCATGATAAATCTTCCGCCCTGACGTTTGTCAAACCCAACCAGAGGATACTGCCCATCAATGAAGTCACAGGAAATGCAAGAGAGTTAGGAGCACTCTCTACAAGACATCTAAGCATATCGGGAACAATATCAGAGGCGTACCTGAACCGCTGCCGATAGCAATTACTTCATCCTCGTGCTGTGTCAGGCTTATAGGAGAGAAGTCCCAACCGGCTCCTGTGCAGGTCACAGTCATTTCTACAATTTCCTCCTTTTGAGAACTACCGTGAAAAGTTGCTGCGCAGCTTTCTCCACTGCTCAAATCATCTTCTATAGAGAGAAAAGATAGGGATGTGGATTGTAGTGGCGAGCTTTCCAAGCCTGCTGAGGGTCGGGAACCACTGACATTATTTGGGACCAAAGTTTGAGAATCAGGTAAGGGTCCTCTTTCAGTAAGTGCAGAAGGTCTCACAGAAGCAGTAGGTTCAATTTCGTTACCATCCGTGTGCGGGCCAGGCATCCCTGATTGTCTTTCACTTATTAAAGAATTGGCTACAGTTTCCCCCTCCCTGAAGAGCCTTTCGGGAGCTTTCTTCTCAGCTTTCTTTGCTTTTTCCTCAACCCCTTCTTTACCACATTGTAACTTTCGAGGGGAATTGGGAACCTTGCAAAACTGTGCAAAACTGAATATGCTAGAAGTGGCATTAACATTATGAGATGAAGAAGAAATCAAAGGAGTTGTTCTGGAAGTTTCAGTGGATATCTCTCGTTCGTTATTGGAATCTTGAAGTACTAATGAAGGGCTTGCTGAGGGCATACAGTAGGGAGTATCTGAGGAGTGTGATATCTGGTCAGGTTGCCTTTCATCGCCAGCGGCTTTCCGGCAATCTAAAGGCTCTCCATCATGTGCGATTTCTGCCACCGCAATGCCCAAGTTGACGAGCCGCTCACGCATTCGTTGCACCTCTACTGCCATTTTGTCCTGGTTTCAAACAAGTAAATGTGCGGAAGTTTCAGTGAATGGGCCCTAAAACTTGGACTCACAGGGAGGACCATATTTTTTTGGTTGCTACGAGGAAGCTAGAAAAAGCTATATCCTAGCTATGCAGTCAATATTACCTGTCTCTCACGCAACTTCAATCGTTCTCTTTCAGCCGCGAGGAGGCGCCCGGGGTTGGTGTCCAACTCATCATCCTGCAAAAGAGTATTCGTGACATTGATAGTTCCTTGGAGCACCCCCGGTGATTTACTTGGAAATAGTGACACTCGCGGCAGAGTGGAGCTCCCATTGGCGAAGAATTTCGATGAGAAGCTTTTCCTTGCAGTTGTTGAAGGCTCAGTTTTCACCTGCCATTAACAGTGCTGATTATCAGAAGCTTTCCTTTCCGGCATTTACCCGAGCACATCCAGTCAAAGGAGGTCGTTGCTGAGTTGCAGGACAGTATGGAGACTCTCATTACAGGACAATGTCACTGCACTCACCAGCGTACTCATGGAGAGATCACCAAAATGCGAATGGAAAAGATCTGTGGTTGGACTTAAGGAATCATGATAATCGTCCATTCCCTCATCGTCATCCCTCGCTGATAATTTTCTTGGAGACGGGGCTTTGGAGTCGCCCTCCTCTTCAATCTGTCTGACAGACTCATGGGAGCAGATCGAAGAGCTTCGTGAAGCATCACAGGAACCTGATTCTTGGTGCCTTAAGACTGCAAAAACCTCTACATCTTCCTTGCTTGATAGGCAAACAGAACCTTCGACCGGTGACCTAACTTGTGGTGCATCGTAGTACACAATGTTATCAACTTCATTTCCTCCGTCAGATTGGTTAAGTTGAGGTCTCAGTGCCTCAACGGTAGCACTTTCCACTTCATTGTCTGGAAGGTACACCACAACCCCGTCTTCATCATCTCCAATTTTACAATGCTTCCTTCCATCTATCTCAGAAGAAGACTTGCCATGCGAGATAACCGGTATACTGATTGCGTCTCTTTCACTCTTCAGGCTTAAGACAAGTGGTTTGTGTGGATCCTTCCCTTCATCCTGTGTTTCTGTCATGGTAAGAAGCCGACCATGATTGGCAGGGGACTCGTCTTGAGGGAAGTCAAGCTCGTCAAAAAAGACGGTATGAACAGTTTTCCAGACGGTTTCCTTTCTGGATTATCATAACGATAACACAATGAACCATCAGTCTAAGAGATACTTCGCAGCAGTACGGCAGACAAAATGGGTTAACATTCAAGGCCAATAACGTCCACACGAATCGACAGAGTACTTAAATTGCTGCACGATGCAACTTTAGATACTCGATGGTCTTAGAGCAAACCCCAATTTTGTCATATGAAAAAGTAAACAGAAGAGTATCGTCACAGCAACTGTCAAAATTATAGAGTAACAAGCAAAACGTTACCTCGGAGGATCTGATGGACTAGTCTTTGAACTCGAATCGGATCGCTGAGAGTTCACACTGTCAGGCGTATTCTGGCTATTTGCTGCAGATATAGAACCTCCCTCCAGAGTGAACCGCCTCCGGGTTCCGAACTCACTAGGCCGAATAGTAGCTGGGGGCGTCAGCTCCTCCATGAATTCAGAAAACAGCTTATAGCCTCCTGTCCCGAGCCTCTAATGAAAAGAAAGCATCCAAACTACATCATGGTGAGCTCCTTATAATCTGTTTATGCAATTAGGGAGTTGCTCAGATCTTCCAAATGCAGAGGAAAACTACAGTTTAAGAACTTGTTCAGGGTTAAAAGAGCGCAAAGTTTCGCTCAGATAGAAAAGCGATACGGGTTAGAGATGTCAGTGTCAACTTACACGCATAAGGCTTAGCCCTATCACGCAGTCTGTGGAGTGTTCTTTCAGGTTGTTAACGGCATCATTTGGTAATGCAGAGAAGCCTTACCTCCGCCCATCGCGATTCAAAAGATGATTGGAATGGACTTTTCTCCTTCTCTTGCCCATTCTTTCCCCCACTCCCCGACTTTGGTTCATGCGAAACTTTGGCTTGTGCCCAAGGAGGCAGTCTCGAGACACTGAACTTAAATGTAGGTGTTTCATCTTCCGCGGTCTGTACGAGCCTCAAATCCTTTGCTGAGGCTCCTTCCACTTTGCCGTCGTCGACTTTGGCCTCAAAACTTATAGGGCCACTCTCGAGTGCAAAGTCTGCATCCAAACCATTTCCTTCTGCCCTCCGTTTCAAAAACTCATCTACCAAACCGGTCACAGACACAATTGACCCGGACAGCGCCGAACGTCGTAGGGGGTTTCTCGAGCTTCGAAGCATCATTGTCCTTGACTTTTGCGGGGAATTCAGCTCTGCTTGAGTCGCACAACGCTTCTTCATTGCTCGAGACATATTGACTGGGAGTTTCCAGACAAATATGCAGGCATCTCCACTAACCTGAATGAGTAGCATAAGCAGTTTCAGATGAATACAATACTTCGCAAAGAATCAAATTACATCTGACCATCAGTTCGGACGTTGGGAATTTGAACTGCAGCAATACCGACTTATATATACGTATGTGCTAATAGGTACATGTGCAAGTAGAACTTATAGAAAGTGACTAATCTTCCCTGTTTGCTTGTTACACCAATGGTGTTTGACCAGATAAACGAGAAGTAAGATTCCTTATTCAAACATTATGCTACGTATGATATATTCATACGTATCCAAGGGAGAAAGCATACCGAGACCAGTCGCCGACAATCCGGCATGAAAGTTACCCCTGTGATACCTTCAGCATGCCCTCCTGCCTGTGCTATGAGCTCACCGGTGGAAAATTCGTATATACGCAGGCATTTATCAGAATGAGAACACACAACGTATGCTCCGCTTGGATCAAATTGTACCTGTAGAGCACGACATCATTAGCTTTAGATTGATTGTCACTTATGACTCTAACCAGCTAGAACACTTCCTTTGTTTTGTCATTCCTCAGTTGATTGAAAGACTGCAGTCAGTCCATCTATCACAAAATGGTTGGGGTATCTTTTAATTAAACCAATAAACACAAGCTCTTTACTACATACATATATGTCTGAAGAGTTCCTCGCTTTCATATAAACGTGAAGAGTATCGTACCTTGATAGCTTCGCCGACATCACCCTCTGGTTTGAAACTTCGTACAGGCTTCCCTGATGCCAGATTCAAGACATTTAACTTTTTATCCTGAAATTTCGTCAACGGCTGAATGTGAACCTCCATTTATCGTTGAGGCGTTTTGGTTTAATTTAGTGTCATAGGCACATAGTTTAGACAAAGTACTCGTTATCTCTACCAGCTCCTCAAACTTAGAATTATCATCACATTGAAAGTAAAGAACTACCTGGGAGCGAGCAGCTCCAGATAGAGATACTGCAAGGGGCATGATTCAAGGTCGAACACAACCTCCAACCGAGGCCCGTTGCTCGTGTACAATATTATTTCTTGTTAACAAAGACAGGTTGTACCAACCTGACCAACTGTAACCAGAAATTTATTCGATGCATCTACATCCATGTCGTATATAGTCCCCCGTGGTGCAACTTCCTGGTGGTACCTTACGCTCTTACAACCAGTCATAGAGGACACAACGTTTCTGAAGACGACAGACCTGCAAAGCTCCAAAAGCCATCAATATCAATCCCAAAGCTCAAGTGCACATCCGAAGGGCGAAGAACCTTCAACAAGAGACCCATTTCGAGCATGACAGAAATGAACGATCCCAATGTTTCTCAGTTTTCTTTCCAACTTTGATCAAACAGAAGCTTTATCCTATGGTACACATTGAGCTATTTTGGGCATCACTACGCCATCATTTAGATTCTTTACACTGAGATAGTAAAAGAGTGTATACTTGTCTGCACTGCAGCTAAGCAGCTTTGATCCATTACACCCGAATTTGACCGCAGTAATAGATGCTGAGTGGTCATCCAGTGTCTCGATCACGTCATAATCTCTGCAGACGGTTAGAGCAACTTGTATCAAAGGTCATGGGTTTCAGCAGTACCAGGCCGGCAATATTCTCAAACCTCTGATAAATCTTGAAGGTATTCTAGGAAAAGAGTACCGCTCACTCCCAGTTCAGGAAACCTAAAAGGTAATCAGGCAAACTTGACTTCTAGATGGGCTAGCACTCATGAATATACATATTTAGAATCCGTTCTGCCCTCGAGATTGAACGTGAAACTCTTACCGCGTAACATCATATACGTGGATGAGCCTGTCTCTACCGCCTGAGGCAAGAAGAAATGGCGGCACAAAGTCCTTGTCGACTGCAGATACCTTATCCTCCATCATCGTTGTGAAACTTAAAGATACAATTTCTGCATCATGCGCTTCCTGCCCAGTTCCCAACAAGTGCCATCACAGTTGACCAACACCTGTCAAATATTTAGATCATCAGTGACCTATTACGTGCACCCTAATGAATAAATCCATTGCCCGAAGTATCCCTTGATCCTTATGCGACTTAGACCGTGGAGTAACAGGGATGATCATTACATCTCACAAGTTAGTGGATTTGAAGACATCTCGGTATGTATCGGCAACAGTCATGATATCTATCGCACAGGATGAAACTTATGGCTGTACCTGGAAACTTATCAGCTTCATGGTTTCTAAGTCAAAGATACGAAGATTTCCACTGCGATCCCCAGCTGCTAAGTGCAGACCATCCGGGCTTGGACAGATGGACCGAAAGCCTCGCGTTGTATCGACAAGTTCATCCTCTGACCCATTGATCGATTTATCATTCAATTCTGGAGAGGGATCTGCAAAAGAAGAGCAACAGAGACACCCCCATCAACCATCAGCATGAAGGTGTACCTTTGGACTTCCACAAGAGAAAACCTCTATCTAGTTGCCCTAGTCACAGTTCACTGTATGATTCCCTAGCATACATGCAGCAATGACTTGAAAACGTCCAAAGTTTCCAAACTAAAAAAAGCTTACAACTCCCGTCAGCAACTCGACAGACAGACATACCTAAGTACAAAACTCCTAACAGCTCCTTGCTGTATATATTCGAAGGTCTCCCAGTCGAAGGAGGAGAGGGAGAAGCAAGAGGTTCTGTCTCATCCTCATTGTTCATATTCCACAACCGTATGCTACCATCAGCCGAGCAGGTTGCAATTGCTCCCCCAGAACCGTCTTTCTCCGTTGTATCAGAATCAGTTGATTCCCACTGCCATGTTGGGAGGGTCTTCACATCCCAGATACACCCGCTGTGACTTAGAAAAGCTCGATACTTCCTGATCTGGCACCTCAAACACAGGAGACGTATGAGCATTGACAGGATTTAGCGCTTTAGTACGATTGGCTAGTGCATGTCATGTAAGCATTGTGAGTAAAGGGAATGTGTGCTTTCTTCCTCAACTGGATAGAATGGCTGAATACACATACGACAAGAGGCGTGAAGAGTAATGATTTGGAACTTAAGCACAAAGTAGTCCAATCTTTTAAGAAGCTATAAATCGAGTCTTTAAAGAGTGGTAGAGAGCTCTTCTGCCCGGAGCACGTTGAGCAAGCAAGGATCTTCAGTACAGTCAAACCGAAAAAGACTTGTCTCCTCATGTCTGAAACTAAAATTATCCAAAAATAAAGATTACTGCCTCTTCTAAAATAGATGCATTAGTACAAACCTTGGTAAAGCTTCGAACATCCCAAACGAAGAAGCTGTGGTCTCCATACACAACAGCTGCAATCAACACCTGAACGAGGTGAGTAATAGTCTATTGGGAAGGAAAAAATTGGACCAGATAAGTGCTCAATTAATACACCCACTCACCAAGTTTCTGACCCTCGTGTAGAAATTGACAAGCAACAGCATCTGGAAATTTTATTCCCGGTTGTAGACGCTGGCTCACAGCAAGAACCATGCCTGCATTGCCATCTGTCAACCCATGGAAACCGTAGGGAGCTGGTCTTGGCATAGTTGCGGCGTATGCAAGGCTTCCTTGCACGAACACTCTTACAATCCCTTCGCTACAAGCGCAGGCAATGTGGGTCTCCGAGACAGCCATGCCATATCCACGTCGAACCTACATAAAGATCAAGTAATCAGTCATGCATGAGGAAGGGGATCCTAGAAGCAGGTTCTTTTCGCAAGTTCAGGAAAGGAACAACTCCAAAAATCATGTATTCTGCCACGATCACAGACTCCGAGACAGAAACGCACCCTCAGATCGACCCATTTCTCCACAGCAACACCACAGTGAAGTAGACACAGGACACCTGCAGTATGCGAACGGGAGCACCAAAATGAGAATTGATTCTCGATTACTGGCATTTCTTCATGGGTCCGGGGTGACGCTTGTGTAGTTGCATATGGACACTTCACAAGCTATACTGGAACCTGAAGACTTTAAAAGTACGCATTTGGAGTTGGAAGTGACTGAAGTTACCAGCAGTAGTGAGAGCGTATAGCGGTTGTGTGTCGGAGGAGTTGCCACTGGTGTCATTTGAAGGACGAGCGCAGGAAATTGCAGCGAAAGAGCTTCTCATCTGACTACCCAGCTTGACTGGTCTTCCTTCCAGAGCTATTGTCCCCAGTCCACCAGTTGAACGGGCGCGTCCACCCTGGGCTTGACCTCCTATGGTCCAGTGCTTGAGATGCTTTGTTCCTCCAGTCACAAAGAAGCTACCATCAGATGAGAAATGGACTGAGCTTGTAAGCAGAGTGGCAGCCGTGGACCTTGTCTTGATTAGCAGCACTCCAGCTTTCCAGTCCCAGAGGGACAAAAAGCCGTCATGAGGGACACCAACCGACAGTAGATGTTTCCCTGCATACCAAAATATCATGGTTTAAGGATCAGCCCCTGGATGGACAACCAGCACAAAGTTGGCCCCCAAAAATGCAAAAGACACGGAAGTACACAAATATGAGCATTGATAACTCAAAGGTTAATAATGGGAACGCTGGATTATTCGTATCTGGTACACTAACCATTAGGAGAAAACTCGACGCAAGAAACTCCATATTTATGAGTCCGCAAATCGGTCAAGCATGCACCCGTTGCTGCCTCCCACACGATGACCGACGGCTGGTGGCCTGTCTGTGGATTTCAAAACGATTATTTAGGACAGGAGCTTCTGAACACCAGGTCGCAGAGACGAAATCGCATGAACTGAGAACTAGTGATTCGAATTCCAAACGGACGCCAGACCAATAATTGCGAGGAAACGTCACAATTTAAGCACAGTCGTATAACTGTGCTGTTCATGGACCGAATTACGAAGTCTAAATAAGCGCATCGCATGGTTGGCATTGCAACATTTTAGGCTTCATGAAGACATGCTTGAATCATCAGATTCCCTGGAAGTGTATGCGCGAGAAAGATGGGCTGAATCCCCTAGAACTATGCGAGCAATACCTCTCCAGCGGCAATCTGCTTTCCTCCGGCATAGGAGTACGCCACGCACGAGAATGCTTTGTGGGTTTTAGGGGAAGTTAAATATCTCGTCTGACAATTGCTCTTCACATTGTAGACAACCACAACACAGCCAGCTAGATACGCTATGTCCCCTGTTGTCGGATTACTTGCTAAACCATTCGCGTTGCTTGTCGTAAGGCCTATGACTCTTTCCAGCTCAAGCTGCAGTACGGATCCAGTTAGAAGAAGCTTGTCAGTTCCCCCACAAAAAAATTTCTGGGAAGAAGATTACAAGCTGTGCGATACCTGTGATCTAGAGTACGAGAATGACTGTCCAGGTCCGGAAAATGTAAAATCGGGCTGTAAGTTTCGCTCTCCGTAACATAAAAATTCAATCAAATGCAGAGGGCTCCGCTTGTGGCCACGTTGAGCGTACTAACCTTACTGGCCTCTGGCTTCCGAGATTTCCTCCTGACTAACCTCATGCTGCACTTCACAAAAGCTGTCCAGCACAATCTCCGTTGTGTATTGGGTTGTTACACCGTAAGGTAGACCTGCAGTGATCACGAGATTATTGAACCTGCAATGATCGCATAATCATTCATGTCGCAGGAGATGATTCGTAGATGAATTGGAAGTTTCTAAAGGAATAAACTCTAACTTGATATGTTTCGCACCTCGGCGAATTGAAACGCACTAAAACATAGAAACTTTGAAGATGCTCCAAGACCGTGGTAATTATGATCAGCTACTTCAAATATGATGTAAGTGCAATGATATGTGGGAGTCGTTCCAAAGACGGGGATTCCACACCCCCGGATGACAGACAGACTCAAACAAATACATACACAAATCAATGCAGGTGTCCTGCATGTTATATAAACCACAGGAATCAGAAAGCTGGTTTGAGATTCAAGTCTACTTCCAAGAGTTGACCACTGTTTTGTATCGTGCTTTATCAGGATTGCTAAACTGAGTTTCGTGGGGTGGAAAACAGCTAAATGTCGTCTGTACATCAAAAATTCCACCCAAAAGAGCTAATACTAGTCCAAAATCCTGCCGAAACGAGCATTGAATGGTGTAGGGGAACAGCCTAGATGAAGAAACGCGCAAGGAGGAAATAAAAGTCGTCACTTATCTTCTCCGAGAGCAAGAACATGAGCGAATGATCGAACAGAAATGAAAGGCAAGGCCTTTGCTGGAGCGGCTTGCTATCCGTGGAGCTAGAAAACTCAACATAAAGGTAATGCCAGACAACGAGAGAGACAGGGGAACCCTTAAAGAATTAAGAGCACTCGTTCACGTACGAACTCACAGTACTGAAACGAGGCAGTTACCTGATAGTGTGAAGTTTACAACGACCCTGTCCGCCTTTTTCAACCTATCTCCTGGATTTACGTCATAAGTGAACAAAACGGTCCCTAGTCACTTTCGAAGACGAATTTCATCACACATCATCCAAAACAAGTTACAATCCTTCAGGCGGCAATTCATATGTGACTTGACTAAAAGCCGAAAACATTCCCCAAAGGCAACGTACTTCTCCTTCCGACCTCCCCGAAATCTGCAACGTGAAGCACAGAGGTAGGGGAAGAGCTCAGTCCTAAACTGCAAACAGCTATCTCGACGTTGAGACAGGGCAATCTATGAGTCGTGCAAGATAGACTGGCAGAATTTGAAAAAACCGCAGGTGGTCTCCTTCGACGTATGGGAGAAACTCTGAGGGTCTCACGTCTGCAGTACAATCTGCAATGAAAGCATGATGGGGGGGTTCCCGCTGGGATTCAAAAACTCAGGACCGGCTACTGTAACGGAGTTAGGCACAACGGGGTGGACAACTACATTGCAGTTCTGGTGTGGTACCAAGTTGGCGAACGAATCGATTCCCCGTTAACCTTGGTAACAGAATTACGTCGTGACCGACTGGAGCAGTACACCAATCGTCAGCCCACGAATCGTGCATTACCTTCGCAGATCTCTAGAGAATTTAGCACAAATCCGTACAACTTTTAGTGAGTACCCACAACCCCTTGGGGGTTTCAGTTCATCAATACAGTTTTTAAATTGAAATGAAGTATATCGGGTAAGTTTCATGAGACATCGCAGTAAGAGTCAAACATGTCAGAAGCACTGAAGACACAAATCATATTCAAATCATAACGTGGATACAAGATTTTCCCATTAGTCAATTAATAAATATTTAGGAGGATTTCCAGAACCTATAAAACTTGACGGGCCGCGGTTTAAAGTTAGCATAAATAAATAGGGGTTTCGAATTCCAAATTTCCCAAATTATATGTGTAGAGCTTCGAACTCCACAAAATATTATACAAGTTGTAAGACAAGATGATCCCAATAATGAAATGTCAAGTGTAGATTTGTATAGGTACCAAAAAGTATTTAACAACCAGAAGGGGTTGAGTTTTACATTGACAAATCCGTTATGATTCATTTTGCCTCTAGTTTATTAAGATGCGGGACTTAATTATTTAATTATCCGAGACTTAATAAGAGATTCAACTTGTAGTTAATTCTATCCACCCATATTATGCTAACCATCCATATCAAGTCAAATAGAAACAAGAGAGGGAGTTGTAATGAAAAACATGTTAAATTTGAAAAATTGTCTCCTGCTCACATTTCTTTGTGCTCATCTCGCGGGTTAGAAGCATTAAACATGTCAAGCGGGTTAGAATGGTTCAAAATGATACCCTATGAATTGGAAAATTTTGTCATTCGTTGAAGGTGTTAAAATTGGTGAGTAAACACGTCGCCTATGGCATTAAAAATCCCGACACAAGATAGTATTAGAGGTCGCAAGAGCAAATTGAAATCAAAATCTAGATTTGCTTCTTATGCCTTTGAAATTGGATGAAACTAAGATTCCTTTGTCCACCTCTGCTTTGCCATATGAATTTTCTCCACTCCCTCATCTCTCCGTCTGATTTCAAGAATTGCTTGAGAAGATAGTTACGTTTGCCCCACTTCCATATTCAAACGCAACAAGCAAAGGATCAAAGGGTGTTTTTGTTCAAGCACATGGCAAGAGTGGGTCATGGGTTACAATCCACACATCAAAGGAGCAGTAGCTTGGGAAAAACAACAAAAGGCAAAGATGACCAATTTAGAATAGTGTAACAATATGGAGTTTAGCGACAAAGTTAGTCGGGCTTACGAAGTAGCACATAAGACAAATTAGCCTAGAATGTTATGGAAGTATCTAGGAAGTTTCTTGTGAAGCTTCCTAGCTAGCTTAGCTTGCATCTCAAGTAAGTAGCTTCTAGAAGCTTCCAACTAGCTTGGCTTGTACGCCAAGTAGGCGGCTTCTAGAAGGAAGCTTCTTGAAAAGCTTCCTAATTAACTTGGCTTGCACTCTAAGAAAGCGGCTTGAGGAAGCTTATTGAGAAGCTTCTCAAGTGCCTTGTATGCGACCTATAAATACCAAAGCCAAAACTCATGCTAGGCATTTGAAGTTTTCCCACATTCAAGCGTCCCAATGTGAGTTTCCATTCTCTTATTTCTCTCCTCGGTCTCGGTCTTTTACATTGGTATCAGAGCAGGAATGGGATGGATGGAATTTATGGACCACCAAATCCACTTCCGCCAAACCATTGGGATTTTCATATCCAGATATTACCCAAGCACCACTTCACACAATTCATCATCTCATGCTTTGGGCAAGATTTTTGACATATGATCATAGTGTATGAGGAACCCTTGATACTTCCGGTTGTCACTTATGGAGAAAGGTGGACATGTTGTATCTATGTGTTAATCAATTAGATAAATTGGGAGTAATAGGATAGAGTAGTAGCTATGGCAGCAATATCGGACATTATCCTTGCAATGTAGCTACAAATTGAGCACCTTACTCGATTGTTGGATGAACAAGACCAACAACAACAAGAACATATAGAGAGAGCGCAAGTCTAAGATGTAGAAGATTGTATTTGATTTCCAAAACCCAAGCTATTTGAAGGCAAGAATCTTTTGGGCACAATGGAGAATTTTGTGTTTGATTGCAAACGTTACTTTGAAACCACCAATCTTCAAGATGAATGGAAACAGATTCTCTTGGCTTCTAGCCAATTCGATAGTGTGCCAAAACTTTGGTGGTGATTTCGAGTGGAGCGAGCTGAATGACAGATTGTTGCACCAATCTTGACATGGATAGAATTCAAGGATACAATACTTGGTCAATTTCAAACTATAAATGCCACCCGAGCCGCACGGGATAAATTGGCAAAGTTGAAGAAGATTGGCTTAGTAAGAGGCTACATCACACAATTTCAGAACATCATCATACAAATTCCAAATATACAAGAAGGAGAAGTTCTAGATCGATTTGTGTGGGACTTGAAGTCACAAACCAAATTGGAGGTGACCATGCAAGAACCACAAAACATATAAGAAGCCATGCAATTGGCTTAGCACTTTGATTCCTTGGTTGCAACAACTTGGTTTCGACCTTGACTTAAACCAAGCTTACCAGTACAATACGCACGGGTGGAAGAACTAGCACCAATGGAAATTGATGCTATCCAACAGAGGCCACTTGGTACAATAGATAGAGAAAGATTACGACAAAATTGAGGTTGTTTTATTGTCGCCAAGTTGGACATCACATTGCTAAATGTCCACTTATGAATAGGCGACCTTGACAAGTTGCCTAGATGGAGTTTGTGGAACCGAATGATCAAGGAAACAAAGAATCCTAGTAGGAGATTTTGAGTCACCTATTGGGAGCTTGATAAGTTCCAATGGGATTGAAGGCTCGACCTATGCAAGTTTGTTTCACTTGCAAGGTACAATATCTAATTAGGGCTGTATGATTTTGGTTGATTTTGGAAGTTTAGAGAATTGCATGTCTATGCAAGTAGCAAAGGAAGTGGGTATCCCTATCAAGCTAGTGATTGGAAGTAGTTTGATGATGGCGGATGGTAGAAAAGGTTTTGCATTCCGCACCTCGCATTCTATTATCTTCAAAATTGAGAAGGAGTATTGGGAGTGTATGAGGTTTGTAGTGGCACCTCTACACGATGATATCATTTTGGGTCTACTTTGGCTTGAACGTCATGAGGTTCAATTTGATTGGACCCGACACCAAATTCAAGTACAACACTAAGGTAGGAATTTCCGATTAGGTTGTCTAGCACCTCTAAGTAAGACACCTAAGAATAGTCGGTCCCAAGATGGGAAGATTGTCGAGAAGGTAACCATAGAGCAAACCTTGAAGGAAGTGGAGTCCCAAGATGGGAATTTTGCCAAGAAGGCAACCATAGAGCAAGCTTGGAAGAGAGATGAGTCCCTAGAAGGGAAGTTGGTTAGTAAAGCAGCCATAGAGCAAGCTTTGGAGGAAGATAAGTCTGTATTCATAGTGTGGATCAACCGATTGCACAAGAACAATCGGAGGAGGGCCAAGAACCTCATCAAGCAATGGTTGATTAGATAGTTCAGGAGTTTGCAAACGTGTTTCCGGATGATCTGCCAAAGGGATTACCCTTTGATTGAGGTATGCACTTCAAGATCAAGTTATTGCCAGGAAGTACTCTAGTGAGTAGACCAATCTATCTTCTCTCACCAAAGGAGTTGGAGGAGTTGCGAACAACACTTATAGAATTGTTGGAGAAGGACTTCATATAACATAGTACCTTTCCTTGGGGAGTCTTGGTACTATTTGTTCCAAAGAAGGATGGAAGACTTTGTTTTTGTATTGATTATTGTGGGCTTAATAAGCAAACCGTGAAGAATGCATATCCCTTGCCTCGGATTGATGACTTGCTTGATCAACTAAGTAGAACACACTACTTTTCCAAGTTGGATCTTCACAGCGGCTATTGGCAAATTCTTATTGATAGAGAGGATGTGCAAAAGAATGCCTTTCATACAAGGTATGGGTATTTTGAGTGGAGAATTCTACCTTTCGGACTCACTAATGCTCTAGCAATCTTCATGGATCATTTGCATTGGGTGTTGGATGGACTATTTGATTGGTCTGTGGTGGTGTTCTTGGATGATATCTTAATTTATAGTAAGATAGAGGCAGAACATGTGAATCATATGCGAGAAGTCCTAAGACGACTATGACTATAGAAATTTTACTACAAGAAGTCAAAGTGTGCCTTTTGGCAAAAAGAGGTTACCTTCTTGGGTCATAAGATCTCATTAGAGGAGATCAAGATGGAAGAAGAGAAAATCAAGGCCATTACTGATTGGCCTACCCTAAAGGATGCTACAAAAATATAGGCATTCAAGGGATTGGCCAGTTTTTACTGATGGTTCGTCCATTATTATGCTCATGTGACTACACTATTGACTGACCTCTTGGGAAAGAACTCAAGCTTCCGATGGACCACCAAGCATGAAGAAGCATTCCAAAAGTTAAAGCATATGGTGTCTTCAAGACCCATTCTTCAACCATATGATCCTCAACTACCCCGTGTGGTTGATTTTGATGCTTCTAACTTTGCAATTGGAGTTGGGCTACAACAAGAATTCCCAGATGGACTCCATCCCATTGCGTTTGTGTCTTGCCAACTCAATATGGCTGAACAAAACTACTTTGCTCAAGATCAAGAACAACTTGTAATTGTATACGCCACCAAGGTATGGAGGCATTACCTCTTGGGGAAACAAGTGATCATGCAAATTGATCACAAACTATTGTTGCAGACCTTACACTTAGAACACATGAAGAGTCAAAATCATCAATGGGAGGAACAACTCCAACTCTATGACATCAAAATTGAGTACAAACTAGGTCGGTTCCATGTCATCCCTGATGCTTTATCACGACAACCTGATTTGAGGTCTCTTCCTCTCATCACAATGGCAATTTCAATAGTGTCAATTGACTCCAAGGTCCAAAACAAGTTTCAGTCAGCTCTACACCAAGATCTCTTCTTCCAAATGGTACATGGTCGCCTTACGGCATGCAATAAGGAGTACAACACCTTTTCCATCAAGGAGATCCTTTTATTCTATGCGGACCGGATCTATGTTCCAACTAAAGGTGATCTTTGACTTGTGCACCTTCAAGAAGCCCATGATATACCCATCGTTGGTCACATGGGTGTGGACAAGATCTTGGGTACCCTCCAATGTCAATGGTGGTGGTCGAACATGATGCAGGATGTTTGAGAATTTATCCAATTGTGTGAGAGTTGCCAACGTAACAAGGCCAGCAACCAAAAGCCAAGTGGACACCTTCAACCACTCGCCATTCCATCCGCTTACTGGGAGCATGTGAGCTTGGATCTCATCACATCCTTGCCAAAGACAAAACAAAGACACACTGCAATCATGGTGTTTGTGGATAAGCTTAGTAAGCAAATCCACTTGGCGCCAACCTATGATACCGTGGATGTTCCAACCTTAGTGCAAATCTACTTTGACAATGTCTTCAAGCATCATGGGATGCCATGTGTACTCATCTCCAACCGTGATCCTTGATTTACCGAGAAGTTTTGGCAAGCACTCTTCCAAATACTTGGCACCAAGCTTGCTTTGTCCATGGCCTATCATCCTCAAACTAATAGACAAACCAAACATGAAAATCATACATTGGAGGATATGTTACGTGCTTTTGTCAATGTCCACCATACCAATTGGGATGAATGTCTTGTAGCTACAGAATTTGCCTACAACAATTCCAAACAAGCAAGCACCGGATTTTCTCCTTTCTTTCTCAATTTTGGCCAAGATCCGCTTGTTTTAGATTCTCTTCTTGCTCCCCCTCCATCTCAAGTTCCTCATACTTCTACATTCTTGACCACCCAATCTCTCCAACAAGCCAAATCTCACCTCCTTGTTGCTCAAAATTGCCAAAAACAATATGCGGACCACCATCATTGTGATCTCACCTTTCAAGTTGGTGATAAAGTCATGCTATCCTCTAGTAACATCCCTCTCCCACTTGATACCCAAGTTCATAAACTTGCTTCTAATTTGATAGGACCCTTTGATATCACCCAAATTGTCTCTCTTGTTGCTTATCGACTTGCCTTGCCTTGTCACATGCGTATCCATCCTGTCTTTCATGTTTCCAAGTTGAACCCTTTGTTCCTAACCCCTCTTCCTCTGCCTCTCAAGTCCAACCTCTCTCTCTCTTTTTGTCCTTATCAATGATCATGAGGAGTACGAAGTTCGTTGTATCCTTGCGTGTCGGCATATTCAACAAGGTCGTCGCCAACATATGGAGTACAAGGTCCTTTGGAAAGGGTATCCCCTTCATGATGCCACATAGGAACCTCTTTCTTGCCTCAAGAATGCACAAACGGCCATCCAAGAATTTGAAGCTTCAATGGCGACGGGGATGTCACCAACTAGCGGTGGGAGAATATATAACAAAATGGAGTTTAGCAACAAAGTTAGTTGGGCTTACGAAGTAGCACATAAAACAAATTAGCCAAGAATATTATAAAAGTATCTAGGAAGCTTCTTGGGAAGCTTCCCGGCTAGCTTAGCTTGCATCTCAAGTAAGAAGCTTCAGAAGGAAGCTTCTAGAAGCTTCCAACTAGCTTAGCTTGCATCTCAAGTAAGAAGCTTCAGAAGGAAGCTTCTAGAAGCCTCCAACTAGCTTAGCTTGCACACCAAGTAGGCGGCTTCTAGAAGGAAGCTTCATGAGAAGCTTCTCAAGGACCTTATATGCTACCTATAAATACCAAAGCCAAAGCTCATGCTAGGCATTTGGATTTTTCTCACATTCAAGTGTCCCAATGTGAGTTTCCATTCTCCTATTTCTCTCTTTGATCTCGGTCTTTTACAGATAGCTTGTGACCACTACTTGCAAATACTCAATTATTTGGAAGATCTAGAGCACTTTAGTCAGATCTATGGAAGAAGTAGTACAAAACCAGTCCAAAAAGCACCACATTTAGCTACATGGCCACTTGCTTGGTTTGGCACAAGAGAAAATTTCCACTCTCTATGAACATTGATTGGCTTTACAAAAAATGGGCATGATACTTGATATCATACAAAGATACTCAAGAATGGAAAAGAAATTGCACCAAGGAGGGCCTCATTGATAGGGACTAGAAATGAGGATGGAGAACAATCATCTTTGTCCATTTCTTTTAAAAAATAGATTTAATGTTTGGAGGTAGAGCCAATATATCTCCCCTACATTGGTTAGTATTGGTTGTATTGAGGAAGAAGTGTGGTTCATGGATAGAACATCCCCTGTAGAGCAACGCCAAAGGTGGCAAACAAAGAGATAGAAGAAAATCCTCTTGAAGAGTCAATTCGGGTTAGCATCCCGAGCACCCAAATGCACTTGGATGATTTTGTAAATTGCATGTGTAAATTTGGAAATTGTGAATATGGATCATTGGGAGTTATAGACAAGGATGATAGTCTATGCTTGACGGAAGAAAAAGCCACCTCCAAGATAAAACTCAAAAGAAGAAACACAAAGCTTCACACTATAACTTTGATGCCCCAAAGGAGCACCTTGTCTTTATTATATAGCAAAGATGATTCTTTCATAAGAAGCTCCACCCTTGAATCAAATATATGGTTTGGTGACATGTCATCAAGCTCTATCCTTTGATTAGTTGCATGCATGAGTGACATGTCAATTTTGGTTCTATTTGGTTGGTCAAACAAGCTTTGATCAAAGGGAATCTTTAAGGAATCTTCTTGTTAGAATTTTAGAATCACATGGCTGAGGTACCATTAGAAAGCTCTTTATGAGACAAATACGGAGAAGGAAGGCCAGCCTTATTTTTGTTGAGGGGACATTTGTACATTTTCAAAGGCCTAATTCATCCGTTTAGGCCTCTAAACTTAGCTTTGAAGTTTTCATGCTATTTTTGGCTTCTACCTTATTAGTAGAAATACTCTTTTGGTGATACTTCTATTTGATCTATTTAATCTATCATTTAGAAAGTCCTAGATGTTACCAAGCCAATTTTCACATCTAGATGATATGTTTGGCTATTGGTATTACACAAAGAGAATCAAAGAGAAGATGAGAGTCAAGAATTTCATAAGGAGGAGCCAATTAGAGATGCATCCACGGAGCAAGAGGAAGGAGAGAATGTAGAATGAACATCTAATAGGAAGGAAGTTGACTCTCAAAAGAGAAAAAGGAATTGAGAAGCTTCTAGAATGACATTTGTTTTTACACTTGCTCTAGCTTCATTGTTGCAAGATCTAGCTATTCCAACAAATGGAGAATTGAATCAATAAAAACCAAGGATAGATGTAAAATAGCATAAATGGAAGTTTTTAAAGTGGAAAATCTCAAGAAACACAAGACAAGAAGTAGAGTCTAAGAAGATCTTAAAGGCAGAGGAAATCAAGTCCAAAGCCTTAAAGTTCAAAATCAAGAAGAGTGAGGCCAAATCAAAAAGCTTTTATGCCATAACACTTGAACTAGCTCATGTAGAAAAATCTCTAGAGGAGATCAAATGTATTATTACCATGTTATCCACTATAGATTTAGAAAATTATCATGGCTCTAGTAGTAGTTATAGTGTGGACCCCAAGTTCCCTATACCCAATTATACTCCCGATTCAGCTCATTGTGCTAGGATGAAAAAAATAGAAGAATATTCAAGAGCTGGAAAGTATAGGTAGGAGCCCAAATATGTTCACCTTGTGCTTGTTGGAATAAGAGTGAGGAATAGGCAAGAGTTGGAGGATTTAGTAAAGAGCTCTAGTATGCTCAAGGATCTCCCAAATGTAAACTTATTTTATATATAAACTCTACTAATTTGTGCGGTGTATCCAAGATACCACATGTTTCCTCCTTGGAAATGATAATTTTCATGTGAATCATTAGTTAGTTCTTTTGTTGCAAATTCACCCATTTGTACATGCATACATATTAAATTATGATATGAGAGCTTCAAAACATGATAATTGTGCAATTCACCCATGCAAAACACATTTGATTTCCAAAGCAACCTTCTTGTACCAATTTAAGCTATAAAAATATATACTACCAAACTACCAAAGGCACCCTTGTTTGAAACTCATGTGCAATGATTTTTTAGATCTTGTCATTTAATACACAAAGCTCTATTTTTTGTGTGCTACTTACCTGAAATTGGTTTGCACAAATAGGTCAATATGCACAAACCATGCATGTATTTACAAACACTACACCATTTGCACAGTCCACATCCCACTTTTTTGCATGTGAGGATGCTCTACACTATTGATCTTAGAGTTGATTAGACAAATATAAAGCATAATGGATTGCTCTACACAATTTCAAATCAATAGTGTACATCAAAGCTCAATGGTTAAAAAATCTATATTGCAAGTATAAAAGAGAAATACCTAAACAAGAAGAGTATATATGATATACAAAAAAGATAAACTGAAAATTGTGCATAATATAAAATTCACTACAGGCTAGCCTAAGGTCTATGGTGCATATCTTTTTATGGCATCATGTAATTGCCAATATAAGGTAGGTTTAATAAAAAGAAGGACTATAGCACCACATCCATCTTTCCTCATAAGCATGCATTAAAGGCTCATCAAATGCTTGCCCTGAAAATAAGAGTTAGAAATATAATCCCTCAATCTACCATTGTTCTACTCTTCCTCTAAGAACCTAATGGCAAGACTCATGGAAGCACTAAATCTATATAGAAGAGATACAAGGAGCTAAAATAATGAGGTGTACAAAGTACTATAGGTATCTCTTGGCAAAAACTATGGAGGATGTTTAGCTCCATGGGGATGATTCTTGGAATAAGGATGAGCATTGCTATCCACAAATAATATATCTTGGATAGATAAACCTAAAGAGGTAAAAGTACTATATTGTAACAATATGGAGTTTAGCGACAAAGTTAGTAGGGCTAACAAAGTAGCAAATAAGAAAAATTAGCCTAGAATATTCTAGAAGTATTTAGGAAGCTTCTTGGGAAGCTTTCTGGCTAGCTTAACTTGCACCTCAAGTAAGTAGCTTCTAGAAGGAAGATTCTAGAAGTTTCCAACTACCTTAACTTGCACACCAAGTAGGCGGTTTCTAGAAGGTAGCTTCTTGAGAAGGTTCTTTGTTAACTTGGCTTGCACTCTAAGAAAGTGGCTTGAGGAAACTTCTTGAGAAGCTTCTCAAGGGCCTTGTATGCTACCTATAAATACCAAAGCCAAAGCTCATGCTAAACATTTAAAATTTTCCCTCATTCAAGTGTCCCAATGTGAGCTTCCATTCTCCTATTTCTCTCCTTGGTCTTGGTCTTTTACATATATGATCTAACCATAAAACCTCTATATTCATCAAAATATTCATTTGTCTCAATGAGGCATGCCATCAAATATGAACCGGTGTGAACTACCATTAGGTGATCAAGCTCCCACATATAATGCAATAGGATCTCCATGTCCCGCTTTTGATCATTGGTCCATATGGTCGCCTCAAAGAGTGTGAGATAATACTCCATAAACTCTCTAATTTTGGGCTATGGAATATACCATGAAGTTTTGCTTGTGGTAAATTTACACCATCCTCTCCTGATGGTCTTGGAACACCACTATAAGAAATGAGGTCTACTAGGATCTCTCTTAATTGCTATACAACTCAAATATAACACTATAACGTTCCTTCTCAAATAACTGTGGAAAATGATACAAGGAATGAATAATCTAGATAAACCCATTTGCTCTCTCAAACAAGTGAGTCTTCATACCTCATCACTCAAAGATGCCTTTTGCTCTTAAAGCCACAAGCACTTGTGGTAAGTACCCAAAAAACTTGAAGGGGATACAAGGTCTCCAACATATAATATCCTCTCCCAAACACAAATAAAGCTTCTGTCTTGGACCACCTACAAGAGTCAATAAAGTCTAATTAGATTTAGTAGCTTGCAAAGACAATGCTGTCCCATCTGATGGAGTAGTAGCATCTCTAGCATGATGCACTCCAAATGAAGAACATGAAGTCTATGGTGGTGGTGGTATAGTTGCAGTAAGGGTTCTATCTATGGCAAGATCTCTAAACCTACTATGAGTTTGAGTCCCTATATGTGCTAACAAAGCCTCTCCCAAGGTCCGAGTTCCCATATCAACTAAACTAGCCTCCCTTTGGGCCCCTATTGCACCATAGGAATCATCACCGTGATCTGTCTAAGTCTCTACCTCCTTTGGGAGAAACCCCCAAGGATATTATAACATCTTTGCTTCTAACCACTCTTTAACCTCTTGGTTAGCATCCTCATATGCTACCCTAAGAGTACTAGATGAGTCCTCACCTCATGTACTCCCCTCTAGATCTTCTCCAATAGTTCCATAGTATAGAGAACTCTCACATATACCATATCTCTTGAACTTGAGATCCTTTTTCTCTCTCCTTGTTATCTCTCATGAGTCCTTCCAACTTAGTAAGCCTCTCCACTTGTGCTCTCACATCTACCTCTATCTCCTTTATAGCTATAACTAGCTCTCCTAACCACTACAATAAGAAAAAGTGGGGGTTTGAAGTAAACCCAAGGTCGACCTTGGGTCAAGATCAAAGGAGGTCAAAGATGAAGACAAAGACAAAGAAGAAGAAGGTAAGACTTTGTATTGGGCGGCATGATCTGACCCAAAGAACCTGTAACAAACTTCTTTGGAGTCGGCCTAATCAAGAAAGTACGTGAGAAGGAAGTAATGACCTCGGGATCAAGAAGTTCTTGATAGTGACAAGAAACAACTTCACCAAATAGGAGATTGGAGAGGAGAAGCAACTAAAGAATGACCAATCGGGGCAGGACTATAAATTTACAAGTTGCACAAGGAAGTAGAACAATGTCCAGTTGCTACCCGGTGCTTATTCAGAGTCAATCCGAAGGAATGCAAATTGTAAATCTGCAAGAAGAGGAGTAGGTTAGGATCTCGGGAACAATCTTCCACAAGAAGAAGGTTAGGAAACACACTATGACCCCAAAAGTGAGTAATCATAGTGCGGTGAAGGGGCTTGCAATTTTTCAGTTAGAAGTAGTAGCGCAGATTAAAGTCTTGATGAGACTTTGTATCACATTCTTGGCCTGGAACTGGAACTTCAGTTTTCCAAGTTTCATGGTAGAAATTGCAACAAGCAATTGCAAGGATGGACCAAAGCACAAGGGGAAGAGAGGAAATCCAGCTTGATGGATGGAGTTGGACTAGAGAGTAGTTTTGGGAAGAGGAGCATGAGAGATAGGAGGTACCACCTTCTATCAAAAGTGTGATGCTTCAAAAGAAACTACCTAAGTGAGGAATTTGTTCAATCACTCTTGCACAAGAATGGGTATAAGGTGGATAGTTATAGAGACCTTGAGTAGAGAGGATAGTAAGCACAATGATTGTGATGTTCAAGCCAAAGCAAACCACCTATGTTACTATGCAACAAGCGGTGTTCTTTCACCAAATGTTTGTGGGAGAGGAAGTAGATTGGGCAAAATATCTACATCAAAGAGTGGGAGAGATGATTTTGGGGTGGAGAATGGACATGCCACCGCATTGTTTTGTGCCTTTCATAGTGCACTTGCTGACCTTGGAAGAGAGAAATTGAATGCGCTTGCACTTTCATCCGGATTTGTAGAAGGAGGCAGATGTAGATGAGCTATTATATGGAGAGAGTGCAAGATGGGGATGAGTATTATAAGAAGAGTGGGAAGGAGAAAATTGAAGCAATTGAACTTCAAAGGGCTAGAAAGAGAGCCAAGCCCGAGAGTCATGTTGCGACTATCCAGCTTCCAAAAATGCCAAAGCTTAACCCAATGGCGGTGATGGTGAAAACCAAGAAAGCCACGCCAAAATCAGACGGAGAGTCGGAAGGAGAAACTGGATCAAAAGAAGAAGTGTTGAGAGAAGAAGAGGAGTTCATGCTACAAAGTGAAGAATCATGAAGTGACAGTGACGGTGAGGCGGAGGTCTAGCAAACATGAAGGCCGATGGCGGAGGTAGGAAAGCCAAGTCCCAAAGTTTCTACTCTTGAACAGGGCAATGAGAGGAAGAAAGGAGAGGAAGTCGTGGCACAACCCCAGACTGCCAAGTGGAAGAATGTTATGATTGCAGCCAAAGTGGAGCCCAGTAAAGTTACCACAGAAGAGGACAAAAGCTTTGAGGAAGAAACTTCGAAAATATGAAGATCACAACTCTGGGGCAAGGTGCACAAGGTAGAGTGGAAGGAGCC
Source organism: Lunularia cruciata (assembly GCA_948567375.1). Taxonomy (NCBI): domain Eukaryota; kingdom Viridiplantae; phylum Streptophyta; class Marchantiopsida; order Lunulariales; family Lunulariaceae; genus Lunularia; species Lunularia cruciata. The sequence goes on along the minus strand of OX419755.1, from coordinate 81,317,506 downwards.
TAAAGGCCAAGCCAATGGCGAGAGATACGAAGGAGTGGAATATCTGTCAAAGGTAGTATGTCTGTTGTTGATGTTTCTATAGCAAAAGAAGATGGAGATGGAAAGTGCCAATCTCAAAGTGTGGGATGAGCTGGCCGTATTGAAGATCTAGAGTGCGGAAACCTTGTTGTTGCAAAGTAAGCTAACAAGGGTAGAGATGGAAGCCGAAGAACTTTGGGTTGAGGAAGTTCTTCGGAGTCAACACTTTGAGGTGATGAGGGAGGATCTAGTAAAGAGTCACGATGAGGCAAAGGAGATGACCATGTTGGTTGGAGTGTTGAAGGGGAAAATTGTAGATGCCCAAGTTGAGTTAATCCACTTGAAAGCAGTTACAGCGGTGATGGAGCAGGAGTTGGAGAGTCTCAAGAAGAGAGCAGCGGAGAAATATCAAACCTGGCAGCAAGAGTTAGCGGAGTGCGGTAGAGAAGAAGATTGGTTGTAAGGATTGGTACAAGTAGCAAAAGAGCAAATCTTTTTGAATCGGAGGGAGAAGGAGGCATTGAAGGCCAAATTTGAAGACGAGCTCCAGATGTATCGTAGTGAGTTGGAGGAAGAAAGGAAGAAGGAGTAGTCAATGAAATCAAGGAAATTTTGAGCATGGAAGTTGAAGGTAAACTCAAGGAGGTGAGATTGCATGAGCTAAAGTTATTGGTGTAGAAGACACGCAAGAGAAAGGTGAAGGATACGGTGTTGAATAATTTATTAATTCATCTACTATGTGTAGATAGGAAGATGTTAGAGGTAGAAGACAATGTGTATCTCAGACTAGATCTTGTTAGAACGGAGTTAGATAAACTTCATATTTAAGTACAAGAAGTACAAAGACCCAAAGTCATAGAAATAGGAGTATAGGTGTCTTTAGAGTTGTTCTCTAAAACTTTAGAGAAGAGTGGGTCAAGGGATATCAAGCTAGAAAGATTACCTAAAACCTCAACTGTAGTTTGTAGTGAAGAGATTGTAGAAATAGAAGAGTTAGGAGTAGGATTAGATAGACCCAAGGATGGTGAAATTCTCAAAGGATCATCAGGTTTGAAAGCCAATGAGGAGATTTACATCGGATTGGAATAGAAATAGTTTTGAGATATGAAGAGGCAGATATGAAGAGGTGCATTGTCATTTTGGATCTGCAAGTAGGAAGAGTTGTTGTAGAATGGTATAGTTATTAGTAATTATCGTTTGCTTCACTATTTAAAGGTGGCATTCACAATCTTATGTTGTTCAGTATTCATATTTCTGAAGATAGATAAAGCGAAGTGTTGATTTCAGTGCTCATTGCTTGAGCTTAATTCCAAGTGTCAACTTTGTGTGTGTTTGTGTGTGTTTGTGAGTGTGTGGAGAATTTTGAAGTGCAGGTTAATGTGTCTGTTGGATGTGGATTCCGCAGCCTTGATCTTCATTTTGTGTATTTGATCTTGAGTGAAGTGAAATTGGAGCAATGCCTTTATAGATTTGAGAGGAATTGTACTGTTGGTAGTATTGTGCATTTGTGAGTGCAGCGTAGTGTTGATGTGGAACAATTTTGATCAAGGAAGTTGTGCCTTCAATGGAGGAGTGGAACACAATTTTGAGGTGAAGTCGTTTTGCAGTGAAGTGCCATCTTTGGGAGAGTCTGAATCATCACAATCAAGATTTGTTTGGACAGAATTTGCTATGTTGTGATTATGGGTGTGTGTATTCATGACAAGATTGTGAAGATTGTGAGCTTGTTACTCTCTTTTGGGTGTAGTTTCTACCTGAGAGATTAAAGACACAACCAAGAAGAATTGAAGTTGATACTTTGCTTCGTATTTGACCAATTCTGAATTGTATCTCTGCGGGAACAAACTTTACTTACTTGATAACCGCAAAAGTGATATTTTCCGGGTTGTCACACCATCAATGGGACCATTAGGGTTGGAGACCTAGGTCAAGATCAAGGGTATACTTTTGAAGTGCAACTCTAGAGAGTTCACTTCTTTGATATTGAGCCTTTGAGTTCTTGGCTATGGTGGACAAAGGCCGGCAAGCATTGGAGTCTCTTAGCTAGAGTAGGTGTGGCTTGATTGTAATCAATGCCTAGTTGTTTGCAGATTGTTGAGTGATAGATCAAGTATTGATTTATTTGAGTGTGATTTGAGTTGAGAACAAACTGATTTCACATCAATTTTATGAAATTATGTATATACACATGACATAGTCATTGATTGTGTCTCAAGAATACCATGCCTACTTGGTTTATTACCCCTAACATGTGCTTGAATTGTCTTGATAGCCACAAAGCTCACAAGTGTTTGAGTGGTGATACATATCAAGCATATCCTACACAACTTAACCAATCCATCCAAGGTTCACAATCCATATCAAACAATTCAAGTCCATAGCTTCACCTAACACTTGATGCTTGGATGTCTTTGACACTATCATCATGGTGGTACTATTGGTCTTGTCTTGTATTCTCTCTCTTATTGGCATTGGGCTCCACTAATTGCTATAATTATGAGTCCCAAACAAGTCCAAGACCTCACTCTCAAAAAGGATGGGAGCATAGGAAACTCATGAGTGTGGGTCAAGTGGCTTTGGGCTACTCAACAAGGTTCACCACTACCATAGGTGACCTATCAACTACTACCATTGTTTCAGATTGGCATCCAACATCCAAGATATCATAAAAAAATCAAATGTAATAGCCATTGAATACCCTCATAGGCACCCTATAGAACCTCCCTAGGTAAGAGGTTCATCTACCAAAGACAAAGACAATGATCCAATTCTATCTACTTTTAACAACACAACAAGTCCTATCCAAGAATATATATAATGTGTATGCACCGGGTTTTGTGTGCAAGAATCAACCATCAAAGGGATGTTCTCCAAAATGTAAGCTAGAGAAATGACTTGATGGACCTAAAGGTGTCATAATATATGTAAAATCTCCCAAAAAATACCATATTGGAGATCTTGTAGACCTTGACCTTAGTCATCATGGGTATGTCCTTGACATGAATATCTAAAAATCACCAAATGAATGGGACCTTGCCTCTCTAAATCTTGTACTCCCAACAAGAAAATGTCTATTGGGAGGGTTTTTTAATAACTCTTGACTTTTGATATTAGTAATAACTCATGATATCAATGTGCCAAGTGTACCACATGATGTTGAGAAATTCTTCTAGTGGTCTCATCTCTTGTAATACTCTAAGGACAAGAGAAGAGAGAAAACACAAATTGCACACTCAAACAATCGATGCCCCAAGGGAGCACCTTCTCTTTATTATATAGACAAAGAGGATCTCCGCCAAGGAAGCTCCACCATAGGATTAGGGACACAGATAGGTGACATGTCAGCAAGCTCCACCCTTGTATTACTTACTTGGATGGGTGACATGTCTGGTCTAGGTCCTATCTGGTTGGTCAAACAAGCTTTGACCAGAGGGAATCTTTTAGGGAATCTTCCTATAGGAACTCAGAATCACGTAAGGTACCGTTGGAAAGCTCTCGACGAGACAAAGCGGGGGGGAGGGAATGCCAACCTTTCCTTTAATGGGGGAGGAGGAATCTGCACATTTTTTAGGCCATATTCATCCGTTTAGGCCTCTGAAATTGCCTTCAAAGATTTTAGGCATATTTTGGTTCCTGCTCTATTAGTAGAAGTCCACTTTTGGTGATACCTCTTTCTGATCTATTTAGTCCATCATGTGTAACATCCTTCAAGATGTTACCAAACCAATTCTCACCTTTAAATCATATGTCTAGCTATTGGTTCTAAGGTTCTCAAGTCTATTTCAGTTTTTGCCTTATTAGTAGAAGCACTCTTTTGGTGATACTTCTATCTTATCTATTTTGACCATCATGTATAACATCATTCTAAATGTTACCAAACCAAATTTCACATCTAGATCATATGGCTAGCTCTTGGTATTACATCTCTCTACATACAAATACCTTTAAACTATCAGCCTACCCGTAATACCATAGCTAGTCTAGTTGATCCCACCAAAACACTCCAAAAGAAATAATCTCTCTACTAGATATTGCCAAGCAATGAGTGTGGTATCCAAAGGGGTTGAGGTAATAGACTATGGAGGTTCATCCACAAACTGGTCTATTGGTAGTATGAAGGCTTCACTCCAAGTATGTTGCACCAACCTATTCACATGATGGTGCAACTCCTCATCAAAAATCCATAGTAGAACATCAAAGATGAACTATTAGTTAGATGACCAAGATGACAAAGAGCTCTTCACATGTGATGTATTAGGTGCAACTACTTTTAGAGATGTTTGGACCTAAAATAAAAACCTCTCCACATTGGTCTTCCATAGCCAAAGACCAATAGCAATAGCCTTTCCCAACATAAAGAGATGTTCATTGGAGTCTAATATGCACTTCTATTGTATATAGACCTTCCTTGAAGGTCCCATCAAACCAAAATTCTCACTCTAATTGTCCAATAGGACAACTACAAGTGTAAACCATGCTCACTCAAATGTAGGTCTAATAGGTAACTCTTCCAAGCTACAAGCTATTGCTTGCCATAAGCCACTAGTAGCCAAATGAGTCCATGCTCTTTAACCAAGTTTGCTCCACCGTCTACCACCTCTACTCTAGAAGCAAAAACCATACAATCTCTACTGTAAAACACCAAGACCAAGGAGGAAATAGGAGAATGGAAGATCACATTGGGACACTTGAATGTGAGAAAACTCCAAATTCCTAGCATGAGCTTTGGCTCTGGTATTTATAAGGATCATAAAAGGCTCTTGAGAAGCTTCTCAAGAAGTTTCCTTGAGCTTCTTTCTTGGAGTGCAAGCCAAGTTAATTGGGAAGCTTCTCAAGAAGCTTCCTTTTAGATGTCGTTTACTTGGCATGCAAGCTAAGCTAGTTGGAAGCTTCTAGAAGTTACCTACTTGGGGTGCAAGTTAAGCTAGCCGGGAAGCTTCCTAAGAAGCTTCCTAGACACTTATGGAATATTCTAGGCTAATTTATCTTATTTTCTACTTCATTAACCCTATTAACTTTGTCATTAAACTCCATATTGTTACATATTCCCCCACCACTAGGTGACGTCCTCATTGCTAGTGAAGCTTCAAACTCATGGATGGCCAATTGTGCATTTTGGAGATGAGAAAGAGGTTTCCATGTGGCATCATGAAAGGGATACTCTTTCCAAAGGACCTTGTACTTAGTATGTTGTCGACGGCCTTGTTGAATATGGAGACACGCAAAGATACGATCAACTTCATACTCCTCATGATCATTGATAGGGACATGAGGAGGGGGAGGTTAGACTTGAGGAAAAAGAAGATGGGTTAGGAACAAATGGTTTCAACTTGGAAACATGAAAGACAAGATGGATGTGCATATGACAAGGCAAGACAAGTTGATAAGCAACATGAGAGATAATTTGGGTGACATCAAAAGGTACTCCTATCCAATTAGGGGCAAGTTTACAAACTTGGGTATCAAGTGGGAGAGGGAGGTAATTGGAAGAGAGCATGACCTCATCACCAACTTGAAAGCTGAGATCACAACAATGGTGATCCGCATTTTTTTTTTGCCAATTTTGAGCAACAAGGAGATGAGATTTGGCTTGTTGGAGGGATTGGGAGATGATGGTCAAGAAGGTGGAAGTATGAGGGACATGGGATGGAGGAGGAGCAAGAATGGAATCTAGAACAAGTGGGTTTTGGCCAAAATTGAGAAAGAAAGGAGAGAATCCGATGCTTTCCTATTTAGAATTATTGTATGCAAACTCCGTAGCCACAAGACATTCATCCCAATTGGTATGGTGGATGGTGATAGAGGCACAAAGTATATCTTCCAAGGTGCAATTTGCATGTTCAGTTTGTCCATCAGTTTGAGGATGATAGGCCGTGGACAAAGTAAGCTTGGTGCTAAGTATTTGGAAAAGTGTTTGCCAAAACTTTCCAATGAAGCAAGGATCATGGTCGGAGATGACTACACATGGCATCCCATGATGCTTGAATACATTGTCAAAGTAGATTTGCACCAAGGTTGGACCATCCATAGTATCAACTATTGGTGCCAAATGGATTTGCTTACTAAGCTTATCCACAAACACCACAATTGATGTGTGACCTTGCTTTGTCTTGGGCAAGGAGGTGATGAGATCTAAGCTCACATGTTCCCAATGAGTAGATGGAATGGAGAGTGGTTGAAGTTCTACTCAGTTTTTGGTTACTGGACTTGTTGCATTGGCAACTCTCATACGATCAGACAAAATCCCAAACATCTCATGCCATGTTGGGCCACCACTATTGGCATTGGAGTGTACCCAAGGTCTTGTCCACACCCATGTGACCAGCAATTTGTAAATCATGGGCTTCTTGAAGGCGCATAAGTCAAAGATCACCTTTGGTTGGAATATAGATTTGGTCCTCATGGAATAGAAGGCCTTTCTTGGAGGAGAAGGTGTTGTACTCCTTGTTGCATTGATGACCATGTACCATCTGGAAGAAGGGATCTTATTGTAGAGATGACCAAAACTCATTTTGGACCTTGGAGTCAATTGAAAGCATTGTAATTGCCACGTGATGAGATGAAGAGACTTCAAATTAGGTTGTCGTGATAGGGCTTCAGGGATGATATGAAACTGACCTGGTTTGTACTCAAGTTTGATGTCAAAAAATTGGAATTGCTCCTCCAATTGATGATGTTGACTCTTCATGTGTTCCAAGTGTAAGGTCTTCAACAATGGTTTGTGATCAGTTTGCATGATCACTCATTTCCCCAAGATGTAATACCTCCATACCTTGGTGGCATATACCATTGCAAGTTGTTCCCGATCTTGAGCACAATTATTTCTTTCAGCCATATTTAGTTGGCAAGACACAAAGGCAATGGGATGTAGTCCATATGGGAATTCTTATTGCAATACGGCTCTAATTGCAAAGTTAGAAGCATCAAAATCAACCACACAAGATAGCTAAGGGTCATATGGTTGAAGAATGGGTCTTGAAGACACCATATGTTTCAACTTTTGGAATACTTCTTTGTGCTTGGTGGTCCATTGAAAGCTCAAGTTCTTCCCTAAGAGGTTAGTCAATGGTGCAGCCACATGAACATAATAGTGGATAACCCGTTGGTAAAAACGGGCTAATCCATCAAATGGCCATACTTTTGTAGCATCCTTCGGAGTATGCCAATTAGTAATGGCCTTGATTTCTCCTCTTCCATCTTGATCCCCTCCAATGAAATCTTATGACCCAAGAAGGTAACTTCCATTTGCCAAAAAGCACAGTTTGACTTCTTGCAATAAAATTTCCATCGTCATAGTTGTCTTTGGACTTCTTTCACGTGATTCACATGTTTTGCCTCTATCTTGCTATATATTAAGATATCATCCAAGAACACCACCATGTATGCATCCAATAGTCCATCCAACACTAGATGCATCTGATCCATGTCATGCCATTTGAAGTGTTGCATCTAGATTGCCCAGACATTGGAGTTCCAATGATATTAGTTAGAGGCGTTTTTGCAGTTACTCATAAACTACTTTCCAATGGTCAAAATTTGTGTTTAGAGTATTGACTTCATGGCAGGGCCCACCGTCACTTGCATCATCTGCACTGTCAAGTGTGCCATCCGTGGGACTGTTGGGATGAGACCTAGGTCAAAATCAAGAGTATACCTTGGATGTGCAGCTCCAGAGAGCTCACTTCTCTAATGTTGAGCCTTCAAGTTCCTGGTTAGAGTGGACAGAAAGCTGACGAGCGTCAGTTGGATTCTCTTAGCTAGAGTGGGTGTGGCTTGACTATAATTAGTTCCCTCTTGTTGGCGAGTTGTTGAGGATCAGATCAAGTATTGATCTGAGATCAATTGATTTGAGTTGTGAATGATCTGATTACATCACAGAAGTGAGTTAGGGGGAAATTAGATGCAAGAATTATGAATGTTGGTGGTATCTCCAAGCTCGGTGGATTTTGGTATCTCAATCGAGTAGTTCAGATTTCCCTGAGAGAGAGTATGTGTGGAAGCGTTGGAAAAATTTGGAGCCAAGGAGAAGCAATTTTCAGGTGGTAGTTGTGATTTTGAGCTTAGGACCAATTTGTTGAGAGTTGAGCTCAGAAACTAAAATTGAAGGTGGAGTTGGGAGCACATTCTTGTGAATTAGAGATTGGACAAAACCATTTTTCCAATTGGGCTCAAGTGAAGAGTTAGCGGAGGATTTGATGGTCAGCTATTTTTAAGGATTTACATCAGATTTACATCAAATTTTGTGAAGGATTTACGGCAGATTTTGGCGAGAAGAACTTTGATCTGATCCTCGTAGCTCAAGAAGTAGATAAGTACTTCAATTATGTCAAATGCCAAATGGTGGTAGAGTCAGTCTTGTGTTGATTTATGAGATGGAAGGTTTTTGTTTAACATTCTTGTGATTGGACTTCCTCCATTCTCTACTTCCTATTTGTGCACTGTGTTTGTGTAAGATGCCCTAAATTTTGAGCGTTGGTGCTCTTGTGTGCTCTCGGTAGTGAAGCTAGAGTGATGACCAATCAGACTATCTTTGTTTCTCTCCGGTGAGGCAAGAAGTGATGACCTACAGACTGTGAGAATGCGTGTTGTGATAGTAGGTTACAAGTCGCCCTTGCCCCCCTTAGTGTAGTTATCTCAGTTAGAGTTACATTAGTGGGTAGTGTCCCATTAGTTTTGGCACTTGGTGGTACTTGGTTGGTGTTGGCACTTGGTGGTGCTCGGTTAGTGTTAGCACTTAGTGGTGCTTGGTTGGTGTTGGCACTTGGTGGGGTACTTGTTGTTGCAATTTGTGGTTGTAGTTACTTTGTCACGACGGAGTTCTTGGAGATTCCAGAGGAGATAGTCCTACAGTACATAGTTGGTTAACTTGGAGTGGCGCTTGATATCAATCTATATCTCAAGTCCCAATGAGGCAGGAGATTGACTCTGAGTTGGAGTTTGACACAAGAGCTGATTTAGTTGAGAGTGCACTTGGCATACCATTGTCGTGGGACATGGATGAGATTTATGGGGCATCCAAAGGCCATAGGTGTTACTTTGGTATAGTAGATACCATTGAGTTGGATAATTTCATCCAGGAGTTTGATAGTTGGTGTGATCTGCAGTAGATGCGGAACCCAACTTTGTTTACACCCTTCATGGCATGGAAAGGGTTGTTTCAACATTTAGAGGGTTTGCCAATAGACGACTACCATGAGTTCAGGAGAGCTCATTTGGAGGAGATTGAGTTACGGAGACAATATTGATCTCCAAACTATGTCTCTATCACTTCAGGCTCGATTTCCAGGAGTAGATTGGCTGTATCCACGAGTTCTAGCTCAAGTAGTGTTGGTGGAGATAGTGGAGGTGCACTAGTTGGAGATAGTGTTACCATGAGTGGAGTTACCGCTGCATGAGGTGGTGTGGTACCGGGGTTCAACCCCATGGTGGAGTTCTTCCAATGTTTGAGGCAGAACTACCAGGGAGTGCAGATTGACAAGCTAAGGAGCTTGCAAGAGTTCCAGCGTAAGGCTGGAGAGAGCCTACGTGAGGCATACACTTGCATGAGGCGGCTGATCAGTTTCACTTAGGGAGTTATTGAGGTCCAAGCAGTCTAATTTTGGTATGAGATACTAGACAGGGAGTTGCAACATAGAGTTTGTGATGCTACATTGTTACAGGCTACTTTGCTCACTTTGGTAGTGGTCTTTTGTTTGGGTGAGAATATTGAGCTCAACATGGTGGAGTAGAGAGTGGTGACATCTGGATTTGGTAGAGAGACCTCATCCAAAACTATTACTTCTTCTAGAGTGCACCATGCCCAATTGGTTTTTGAGGACAAGGTGGACAACCCAGATCCTATGGAACAAGTGGAGGGCCTAGTGGAGCTAGACCCTTACCTTCATTTTTGGGTCAATAGCAGCCAGTGAGTGGTGGTATTGCTTGTTGGACTTTTGGTGGACCTCACCATAGGAGAGAGTGTACTCATTGTAGTGGACCTGATACTTCTGGTGCATCACAGCTAGCATAGAGGCAATGTGAGCATTGCCACAAATTTGGTCATCTTAGTGACCGGTGCTTTGACCTACAGCCAGAGTTACAAAGTGGTAGGGCTGCTATGGCAAGTAGTAGAGGAGCTCCAGTTCATGAAGGATGAGGTGGTAGAGGTGGTGGCAGAAGATCTACACCTAGTAGAGGTGCAGTACCTGCCCTTACTTTTGATACAACTATGGCTACTCAGATTGAGCATTGGAGCAAAGATTGGCTAGTATGGTCATTGCTCAGAGGAGATCAAATTTGGGTGTTGAAGCTTCTACCTCATATGTTGGTGATAGAGATGCTTTGGACTTCATGTGCAGAGTAGCACAGGTGGATGCAACCGTAGCAAAGCCTAGAGGAGCATCAGTGGAGTTGGATCTACAGAGAGGAGAGGTTGGGAGACAAGTCAGACTTCCTTAGTCTTTCACACTATCTGAGGCATTGTAGACAACATCCATGGCTCCTAGACGTCCTAGTGCAAGTGTGGTAGGTGGTGATAGAGTGCATGATGAACTACCTACTAGTCAGCCACTTACTACTACACAGATTGAGTTTAGCAAGATATTGGGGGCAACTCAGTTGATTATGCAGTGCCCTTTGTTTTTAGCCGGTGACCATGTTTACATTGGAAGTTGACCCAGCCCCAATGTTCTGGTTGGCTGCCACGCTTTGTGAGAGTACAGATGATGCAAAGGTGGTTGATAGTGGAGTTGACTTGGTTGAGGAGCATGGGATCCATTCAGCAACCAAATGGTTTATCGTAGGCAACAACGGCTCGACTGGAGGAGTTGCCAACTAGACCGGTCTTTGAGAGAGTACGGTTCACACCTAGTGTTGTCCTATTGGATAAACAGAGAGTGATTTTCCATTTGGTGGGACACTTCAAGGAGGGTCTATACACCACATAGAGTCTTGTTAGACTTGGGTACGTAGCCCCTTATGTTAGGGAAGATTGCAATAGTCAGTCTGGAGTTACGGAAGACCAATGTGGAGAGGTGTCCATTTCAGATCCAAACATCTCTAGGTGGTGGTTCAACATAGTACATCACACGTAGGGAGCTTTTTGTCTAGGTTTAGCCTGGTCATCTGACTGACAATTTGGTGGTGAGAGCTCAGGCTATTGCGACAATAGTTGAGTCATATGATGTGCTAGTTGGGAGAGCAATGTTATACCCATGGGTTTCAACATTGACTATTGGGAGGAGATAGCCTCCTATAGCTAGATTGGCAATCTAGTGAGAGACGAGTATGTCACCTACCAGTATGCTTTAGTAGTGGTAGTCTTGGCTCACTATAGTCCATGACCATGGCAACATCAGTTTCAGCTTTCAATGGTGTAGTTACTTGGCCTGGTGACTTGTTGGAGGAGAACACACATGCAGAAGATACTCCAATACTAGAGGAGATCACTTGGATTTGGAGTACAAGTGGGATTTTTCCATCCACATTGGATGTTCCATTGTGGAGTTTAGAGGAAGCATTGCAGCAACATGCAGATTGGTTGGTGCAATAGGCTTAGAGTGGAGCATTCATACCATTCACAGATGAGTGTGAGGATGAGCCTCCAGAGTTAATTACTTTGACACCTTTGGATACCACACTCATTGCTTGGCAGTATCTAGTAGAGGAGATATGTCTATTGGAATTGTTCAATGGGATTAGCATTGGACTTGCTACGATATTATAGGCAAGTATACGAGTATAATGGTACTTGTATGTGGAGAGAGATGAGATTGCTAGGCGAGTCTCTCTACATCATGTGGCACACTTGGCCTATTGGTATTTGGAGTTATTACCAATGTCAACAGTTAGGTTACCAGAAGGTCCTACTAGCAAATATTTCCTTATTGGGGCATATGATCTAGAGAGACATGGGCATGCTCACTTGGTGATTTTTGGATGGCCATGTCAGGGACATACACATGTTGGTTGAAGTTAGGGTCTTCAGAATTCTTGTTCTGGTGTTGTTTGGGAGATGTTACAAATACTACTACATCTCCAAGTCCATCAGTCCATTTCTCTAGCTTACCTTTTGGAGAACATTCCTTTGATGGGTGATTCTTGCACCAGACTGGTGGTGGTGAGTATACATCAGGTCCATTCTTAGATAAGACCTGTTGTATTGTTAGGTGCAGCCAGAGTGGGATCACGCACTCATTGTCCTCATCTTTAGTGGATGAACCTCTTAACCAAAGAGGTTTTACCGTATTCTTATGATTGAATTTAGTGACTTGACCACATCCTTGTTGATGATATCTTGGATGTTGGATCAATCTCAGATGATGGTAGTGACTGATAGGTCATCTATGGCAATGGTGAACCTAGTTGGATAGCCTAGAGTTGCATTTCCCACACTCATGAGTTTCCCAAGCTCTCGTGCTTTTCAAGAGGGAGGACTTGGACTTGTTTGGGACTCACAGTTCCAGCAGTTGGTGGAGCCTAACGCCGATAAGAGAGAGTGGGTGATGGGTTTTTGCACTGGTATTACCATTGTTTCAGTAGTGTCAAAGGCATCTAGGCATCAAGTGTTAGGTTAGGATATGGACCTAAACCATTTGACTTGGATTGTGAGCTTGGCTTCGCAAAGCAGCATAAGATGCACTTGATAGGCATCACCACTCAAACACTTGTGAGCCTTGTGCCTATCGAGATGATTCAGGCACATGTTGGGGGCAATGGACCAAGTGGACAGGGTATTCTTGGGACGTAGCCAATGGCTACTAGGGAGAGTGGTCTACTTGGAGTCCATCCACGTGAGCATGGTCTACTTGGATTACACCCTTGGTCTACTTGGGATGCAGCTAGAGGACGTGTGGAGCTTGTAGCCAGAGTATCGAGAGCTTTTCACACAAAGGTTAGGACCTCTAGTGGTTGGGGGCATGACACTACCACTCCCAAGGGCCTAGTGTAGCGACCAATCAGTATGTCTTCCACTCTTACTACAGTTACATAGGATACTTGGGAACCAGATCTTGGACCCAAGCTTATAGGAGAGGAAAGTTAGAGAGTTTGGAGGTTCTTGAGGAGTTACACAAGTTATTTTGCATTTAGTATGAAGGATTTGGGTGCTTTGAAAGGACTTGGTATGCAAATTGAGCAGACTAGCAATATACCAGTTTTTTGACATCCTTATTGATATAGTGATATGGAGAAGACATTGATTCAGAGTTGGAGTAGTGACCTTTTTGAGGCTAGTTTGGTAGAGATTTCACATGGAGAGTATGCATCAGCGACAGTGATGCCAGCCAAGAAGGATATGCATGGCAACTAAATAGATAGGTGGATATGTGGAGATTATTGTCCTATCAACCGATAGACCAAGGCTGATTGGTATGCCATGCCTACACCGGAGGAGATTTTTGATGTGATTGGGCAAGCAAAGGTCTTCAGTACTTTGGATCTTTGAGCGGGATATCATCAATTGCTGACCAGAGAGGAAGACAAGTCCAAGATAGCATTCTGGGCTATTGATACTTACGGCAAGGATGTGTTATATTAGTGGAGGTTCTTACCATTTGGGTTAAAGAATGCTCCTACCGAGTTCCAAAGGGTCATAGATAGGATCCTAGCTAGATTGGATTTTACTCGGTGCTATATTGATGACATTTTGGTCTATAGCACTATTGTGGAGGAGCATGAGAGATAGTTATTGGAAGTGTTTGAGAGATTGAGATCTCATGGACTCAAATATAATCCTTGGAAGTGTAGGTTCTTCCATGAGCAGGTTGAGTATTTTGGTCATATTATCTACCCTGGAGGACTTGGTGTTCAACAGACCAAGGTGGAGGTTATTGCATGTATTCCTTGGCCTACGGATGTGAGCAAAGTGCAAGCATTCCTTGGGTTGACAAACTTCTATCACCACTATGTTAGAGGATTTGGTGCCATTGCCAAGGCCTTGATGAAGCTGGCCAAGCTTACATAGGAGTGGTGTTAGGGAGATGAGTAGGAGAGAGCTTTTGTAGAGCTCAATGAGAGGTTGACATTTGCTCCTATTTTGAGGAGACCGATTAGAGGACGACCATTTCAGGTTCATACTGATTGGAGTATGTTGGGGCTTGGAGTAGTGCTCATCCAGCATGATGATGAGGGTTAGGAGTTTGTAGTGGCCTATGCTAGTTGCTCCAACAATTCAGCGCATGCAAAGTTTAGTTCATATGAGAGAGAGTGTTTGGCAGCAGTTTGGGTAGTGGCACATTTCCAATGTTACCTATTTGGTAACCCCTTCACTCTCATCATTGATCATCAGCCGCTGAAGTGGTTGATGGAGTCCGACAAGCTTTCAAGGAAGCTTGCATGGGCTCTGATTTTATAGGAGTATGATTTCACGTTTGTTCAGGACCTAGAGTGGTGAACTGTGATGCATATGGGTTGAGTAGAAACCCATGTCCCAGCCAGTAAGATTAGACCAAAGCACGTTGGCATGGTAAGATAGATGAAGAGATGGTACCAAGTTGGCATGCATCCGCCTTTCTTTGTATATTTTTTGAGGCTTTGGTGGTATCTTTCTCAATGCAAACATGAAGAATTATTGAGGTCACAGATCCAGAGAGTGAAGATATTTGTATAGTTCAACGAGACATTCATGGTGATATCTTAGTGATGGACTATCTTTGCACTGGTGTTGTGGGTGGTATAGTTGGGGCCAAGGAGAGAGATCATGTCCTTCAGCAAGCCAGACGATTCAGATTAGAGGGTAGACACCTTTTGCATGTATGAGAGGATGGTAGAGTGCGAGCAGTCACCACTTCCATCTCAAAGACTACAGTTGGTCAGTCATGCTCATGAGGAGCTAGGATATTTTGGAGTAAAGCGTACATATAGCTTACTCTAGAGTCACTATTGGTGGCACAATATGCAAACCAAGGTATAGCAGTTTGTTGCTAGATGTGTGGTTTGTGACCAAGTTAGAGCATCATTCAATGCTCCTACACCACAGTTTCACTCATTGCCTATCATGGGATTGGGTTATCATTGGAGTTTGGACTTTGCTTGACCTTTACCATTGATTGTGAGACATCATCAATATGTTTTGGTGATGGTGGAGCAATTCTCCAAGTGGATTGAGTTGGTGGCACTTCTTGACAAATCCAATGAAGGGACGGCTTACTCATTCCTAGATTGAGTTCTTAGTCATTTTGGTGCACCAGTTGAGGTTTTGACTGATTAGGGTACAGAGTTCTTGGGGGAGTTTTAGGTCTTGTGGGACAAGGCTTTGATTGATCATTGTACTACATCTCGAGATCACCTTGAGGCAGATGGCTTAGCAGAGAGAGTGGTTCAGACAATGAAGAGAGGATTACAAAAGTATGGTTTGCAGAAAAACCACTTAGGAGATTGGGATCTCCAATTACTTTGGTTGGCCATGGGCTATTGGTTCAGCCAACAAGCCTCCTTAGCATCCTTCTCTTCATACTTTCTACTTTATGGAAAAGATCCAGATTAACTTGTAGCCATTCGTCACGATGTTACTATAGTTTTAGACTTGGATGACCCAGATGTATAGATGAGCGCATGTTCTCAACAAGCAAAGATCTTTCGGAGAGTGATGCCAATGGCCTTTGAGAACTTGGCAATTGCTCAGCATAGAGATACTTTACACTATGCTTCCATTCAAGGAGGAGGTTATAGACCCTTGATCCGTCGATTTCATCCAAGAGACTATGTATATCTACAGTAGACAACACCGACGACACTTGATGTTTCGACAAGCAGCACTATCTTGAGAGTGTGTGAGGTTTTTCCATCTAGATTCCTTGTGTTAGAAGGACGTAATGGTGTTGTTTGGAAGGATCATGTGCACAATTGTGTGCCATGCCACCTCCCAAACATTGATGGTACTATGGACCCAAGCTTGGTCCTTATACATGCATGCTTGAAGTGTATGTTATGTGGCTCTTATGGTGGAGTTGTGTAATACCAAGAGCTAGCCATATGATCTAGATGTGAAATTTGGTTTGGTAACATTTAGAATGATGTTATACATGATGGTCAAAATAGATAAGATAGAAGTTTCACCAAAAGAGTGCTTCTACTAATAAGGCAGAAACCAAAATAGACTTGAGAACCTTAGAACCAATAGCTAGACATATGATTTAAAGGTGAGAATTGGTTTGGTAACATCTTGAAGGATGTTACACATGATGGACTAAATAGATCAGAAAGAGGTATCACCAAACGGGGACTTCTACTAATAAAGTAGGAACCAAAATATGCCTGAAATCTTTGAAGGAAATTTCGGAGGCCTAAACGGATGAATTAGGCCTCGAAAATGTGCATATCCCCCCCAATGGAGGAAGGACTGGCCTTCCCTCCCCCTGCTTTGTCTCGTCAAGACCTTTCTAATGGTACCTTACTCATGTGATTCTGAGATTCTTACAGGAAGATACCCTAAAAGATTCCCTCCAATCAAAGCTTGTTTGACCAAACCAGATAGGACCTAGACCAGACATGTCACCCATCCAAGTAAGTAATCCAAGGGTGGAGCTTGCTGACATGTCACCTATCTGTGTCCCTAATCCTATGGTGGAGCTTCCTTGGCGTAGATCCTCTTTGTCTATATAATAAAGAGAAGGTGCTCCCTTGGGGCATCGATTGTTTGAGTGTGCAATTTGTGTTTTCTCTCTTCTCTTGTCCTTGGAGTATTACAAGTTGCTACTATGTTAGTGTGTGATAGTTGTTCGAGAGGATGGCATATGGTTATGTCCTAGATGTACTTGACCTATAGCTTGTTCATTCTTTACATGGTATAGATTGCAGACAGGTGACTAACGATGGAGCTCCATAGCACCCAGCCTCTTGATCTTTGCCCACCATAGAGTATACCATATACTTGGAGTAGATGGCTATCTAGAGTTAGAGGGAACTAACCGCCAGCTAAGGAGGCAATTGTGGCACTTTAGAGTTTATATATGACTTATGTGTGAGTTGTGCTTCTATAGTGTATGATGTTGACAATGATGTATGTTGTGTAGCGATGTATATATGTACAACAACTGTCACACCATTTGTAGTGTTGCATCTAGATTACTCGGACATTGGAGTTCCAGTGATAGTAGTTAGAGGCATTTTGGTAGTTACTCATAGATTACTTTCTGATGATCAGACTTTGTGTTTAGGGTACTGACTTCATGGCGGGGCCCACCATCACTTGCACCATTTGCACCGTTGGATGTGCCATCAGCAAGAACATTGGGATGAGACTTAGGTCAAAATCAGGAGTATACCCTAGAAGTGTACCTCCAGAGAGCTCACTTCTTTGATGTTGAGCCTTTGAGTTCCTGACTAGAGTGAATAGAAAGCCGACAAGCATCACTTGGATTCTCTTAGCTAGAGTGAGTGTGGCTTGATTGTTATCAATGCCCTATTGTTGGCAAGTTGTTGAGGATCAGATCAAGTATTGATCTAAGATCAATTGATTTGAGTTGTAAATGATCTGCTTATTGTGGCACTTTAGAGTTTATGTATGACTTATGTGTGAGTTGTGCTTCTATAGTGTATGAGGTTGATAGCGATGTATGTTGTGTAGTGATGTATATACGTGCGACATCCATGAAGATTGCTAGAGCATTAGTGAGCCCGAAAGGTAGAACTCTCCACTTGAAATGCCCATACCTTGTATGAAAGGTAGTCTTTGCACATCCTCCCTATCAATGGGGATTTGTCAATAACCATTGTGAAGATCCAACTTGGAGAAGTATCATGCTCCACTCAATTGATCAAGCAAGTCATTGATCCAAGGCAAGGGATATGCATTCTTCACTATTTGCTTATTAAGCCTATGGTAATCAATATAGAAACAAAGTCCTCCATCCTTCTTCAAAACAAATACTACCGGTGCTCCCCAAGGAGAGGTACTATGTTATATGAAGTCCTTCACCAACTACTCCAGAAGTGTTATTTGCAACTCCTCCAACTCCTTTAGTGAGAGTCGGTAGATTGGTCTACTCATTAGAATACTCCTTGGCAATAACTCAATCTTGAAGAGCATACCATAATCAAAGGGTAATCCCTTCAATAGATCATCCAAAAACACATCCGCAGACTCTTGAACTATCTGATCAACCATTGCTTGATGAGGCTTTTGGCCCTCCTCAGATTGTCCTTGTGCAATTGGCTTGATCCACACTACAAAAACAGACTTGTCTTCCTCCAAAGCTTGCTCTTTGGTTGCTTCACTAACAAATTTCCCATCTAGGGACTCATCTCTCTTCAAAGCTTGCTCCATGGCTGCCTTCCTGGCAAACTTCCCATCTTGGGACTCATCTTCCTTCAAGGCTTGCTCTATGGCTACCTTCTCAATAAACTTCCCAACCGAGGACTGACTATCTTTAGGTGTCTTACTTAGAGATGCTAGACAACCTAATCAGAAATTCCTACCTTGGTGTTGTACTAGTCATTGGGTCCAATCAAATTGAACCTTATGACGTTCAAGCCAAGGTAGTCCTAGAATGACATCAAAGTGTAGAGTTTCCACTACAAACCTCATACACTCTAAATACTACTTCTTAATCTTGAAGGTAATAGGATGCAAGGTATAGAATATAAAACTCTTTCTACCATCCGCCATCATCAATCTACTTCCAATTACTAGCTTGATGGGAATACCCAATCCCTTTGCTACTTGCATATACATACAATTCTTTGAACTTCCAAAATCAACCAAAATCTACAACCCCGATTAGATATCATACCTTGCAAGTGAAGCAAACTTGCATAGGTTGAGCCTTCAATCCCATTGGAACTAATCAAGCTCCCAATAGGTGGCTCAAAATCTCATATTGGGATTCTTTGTTTCCTTGATCATTTTGCTCACAAACTTCATCTGGGCAACTTGTCAAGGTCGCTCATTCTTGAGTGTGCATTCAGTAATGCGATGTCCCAATTGGTGACAATAAAAATAACCACCATTTTGTTATAGTTTTTCTCTATCTGTAGTGCCAAGTGGTCTCCATTGAATGGCATCAATCTCCATTGGTACCGGCTCCTCCACCCGTGTGTAGTGTATTGGTAGGTTCTATGGAGGTCAAGGTCAAGACCAAGTTGTTGCAACCAAGGAATCAAAAAGTTTTTCCAACCACATGGCTTCCTCCAAGTGTTCAGGCTCTTGCATGGTTATCTCTAATTTGGTTCTTAACTTCAAGCCTCTCATAAATCGATCAAGAGCTTCACCTTCCAATATATCTAGAATTTGCATGATGGTGATCGTGAATTGCGTGATGTAACTTCTTATAGAGCCAATTTGTTTCAACTCTACCAACCTATCTCATGCAGCTTGTGTGGCATTTATAGCTTGGAATAGACTAATTATTGCACTTTTGAATTGTGCACACATCAAGATTGGTGCAACAATTTCTCATTCAACTTGCTCCACTTGGAATCTCTACCATGGCTTTGCTACTTCATCCAATTGGCTAAAAGCCAAGAGAATCTATTTTTGTTTGTCTTGAAGATTGGTAGCTTCAAAATAACATTCACAATCAAACACAAAATTCTCCACTACACTCAAGAGATTTTTGCCATCAAATACCTTGGGTTTAGGGAATTGGATTTGATATTCTCCTTCTCAAATTGGTACCCTCTCTATATGCTCTTGTCATTGATGATCTTGTTCATCAACAATCAAGTAAGGTGCTTGATTTATTATTGCATAGCAATGATAACCTCAAGCATTTCCGCCATGGTTTCTACTCTATCATGCCATCATTCTCCATAAGTTACAACCAAAATCACCCATGGTTCATTAGATATGGTGATCATATGTAGAAAATCTTGTCGAAAGCAGAGGTGATGGATTGTGTGAAATGATGCTTGGGTAGTACTTGGACACAAAAATCCCAATAATTTAGTGGAAGTGGATTTGGTGGTCCATAAATTCCATCCATCCCATTCGTGCTTTGATACCAATATAAAATACCAAAACCAAGGAGAGAAATAAGAGAATGGAAGATCATATTGGGACATTTGAATATAGGAAAACTTTGAATGCCTAGCATGAGCTTTGGCTTTGGTATTTATAGGGATCATACAAGGCTCTTGAGAAGCTTCTCAAAAAGTTTCCTTGAGTTGCTTTCTTGGAGTGCAAGCTAAGTTAATTGAGAAGCTTCTCAAGAAGCTTACTTTTAGAAGCCGCTTACTTGGCATGCAAGCTAAGCTAGTTGGAAGCTTCTAGAAGCTTCCTTCTAGAAGCTACCTACTTGGGGTGCAAGTTAAGCTAGATAGCTTCCTAGATACTTATGGAATACTCTAGGCTAATTTGTCTTATTTGCTACTTTGTTAGCCCTACTAACTTTGTTGTTTAACTCCATATTGTTACATCTACTCTCACAAAATGTGGTAGCCAACTAGAACACTAAAGCTTGGTCAATTCCCAATGTAAACATAAGGAGTTGTACACCGGAGTCTAAAAAGACCCTCTATGGTGTATAAACCTTCCCTAAAGGCCCCACCAAACTATAAGTCCCACTTTGGTTGTCCAATAGTACAACTCTAGGTGCAAACTAAGCTTGCTCAAATGCAAGTCTAATGGGTAACTCCTCCAACCTAGGAGTTGTTGCCTTCCTTAAGCCACTAGTAGCCAAATGAATCCATGCCCCTCAACCAAGTGAGCTCCACCATCAACCACTTTTTCTCTAGAAGTAAGAACCAAATCATCTCTACTCTCATAAAGTGTGGTAGCCAATTGGGACACTTGAGCTTGGTCAACTCTTAATGTAAACATGTCATTGGTTGAGAATAAAGGAGAATGCATAATCAATTGAGCCACCTCTAACATCATACTAGACTCATACTCTATAGAGTAGTTGACTAGTATCTAGTCCATCTTGCTTTCCATCATCATCTACCATACCTCCACTAGGACATCTAGGAGCTATTGATGTCATTTGAAGGCCTCATAAAGTATGAAAGATTAAAGACATTTGACCTATTACTAGCCTCTCCTCTTTGTGGATCAAATTATATTGATACTCCTCTAGGCTCAAGAGCACACATTGCACTCCTCGTCACCATTAGAAGTGACTATGAGTGCATCTACATGTGTTGATCCACATATGACATCAAGGATTAGGACATTGGGAGATTGGGAAGAACCCATTACCAAATTTCATGAGGAAGATGGCCATGTAACTCACAAGGAAGGTACCAATGTTCTTCTTAATGGGTATCTTATTATTTCTAGCATGAATTTGTTTAAAATGTTTTGGATCCTCTAAATTATCAAGAATCTGACTCTAATGATATGAAACCATTCTGAATCTATCTTCCTTGCATTTTCCTTATCAAGAATCTAACTTTAATGATGTAAAACCATTTTGAATCTATCTTCCTTGCATTTTCCTCTACTCAATGTTCTAATATTATGAGCATTACATTTTCCTTTACCTTGACTTGCAAGAGTAGTAGCAAACATAATGGGCACAAAAAAAACCATTCTCAAGAGTTCAAAGAATTTTATCTTATGTGGGGTAGTGAATTACCATTATAATCCTCAAGACTAGGATGAGAAATTTCTACACATGAAATTTCAATTGGTAGGGTACCATGGAGCACACACTCATTGACATGTCAAATCTACCATCCCAATGTGAGTGTGCTCCATTATCCTTTCAACTACAATTTCAATTTTGAAAAGTGGTTCTAAAGGATGATGCACTTCTCCAAGGTGGCATTGGAGATTGATATAAATTTACAAAGTATTGCACTTGGTGCTATAAATTAATAATAATTTTCAATAAATCACTCAATTTGGAATTTCTCATTGAATTACAAATTTGCCATGTGCTCTGCTTCTAGTCAATAGTTGTGTTCTTCTTTTGATCCCACAAATCAAAATATGAATTAAGATTTTGGACTTTGAACCCCTTTATCAATTAGTGACACATGGCACATCTAAACAGATATACATTCAAGAGTCTTAATTTAAATCATTACAAATGAACCACTGACAACCTATAAACCTTATGTTCAACCCAAAATCCACTTTCTTAGATGGCTTATAAATACTTGCTATAACCCAAAAATAAACTTTATGGACCACTCACAAATGGACATTAATTTCTTTATGGGATCTTACTAGCAAGTTTACATGACATGTCACGTAGCCATAAGCCTCCCATACTTTGAAAGTACAACCTTTACTATATGTAAAGAGTTTATAATTTAATAATCTATAATTTATTCCTCTTTCTCCTAATTGAGAGTGAGACTCATTCTACCACCAGAATTACACTTATTTTCTTTTCCCAATTTGACTTTATCTATTTAGAGAGTTTTAATTCAATAATCCATTACTTTGTTCCACCTTCTCTTGAGGAGATAGTTTGCCATAACAATTCATGTTAATAATAGAAAGAGTCATATGCAAACTCTTGGGCATAATAAACTTGTTTGCAATAGAGTATCAAGAAGTTTTGACGATATGGTATGAAAGTCTAAGATGTATAATATATTATTTTACTCTAATTTCTATGAAAGTTAACAAAATTGAATATAAGATAAGTTTTATACATTGGTTAACATTTTAGCACCTAGTGGTTTTTAACTAAAATAAAAGTAAGTGATTGTAATTTCAACATTTAAATATTAGTTCTTGGTATTTTCCTTAGGTTTTACCCTTTACTGTTGTTATTAATATAGATTTTTATTTTTATTTTGTATTCTTGAATAATATAGAAAATAGAATTTTAATTTTGTCACCTCAACAAATCTCAATACATTACTGAGTTGAGATTAATTAACGTTGCTAAGAAGTTAACAATTAACTTTTTAGGAAGGAAACTTGTACTCTGTTTATTTAGTAACTTTGCTAAGAAGTTAATTATTACCTTTTATAGGAAATAAACATATAATTTTCTCATCAACAAGTATAAGTAGCAAATGTTATTCCAAAATTTGAGTTTGTTTTGGTATATAATTTCCCTTTGTTGTATATATTTTTTGTTTCAAATTATAGTTTCTATGTTGATATTGTGGTAAGATGATCAATTAGATGAAATTTATAATAGTGTTGACTAATTTATCTACATAATTAAAAAATTTGTTTGTATACCCAATTTATATGAATCAAAACCATCTTACTTTCCAGAATTTATTGAATAGTATCTTCCATCAAAATAAACCCTTATGTTTTTATTTTTCAAAGATGGATCTATATCATTTTCATTTGTATTTCACTTGATTTTTTGTGATGATAATAATGATTAATCTAGCTATAACTAACTATATGATTGAGTCAGTTCAATGATTGATTGAGCATTTACTCAATATTTTGAAGTATAGGAAATTTCATACTAACAATAAGTTGCATTTGACAAAGAAGAGAATTTTCCATCATTCAAGAAAATAATTGTAGGACAAGAGAGGTATTTGATGTGATAGTGAGCAATATCTATGTACCACCAAGATGCAGATAACCAAATCCTATTTGCTACAAGTTAACTCTAAAAATTTGTAAAATCTTAGTAGAGATATCAGTGGAACAAGTAGACTAATAATTTATGGTTTTGATTGTTCCTTTATAATAATTAATAGAACCATAAAATCCTAATTCTGTCCACTACTATAGCATAAACCTCATCTTGCAAAGTTAAAGATTTTGGTTCAGTGAGTAGCTACATAACTCATTTCTAAAATATGCTTTTGTAGATTCTAGAGATTTGTGAAAGATATATATAAAACAGTCCAAAATTACACTTTAAGCCTAATTCAAAGTAGAAGACAAATATAAAGGAAATAGAGTGAAAAGAAAGAGGCATGTATATGCCTAAGAGAATTAATTGCTTGGTTTCTTATATACTTACATATCCATCGTCTAAACATGTACAATTGTACAATGAGTGTATCAAAAGGTTTCAATGTAGATTGATGCAATCTAATATAAATAATTTACTACTGATGATAAAGAGCAATTATAACACAATAGAGGGTACTTTAATTTTAAATTTCTTAAGTGAATTAGAGTAACAAATTTAAGCCGTGTAAATTCTTAAGATATTTTATTGATTTGTTTCTTTATATGTGTTACATATCAATTATCTCAACGTGTCTTGCTCTCATATGATACATGGAGGTATCAAGAAGTCTTGATGGAGATTGAGACGATATGATATAAATCACTTACTAATGAGAATGATTGTAAGGAGAACCATATTAGAATGAAGGACAAGTATATTTAAAATAAGTTGGAAACTACAATGCAGATTATCAAAATTGCAAGATACAAACTGAATTTCTATAAAAGCAAATTGGTATGTAGATAACAAATTCAAAATAAATTTGCAAAGAGTTAACAAGACTAATCAAAATCTTACCAAGAGAATCATTAGAAATTGTTTCTTATGCATTGAGAGCTTAAGAAATAGAGATCTCATTTATTTTCAGAAGAAGATCCAATACCTTTACAAGATATGGGTGAATTATGATAGTTCAGAACAAAAAAATATTTTCCAAAGGAAATTAGAAGTTTTTCAAGTGTGAGGAAAGTTGTTATAATAATTTTCCAATTGTTTTAAAGGATCAATCATATTGTTAGTTCAATGGGTGGGGTACAATCTCCAATGTGTATGATATACAAGAACAAGAAGCTGGACCTACTTTTTAAACTTGATTATGTTGAACCACCAAATTATACCGGCACAATGGGGAGTAGAGAAATCAAGAGCATATAATCAATGGAAATTGTTATAGACTTATGCATGGAGTACATAAAGATATAGAGTATAAGATATGAGCAATGCAATTATGTGTCGAGCAAATAAAAGAATGAGTGGACTAATTACAAATAGGTAAGGGTTTTGAATATCTTGCAAAATTTGATTTTAGATTATAAGCTACCAGTAATTAAGTATGCAAGTGTGGAGCAATTGAAAGAAGGTGCAAAATATTTACAAATATGCCCTAAGTACATATAGGCAAGGAGTTGAATTTTTGGAAAATTCAATTTTAATGTGGACTCTTGTGCATTTGTTAAGAGACATTAAAGATAAAAAACTAAGAACTATATAAGAATTGGATCTTTTAAAAATAATTATTGATATTATAAAGAAATTACATAGAGAAAATAAATAATGAATCTTGAAGTACAAACAACTGGACGACTCACTTTAATAACTAAAATATAAAATATGAAAAGTATTCATTAACCTTATAAATCTACCACTAGAGGAAGTATAAAGGAAGACTTGTATATACTAACTTTTTAAATCAAACTTTGCATAAGAGTTACTCTACTTGAAGACTTTATAATTGAATGATTAATATACTCAATTATTTATAGAATATTGAATTTAATGTGAAGAGTCATCTATGACATGTGTTTCTATTATGCCATAGACATGAGAGAAAGTGGCAACCGTGTAAAATAAAAAGGAGAATGGAAGATCCTTCAAGCCATACAAAGAAAAGACAAAGGGGGTAAAACGAGGCTAAGCCCCAATAATATAGGAACTTGTTTAACAACATTTAAAATATTTAATCCATTTACATCTATAATAAACTTGAATTTTGGTGTTATTTTTAACAATTCCATTTTATGGTTCTAAATGGCAATTGGATTCTAATGTCATACCTATCAAGGATGGGCATTCACCAGCATACAGCTATGTTAGCGGTGCCATTTTATGGTCCTCAGCAACCAGACAGATTCCCTTAGCAACTGATGACTGTCCGTCTTTTTGGTTCTTAGCGGTTGACTGTAATATTTTGTTGTCTTTAGTAGTTGACGGACGAATCCAACTTGTAGCCTGGTAGGGTGGTTCAAGGATTACTGCCGTGTTTTCCCTTCATTAGGGGTTTCAGATCTAAAAATGATGGATATTTCCGAGTACTTTAGTTACATCCGTAAAATTTGTTAAAACAATCTTTAAAAAAAGTTATATTTAGCAGGAACGCTCCAGAAAATTGATTCGCCAGTGGTGAAAATGATCTACCGAGCCACGAGGGTTTGAGTTTTGAACATTTACGGGCAAAAGTTAGTGATGAGATTAATGAAGTCACAACAAGAGAATTAGGTGATAAGTGGACTTAGAGGTAGGGTTTAATCGACCAGTAAGTCACATGTGTTAAGACTAAAAGGTGAGAATAAAGGTATTGATGGCAAACTCTCGAGACGTTTCAAACTATGAGCATAGAAGCGATTTAGGAGTGTCTCTCTAAGCAACTAAAAGAGACTACGCGGGAAGAAAATTTGAATTCTTCCCCTCTTGCGTGGGGGGCAAGTATTGAATCTGCAAAATCTCAAATTATGCGACAAAACATGTTAACACGGTTGGTTTTACCTCTCCAAAGATGTTTAATGTTCAAATGATCTTAACATGGTCTGTTTTACCTGTCCTGGTTTAGATTCTCCAGTTTAAACCTTGCCTCAAAGTTTAGTATATAAACATGAATGAACAAGAACCAAGAAAACAAGAAAACAATAAAGGATCAGCCCACCAGACTTGAAAGATTTTATGAAACGCTTGATGGTGGGTCACTAAGAGACAAGCGTCCTCGGGATGCGCAACTTGCTGAAATTCTATAGGGGTTGTGCAGGAAATGCAGAAAATGCAAGTTGTGCGGGACGCTCAGGATACAGAGGGAAAATTTTGGAACCTTAACAAAGCACTTTCAAGTTTAAGCTTCTCTCATTGTTCAGCGGAAGGGAAAATCTCTCAGTCAAGAAAAGGTTCCCAAAACGGGGCCTTGCTGATTCATGTTAGGTAGTGGTGTTAGCAAAGCATTAAGAGAAGTCGTCCAGATGACAAGATCCGAGTTCATATACCATGGTCGATAAACAGAGAGGTTGAAAATTATGGCACAAGCTCTTGGTTGGAAGGACCACAAGATCTATCAAATAATCATCTATCTTTGTACAGTTGGGTCCTTGCACACTGATCCAAGACTCAAGTTGTCAAAAAGTTGTGGATCAAACGCAGAAAGACCTGCCGGATAAGACCCAGTGCTAGGATGCTTTTGAAGTAAGAAGTCCACATCCTGCAAGTTAAATCTTGTGTAAACTTGAGAAAGCCCCTATTCAGACAACTCCAACATCCTCGACGACTAGGCGAAATTGGTGCTAAGAATTTCAGTACAAATGCAACCCAATCCAACCGAACTCAAGCTCGCTCCAACTAATGTACTCTCTAGTTCACAATCAACTTCACCCTCCAAAATTCATTCGAAATAGTACGTGATGCACATTAGACAGTTGGAAAATTGAGAATCGTCCAAACTACGAGAGAGGTATCTAGTGAGTTGGATTACTTGTGATAAAATGGAACAATTGTTTAAATACGATATGTTTCATAGAAGCAAAGTTGCATATCATCTTTAGCAATAGTTGAAAAGTCTAATTTTCTTCCTGTCAGTTTCAATACAGAAGTGTCTACTTCAAATAGCAGGACGTGATTGTTTTCCATTCCTCCATAAAATCAGATCAGCAAGCAAGTAAAAGTTGATGAGAGTGGATTCCTTTCAGGTTTGATCGTGAGGCTCAGTGGACATGCTTCAGTTAGACTGGGTCCAATTTATCTTTCACAGATGTTGGTATACCGGACGTGATGGGTTCCTTTTCAAGTCTTGTTCTTGATATACACGTGCTTAAACCATATCACCGGTTCAACAATCAAAATAGACAGTATGATCATTCTAACTTGCGATGTCAGGTTCTCAGATTGTATGATAACAAGGAACCGAGAAGGGGAACGAGCCCGAGCGTCTGCTAGAGGAAGACATTGAAAGGCCGTTTTCCCAGAGCGGTTTTACCATCTTGCTTGACCGCAAGGATGAACTTACCTACATCAAACGACACATCCCAAGTAACCGGGAAGGGGAACGAGAACGAGCTAGAGGAAAATGCTGAAAGGCCATTTTCCCCAAGGCGATTTTCCTATCTCCCCTTACCACAAGGATAAACTTACCTAGATCAAACTACACATATCCCATACTGAGCACATCCCATCCTTGTTCCTCTGACGCACAGTGAGTACACTAATTGCCCGAGTACATATTTGTTTCCATGTATCTCCCTTAGAAATATCACACTCCGGTCAAATTAACTCCCTGTCATTTTCAAACCTCTTCGTTCTCCTGGTCAACTTCATCTCGTACCAAGTTCTAGTAGAACCGTGACAAGTGACTAATCATCGCAAGTGCAGAAATGAACAGTGGAAACTGATGAACGAATACCATTATTAAATACACGGTAATCTTGTATCTAAAACAGAGTAGCTACAATCGCAGCTCCTCTCATCACCGAAATTCTTTCCGGATCTATCTCCTCTGCTAACAATTAAGCGGTTCAGCGCGAGTGCTCTTAAATCGTCAGGTTCAATCGGCAACTGGAAGGGTAGAACCCTGACCGTGCAGAGGTGATGAAAAGTAGAAGTTATCAATTCGGGAAACAATTCACGCCTGGAATAACTGACGGAAACATAAAATTTTCTTTGTTAGATCAACCAACGTGCGGATCTACGAGATTATTAGGAGTAAGATTCGAGGGTTGCAGTATAAAATGCACGCCCCAAACACAAACATCTGCAACCCAATCAAATCGTATTCCTCCATATGTCTGGGCGATGAAAAGATTTATGAGAATGTCGAATTCTTCCAATACTAAGCAAACAACCTTTGATAAGCTCAAGGCACAAGACTGGCGCCTTCACAAACTGAAGGAGCTCTGCATCCACCATGGCAAATACTTTTGGCCGTCAATTGGGCGTTTCAGAGTGACCAATGAATGACTTACTCCAACTTCTTTGTTAAAATACACATGGGCCTCGCCTGCCCCGTCAAAAATTGTGCCTCGGTAATTATCGCCCCCGCATTAATATCGCGAGTACGAAGCTATCATTTCCAGCTAGTTCTAGAACCATACTCCCAGGGCAGTGGAGGAGAATGAGACATTTTTGAAATGTTTTTTGTGGTCAGACTGCAGTGAAGTCTAGTCGAAGAGGCTGAATCCCATATCCTGCGGACACAACGCATGACGATGAGTGATTAGAGCGTGAGCAGGTAATACAAATAACCCGAGAAGACTACTTGAAAAATTCCTCGAGCATTATATGCAAAACTATTAAAGCCTGATTGATTACATACGAGGTTCACCGTGAGCTTCAAATGAAGAGGGTTGGCAAAAAGACGGTAACGGCCGACTAATTTCGTTTGTGCAACCTTGTGATACAAGCCACTAGTTGCACGCAATCAAAAGATCTCAAGCCCATAACCACGCTTTACCTTACAGACAAATCAAATGCAAACCTCACGACGGCATTTCAAAGTGTGTGGCCTCATCAGGGAAGTGCGAAATACGAGAGTTCACTCGGACAAGACAATCAATTGGTCAGAAACTTACATCGTCGGACTCTTCCTTGGGTTCCTCCTTCTTCTCTTCCACTTTAGCAGCCTCAGCTGGAGCAGCAGCACCGCCACCGCCACCAGATGCGACGACTACACCGCCACCACCACCTGAAGGTACAGAGGCAAATTTCTCCTTTCCGGAAGCAATGACCTCATGGATGTCCTTTCCTTGGAGCTCCTTGAGCAAGAAAGATATCTTGTCCTGGTCGGCCTCAGCTCCGACTGACCGGGAAAAATGCGTGTCAGTAGAAGATCTTTGTGGCTTGAATCACAACATATTGCCTGCCCTAAAACTCGAATCCAGTAACTTTGTCTATGCTGCGTGACGAGGAGAGGAGATATTCACAAATCTTGACAGGGACACGAGACACACTCTCTATAACCTAACTAACAGGTGCCATTATCTTTTCAGTTTTATCACGCATTACGACATACACCACCACACACACGAGAGACATACCTTAACACCAATTTTCCCAAGAGCTTAAGACCTTTAACCTAAAACGATACCCCAGGGTGCCTCGTTTTCATTAGAACGGTTTTTGAATACAAATGCGCCATACCTGAAGACAGAATAGCCGTCAAGTCCTTCGCGGAAGGGCTTGCGTTGCCTCCGAGGAGCGCCAAGAGGTAAGCTGCGACAACCTTCATCTTTGCTTGCTTATCGATTGACCGATAGAGGGTAAGAGTTGCAGTCCGTGCGAGAGAGTGAGGAAATTCGAGAGTGCGAAAGAAATGCTCAGAGGCGAATACGCAGTACAATAGAGGGTCAGAAGATTGGCGCTCCGTCCAACAAAACGCAAAACGCACTGAAGCGAACGACGTTCAGCGGAACCCTAACGGGGTTATCAACACCCCGTTCACGTGGTCGGAGGGCCGGAATCGTTTAGCACGTTCGTTGATGGTAATCTGGTCAATTAGAAAGGGCTATTTAATATTTATTTTCGTTCGCCAAACCGGCGGCCGGGATTGTTTAGCGCGTGGCTTGGTGGTAATCTGGTCAATTAGAACCGGCTAATATTATTAACTTCTCACCTGCCGACCTGCTGGTCGGAGGGCCGGGATCGTTTATTGCTTGGTAGTAATCTGGTCAGTTAGAGGAGCTATTAATGATAACTTCATTAGAGTGAGACTAAATTGAAATTTGGCAATCGACTGTCGTTTTAAAAGATGAGATGATTTTACGTAGGATAGAAATCAATCGAGTCAAAGTTGTCATGCAGATGATTCATCATCTGCAAGAGAATCTGCTTCTTTTGAAAGAAAATATTAATGTAACTTTTCGAAATCAGCATTCATGAGACTAGATGAAAATTATACACCCAAAAGAGCCCAAATTTATGATTAATACACCGAAGTATTTCAACGAACTGCCTGGTAATGTTTTTAAACAATGTTTGACAAGAAAAGCTTTTGACCATGCAACTTCAGTCTTTATTTACTGCTTTAGACATTGTTATATAGAAGTGACGTCTACTTAGAAATGATGTAGATAAGGGGCTATAGAGATAACTAGGATTCCTTGTTAGTTTTCGATTACATTTAGATTATAATTGATATCACATCATAGAGTTTAAGAATTTGAAGAATATTTCGAAAACACTAAGAGGGACTAAATTGGATTATATAGCTAATCAAGAACTGCTCACCCACTCATTCACATCTGTTGACGACATAGAAAACATAAATAGATGACATATATTATTGTTGAAGGAAATCGTCATTCATGCATGTTTTTGAGCACTTCAGGATAGACGAAAGACTGATGTCGAGGGTCAGCCGAGTGGTTCAACGCAAGCTGAGAAACATAAAAAATATGAAATATTATTCTGTGAAGAGCAGAATTGTTACTGTACGATATAAAAGGACATACCCAGATGACTGAAGATTCACATGGATCATAACATCATTGATTCAACTTAATTGTTGGTTCTCATCACTTTGCATACTCTTCATCGGTAAGAAGGTGTCAAATCTGATCACAATCACTTTGATATCGACCTCTAAGGAAGAAATCTGCTTCCACACTCAGTGATCAAGTTATTTTTTGATCTTTATTAATTTCTACACCGTAACTAACAGGAATGTCCGGTTCGTCCAAATTATGGCATGAAGTTGAAATGTTCTCCCAAGAGTGAAAGATTCTATTTTGAATTACTTTGAAAATGTAGAATCAAACATAGCTTTATCTGGAGAGATTCTCGAAAATTCGGATTACAGGAAGAGCCACAACTATAAACTTTGAGCCCAAATTTGTTTATGAGATTGAATCTATTTTCACGAGCACATCCACAGAGAGCAAGCAGAGGGCCAATTCGATGAGTCTTTTGTCACGGAGCCGATTCTAACAAGTCAAGGTTGACGAGTCCCCAGATGATTCAAGTCAACATTGTCGATGTGCTCCGTGTCAATTTTTAAAAGTGCCGTTTCCTCTTCTACAAGTTAATAGAACAAACAACCTTTGAATTGGTGCGAGCAGTGACACCTTCGGTACACGAATCTAGCTTTTGTTCCTATACTACATCATCACTTGACCTGCAACTTGTGAACGACTAACCTAGCAGATACATTCCACTTGGGACCGAGGTTTGGTTTGGAATTTCTCCCCCTTGTATAAATGGAACGATTTGATTGCAGTGACTGGAAACGACACATAGAGACCGACCATATGGTGAGGAGAAGAACCTGGCAAGCACCGATACCCTTCGTGAGTGTTCTGAACACATTAAATTGCACAGAAGGAGACAGTACTCAGAAGCATGAGATGGACGATTTGACATAAGCGGCTCTCACATTGTTATCGAATAGTTTCTTCAAGGCAAAAGGTGACAAATTACAGTGAATTCGCACCTTCAGTAGAGGAGCAGTTATATCGCCGAAAAAGATGTAACAAGACATCCGCTTCCCTAGGTGCAAAGGGCTTGCGGCCACTTTCCACTCGAGGGTTGTAATTGTATGTAGACTTGTGTAGAAAGTGGAGGAGCTACCCACACGTTGCCGTGTAACAGAGCTTAGCAAAACAATTCACGCTTAACGCGGTATGAGGAAGTGGGGCAAAATCACCAAATTGTAGTCTTCGCTTGAACCTGGCCCATTAACACAACTGTGTTTAGCTATGACTATGACTGGAACTTCTGAGAAGCACTTGCAGCTTGCAAGTTTCTATGTTATCCATAACATTGTGCGCGAAGTCTAAACAACAGACTTTGAAAGGTCAATCCGCAAATCTAACCTAAGAGGATTGAACTCCGTGAGGACATGAAACCGCTCGACTCTTAAACATGAAAGTAGAGGTTACCTTTCACCGCTGAACACCTTGTAAAGCAATGTTACTGCAGAAGGCCATTGCTGTCCAAAATAATGGCTTTCAAGAAAGGGTTTCAAGAGCTCTCCTGTTGAAGATCATTCGTTAGACAAAGAAAAAGTATTGCCTCATGGATCAAACAGTAGCTCGAGCTCGAGATAACAAGGGCAATTTTCATCCAAGAAAGTATATCAGCAGTAAATCAAGAGTAACCAGCGGAGTTACCGAAGCTAGCAGTTTGGACCTCTAGCATTGTAAATAGAGTCGCCTTTTGTCGCCCTTCACGTGTGGCTTTCGAGTTGGGAATATCAGCAGTCTCCCTACTGAGAGGGGGGACACTGCTGGGATGTTTGCACGGGGGGGCTATAGATAGCTTGCGAAGGCAAACTCCTGACGGAAACTGCTTAGGATGAAAGAACCATGCCGCAACCAGAAAGAATGGAAACGAAAGGAGGAACGAGATCATGTTGTGTAGACTCAGCTGTACAAAAGAGACGGTAAGAAAAATGATGGAGAAGAATGTGTAGAACACCGAGGTGGTGGGAAGGAGTAACAGAAGTGGTGTAAACATGAGTGAACCCACAAGAAGCTGCTCCACACTGCAATCGAAAGTATCCAACCTCTGACGTAAAGGGTTCCGCTTTCGACCTCTGCAAGTGATTACTATTGTTACTTCCAAACCAGTGCAATCCAAGCGTGGTCCGATGTCATGATGTAGAGGTACAGAATTCAGCATTGAAGCTATATCATATCTCTAGAATCATTTTCACTAAACCAAATTGTAGTGACGACCTCAGAAATTAGGGTATCATACCTGAAGAGACGGCACAAAGCAGCCAGTGCTCGTAGCTGAGTTGAGTAGATATACGCGATTGCATAATGAAGGGACAAAACATGGATTGTTGCTAATGAGATCATGTCTGATATCATCGCAGCTAAAACGGTAAATCCCAGTACAACACCACTGAGACCTAAGATGCACAGAAGGGCTCCAATCGCTGGTATAAAAGTGAACAGCAGAGTAGACCAAGTTTGTATCCAGTGCAGGGACAGTGTCCCGACCACCGCGGCAAGTTCAGTGTTGATTTTGAATCCTGCAGGTACGCCCATCAGCCACACGCAGCCAGTGCGCAAGATATCATTTGTCAGGCTCTGCCCAGCGTTCACCAAGAAAAGGCAGATAGAGCTATGATGCTTGAGCACAAGATAGCCTATGATGGCTCCAGCTATCTTGTCAATGAGAAGACTAATCCAAGTAGAATGCTTGGCTAGTGCTGCCTTATGCGCAGTAGCAACACTCGGCTGTTTTGGTCTGGAACCACAAAAACAAGAACACAAGTGCAATTACAATGCTGTTTTATGAACGGATTAACAGATATAGTTTAGAAAACTTTGGCAGTCACCAAACCTCTTGTAATTGGTACTAGTACAGGCTCTCGCTAGAAAACAACTGGCAGATTAGTTCTGATATCGATGATTGTAAACTAAAATATTAGTCAACATGAAATTTGCAGCATCCTAAGTACACTACAACAGGAGAGAAGCTCGAAGACAGTGTACCTAATGGAGCTTAGTGGAAGCATACAAAAGGGGGCATAAAATGATTCATGAATCATCAATAGATAGACAGCTCTTCCGAGATAAACCGTTAGTTGACAGAGAAAGGTAAACCAAACAAATCTAAATTAGGACATGTAAAACGACGTTAAAGTTTTATAACCATATGGAGCTCTATAGAACAAGAAAGTAGGACCGCAGTGTTCGACGACACTACCAACTAGGCTTGATAAAACAACGCGAAAGTTACTGTTATGTAACCATGTGAAACACTTTTAGAAATTATGAAACTTGTTGCACATGTACACATCCAATCCGAGAGGTTCGTCATTACCCCAGGCCGCCCCATAACAGTGTAAAGGGCCATGCCATCAGTTGCTGACATCGAATGTGCATAATCTGCAAAAGCATGCTGTTCTGAATTAACACCCGCACAAAAGGCATTGCCGGCGGCCATACTGATAGGATCGAAGTGAGGACCCTGGCAAGGCAATAAAGCACAGTTGCCCATACAGTAATCAACACGGCTATCGGTTTGAACAGATTAACCCCGCAGCTGCAGTACACATGCGCGGAAACGCGTCACCACAAAAACGTTAAAAATCAAGTTCTTTCTTAAACATCTGGCTCAACTTACCTCGTTGAGTCCACTGAATCTTATAACAGCTACCATTCTGACATTTGACTTGGTTTGAAAGCATATACAATCACCTAGAATGGTCCACGCGAATTGACAACCCTCGCTATGTGCATAGAAAATTAACAAATGAGAAGAAGAAAAACTTTCCTAGCCTTGCCAGAAAAGTTGCACCTTACTGTGGGGAATGGACAGCATTTGCCCGTTTCGACCCCAGTAAAGACGGTCTATCCTTAACACTCTGATCAAGGAATGCGCCGCAGTTCAACTCCATCATTATAATCTCCTGCATAAACACACAAGGTCCTGAGGATCTGCTACAACAGATCAATATACACCCCAGAAGCCAAACGTCTGACAGATTTCTTGTGCTGAACAAGTTGGCTCTGCTGTCCAAAGAAAACCCATCATTGGTTCCTAATCCATGCTTATCAACGGATACTTACCATGTTCATACCCTCCTGTCTATGCTCCATTGTCGATAGCCATATTGGTCTTTTGACTAACTGGTTGTGTTGACTACCAGATTTCCGTACATTTGTAATTTCGTAGGGAAAAGTCCAAGGAAGACCAGAGAAGTGGTGGCTACCAAATTGGGGCTGATTGTAAACAATTATCTGCAATCAGATTAAACCTTATTTTAGAGTAGATCCTATGAGAAGACTCACTCACCTCAGACATAAAAGTGTCAGCAGCTTTACAATCAAAGACTTCACAACAATTAGAAGTTGAATTGCTGACAATGAGTCTCGTACATGAGTGCTGAGAGTGACACAGAGATTATCCCGTACAACACACAGCAGATTTGGTACCCAGCAAAATCTCAAATCCTTTCCGCCTGCTATCTGTCCAGTTAAAAAAGCCCAAACTTTGCCACGATGTTGAATCCTGCGAGCCAAACACTGGGTGCAGTGATCACAAGCCGCTGAAGCACTCTGCTTTCGTTGAACGCAATCAGACTCAGCTTGAGCTCCATCTGCCTTGACATTTGCGCTATTGTACTCAGCATCAGCATCATCGCGATAGCAGTATTCCCCAACTACGCACAATTTTCGCTTTGTTCGTAGCTTCTCTTGCAACTTCGACTCTGCCAAATCTAAAACTCTCTGCAGAACAGACCATTCAAAAGACCATTCATAATCAATTTTCTTTTCTGTTGGGTGTGATCTTTCACCTACCATACTCTAACCAACTATCACTATTCTTTTTACTTGTGGATTGACTTCATCAATCCAAAAAATCCTTAACTGCACTGGACCTGCAATTTTCTGATATATTCGTCTTCAGAAGAATCTTCAGAGATGGGTACCCCAGCAACCACCACCATATCCAAAGACTTCACTCCTTCATTAGCCCATCCAACCAACGCCAGTCTTTGCTTGTGTAGTCCGTTCAACAGGTGCTTGGGCAACCATAGCCTGCATTGTGTCACAGAGTCTTCCTCCTCCATCGCCATAAAACAGACTGATTCCTTTCTCCTTCTCATTCATCAATTACAGGAACCACTCTACGGCCATCGGAGAAAATTCACAACATTACTGTGATGAATTTCCGGAAATCCTCATCTTGTCCACCAATCAATAAAATGTCTCAGCACTACCCCAATGCTTTCGATTCCTGTCTCCCTTCCGTCCCTTCTTCCGACCACGTGGTTGGGGTTTTCGTTCAACTTCAGTGCAACCACGGTCATAGTAGACTGTACAGTTCAGTAACAAGGATTTTATCGAACGGACCGGACTATGGCTGCTGTTCTCGGCTGGTTGGCAACACAAGAGTAAACCCGTTCAGGTTGATTTTGCAATACCCGGCATCAGAGAAATGACCGACGAGAAAAGACCGGGTAGGTTTTGGCTAACATTCCCGATAGATGATACTACCTGTTTGTAAAATTTAGCAGTTCCGGGCAGTTTCCAAAGAAGTATCCCTGGACTGTGACTGTAAAGTCCATCCAAACTGTCGGGAGAATTGACACTGGAAAGCACCACCCCGTTAAAGTACACCGTATTCTGTTCATCGCCGTTAGAGTAGACGGACAGTTCCCGTGAGTCCACTCTAACGGCGAGTTACTGTAGTGGTTCACACTAATACGAGTTCTTTTCAACCTTAATTGTATGGATTAAAGGATACTTAGGGCTTCTGCCAATTTTAGACATTTTAGTACGATTTGAACCTAGAAGATCCACTTGAAGACAGTTATAATTTTAGTAAGAAAAATCGTCGTTTATTTGGTTGGATTTAAATTGAATTTGCTGCACGAAGCAGACATCTTTTTCTTGTTCAAACGATGACTAAAATATTAAAAATCAAAAACTTATTTTTAGATGTAGTAAAGGTTAGAATTCAATTCTCTGAAATAATACTGTAAAACTTAAAACTAATAGATAGAGGTTTCTCCCATGTTAGATGTTACCCAGATTTTAGAGAATAATAGTGATCGTGATCGTGATAGTGATCGTGATCGCCGTCGTCCTTTCTTCGATTTTAGTGAATAATAGTGAATGTTAACGTTAGAGCCTGTATAACTTATACATTTGATACACACTATAGTAACATTGGACTACAGTAAACATCGTGAAATCCCCACTACAGTAATCGCGGTATGGGGTTACTGGAAGTAACCGAGACGCCTATATCATCGTGGATGATGGTAAGTGGGAAGCAACTGTGAGATTCTGGCAGAGTAATTTACGACAGTATAGCATGACGGCTAAAACTTGGTAAACCTCAGGCGATACGTGGTACCGGACCGTACGGCGGTACTGACCTTCTTCACTGCCTTCAAGAGGGGAAGAAGGTAAGAAGAAGAGAGGGGACAGAGGGACAATAGGAAGGATGATGGACATTACTACTGGCATGGGATGTCGACAGCGGTCCGAGAAAGAATGATGCCGGCAGCGAACCGCTGTGAGATTGATTGACCATTGTAGAAAGAAGAGTGGAGAAGGAAGCACAAGTGTTGTTGGCAGGAAGTGAGTAATATGTCTGCGGCTGCTATGGATATCGATGGCGGGGCGGATCGGCCACCCGTTGCTGCAAAATTTTCTTTCAATGGTGAGGACCTGGGTTTATGAGTGAGGTGCTGATTTTAATTATGTATTGATGATTATGAATTGAGATTGCGTGGATGGATATGATGGATACATGAATTTGAAGCGTGTGGTGCATTGCGGGGTTCTTATGAATGAAGTTCGCCCTGACCAGTTTTGCAGCTGATCAAGACGGCTCAATCGCAGCACGGGCTTCGTCACGGGGACTACAAACGTTACAGGTATGTTGCCTATCCCGGCCATGAACGATCTCAGGACAGAGCTAGTTTTGTCACGTTTGTGATCTACAAGCTTCCGAGCAGGCAGGTAAAGCAGGGACATCACTTGTGGTTGCTGTACTTCAGCCCTAGAAGAGGCTCGTAGTTATTGTGTTCCGTTGCTAAGCCAGACAGACGGATGCTGATCGTTAAAATTGTGAACGTTGGAGGGTCTCGTATTATTCCTCTAACCAAGGCTTTCGAATGATCCTGTAAGGAAGAGAAAATGGGAATTGCCTTTAGAAAGATATCTTTGATGGTCCAGTAAGTTTCAGATAAGAGTTTTTAAAGTTGAATTGCATAAAAGAATCTGCCTAACCATAATGAATACCTGGAGCATGGGTTATAGTCTTAGTGGGTCCTGCGGCTGGGATTTGTGTCTCCAGTGCTTCAGTGCATTAAGAGCTTCAAATAAATTGTGTGATGTAGGTGAGTGTGCAATGTACATCCATAATTGGGGCAGTCAGTTAACAATATTTTCTTACCTAAGACTCCGTTTATACATTTATCACATTTGTGAAAGACCTTGTTCAGAGAAAAATGACAGGTATAGCATATTTTCCCAGACCATCTTCATCTTAGGATGGCTTCAGTTGTCATCCCAGCCAACTTTGGGTCACCAGTTCTGCTATTCAAGCCTTTACCTCCTTTTTACCTTCTTTCTTCTCTTACGTGTATGAAACCGCGAATTTACCTGGTCCTGCTGTTTCACAACCTAGACGCGCAAAGTTGTGCTTTGTAATACCGGGTAAAGGCAGATTTCTTTTTGCTATAAGTTAAGCCAGTATCTCGTAATGGCTTTAGTATCCCTTCTGGTTTTCACACTTGAAGGTCCATGCAGGCGATATTGCACTGCACGCTTGATGCGGCTCTACAAGTCGCTCAACTTCAAGCACGGTCGAGGAAAATATGTCAAGAAGGAAATTGTGGAGGCAACTGTCACAGATGTCCGGTATGTTCTTTCCCTTGCCTTGCCGTAGAAACTGGATGATAGTTTAAGGTTATTTATTCCGCAGGCGTCGACTGATAGTATTAAAGTTGATTCTTCCGTAGAACAGTATTTGGGGTGTGTTTTGGTTTTCGCTCTGTACAGTCTGATTCTACCAATCTTGTAAAACTAAAAGTAAACCTCATTGCGCCAGATATCTACACGTTGTGCTTTACTCATCAGAAAGAGCATGGAGCTACGCTATGGAAATTAAATCAACCACCGCAGGAGCTAATGCTCGTCAGCAAGCTCACCTCATTCGAAGACTAACCAAGGCAGCAAAGTGGGGAGATCTTCTTAATCGCCTTTGTTCTGAGAAGGCTGATTCAAGGACTGGTCTAGAGGCACTGGTATAAACTTACATCTCAGTACTCTAAATTCTCGTCTTCTGCCCAATGATCTATACTCGTTTCTGGGGGAATTGCTTACCTGATGTCGATGTGAAACTGGCTTCTGATAAACTTAGGCCTGTTTCTCATGCCATCCTCACGTCGATTCCCGAACTATTCCCGGCTTTGGGAAGTGTTATAGTAATATCGATGTGAACTTGGCATCTGATTAACAGGCATACGCTGAGCACATGCGGGGGAATTTATTACTGGAACGAGGAACTGACTGGGACACAGCTTTGAAGAAGTTCAAGAGCGCCAGGTCTGGCACTCAGGTTTATCTCTGCATGTGTCCTAGTTTTAGAACTGCAAGTTTATCATGTCAACTGCAGGTTCTTGAAGCACGGCTTTATTTGGAGTTTAACAAGTAGACCTTGCATGTTCAGGAAAGTATACGATGAGCTGGGAAAATTTGGAGATGTGGAAAACCAAGTAATGTGCCGACAACGAGTGGATGAGTTGGATACAATCATCAAATTTTGCATGTACGAGATGGGTCGTTCTGATCTTAAGGGATCTGATCTGCTAGGTCTGAGCACCCAGGAAGGGCCTGCCTTTGATTTACTGCAGTCAAAATTAGAGGTATATACACATCTTTCATAAGTTCTCAGCCTCTTTCTTCCAGTCGACTCTTTCGTGTCTGTTCACAGAGATGACTTTAAGGACGAACCTTACGATCCTGTTTTCAGTTTCCGAGTCGTTGATAAGTTCAACGCTGGTTAAGAAGTTCATACGATTAATGTGGTGAAAAGGGTTTGCCGTGGTTGGTAATATAAGACGAACGCCTGCGATCCTACGTTTTGTGCGAATATGTCTGTCACCTGACAGCAGGCCATGGCTTTGCTGACTCAAGCTACTTAGCTACATGTTATGCTATAATAAATCAAGCTCTCAACAGGTACTGCAGCAGTAAAATAATTTTGTGACTTTAAGAGTCCGCATCAGAATAGTATACGAACGGTGCTTTGAACCTTATAAGGGATTTCTTTTAGGCTGTTATGGCGGAGGCACGAACGCAACAAGCGGTATCAATGACAGAGTTGGAGTGGCTTGGTCGCAAGTATCCTGTGAAGAACGCCAAGACTCGTGTCTGCATATTGAAAGGTACGTGGCTGCTGTGGGTAGGATGCATGCTTGTGCTATCTATCAATTCCAGGTCTGCTCATTGGTAATCTACATGTTAAGACTTAGTTACTTGGTTCGATCTAATTGCTAAACGTTCTGATCCCATTGCTAAAAGGTCTCTTTCTAGGCTCTCTGCATGAAAGGGCCTGTTTTGGAAGTTTGACCGTGCTGAATATACTTGGATCTCTATTCAATCGATGGTGGAATCAGCAGGGCAAGAGCTGGAGAAAGATCTCGCTGCCACTGCCTCAAATCTTACAGAGAAGAAATTATCTGTGTTTGATAAAATATTTATCACCTATCAAGACGCGAAGCGACACATCCGTGACGACTTAGTAAGATGCTCGATGACTTCTTGCATAAATTTTCTGTGTTCAGCATCTGAATCCACCGTGGCCCGTATTCCTTATCTGATTATCTTCGTTCGCATCGAGGATAACGATCTGCTCATTTGAGGAACAAGTTCTTCCTTACCTGGTGATAGTTTCAGTGTCCGTGGACTATTGAGTCACCTGTACCAAGCAGTGATCTCTGATTCTTTTTGGAATGGAAAACTCTATCGCTAAATTACTCTTCAGCGCAGGCAGTGGCAGGAACTGCTGAAGATGTACGAGAAGAGCTCAACGGACTCGATAGGGCAGTAAGCAGCATTTTACTTCAGCGAACTGTAGAACGGAACTTAATTTTGGTGGTAATGGCCAAGACTCGCTTGGCTCGTGCCCAAAAAGGACTTCGTGAAGAGAAGGGAGAGAAACCTGCAAAGCCAGAGGATCTTGTGAGGCTGTACGACACTCTTATTCAGGTTAGCAAATTACTAACGATATCCTTATCCTGGATAACAAGAAGGTAAATCGTTAGTAGTTAGTAAGGTAAAATGGGGTAGCAGGTTTGAATGTATCATTGGGCTACATGTTAGGATTCTAGAAGGGATAGAACCTTCTCACGCATTTGTGTTCCTATACGGATGCCCTCTAATTTGGAGCTTTTGCAAT
This sequence comes from Lunularia cruciata, assembly GCA_948567375.1. NCBI lineage: Eukaryota > Viridiplantae > Streptophyta > Marchantiopsida > Lunulariales > Lunulariaceae > Lunularia > Lunularia cruciata. The sequence continues at coordinate 81,275,840 of OX419755.1, read as the reverse complement.
TATTAAAGTATGCATGGAGACAAAGGTAAACGACTCGTTGTGGAGTAATCGCTGTGCTTATCGCTATGTCTATTGTCTCTTGCGAGGCATATCCTGATCAGTTTTCTCTTGCCATGCAGAATGTTACTGACCTCGCCGAATTAGTTACCTCCGGCCGAGAAACTAACATCAAAATCACATCATTTGCCAAGGATTTAGATGCCCGGCGGCAAGGTTTCCAGGCAGGAAGGTACTTTTGGTTGAGTTTTAAGCAAGCTCGCTGATTTAGGATCCCGAAGTTGTGGCATGTCGTGCAGTATTCAGGCACTGTCATACTTCTCTTGCCGTGTACGCTGTCTGTCGCTTGGTGCAGCTTGATTAAGCTATACTGCGTGTGTACAGATGTTACTATCTTTCACAGTCGTATAACGTTGCTGGCAAGTACGCTGAAGCGTATGCTCTGATCAAGCGCGCACAAGAGCATGCTGAGTCGGCCATGACGACACAGTCGTCAGCCTTGGATGAGGTAGTTCTAGTCAGTAACTGAAAAGAAGTTTTAATTTGCTGGAAGGCTGGTGTCTAAGTTGATACATAAAAGATAAACTCAGCACTTTCCACTTGCCTATTTGCTCTTAGATCCTGAACCTAAAGTAGTGGTTCAATAGCTGATTAGTTCCTAAAAGCTGTAACATCTTCTACAGGTTACAGTTCAGGAATTGAAGCATCTAGTGGAGGACTGCAGGGCTCAAAAGTGTTTGATTCATGCACGTGGAGTCATGGAGGAGCACAAATCACATGATTCCATGCAGAAAGGCATGGGGTCTTTAAATTTGTCTAAAGATGTCTCCAAAAAGGTGTGGATCGGGGGTCAGCTTTTCTATTGGCTGCCTGTTTTCATCTTTCCCACTCCAGTGAGTGTTCCTCAAATGTTTGAAAGATCTGCTTTTGTGGGCCTCAATAGGGGATGTCTAGTGCCTCCTACTGAATACGTTGTTCACTGACATTTGACATAAATTTTACAGGAAGAAGCAGGATACTTGCTGGATAAGCTGGAGATATACGAATCAGTTTTTGGTCCAGCTGGAACCAAAGAGCAGCCTCGGATATTCCAAGTGTTGCCATCTTTTCAAGCTGTTCCTTGCAGACCCATTGTTCTAGATACTGCTCTTAATGCGATTGAGTTCCCATCTTTAGAGGGACGACTGAAGAAAGAGGAGAAGGCGACAGGTATATTTGGGAAGAAATGGAGTTTATTCGGGCGATGATCCATCTTTTGAAGGTAATGTCATACGTTCCACCTAATACATCTGTCTCACCTTCCACAAGGCAGCAAGTCACCAGAGGAAGACAAGCTAGGCACGTCAAAAGATTTGTGAAGCCAGTACAACTTATGCATCAATTATTACAATCTGTGCTGTCTTCTGAAGGTTCAGGTAAAGCGACTGACACCTTCACTCACTCTTGCCTCTCCGTAACTTCTTTGCAGGACGGATGCTTTTGTCACCTTGTGCGGTGCTGAGTATTGATGGATACAGTCCGTTCAGTACTCCGGAGATAGAGTTAGCATATCCTTGTGAGAACCCAAAACCCTAATAGAGTTAAGTCTGTGCGGCTTCCATTCCCATGCCATTTTTGTTTCAGGAAACTTGAAATCAAAGGGTTAAATAATGAAATTTCTTGTTTGTTCTGAAGAGGCCTCGAAGAACGGGCCATATTTCTGATATATACAAGGGAGACTGGTCTCATACGCTTTATGGCTGGCTGTCTGCAACTTGTTACAGATTTGTAAGAGCTCACAGGGTCGAGAGGCTGGTCCATGCAGCTGTCAGTGTGCAGAATTTTTTTTATACTTTGTTACTTCTCTAAAGTACAAGGTGCCCTACAATGCAGGCATTGAAGTTCTGATTGCTTGGATTCATTCGACTTGGAGAATCTCAATCTCTCTGTAGATAGCAGATACTGCACGATAGCTGCAGATGTACATCCAGAATCTGGTTACCGGCATGGGTTTATCTCATTGGTCTCTTGCAGTAGCTCAAACATGTGCATGCGGATGATGCGCTTGATGTGGAAGGTAATACTCATTATCAGTTCAACATGGCGTATTAGTAGTTTCTTGTCTAGGAGTATTGTGGGGAACGACAGGCGAGTGCATGTCACATCTTCTGACTGCTGCCGACGATGGTGTAAGACGAGGTGATGAGTGCTCGAAGGGGAAACTTGATCCTGTGAACTTGTCTGGTGATTTATTCTCTTCTTACTTCCCCCTGTTTCTTTTAGATTCAGTATTTTGCTCCAAAACACACAATTCGTTCAAGCTGCCTTTGATAACCTCAACATGTCTTGGATTGTTTTCATTGAAACACCAAAAGTTACTGTTACTGTAAAATCTGGTGAAATTTTACAACAACTAATACAGTTTTGTAATGTTTCCATACCAAGATCCTCGAGAGCATGGCTAAACTCCTCTGACAACCTCTCATTCTATTCGTGTCATTCTCAAACCATCTATGTAAAATCCGGTCCAACCCAATCCAGACCTGCCAATTTGACATATCCGATCAAAGATAACCGGAGCTCTGAGTCGACTTCCTTATTATTAACATGGGTAGTCTTTGTATCTGGTGTACTAGTGGCCTTTGAATGGGTCCCTCAATTCAATCAGCATTTTCACGCCAAATGAAAACAAATTATTTAGGGCCGGAGGAGCAAATCGAAAAAATCTGTCAAATTGTCCTTCCGGAGCAACTCCAACTCTCGGTCCAAGATATGGTTCCGGGATGGAACTGAGCAGTCCATTGTTAATGTCGGTGACTTCAACTCTTATAAGTCGAATTGACATCATCCTCGAGCTGAGCATGAAGATTATGACGATGATGTTATCCCGAACCTGATAAGAGAACTGATGAGAGAAATGAGTTCATTTCAAAGGAGTCGTCACTGGTACAGATCATAGTAGCGCAAGAACCAAGACTCTACGGAGGAGAATCTGGTAGGAGAATTCTTACTTCAGAAAATAATTGGTACTGTACCCGAAATTCTTTGGAATTTACTCGGGAGTACTTCCCAGCTGCTCGGTGTATATTGTGGTGGATCGTGAGACTCGTCTTCCACGAGTACAGGGATTTTCACCCAGCCCACGTCACCTGTTTTGATTCAGTTTCCATCAGTCAAAATTTGGCCTCTCACATGCAAAGTTTTCTTGAAGACTTGCATTCCTCACCTCCATCATCCGGAGTTAGCGACAGTATGGTAGCTATTGCATTGAGTACACTTAGCTTTCCCGAAATTCGCTGAACTCCTACGAATCTTTTATCTTCGCTGTACAAAATTTTCCAACCAGCTTGCACGGAGAAGGCTCGCTGCTTCAGATTGTAATCTCGTTCTTTGCTATTCGTCATTGACTTCACTCAGTGTGAAAGTTTTTGAGTGTTGTAAAAATCTCATTCACAGACCGAAAATCTGTGGTGATGTTTGACATAGCGAATCAAATCAGCTTACCTTGTGTCGTTCTGGATCTCGCCCAGCATTCACACAAGAATCGAAATCAAGCCTTCAAGAGGCTTGATTTTAGTTGATTCATTCGGTCAGTCACCCCTGCTTATAGTTAGTAGTCTGCCTGACACAAGTCTGATCCGAGTCAAAATGGCCCATCCGAATCCCAAGAGAAGGAACGAAACAGAGAGCATGAGAATAATCAAGAGTTTGTTGGAACTCGAAAACGCTAAATTCAGGAAGAACAAGAGTATGGTTTCGAAGAAAACTAGAGATTCAGGGGGACTCCACACGATGAGAGTAAATCCACTACATAGGAGAAAGCAATTGGACGCATTGGAGAAAGGCTGGAATAATGCATTTGGCCAGCGAGAGGAGCATAACGACGGTAGCAGCAAGAACGAACCCTATTCGTTGTTCTCAGCAGCTCCAACATCTTCTTGTAGTCAGGACCGAAAAATAATCATCAGAAGATGGAGCACTTCTACTACTAGATCGTCACACCATCTTGCTCCTATCCCAGCCAAGACGAGAAACATATAAGAAAATGGAAAAGCAACTGGCTGTGCAGCAGGAATAAGGAAGACAGTAGTTGGAAGGCGAACCTCAGAGTCAAAATTGAACCGGAAACTCAGAAAGCAATGAATGCGAAAATACTCGAAGCAGGTTGGTGTCCACTTTCAGGGCCACGGAACTGACAGACAGAAAGGCAATGCTCTAAAAAGTCACAGTATCCTGAGTGCTATTCTAGATAGACAAATTGATAGACACTATAGATCTGAAGAAGTTAGGGAGAGGATAAGCCGGGCACTGGATCGTCCACTTTGGAAGCGAGACGAGTGAATGCACGATAGATCGAAAGGATGCCGTTTAGCATCTCATCGCCTCGCCAACAGGACGAAGAGAAAGGTACGGACGCTTAACTCGATGAAGGATCTTCCTTCAGGAATGGTGGCCAGCCTTTTGACAGAAGTGGAGTCGATGATGATGTCTCGAGATAGGCACTCGTTCTGGAATGCTGCCGAGTCCTTAATCAAGAGGAAGAAATTATATGCAATCGAAAAGAAAATGTTCAAACGGGAGGAAAACACTGGGAGGAGTAGCACTACTGGAGGAGTTGGGTTAAGTCTCATGAGGCTTGTGCGAGATGATTCCCCACGAAAGAAGACTCTGGAGGATCTAGAAAAAGGTTGGATAAATAGCTACAAAGGGGAACCTGAGAAAATCACGAGCAGATCCTATTCTTCTCATGGGTTTTGGAACAAGGTGATGATCACAGAGAAGCGAAGAGATTATGACTTTGAGAGAGCGAAGAGGAGGGTCAAAAAGCAAGTTCTAGAAGACGGATGGGCCAGCAATTTCACTGATATCAGTCCTAAAGAGACGGTATATGAATTCGACAGGAGACGCAGGGGAACTCCAACAAGAAGTATTGAACGTTTGCATGATGAACGCTTGAAAGCTTGGACTAACCAGAGACTGGAGGCTGCATGGGTCAGGAGTTCCAAAGAGCAGCGGAGAGGTAAAACTGGTAGCAAGTTAGAGAGGGCTAGATTTGACAAGTCGACTGGAAGTGGTAATGGTGAGAATTCTGAAGTAACAACTCAAAGATCTGGCGTGAGTACGACGATAACTGCTGTAAGGGAGGAGGAGGATTACATGGAAGTTGGCTGCAAGGGAGGCCATGAGAAACAAAACATGGCTGGCCGGACGAGGAGTAAACCCAGAGTGACTGTGCCGAGAGATAAGACTGCTGATATGGTTATGAAGGAGAGTCAGGATAGGTTCCGAGAGACCAGTTGGACTAATGCGTTTCAAAACGGGCAAAGAAGAGAGCTCTTATTGAACGGGTTCCGTAGCAACTACACTGCAGGAGGTGACTACCTCCAGAGGAGGTTTAACAAGGAAGTGGATTTGACATGGGCAGCCAATTGTCGAGCAAAACTCAAGACAACAATCAGTGCAGCATAGTAAGAGCTTAGGATATCTATGAGTGTTTAACGTAGACAATGGCTGGAATGTCAAGAGGATCGGTTACGGAGAGATAGGGTGGACAAGGTCTTTAGTTTCCAACGGACGACCAGATAAACGAGCGTCTCCAATGTCCGGCTTTTGTAAGCTGAAGCCTGATCAAGGTCTGTGAGGGAGGCAGGCCGGTGGTCCTGCTAATTGAGAGTTGCGCTACAGAAGAGGAGCGAATATGGTGGAAACTACCGGAATTCAAATGTCAAGATCAGGGCTCTTCTCTAGTTCTCTAATCATTAAGAGCGATGACAGCCTTGCCCACAGCTGGTTTGTGCCAAACCCGACTCCTGATCTTCTTTACAAGCCGAGCCAGAATTTTGAGACGGGGGTGAACCTGTCAATACGTAGATACTGGGATCTTTGAGTGATTGGAAGTTGCAAGCTTCACCCGTGGGTGTACCTTTCTTTCTAGTTCTACCTACACAACTTAACGTAGAACACACAGAATTCTGTGTGCCGCAAAACGTTTCAATTGAAGGAACCATTCCAAGTTACACATCCGATTGATGCTTTTCTCGGGAGTTGCTACATGAATTCCCAGCCACCCTTTCCGCCCGCTGCAGCAGGTAGTTCGTGCTAACTTCCCGTAACCGATCACAGTAAATTCTTCATTTGCACTGAGAGATCAAATGAAAATAGCTCCGACAAAAACTATGGTCGCCGGTCGAGGGGCCCGTTCCCAGGCGCTTCGACCCTACCTCCTCTATCAGTGACTAGATTTGTCAAGGGATAAGAGAAACCCAACGCCAGGGAGGGAAGGTAGAAACCGAATTCTTTAGTGAAGCCCGTATTCGTGTGTAAAGTACAACAGTTCTGTACTCTTTCTAACTGCATTCAATGTATCAAGAACTCTATCTCTGGAAGACGTACAGGGTGAGACATGAATTCCTAGTCTCTCCTCTATCTGTGTCTCTGTATTAGCGCTGTCCATGTCTCGTCCTCTGGTGTCAAGTTCGGTGCAATAAACCTGGTGGTGTGCTCTCTGTAAAGAGCAAGGGAGCAATTCCGACCTCTCGAAGAAGATAAAGAGGAGCCTTGTAACGTCCATGGCAGAAGCTCAATGACTGACGGGCAAATAGCTGGCTCATTAAGTACAGCCAGCCGATTCAAGAGAACGAGGAAAGGAAGCCCCTGAGGAAGTGATTCATTCAAATGTACTGTACAGTGTGAGCTATGAAAGCCATGCATGTCGATGCAACAGAACAACATCAATCAAACGAACAATCCACACCAAATGAACGAACATTGCCTCATTGGCCGGTGCTCAGACGCCAGAACATGGAAAGAACTCAGGAACAGTAACGAACCTAAACTAACGGAGAGACAAGGAGGGGAACAACATCATCATAAGACAAGATAAACGAATCACAGTGCCCTATCTCATTCTTATCAGGTACAGTACAGTAGCTGACTGCCCGCCGCTATATATATGAGTTCGGACACCAACATCCATTGGTCAAGAGCCTTCCAGAGTTCAATTTGACCAGAATAGTGTAGTTCTCGTTTTAGATTCTGATTCTAGAAATATACCCAGCTAGCCAACTCATGAATTCGATTTGACCACATTAGAGCTCAATTTAGATTCCTCTTCTAGAACTGGTGAAGGATATCCGCTCCCAGCCAACTCATGTCGCCCTCACTCACTTATATCACAAGTTAACTGTCAGATGACGCATATGCAGTGATTCCTCAGAATTGCACGCTGTTAAGGGCAAGCAGGCAACCCATAGTTCGTGCATGCAATGCAAACGTGTTTATCATGGATAGTAGATTAGAGCTGTCCACTCATTAATCCAGCTGCTCCCGAAGCCGCGACTTACTCACTCGACGTGCATTGGATAACTTTATACTGCCACATCTTTCTGACCGAAAAGGAATCACAAAGTCAGTAACTGTACTAGGATCTGTAATCTCGTTGGGATTGGAGTCAGCGAAAGCCAAGTTTTGCACCCCACCCACAATCGGAAACACTGTTTTCAATGTACATCCTATTACCGTTCAACAACAGCAGTAGTGTACAGTGATGTAGCGGAGAGACCGAAAGCGCCGAGATTGACAGTGCCGACAATAATCAGCTCTGCCTGTTAGGTCCCTCCAGCATAATTTTGGAGGAGCAGAACTCACAGGGCCGCTAAAATGATGCGTAGGAAGGCCGAATGAGCCGACCCAGTCAAGGTGCCACTATCGTCCTCTGCTTAGAAGAGTCCGGCTGTCGTCGGATATCCGCGGTGTAAAGATAGAAAAGATGAGTGTAAGCTACGCTTACGGTAGCAAGAAAGAGATTTGAATCCCTTCCGGCACTGACCATGCAGTTTACCGAGAGTAATCATCTTCCTCATGAACCAAATAGATGCGAAAGCCTGGCAGATTCGGTCCAAAGGAAGTGTCGTGAAGTGGTTGGCATTGTGCACGCGCTTTGTAAACAGCCGGCCGTTAATGGTCCTCAACAATTTCTTTGTGGTCACCCGAACAAATAACTGCACGGATGGACACTTTCTGCCGCTAGGAATCCTGCGATAGTTTAATTGTTCCGGAAAAAGACATGATGAGTATGACAAGGGAAGGTAAATTTCAAACCACAAATACTTCATCTCTTCGGTAGAATTTTCTCCAATGCATACATTCGAGTGAGAGCTCCTTCCAGCCCCAAGGGGCTTTCACTGAGTCCTTGAAGTGCTCAAGGCTTCTGGGATAGAGATGGTTGAATTTCACTTCACTACCAGGGTAGTCAACTGAAAGTCTCTTCGGGGCTTCTGAGCGCTGTTATTTTTTAGGTCAAATGCATTATGTCCTGCTGAACACACTCGACAGATTCACCTACTCAAGCCGAACCTTGATACTGAAGGCAAATATGTGCTTCTCGGGACATACTCAACACTGTAAAGAAAAGAAATTGTCGGGAGAATACTTCAGCCCTAAAGAACTTCGACGAGAGAAGCTTGACAGAGCCACAAGTATTGCAGTGTGAGTGCAGCATAAGTGCAGCATTAAGTGCAGCATATTGCAGCACAGACAAATCAGAAAATGATGATATAAACGGAGCCAAGTTTTTCCTCATACAAGTTGAGATGTTACAAATCGTATTGTACAAGCGATGGGGAAAAAAAGGAGAAGAATGAAATGTCTCATGCTTCTACCTTCCCAACGGCCGTCAAATGAATTAACCATCCTGTCTCTCACAGAACGAGAAATGAATGTTTCTTGCTCATCAGAGAGGTCTGTCTTTTCTTCTCTAAACCCAATATCTTAAATCTCCCGTAGACGAGAGGATTATCACTCTCAAAACTAACTATAGTACAAGGTGCTACGCATCGGGATAACCTTGCATGATACGCAGAAGACGACTCTATAACCCCGATGTGTATTGAATTGATTAAGGGGCAGCTAGGCGGGCAAGGCATCATACTCCATTCGAGCAGAAATTTGATCGTACAGACTTTGGTCCTCTATCGGGCCAGTCTCCTGAGCTCGGCTCCGAATCTCTGTTGTCTCATGGTTGGCGAGTACGAGCTCTCCCAGTCAAAGCTACTCAGACTTCCAGGAGACGTCGACTGCTCGGAGAAAGTTACCATCGGGTTGTCCTCCGAAATGGTGTCGAGTCTCATCTCCGCTGATGTCTTCCTGTTCACTGTAATAATTCTCGGCGGCGCAACCTCCAATCCCATCATCATCCCCATGGCTCCATGCGATTTCACCATCTTCTCAACGTGTCTTGCAACACAAAATCCTTTCTGAAGTCCTCCTCCTCTGCTGCTAACGATTCCACGAAGATATTCGACTTCTCCTCTTTCGAATCGAACTGCCGGTGTGCTATCGAAATTCTACGTACAGTAATCGAGTTGTTCCTCCTGGTGAGAGTCCTGTCAGTGAAAACAAGGAAGAGACGGAATTGAACTAAGGACCCAATGGTGGAATAGACTTGACTTGAATTTGAATTGAAGACACTGAACTGATCTGGATTGATTGAGGAAGAGAAATCGTATATAAGGAGGGGGCCGCGAAGGCGAGGGGTGCGGGCGTGAACGTAGAAGGTCCTTGTCCCGACGGTACAGTCAAGACTTGGAGCGACGGAGTCGCCGTCCCCCGGACAGATGTGGTCCCAACAGTGGTTTGCAGTCGCTGTCTGACTACGAGCTTACCGTACAATCTAATGCAAAGCAAACTCCATGCAATTTCCGTGCAAGATTGTCAATGTGTCGATTTCCCATTGCCCGGAACTGCCCGCAAGATAGGAGAAGAAAATCTATCATCATTGCTGTCCTGCTGCCCTCCAGAAGGCCCTTCCGTGACAAGGACGACCAAGGGCCTTCGGGGCCTTGGTCCTATCTTGTGTCCTAAGTTTGACAGTACCGAACTTTTGCTACCCCAAGTGTATAGAAAGACTAGACACTATTCCATACTTGACGTGGCTTAAGCTGCCTATGTTGGCATTAACTAAATAGAAGTAGGGAAATTATATTTGCATCCCTTTATCGGGTATTTCCACCCCTTCCCTCGACCAGAAGCGAACGCCGCAATTATTCGAAACGTAAGGGTAAGGGAGGTGCAAATATCCAAAATGAGGACACAGATATAATTTCTCTAAAAGTAAAACTTCCTTAGATTGCTGTTGCATACTCAGCTCCTGTTGCTGCTGCTACTGAAGTTTTCTCGATATACCCTATTGAAGGTATTTATAAAAGTAGTTACCCCGAAGGAAGGGGAAAGGAATACAAAGCACACATAAGAGGGGAGAAGGACGACCGCGTAGAAAAAAGGAAAAGGAGCACAAGAGGCCTGACCTTCCCAAGAGACCCGGAAATAAACAAGAGAACCAAACGATAACCCACAAATAGAAAATGAGAGAAATGCAATAATCCATATGAAAGTAAGGGAATGTAGTCTCCTTCGTGGTGTGGTAGAGTTCTTCCAATGATATATAGGGTAAGTGAAGGAGGATCTTAGTTCGTGCTAGATGTACCCAAAGCCTTAGCAAGTTACAATGTGATTGATACGCATTGTATTTAATATGACGTGAACATGGTTAGAGAGAAAGGAAATGCCCCCCACCACAATGAACCCTAAACTATATCCCTGAGTAAACTATGATGTGGTGATAAAAGTATACAAAATTTTAATCGCCAAAGGGATGAAGGTATTAGAGGATAGCTACTGTGGAAAAAGGATTCAGATCTTGCAAGGAGAGATGCAAGAAAGAGAAGGCCATTCAGAGCTCAGTCCTTGATTTCCAGAAATTGAATCCTATTCCAGTTTAGAAGATTGCAAGCATCATGCCTAAACATGCCCACTGTACTATATCTAGATGAAGCTTGAGAGGCTGTGGAGTATCCCTCTCTTCGTCTCACATAGAAACCAAACATAGATCCAAAAATTGAATCCTATTCCAGTTCAGAGGATTGCAAGCATCGTGCCTAAACATGCTCACAGTATTATATCTAGATGAAGCTTGTGAGATCCTTCTATTGGTCTCACATAGAAACCAAACATAGATCCAAAAATCAGGATTGTTGAACTTTGGCATTTCTCTTGCTCGGCAGATTATTTTATTTCTACGATGAGTATACAAGTTCTCTATCTTTGAACAATTGCATCAGTGCTAGTAACCTGCACATTCCAACTGCACTAAACAGAACAAAGAAAATGAGTCCCTTTTTTTGTCATTGCACATTGCTTCCTTGACCCTGTTGGTCAAGGTAGGAATGTGCATCTACAACAAGAGCTCAAGTTAGATTTTTTAAAACTTGTAACCTAAAAATTGAACGGGCTTGGAAAAAATAAAAAAATAAAAAATTCACAATTATTTGTATTTTGTTCTTATAAACGTTCATTGTAATCCAGATTTCAAAATCAACACAGAACATTGCAATTTTATCTCTCACTGAATGTGACAAGGAAAAGAATCTTATGATATGAGTACTTTTGAATTAGTTATCATATGTCTTTGCATGTTTGAAAGCTATTATCAATTAAAAAGAGCGGTGGTAATAGAGTTTCTTTTGAGATGGAAATGGCTGATAATGGCAGAAGAACACATCATGAGCATATAATCTGTAAGATGTCCATTATGAAAATGGTATTGAGACAAGGAACTCAATTTACGAAAATTTATAAGCAACGAACATACTTCATAGTAGAGGTGGATAGATGACTAGAATTAGAACTGTTAGGAAAGATTGGAAGAATTATTGTACAAAGGTCTATATAGAGTGCAACCTAGGCCGGCAGTGAGATATGGAAGTAGGTTTTTTTCAACATTGTAAGCTACGAACATACTCCAGAGTAGAGGTGGATAGAGGACTAGAATTAGAACTGTTAAGAAAGAATGGAAGAATTATTGTACAAAGGTCTATATAGAGTGCCACCTAGGCCGGTAGTGAGATATGGAAGTAGGTTCAGCAACAATGATGGTGATTACTTTCAACGACGGATGATGGTGTTGGGATGAGGTGATGAGGTTGATTACTTATTGGATTTTTAGTATGGTTTGAATGTGCATTTTACTTTCTATTTTAAATAGTTAAGGTCTTATAAGTTTAAATTCATAGGTCAAGAAGGTGGATATAAGTAAAAGTGAAAAATTTTAAATGAGTAATTATCAAGAAAATACATTGGAGACAACCATCGGAAAGAGAACTCCAATTCACATTGGGGAGGCAACGTTGTTCTTTAAATGAATTCTACCCAAATTTGCTACTCCTCTCTTTGCAGTCCATCTAGATTATCCCATTTTAAACATCCATCCTATTGATCAAAGATATACATCAAGGTCCTAAAGAAGAAAATTTATTTTAAGAACATGTGATCAATTTGAATACCATACATGCCATGAATTTATATGTACTATGTGTGAGTCTTCAATCAAAACTCGAAGATGCGTTGTTTACTTAAAAAGATTGGGCTATATATCATGGACTTTGTTTCTAAATATACTTGGGAAATTCAAGAATATGATATTTACGAAGTACCAAGAACCTTCTTACGCACTTAATAGTCTAATAAGATAATCAACAATTTTCTTAGGCTACAAGTGATTAGGAATCTTGCTAAGGACTAAATGACTTTTCTTGGGAGTTTGTGGCAAAATTTGCCATAAAGCTCAGTTATACCTACCTCAAGTAAATATAATAAAGCACTGATTTATCTTTGGTATCATGACAATATTCTTAATATTTTGGTAAATCTCTTCTCTTCTATCCCTTGCTTCTACTCTGAAATACTTCTTTCCAATACATTATTTCAGTAGCTAGCTATTGAAAAAAAGAGAGTAGCGAAGGTGATATTTCATTTGTTGAAATTTTATGTGGATTGAAGACCAACTATCCTTATTAATATTAAGGACAAAACCAATACTTAACATAATCCTTACACACCAATAATCACTTTTACAAGAAATTGTCCCCTTTGCAAAGTAGTTTGTAAGATCTTAAAGAATTTGCTGAATTCTAATAAATCACATAAACACTTAGCAGCATTATTTGTTTTGTTATTATCATATATCTATCCCTCTCTTCGGAAAGTTATCTCAAGGATTATAAATCTTAACAACTTTTATTTGCTTGCAATATCCTTTAAGATGTCTAATGATTCTTAATTCAAAAGGAATACGCTTAATCTTAATTCCAATGATTACAAGGATAATTTTATTATGAAAAACAAGGTATAAATAGTAACGATTATGTTGATTTTTATCAATTTCTAACACATTACTAGAAGCTTGAGCATTCTAAGGATTAATCCCTACACACTATAAAAGAAAACTGGTAGGAGGTAGGAGCTTCAATTCTCTCTTTACTACCTTGTCTGTTTTCATGAATTCTAATCTTATCATCTCTCTTTGTTCTTATTTTATCAATAATTTCTCAATGCTCGTAATGCAGGTTTTGTTTCTCAATATTTCTCAATGCTCTTAAATATATAGCGGTTAAAAAAATTTGGTTTCTTTAGCTTTACATCGCTAGGGTTAATGAACCGTCAGGAAAGATTTTATAAGTTTTTGAAATTAAATAGGAAAAATGGAGCTTTGATTACGAATTTTTGTACTCAAACTCTATATTTTGGTGAGTGCAATTGTTCCAGAAGTTGCATTTCAAACTTGTAGGGTAAATTCATTCACTCCCTCTATAATTTGAATCTCCAGGCCGGAACGGATTGCGACTCATTGTGTAGATTACAGTTTGTTCTCGAGACACTTCTATCATGGTTGAGATTCGTTATAGGCAAGAAGGTCTTTCTTATATGTGAGTCCGGATATCGTGATTCGTGATTCGTGGTCCATTCGTTATCCTGGTCAGGAGCTGCGGGAGGAGCCGCGGGGAGAGTGTGGAGACGAGAGAGGAGAGGGAGAGACGTGAGACGATTTTGATAAAATCTGAGTGCTCTCTAGCATGTAACCTTCGAGTGAATAGACTATTATCTTCGTTTTTCAATTCCGGTTCCATTGGCACCTAGATTGAAGACTATGGAGAATGGAGTAGAAAGTTATGAAGTTTTTTAGTTTTTTTAGGGTTGAGAGTGATTATTATACATTGAGAGTGATGGGTTATGAATTTTCATTTCTAATCTCTGGGTTTTCATGATTAAGTTCCATAGGAATTTAATTTGAAAATTTTGGAGACGGAAATTGAAAGTTATGAAAGTTTATAGATTTTAGGGTTGTGAGAGAGATTGTTTTCTTATGTGAGTTGGGATGTGAGGGGTTGTGGTTTTGCAGATATGGGGAGATATGGAGAGGAGTATCATGTGTTACTATCATTATTCTTGTGCTAGCCATGGCTACACCTTCCCATGTGGGGTCGCCTAGAGCGGGTCGAGATACACCATGCCCGGTGTGTCACCGACGCTTTACCTCGCAAGGGGTAAAGACCCATGTGGGAAGGATGCACAAGGACTATGATTGGACCACTTGGGATGTCCACGTGAGACAAGCGACCACATCGACAGCAGTGACACTCGGGATTACGCACGCTTCTTCTATACCTTCGTTGATCGTTCCAGGGATACCGATCGAGTCGTGGGAGTGGTTAGCTTCTCAGGCGGGTTGCATTTTGGGGTTATTTGAGACTAGTTTTCCATGTCCACGTCTATTCCATAGGCTACCCCGCACACTCCATGATGAGGCTAGACAGGCTTTTCGCCTACCATTGGATCGTTTGGCACGTGATCCCTTGGACGAGTTAGCGTGGTTCCTATTCCTCCTACTCCCTCGATGGTGTCTTCGTTATGCTAGAGGGGGACGTGCGGGGCATAGAGAGGTGGCGGCTAGATTTCGTCGATTCCGAGCGGGGGATTGGGCAGCCCTTCAGGAGGAGTCTGTTAGGGCTACACGATTTAGGAGACAGACATCGCCACAGGATACCATAGATTCCACTCGATTACGACGATGTAGGACATTGGGTCAGGCGGGAGAGTTTAGTAGAGCAGCACGAGCGCTACACCCTCTGTCTATAGCGAGTCCTACTGATGAGACCATCTCTTCCCTACGCTCATTGCATCCTATAGCAGTAGAGGGACTACCACTAGAGGTCTTAGATTATCAGCCTGACCAGCCTTTATGTCTTGATAGGTCGCTATTTGCACAAGCATTGTGCACTGCCCCTCGCCTTTCCTCAGGAGGCTTGTCAGGGATGGTTTATGAGCACCTTAGAGATTGCTTCCAGGCAGATGATCCTTCTAGTGGTTTTACCGAGTTGTTTCAGGTGGCTGCAGCAGTAGCGAGAGGAGATATTCCTATGTCTGTTAGTCGGGTCTTAGGTGCTAGTCGACTTCTCGCGATCGAGAAGGACACGGGAGGCATTAGACCGATCGCTATTGGAGAGATCTTTTTGCGTTTGGTCAGTCGTACCATTGTCCTTCAGCATCGTTCTCACTTTCGACAGCACCTTAGTCCACATCAGTTTGGAGTAGCTACACCTGGAGGATGTGAGGCTATATCTCTAGGCATTAGAGCACTCCTAGATATCCATCCGGAGTGGGTCGTCCTACAGGTGGACGTTGAGAACGCTTTTAATAGCGTCTCACGTGCATCCATCTTTAGAGAGCTTAGGGAGGCTAGTGGATCCTTGGCGAGTCTCATTCCTTTTGTGCGGTCTTTTTATGGCTCTCCTGCTTCCCTTTACTACCAGCATGGTGGTTCACAGGAGGGAGTCACCGTCTTGGAGTCAGCTGTTGGTACACGTCAGGGAGATCCTTTGGGGGGGCCCTTATTTGCCATGGCTCACTTTAGAGCTCTCCTGTCTACTACTTTGGCCATGCCAGGTTGTGTATTTCCATCCTTGGCAGATGATACACACATCGTAGGCCCTGTAGATCAGATTAGGCAGGCCTTTGACTACTTGACTACCGAGCTACATCTAGTAGGCTTGAGAGTCAAGGTGTCAAAGTGTAGGGCATGGTCCCCTTTAGGTATCCCTCCCCACCTTGAGCTTCCAGAGGGGTGTATCACATCCACAGAGGGACTTCGTGTTCTTGGAGTGCCAGTAGGATCGGAGGATTTTGTCACACGCTTCTTGGACGCTGCTCTTGCAGAGGATGTTCTCCATGTGGATGACCTTCCATTACTAGGAGATCCGCAGGTGGCATTTGGTATACTCTCTTCCAGTATTGCTCGTCGACCATCCTACCTCATCCGTACAGTTCCCCCCTCATCGTCCTTCCTATCACGTCTGAGAGCATTTGATAGGAGGATTATGGGAGTCTTTGGTGATATTATCGGACCAGGGACTTTTGAGTGTGTGACAGGGGATTTGGCACGTAGACAGACGGCTCTACCGATCTCATGTGGTGGGGTTGGCTTGCTTTCTATGGAGGACATGGCACCTATAGCATTTTTGGGTTGTTGGGCTCTCTCGGCACCCCTACTTGCATCTCGTTTTGTGGTTGCTGATAGGCCGGTTTTGGAGACTTATGTGACAGAGGTGGAGGGAGGATCCTTTTCTCTCCAGGTGTTATTGCGGCAGACGAGAGATAGTCTATCTTCACGAGCACGAGAGGGTTTTCCACCGTTTGCTTCACTATCGTCAGATTGGACTAGAGGTCTACAGTCTTCCTTGATGGAGCGACAGTGTGAGCATACGCTACATTCTCTCTTAGTTGACTCGTCCATTCCTCAGGCTACTAGAGCACGTCTACGCTCTTGCTCCGGCAAGGGTGCAGGCTCATGGATCCTAGCTCGACCATGCATTAGGGCTTTCCGACTCGCACCGGCTACTTTCTTTACAGCGATGAGGTTTCGCCTAGGTTTGGTCCACCCATCTGCATCTTCACTACTCACTTGTGAGTGTGGTTCTACACTAGATGCAGCGGCGGTCCACATGACACGGTGTCCTTTTGGAGGACAGAGGATAGCTACCCATGATGCCATTAGAGACATAGTGTTTGCTATGGCACGAGAGAGTGGATACTTGGCTTGGAGGGAGCGTTCGTATGCGTTGCAGACGACACGTGTCAGGGCAGACTTATACTTGGTCCGAGATGATCAGGTGACAGTAGCGGATGTCGTGGTGACGGACCCTACGCGAGATACAGTTTCGGAGGGAGTGATTACCCATCCCCCTGGATGGGCGGCGAGTGCAGCAGCAGGTCGCAAGGTCTCCAAGTACAGGGGCATGCAGCGAGGTCACCTCTTTGTTCCTCTAGCCTTGGAGTTATATGGAGCGATGGACACGGCATTTGACACATTTGTCAGGGAGTGCGCGAGGGCTTATCATGTTAGGCGGCAGGGGGTACCACTCTCACTCTCATACTTTGTAGCTTACTTTAGACAGCGTGTATCCATTGCTCTACAGAGGGCAGTGGCTGGTGCAATCCATAGGAGAGCAATCACATTAGGTGATGTTTCTTCGGATGCTCCAGTTGTGTGTAGACCGTACGACTTGCATAGCTCGGATATCTTAGGTGCGGTAGGGCAGATTTCTCATACAGACTCTATTGGGGCTTAGCCCCATGTTACCTTTTTTGTCTCTCCCTTGTACGGCTTGATGGGGTCTTCCCATCCTTCATTTTTCCTACGCGGTCGCCTTTTTCCTTCGATATCGTGATTGAGTTTTACTGATTCTTACGCCACCTAGGTAATATTGAAGCACATTGTCTTGGGCTAAAGACACAGCAGAATAAATTTAAGTGACGGCGGTAAGGATAGCTCCAGGAAAAGAAATGTGCGAAATGGAGATAATCCAAAAAAGGACTGTCGATATAGTTCACTTCCACGAGGAAATCAATGAACCATGCTCATCCCAGAGTTCAGTTGATCCACGTGTTCGCTAATCCAGGTACGCCCCACACGTTTCTACCTTTTTCCGTCAGCAAGACGAAGTGACACAGGTGTTGAGATTACGTGGTACGTCCGTCAATGTGACGTCAACAATCAGTTTTACGTGCTTAGCTGTCATCAGCAGGTTGAGAAAAGGACGACCGCGTAGAAAACAGAAGGTCTAAGGGTGTATGGAGTGGAATGGAATGGCAAGTTGGCATGTCGCTATGGTTTTTAGAAGTTCAGGGGACACGAATGCTTCTTGTTAGGGTTGAGATGGTAAAGTAGATAGATTGTCCAAAATCCTTCAGGTAGAAAAGGGCGACCACGTAGAATACATGAGGGATGGAGTGGAACCGTCCGTCAACCGTACAAGGGAGAGATATCAAAAGGTAGAATGGGTTAGGCCCCAGTAGTATTTTGGACCCCTAAGGATACAAAATCCTTCAGGTTAGGGGTTTCAATCGGCCACTTTCTGAATTTCGTGACGATTCCCGTGGACGCTTTCCGAGATTCATCCGTTCGATTCTGCGGGTGTCGCCATAGCAATGTAGTTCAGGTCCTTAATATTCAGCAATGTAGTTCAGGTCTTGAATGTCGCTTCAAAGTTTTAATTATTCTTGAATTGTCCAGATTTCCGTAACTGGCTTTAGAACCTCAATCGAAGCAGCGTGTGACCACTCGTTGCCCCCTTACATTTTACGGTATGGCCTTCCGGCATAACACTTCCATAAAATCTGCAGTTGAAATCCCCTGTCGATCGTCAACTTTAGGATCTCAGGAGCGAACTGGGATTGGTGATGTCGGCGTCTGACCATGTGGCCCGCGCAGTCAGAGCCACCACCATGTGAGCCGGGGTGGCGCTGTTGCGACGGGCTATCATGAGTCAGTAGGTGATTCAGTTAACCGGTTGTTTGAACTGCCACGAAATCAGGGCCTGAACTTGCGGAATATCCCCGAAACTGAGCTCACCATGATGGAATGTGAGATACATAACGGGAGATAATTGGACACGTGGCTTGATTTGATGGTCCATTGCATATGCGACTGGATTGACCTGTTGATACTAGGTAGGAGAGGGTCCCAGGACATGGTTGAGACCAGGAGAACGAGGTAAGGCCCATGCCGCCAGCGTGCATTAATTGGTCGAGAACGACTTTGTACCACCTACCGCAGGAGTTTGTGAAGCCCTCAATCAATGGAGACCCTTTGTAGCAGCAGCAGCACGATGTGAATTTGTGCTGCCGGTCTACAGTTGAGATCGATGTGCGTGAGGCTAGAAATTTCCCAGTGACGGATGACTCGCGGAGCATCGAGAGAAGCCCTTTTTGGATGAGCACATCATGGTCTCTGTTTGGAATTAGTTTGGTTTGGTTCGGTTCGGCGAACATGGTGATAAGTAAATATCTTCCCTATATCTTCACAGCGATGTTATACCGTGGTTATTTTAGTCGCTGCTCATCCACCGGAGCAGATCGCTGAGTGAAACTCGTTGCGTAGCTCATACGTAGATCGCTCGATAGGACGGGAGAGAAAAGGCGAATGTACTGACTTTTGTCGTATCGTTTTAGGTTGGTGGCGCCAACACCGCGAACATTCTGATCGGCTTCATGCTCGCTCTTCCTCCCGTCCTCGATTCGTTAACACAACGAACGGCCGAGCAATGAGAATGGACGCAGGAGCACCAGCCATGTCTTCCACCGTAGAAGAATCCTCCCCCGGAATAGTACACAGTAGGCCTGGAATTTCGCCGATGCAGGAGGCTTGAACTATCTTGGCGGTCTAGGCCAACGCCTAACGCTGCTTTGCTTTTCCCACGTTCACCTTTTGCAAGCCGTAGGTCATGAGTGACCGTCCGTTCCATCCTCTCGAGCATTTGCTTGCTTCTCAGCTTCAGGTGTCGTAGGACTGACGTAAATAGATGCCGGTCCACGCAGAAGGACCGGCCGGTCTTCACTGACGAATAACGGACCGGCCTGGAGTGACCCTGAGGGCATTTGATCCCATCCAGGAGGCGCTGCTATTGCCGTCAAATGTTTTCTGTTTTTTGGCCTTTTCTGCAATCTGGCCTGCCTGCACCATCCTCCCGTGCTTCCCTTACTTGATTTCTTTTCTCGGCTACTGTTACGAACTTTCGATTCACCTGTTGACACGGTGACTCCGTGTAAAGGCGACTCAGACTCGGACTGAGCATTTACCTACTCGTATCCCGCTGGATCTCCTAGCTTTCTCTCTTAGACACTGTTGCCTATATTTCCTTGCACCGGACCGTCTCATTCACTTCACTTGTTGGTCACATCTCCAGCCTTCCGGTCTCGCGTTGAGTTTCAAGACGGTCGTCTTCAAGTTGGTGAAGTAGAGCCTTGTTTGTCTTTCGGATTGGTCTTTCTACTCTTACTATTGTTCTATTCTACCACCTCACTGTCAACTCCAGGTCTTCCTCTTGAACACGGTTTCTTTATCAAGGTTAGCTTCCACACGCTACAGGAGTGGTTCCCACGCATAATCTCTTAGGACACATTGGGTTTGGCGCTTATATCTAGTACGGAGAATTTTCCCTCCTTCTAGAACATAAATTCAACGATACAATTGTTGCTTGAAGTAACTCGTTTCAAGGAACTCAAGACCAACATCGACCTCGTGCTGGACTTCCTCTCGTACGGACGCGAAGCAAAACACGGATCATTGTCGTGGAACGACAGAGTCTCTTCGATTATCTCATTTTGGAAGTCGTCGTGGCACTTGTAAGCTGCCAAATCGAGAGAGCAGCAAGAATCCGAGGCCTTGCCATGGGCAAATCAATCGTGAGCAGCGTTCTGTTGGAGACTGCCCCACCCTCGATGATCACCGTGGCGAAGCGAAGTCCATCTCAGAGCAAGCTTGATACCATACATGAAGAGGGATCTTTGGGAATTATGGAATCCGAGCTTGCAAACTCTTTCACTAACCTTGCGTTGGACTGGAAGAACACCAATGTTCAAAGTTTTAGCTCGTACCAAGGACATGCCTCGAGTCTTCTCATGTTCTCTCAGTGAAGTAGTACGATTGGATGTAGATGTCAATCCATGTTTGAATGCTTGAGCACGGCGCTGACCAAGATTTGGTTCTCGGCAGTCATCACCTGAGTTAACTGTAGCGCAAGTCATTCTATCCCTACCTTCCTAAGATTTATTTGTTCCAGAAATTTTAGGGAGGCCCTCTTTGTGTCTACTTCTGAAGTAGTACATGCGGGAAGCTGTATTTAGATCCTGTTACTTGAACATCATCACGGGAGCAGTTTGTACTTCCCTGGTCCATGTCTACCTGAATACAGCGAATGGCAACAAGTTTGAAATGGCACAGGCCTGAAGGTCTCCGGGGCCAAGTGTTCATCCAAGTATCGAGAAACAGAGAATGTAGAACACGCGCTGCGCTGCAGCCTTGTACCATACTTCTACGCAAATGGTGCTGAGCCTCTCCACAGTCAAGGATTATTGACCGAGGGCTTTCAGGAGCGGTGTTCCGTATCTCAAACTAGGGCAGTGGAGCTCGAGTTCATAAACCTACCAGTATTTACACACGGATTTGATGTAGGTCATCACCGTAGACTGCCGGGGGAAGCCTGGATAGAAAATTAAATGCTGGTCGATGAGAAAGTTTTGATTGAATTACGTGTTGTCTTCTAAGACCCTTCGAAATAATAATCATCTCGATTGTACCCATGAATTTGCAGTTTGTTCTTTCTTTCTCTTCTGTGCGCACCTGACATGTTTCGCCCCATTCTGCTTTAAACACGAAAACTGTATGATGCTCATTAACCGCGGTGTAGCACATTTTGTGGATTTGACATATGCCATTCTGGCGTTCTTTGGAACTTGGAGATGGTTTCTTTTCACAAAAGAAGGTGTCTGCAGATCTGGGTATTCTGTCATCAGCTACCAAATCCGGATTGTTCGGGTTCTGGGCCTCTTGAGAAGTAATGCACACCCGGGGTTTTCCTTGTCTTATGAGAAAGGTGGGAATTGACATTCATCTTGTGCAATCACCGCACGGGTAACAATACTATTTCGAACCTAGTTCAGCAGTGCGGTTTGATCCGAAGACTCTGCCATTCAGTATAAACTCGGGACTTATTTGGAACTTGTGAAACGGCAATGCCCAAGTTTACCTCTACCTCAATCCATTTCCGTCTCGCAGAGTTCTAAGCGTTTTGCACGTCTCTAGACCTCCCTAAGTCCGTTGCCAAATTGAGGATTTTGATTTCCACTTCAAACATAGTGGGCCATTGAGAAACAAGCTACTGAAGTTGTCACCAAGCGGAAACTCTGATTCTCAAATCTCTTAGGTCTGGGTCTGAATCAGTGATCGATGAAGAATGCCTTCAACCCTCATTTACTACTGCGACAAACAGAAGAAATCGAATTTTTGAAAATTACGTCCTGAATAACGTGCACCACAGTATCAAAAGTTCCGCTTGCATCTCATGAGCTGTCATATTGCAGCACATGCACAAGTCCCAAACAGTAAGTATGCTTGATTCGCGAACACCGCTGCTCTTTCGGCATTCAATCCGACCGTGCCAGACATTTTTCTTTTCACTAGCTTGTGCAATTCTGCAAGAAAGAGCCCCTCACATTCTTTATATTACCTTGAAACACTCTGGTACCACTCCTGTTTCTGCTCATACCCAGATTCGGGTTTGCAATCTATCCTGATGTAATGTAAGAGGGCATACTTACTGACTCCCATCAGTTGAAGCAGACAATTCATCACCGCTGCTTCTGACAATGTGGAGAGATCGCTGTCGCTAACATTAATTTGATTGGATCTCGAGAGTC
Source organism: Lunularia cruciata (assembly GCA_948567375.1). Classification (NCBI taxonomy): domain Eukaryota; kingdom Viridiplantae; phylum Streptophyta; class Marchantiopsida; order Lunulariales; family Lunulariaceae; genus Lunularia; species Lunularia cruciata. Next base: position 81,253,277 of record OX419755.1, on the reverse strand, counting down.
TTCAATTCTATTTCACAATGACTGTCGCCGCATACAAACATCTGCATTTCTAGCCTAAATTTCCTTCATACGGTGTTCTCTGCTCTATCCAGTGAGAAGTTTGAGAATGCGTTTAAGTATGTCGCCATCTTGCACTGAATGAGATCACCTTACAGTAATTTAGCTTACAGGTTAAGTCAGCCTTGCACTGTTCGCAACACTACTTTCATGTGAATCCCGTCCGAAGGTCACTCACGCATTAGTGTCGCTCATTTAAAAGGCGGTACGGGTTATAAATCATGCCTTCCAGCAGGCACCACAAACAAGCTCCAAGCTTCCAAGAGCTTATAAATCGATCCAACTTGTCCACCCTGTTCCTGCTGGATATGATCCTCCAGTTACAATATTTTGTTTGCAACTCTTCTACAATCTCAAAGTAAGTCTCTACTCCCTTCCGAAAACAACGGCAGGCTTAGCACATGATGTCTCGCTTCGTTGATACAACTGACCTGAGGCCTTCGTTCGGCCTGCTGATGCAACCAGTGACATGAGTGATGTTGAAGTCGAAAGAATATCTTGTGCCACTCATCTGGACTCGAGGTGAATGATGTGTCCACCATTAAGTTCAATCTCAGGCCGTGGAAAATTAAATGGCATATCTAGCTTCACCGATAGACATCTGTTCTCGAGCCCCACTACAAAATGCTGCTCTACTTTAGGATTTGAACTTTTAAAAAGGTTTTATTGATAATGATACCTTTGAATGTAGATATAGTTTAGAACACCACCAGAATTGGAACGGGGTACCAACAAGACTGCAGGACACCCTTATTTGATAGAATGCAAAACGGGGTTCATTTGGAGAAGAAAGCATTGTGAAGAGACTGGTGGTGACTCCCTGAATCATGTGAGGTATGTTTCACGTGAGATATGTTGAAGGTTGGTGCAGAAATGTAGAATCCAGGGACACTTTACGAAGACTGGGCGCTGATGGGGTTCGAGAGTACGATTATCAGACACCGATAAGGAGTAAGAGCAGTACCACAGTTATCTGCCGGCTTGCTCTTCCAATTCCGAAGCATTGCTACCAGACAACTTTATCAGTGACGACTAAACACGATCGACGGCACGTAATGAGTTAAATCAGATTCTGACGGGAAAAGAAGGATGAATTATGCATAAGAAATACTTGATCTCAGGAGTCTTACTGCTCAGATCTTATTGTCAAACAGGGAGCTTAGCATGCACCGTAGGCTTAATTGAGAAAGTGCACATGAACAGATAGAAACAGTCAGTCCCTCGAAATATATTTTGTGTCGTCTTGCAAGCAACGCAGACAAAGTTTTAGAACGCAGAGACTACAGAATACACTGTACTTGATTGACCCTCATGACTTTTAAGCGTTCGCGTCATAAACCTCCACTGCGACGGAAGTTTCCGAACTTAACAGCTTGCAAGCGACATCCTGGCTTCAGATTGACCTGCAAATATATGGACTACCTTTGGGATTTGTCAATGATAAACTCGCAAGCAAGGTAAAGATACCGATTATACCTCAGGTTGAAGAAAAACCTTTTGCTAGTTTCAGGTACAGCGTAGACAACTTGTAGATGATTCAGAACAAAAGAAAGTTCCCAACTAGTAATTTTGTTAGAATACAATCAGTCTTCAGCTGGCAGATTGATTGTCGTAGTAGTGTGGAGGTTAGCAGTATCATGCTTGTGAATCATCATGTAAGAGAGAGAGCTATCCTCTTGAATGAAGTGCTTCTTTTCGACTTAAAGCATATGGATGATCATCCGTACCAGATCTCAGCCGAGTCCCCGACAAGGTTGGGATTTAACACGCTCGAGACAATTGTAGGAGTACCAGCAGTTCTACGGACTGACAAGCCAAATGGATGCTGCGTAGTAAGGGACGGTGTTTGAGATACCTGCCCTTAAAACGCAAGTTGACTAGTTCTTTTCTCCCAAATCGGGCAAACTCAGAGATTTCTTAAGCATTTTGGGCAAGTCCACAGCAGACGATAGAATTGGATGCAGATTATGAATCAGTCCTACTCAAGGAGAACAAGAGCTGTTACCAGAATAGGAAAGCATAGAATAAAACTCAAGTCAGTGAGGAAGAATTCGTTCTAATAGAGCTTCACACGCTCAGTATAAGAACAATCCAGTAGAACAACAGCCATGGCTGTAAGAGAACCAAGGAAGAAAGCAGGCTATGGCTGGGTGGGAGGTAACTAGCAAATGACAAAACAGCCCAACACGTGGTCTCAGATTTAACTTCCAAACATCATCATCATATCTGCAGATCCAGCTTCGAAGGTGAGAAAATCGCAGAAAATCCACTCAATCAAGATACAAGATACAAACAGGGAAAGAAAGAGAGGGAGAATGCTGCTCACATCGAGCGCGAGTGCAGGAGCTCTTGCATTCACCAGCGCGTCTATCGTCGCATCCCCAGGTCGGAATCTTCAACAGCGGAAGGCCTGTGATGGTCACGGTGGAGGCGGTGCGTGGTGCAGGAGGGGTTTGGTGAAGACGATCTGTAAGAAAGATGAGGCGGAGAGGACCCCGCCCACTGCAGAGGCTAATGCATTTGTCAAATTAGCGTGGTATGGATCAGAAGCCTTCGGGAATGCTGTGTCTATATTCCGGCCTAAGAACGTTGATGGAAGCGAAGCAGCCGATGACGGCGAGCAGAAGTTTGACGGGCCCGTGGAGAGAAAAGCCGCCGTTGAGCTCATTAGGAAGGACTATGAGCGATCCTACTTCGTCACTGGTAAGTTCACAACTCGCTTCAGATGCTTACATTTCGTGTTTCGTGTTCACTTGCTTCATTCAGTCCTCACTATTTATAACCTCTCCTTTGTTCTCAGAGGTCAGGTCACTTGCCTTCTTTTTATTCTCGTGGGTTCAATTTTCTAAATGGCTGTCTGTTGATTTCTCACAGCTTAAATGTCTGTGTGGACTCCACTAATCCATGACATGATGCCTGCCTTCGAAAGGTCGGTTAGTGGTCTGCAGGAGTGGAGCTAGTCAAATAAACTGAGTTGAATTGAATTGCCGTTTTGTAGGAAATATGGCCACAGGCATTTATGAGGAAGACTGTGAGTTCGCCGATCCGTTTGTGTCTTTTAGAGGACTGAATCGCTTTAAGCAAAATGTGGGCAATCTTGGTTCGTTCATGGAGGAGTCCACTCTTAAGCTCACCGATTGGCAAGAGTATGAGGTATGCACTTCTCGAGAATTTACTTCGATGAATGGATTTGTATCTCGATGATTGTGTCAATTGGCAATGAGTTTATGGATGGATGGAATGCAGGACCGAATATACGCTCGTTGGCGTTTCAACTGCGTGCTAGCTCTGCCCTGGAGGCCAATCCTGGCAGGTCGGTCATTCTCACCGCCCTGGCTAGTGTAACCCTATCAGAATTGAGTAGACTTTTTCCGTGTGTTGTAAGACACCCTCAGTGCGGCCAACCCCAATAGTGCCTATATGTTTAATCGAGAAACATGGCAATGCAAGAAGCCCCCGTAGCTCAGTTGGTTAGAGCATCGGTCTTATGAGCCGAAGGTCGTGGGTTCGAGCCCCCCCGGGAGCATGCCGCACAAACCGTGCTACTAGTGACTAGTCTAGTTCATTCCCGCAACTTTCTCCCAATGCGGGCATGAAGTTCCGTACTTCATTGCTGAGAGTTTGTGTTTTGATGCAGCTACAGGCAGCACCGAGTATTTCTTCTCGAGTGGGTCCGGAAAGATCTGCAAGTGAGCAGTTCAACCTACCTACACACACGTCTTTTGTCTTCATTGCAACCGGTGATAGTATAGCGTTTTGATATATTCTGCATTTGTTTCAGTGCAGCTATAGCCTTAGGTCGTTTTTTATGTATGTGCAGGCACGTTGAAAACTGGGATATATCCCCTGCAGATGGTGTGCGACAACTTTTCAAGCCCAATCCCCGTGCGAGAGGAGCACGAAACTGAAATGATCGATGTTCTGCTCAGCACAAGATTTAAAGTCTGCCACAGTTTTCTCGTAATTATAGAGATGTAATGATGATGTGAACTAAAACCATCCGCCAACTCTAACTGTATGAGTTGGACATTGTTTCGTATGTATCTGTCGATACTAAATTTCAATCGGTCAATTTACTTACCACTCTTGGACCAAACCTAACTTTCTTAGTCCAAAACAGAGTACAAATATCACTTACATGGTTAAGGTAAGGTGCCAGTATTCTGGAAATGCCGTTTGACAGGCTTCCGTTGTTTCTATCATGCTCCGTCTATTTCATCTTTGTCAAGGAAATAGGCTTTTGTGATTCGCAAGAGTAGCATTTACAGACCACAGTTGGGAGAGCGCCTTACACCTGTCGGAATAAAAGCCACAGTAGGACGAGCCCCCACGTGTTTTAAACTAAACAGCAAAGAGGTATCAAACACTCGTGAGCATTTGTCAAGGAATCATCCTACGGCACCCAAGTTCTTGACCGAGTTCGAAACCTGCTTTTAAAGCAAAACACAGAGACCTAAGAATGAAGAGCAAACAGCTTTTGTGATTGGTCCTGGTCGACTAGGTTAGAGTACACCCGCTGGCCTGGAAGACCCAAGAAACATAGTCACTGCCAGCTGCTTCTAGGAAATCCTGCTGCAGCAAGAGAAGTGCCTATCGAAATCTTACATGTGAATGCCATCTCTGCTACTGTAGCGAGGAAAAGTTATATCTATTTGAAGATGAAGGACTCCCCGATGAAGGCAAAGAGAGAGGTGAAAGTCACAAATTTGACCATCACATTCGATCTACCGAGAAACTGGGACATGCCTTTGATCACTTGCAGCGAGAGAGTTAAAACTCTGATTCGACTCCTTTCTTCCAATTTCGAGAAGAAGTCAATGGCGGACCCTGCATTCCAAAGGAGATAAGCAAATGTGTACGACATCGCAACGTATGGCAAATCTCGCCACAGATCAATGTGTAGAGGATCTAGCTTCGACCAGGAAGCCCATACAGCTGCCACCAATTGCACGGAGCCGAGTATCACGAAACCAGTGCTGAGGCTGGTCATAAATTTTCTCATGGTACTGAGGGACTCTCGAAGTTCATCAGCTGTATCTGATACATCTCTCTCCACTGTTGGCCCAACAATTTCTTCATGTTGGAAATCCTCAATACTCCTTGGTTGAGATTTAGCTTTTTCAGCTCCTGACTCCTCCTGACTCGTCACCTCAGTAGAAGCACATCGAGTGGCACCTGTTGGAGTAAGACACAAAGACCTAGCAGCAGCCGATGAATTCAACCCAGCCCAACGACTGTAGTAATTTATCCCAATGCTTGATCTTCGCTGTGTGTAGTGGTTGGAGTTTTCATACGTTGAAGAGATAGTACTCTTTAGCCCCTGATCCTTGAAAAACTCAACTTGAGGACAATTATTGCGAAGTTCTTCAGAACTGATCCTCTTACTGTGCTGCTCCTGTCTGTTTAGATTTCTCGTGGTACAAGGATCAATACCTGTGAGGCCGCCCGTCGGTCAGTACACAGGTAGCAGAAATTCCCAAGTCGTGCATTACGAAATAGTAAGAAACAGAAGGACTGACTTTTCAGCAGTCAAGACTATCCAATTCAAGCTTTTATATCTCTGTCACCAATCATCAAAGTAGAAGCTACACAGGTCCGCAATTGAATGAATCGCCTTTTCTCCTTTCACCCAGAATGTAATCGCAAGAGACGGCTCACTAATAAAGCACTGAATTTGATAATACCACACCATTGACGAGCTGGTTGAGTGAGAAGAAGAAGGAAAGACATTTCAGCAGTCAGGACTATCCACTTTCTCTGATACCAATCAAGGAAGTAGAAGCTATAGAGATCCTTAATTTTGTGCAGCAGAGCCCACCTATCTTAAGAAAACAAGGAACTGACCCAGCAGCAAGTGAATTGAAAGCATTGCCTACCAGACTCTACACGAGGCGCATTCTTGCTGTCGCAAAGTACGACGTTGGTGCCAATGCAACTAGATGTGAAACAGCGCTTGCTTGCGAGCTCCCAGAGTCGGCAATAATTCGACCCCATCGATCTCACAGATCTTCGCAACATCGTTGTACACGGTAGCAACTTCTCACCCAAAGCCCGCCAAGGAAGAAATAACGATGTACTTCACAATATTGCAGAAATTGTACAAATCGCAGTTCAGCTGAGCTGATGTCTTACAGCCCCAACTCATTCCTGCAGTTACAGTAGTAAGATTTGCAGACGACAGGGAGAAGGGTGAAGGTGACGAGGCTTCAGCACCCCTGCTTAGTCATCAGAAAAGCGGACTTTGCAGTCCTCTAAACCCCACACCGGAATCTGTTAGTAACGCAATATTTTATTGTTGATTCCTTGTGACTGCTGCACTGCGGTTAAGCAAGACTTGACCTGCGTCGAGAGACTCGGTCCGTGAGGGTTAGACCGTAGGAGCGGAGTCCCAATCAAACTGTTACATTTCCATCTTTAGCTGCTTTCTTAATGGCGTGAAACAACTGGGGAAAGCGGACAGGAGGCAAGTATCAAAGTGTCAGTACAGCATATCTTTAAATTTCTTCTTTTGCACCCGGTTACCACGTCGAATGTTTTAAATGGTTTACCACAGAACTTGCAACATGAAGAGATCTTTCTTTTCTCAAAATTTTCATAGGTGTCCCTCATGGAGCCTGAAGAGTCAAGCCCAAACCCTTGAGAACGAAGGCGTGGTGGAGGACGTCTGGTCACATATATATTTCCACAGAGACCGGAACTGACAAGACAGGATCTGGTCTGGTTAATTAGAAGTTTCGTTAATGTAAAGTACCGTGAGAGGGAGAATTTAGCCAGACCCACACAGAGAGAGAGAGAGAGAGAGAGAGAGAGAGAGAGAGAGAGAGCTAGCTAGCAGGAGTAGTGGAAACATAAACGGGTGCGTTCACTAGTCTACCAGGAAAAGGTGTCAAAGAGAAAAGGTTCACGGCTACTGAGAAAAGTTTCGGTCCTCTCTCTCTCCGGGTCCTCTAAGCGCCGCGGCTTTGCAAGGGGCTGCTCCTGCTGTTCCTGAAATTCCAATGAGGGCAGTTTCAACACAGCAGAGAACGGACTCCTCACCACTGAACAGGACAAATTGTGGAAATAGATGGGGAAACAGAGAAATGTGAAACAGGAGTAGGGAGTCCTCAAGGCATGCGCAAGTCCTAATTGGCGGCAGCAAAATTAGGTCGCGATTGCTCAGAGGAACGAAGACAACTGAAGTCTGGTTTGGAGCTTTTGACAGACATAACCACGTTATACACAACTACTTTCCCGGCCAATTTCTCAAACATGTAGAATGTTGTGTGGCTAATTCTTGCTGGTGGCGTTGGGGTATTATCATCTTTCTTGCACCTGGTCGTAGCTTCTCGGAAACTAGTACTTCAGCAGCGATGGGCTGTAATGCGAGTAGAGAACCAGAAAGGAGAAGAACTACCTCGCTTGGCCCATTTGGACCGCATACACCATCTATCTTGTATGCGATTCATTTTCCTTTCGCACAGTACGATCCTTTAAACCAGGGGAAAGTGGCTTCCAATGTTGCCAAGAAGATGGGCATGAACAAGTGAGCAATCTGACCCAGTACCCCAAACTCACAAGTTCAGAGACTCAGTTTTCTCTTGAATACTGAACTCATTGATCATGACTTCAGTGGTCGAAAATGTATATTCTTTTAATGCTCTCGTCCAAAACGAGTGCAATTTATGGCTTGGTATTGATCCCACAATTGGACCGGAAGGATCAGGAACCAGGCAGGGTTCACAGACAGTGAACTAAGGTGCTCCAGAAATTTTGACAACAAAAACAATCGTTTAGAAAAGGTACAGTACTGTAATTCTTGCCAGGACTAAGTGAAATAAGTTGAATTGTGTAGGTCAGATCCAAAGGACCCTTTGGATCCCTTGAGTCTGCTGATCCTGGCCTCGCCTCGGGAAAGGAAGCCTCAACATTCGCCTCACACTTGTTCACATCACTGCAGACATCCGACGAACAGGACATCCCAGCAGATGCGAAGTAGTAATTCTTCAAATGGTCAGGGATGGTGGGCGACATTCGCTCTTTCAAACTCGGATTGCGATCACCACAAACAGTCGCAAGAACATTAGCTGCTGAAGGCCACGAAACTAGTCTTCACAAAACGTGTGAAATAGACAAAGAAGGCTTGAAAACCAAACTGTTGAAGAACTTGCTGATATGAGTTCCCATGTACCTACCTAAGCGACCTAATGGAGAGGAATCAAATGCTCCTCCTTCTCCTCCTCCTCCTCATCACATCTGTCTGTCCTGATTGACTGCTGCTATAACCTTTGGCCCTTGATACTTTCAGTAGGCCATCCCTGGAATCCTGAAACCTGATCTAGTATGATGAGCACTAGCTGCTGCTGCTGCAAGTTTCTTCAGGAGAAAGAAGGGCGAATGATTCCACGTTAGACTAACTTATGGAGCAAATTTTGCAGAGGACATCCTGTCACGGACAGATTGAATCGAGTGTAGAGTACAAGAACTTGGCGGGATTTGTCCAAATAGTAATACTGTACTACATGTCCTACTTTTCCGGAGGGAGAGAGGAAAGGACCGGTGGGGCTGGAGGTGCGAGGGAGTCAAACGCCGCTGCGCTGTGTGAAGGGGTGGCTGGGTGGTTCCCCCATTAGAAAGCGCAGAAAAACTTAGTGCTAATCACCTATGCTGCAAAGTAAGTAGCAGAGAGGAGCAGAGACAAAGAGCAGAGGAGGGCGTTCAAGCTTCTTCGAAAGTTTTTGGGACCAGCGTGTCCGGCAGAAGCCACATCCAACTTCTTCCACAATGAGTACCAGCCAGAGCCCACCGTGCGTTCCTAATCCGATCAATGGTAGAAATTTTTTTTTCTGTGCTAAGCGTTGATTCGTCAAGTCCCTCTTACTGCGAAACAAAATTCAGGGCGGGGTTTGGATGTAAAATGTTGTCATCTTGAATTCTCCATCCCGGAAATAACTGGGTCTGTTAACCGCACCACCGATGTGCCACGAGCAGCAGTTGAGGCTCTTATGGTCTTCTTTAGGTTTACTGGCGATGGAAGAATACTAGCTCCACCGATGAATGATCACTTTGGAAATCAAGAAAGGTAGCAGGAGCTGGGGTTATAGTAGATGATGGGAGTAATGAGATCTTTCTGCTATAGATATCATGAGAGCAGAAGGGAGGGCACAAGAAGAGGACACATGTAACCAACCAGTCTTGGGGGAGCAGGGAAAAGTTGGACGTCCATGCTTCCAGTCTGTAGCATGAACGATGGGTTGTCGACTATCTACTCCCATGGCTGCGTTAGCCTTAGTCCAACATGGTCGACCAGCATCAGCCGACGATATAAACTCGAGAATAAACTCCAAAACCTCCCCTCGCAAACAAAACAGTGGAGCATCACTAGGCGATGATAGTTATCAGGCACCAGTTGTTAGACCAGTTGCAAAACCTCCTCAGCGTTTGAAATCCTGCTTGAGTATTAAAGATGGTAAATCACCCAGGCCCGTTCTAAGGTAACACACCTTTATACACTACTTTCCAAACTCTCAGTTTATAGTCTGAAGTCTCTTAACAGCAGTAGTTATAGCAGTTTTGGGGACTATAGTTAACGAAGCAACTTTAAATATAGGAAGTCGATAGTTGGCAATCAAGCACCGCTACCGACACGATGGATCGGAGGTAAGCAGACAAATCTCGCTTTTGCCTGACCTGGCCTAAGCTAAGAGCTGAATAAGCTGTTGAGAACGTTTGAAGTCTGATAGGAGTAACTATGGTAGTTTTGGGTATCTTAAGTAGTAATTCCAACGATAGAAAGTTGATAGTTAGAAATTAAGCACTACTACTGTAGTGCTTAATTTCTAACTATCAACTTTCTACCAGCACGATGGTGAGGTAATAATGGAGCTGCAAACGGAGGCAGACAGAAGCTGCTTTAGGAAGCCATCCCGATTTTGCCTGACCTGGCCTAAATTAAAGAATGGAACATGCTTATGTGGGGCGGGGTCATCGTTTCTTTGAACGGGCTACTCACTCAGCAGCAACTCGGATGCCGAGGGTTTGTGTCTGTTAGTTCACCTTGGACTAATCAGACGAATTTGAGCACAGTAGTCTAGTTTCATGAGTTTGCTCGGATATTACTTTCTGGATAGTTTACCTTGTGACAGCAAACAGGCAGGGAAGTAACAGGCGTCTCAAGGGCAGTATTTTGACATGAGCATGGAATGTCTAACAGCCTGGTGTTGTGTTCTTTGTCTACAGTAAGAAGAGTAGAAACAATCTGATGTATTGATTACGTGTTTTGGTTGGTGATATAGGCCCGGCCAGTCCAAGCGGTGTGTTGTCTTCGTTCTAGGTACTGTAACTAACTCAACACATCGGATTCTTCCCCTCATCAATTGCATCTAAAGGGAAAGGTCAGAAAAATGTTGTGCTTAGCGTCATGGACGTCATATAAGGTTAGGGTTGTCGTCCTTTTTTGAAGTTAGAAATTGGCCAGGCCCCGATCTAGATTTCCATGTTTTATGACCCTACATAGAAAGTGTAGTAGGAACAACCAGAAACGGGAAGCGGAAACTGAAACTGATTGGATTGGACTTATTATGTCACCAGACGATGAGGAAAAGGGTGTTGAGTCGTTGAAGAAGGCAGAATTTTAGCTTGGTCGATTCACATCCATCCATCCGTCTAGCAGAAGGAAGCACAAGAAGAGGAAGATGGTTGTGCTAGTTTCCATCACTTGTTTTTCAGAGAAATTCTTCTTGCTTTGTCCTTTGCGCACATGGTGGAAACAGGGGGCCCTGGCTGCGGCAAAGGAACCCAATGTGAACATATCGTTCGAGATTTCGGATTCGTCCATCTCTCAGCAGGAGACTTGCTGAGAGAAGAGGTGAAGAAAGGAACTCCAGTGGGCCAGAACTGTGAGAAACTCATGAAGGAGGGCAAACTGGTTCCCGTGGAAGTTACCCTTGGTTTGATTGAGATAGCCATGACTGCCTCCGGGAAAAACAGATTCCTTATAGACGGATTTCCAAGGGCCATAGATCAGGCCAAAGCTTTTGAGAAAAAGGTCTGTCAGTAGTACTTTCTCTCAGATTCAATCTTCTGAATAGATTCATGTTCGCGATGCGCTTTGTTGTTTCTTGCCATCTGTAAGCTTACTTTCAGAAGCAAGTACTCATGCTTGGATGCATTTTAAACAATGAAATCCACAAAGGTTGTAGGACTGAACCTTCCTAAACGAAGAAAGGGCAAGGGTTGTTGCTGCTGTTGTAACAGATATGCAGGCCCGATAAAGTTTTGTTCTTGGAGTGCCCAAAAGACGTAATGCAGCAGCGGCTGTTAAAGAGAGGTCAGACAAGTGGTCGGAGTGATGACAATGCTGCAACTATCATCAAAAGGTTTGATACATTTGAGAAGGAGTCGATGCCCGTGATTGGTTTCTATGAAGGTGTTGACAAGAACATTGTGCTCAAGGTACATAGACATACACACTTCATTCCGTCAATTGATGTGATTTTCTGGCTCTTCTGCTTAGCCACCCAGCCAGCTATCTTCAATGGTGTTTCTGTCTTCACTTTCGACTTCAATCTCTTGATCTTTATTATCTCTATGAATTGCAGGTGTCATCGCTGCCCCCGCCGGATCAGGTCTACACTATCATTGAGAGCACGTTGAGGAAACTCCCAGGCCTGGAAATGAAGGCTTAAGGGAGGAAAAGAGCTATTGACCAGGAGCTACTCTCTCTATCTCTCTATCTCTCTCTCGTTATCTTACAGCATCCGGTCCTTCCGTTCAGCTTGAGTACGTTATCAGTCCTGGGACCCCTCCTCTGAGAAAGAAAAGGAGTGAAAGGTGGCAGCAATTACGATCTATTACCTGGAGAGGTTGTGTGGATCTTTCGTAGAATACGATACTTACATAGAGGACAGCTCGGCATATACTTCCAGATGTGTATTTTCAGATCATGTTGAGTAAAATTGTTTTGTTTGGTACGTTTCAGAGTAAAACTGAGAGGTTCATCTCTAAGAGTTTGAACTCTCATCAAGAAATGATAGCAGGAAATGTTTTGACCTCAGCACTGCACCCACCTCTCACCATGATGTGTTTGACTTTGGCCATGTGAATCCACCTGTGAATACATTTTGGGTATGAGAATGAGGGCATCTGAGTCCTTCCAGAAAACGTAGCGGCTGCTGTATTCACTTGCTGGAGGAAAGTACAGATGACGCCATGAGAACCAGCTAAAGTCGTGTTGTCGAATCACACCAATCAGATTTGATAGACTAATACTGAGCGAGTGGACAGAAGAATGATGAATGAGCGGAATGAACTCACCGTGTTCTGGGATCCTCAGTTCAGATAGATCAGGGAATCGTATCTCTCCAGTTTGCAAGTGAGGATAAGTGAATCATGAAATGCACCGTTTCGAGGGTCTTCAAGGGGTTCCATCACTGTAAATCAGGGACTGAATAAAATCTTGAGTCCGAAATGCAGAGTGGTTAGAAGAGACACGAAGTCAACTGTCTGGGGACCTGATGAGGATTCAAGTATTGCGTGTTATTGTTCAGTGGGTTCATAGAGGTGAAGGAATGGATTTAATCTTCATCAATCCTTAAATGAGTAGTTCCTGAGTAGATTAGAGTGGTTAGAAGAGATAAGTCAACCTACATTCTAATTGCCATCCCTCCGCTGGTGGGATTGGATCATCATTCATTCATTATGAACGAAGTCACTGTCGGTTTGAGCTTCCTGGTGATCTTCCCTATACGTCTGCATTGATGATGAATGAGCTTTCCACACTGTACTCAACCATCTTGCCACCAACTCGTTTCTTTCTTACCTTCAGCATTTATTGACCAGTTCGTTGACTATCTTGACTATCTGCTCTTTCTCTCTCGAAGACTACGGAATGAGAACCTGCATGCTTCCAAGGTGAACGACCGAGCAGTCAACGATCCCGAACTTACTGTACTATACCCACCCCAGCTGACATCCATGTGGCCATTCCTCATTACAGTACACCATACCGAAAGCAAACCGAAAGCTCACTGGACAAGGAGTCAATGACTGGCTTGGCTGGCCAGCAGTAGCTTGACTTTGAGAAAGACAACGTCAAGCTAACTCTGGCGTTGCTGTTGGTGCAGCATGACAGAGCTTGCTTGCATACCGAAGTACCTCCATCTCTCTATTAGTCTGTCACGCTAGCAAGTGATGTTAAGTGCCTCCGTCCCCGCGCATCTATGACAACACGGTTCAGCTATGGTGGTGTTGGTGCAGAAAGACGGGGCTTGCTTGCGCGCGGTTAATAGATCTCGCTTTCGGTCTGTCATTCTAGCATTTCCGGTCTGAGTGCCTCCTTCTCCGCCGATCGTGATAGAGACAACATCAATTTAGCTATTGTGGTGTCGCTGCAGAAACACAGGGCTTGTTTGCTTGCACAGTAATACATCTCTATTTGGGTCTGCCGTTCTAGCAAGTAATGTTCAGAAGCTCCATCCCCGCCAATCAGTGACAACATCAATTTAGCAATGGTGGTGCAGAAAGACAGGAGTTGCCTTGCTTGCTTGTGTAGTAACACGTCTCTCTCTCTGTCACTCTTATGCTTCCCTCACCGCCAATCTTCAGAGATATAAACATTCAACTAACTATGGTGGTGCTGATGCAGTATGATCAAGTTTGCTTGCGTAGTAGTTAATCTCTCTTTAGGTCTGTTACTCTAGCAAGTTGCCGAGCCCTTCACTGCGTAGCAGCCATCTACTCACCCACCCCACTGCTCAAATAACTCAGCCCACCTGCGAGTGACCGAGCTTTAGAAATTTCATCAGGCATTTCCTCTGTCAAGATTTGCTTCTGAAGTGCTGAAATCCCCTGCCAGTCAATCAGCCTTAAGCACCCGCACTGCTGCCACATTACCTTCTTCGTTCCATTTCCCCGGCAGGGCAGCAGCTACTTCCACGTGAAATGGAGTCAAACGGTGCGACAGGAAGCGCAGCGTTTCTCTCCCAGCTGCAGCTGGCGGAGAAACCAAAGCGCTCAACTGAATAAAGTAGTCTTTCCTGGATTCCACGTAAATGTGGGACCCAAAAGCGCACCACTCACAGCCAAAGAGAAGGAAGGAAAACATCAAGGAGGAAAGCTGTTGAGAATCAAAGACAGAAAGGAGAATGACTATCATGACAGTTGTACTCGGACGGAAGCAGAACAAATTGAAGGAATATGACATAACCTCACAGCAGTAGGTCAGACAGACAACATAACGTCCAAGCAGCCTGTCTTCTTCTCCTAAACATTAAACATCGGGAGGGATGAATACCAAAATGGTTCTGAAACAAAAAGCGAACCGGACAGGGATATTGAATCTCGAAACATCGCTACCGATGTAATGTGATTAGAAATAATTGAATTGAGATTTTACATGAGCACAAGACGCAACCTCTTGTGATGGTCTTGCTAAAAATTTGGCCCAACTCCTCTGCAATGAATGAATTACGAATTGTGCTGGCCCTGCCCTTTTTCTTGCAAGAAAGTAGTTACCAGCCTACAATTGTGGTATTGCTTGCTTGCTCTTCCTGACGGTGAAAGTACCACCGCCTTGATGAATCCATGTCGTCGATCGGTTTCTCGGCCACAGAATTTCCTTGAAAATTGAATTGAATTTTGCTCCGGTGGCTCCATGGGTAGTGCTTGAAAGAACCAATTTGGAACTCGATCGATGATGATGGGAGACTTTCGTTTTGTTGTGAACCTTGCCTGATTCCACGGTCCCTGCTTGCGCTAGAGAGAATAATCTGGTCTGGTTCACTAAATAAATGGAGTCCACAGTCTCTTGTAGCTTCAGTTCAATCGACGGAGAGCTGATGAGTCCGTCCCATTGATTTCAAATAACTGAATGGGAATGAGATCAGCTCCATAGGGTCGATCTGACTGTTATTCCAGCTCTGATTCTATGCAGAGCTTGAACAACAGTCAGATTATGGAATGAATGAATGGACGTTCTTCATCAGACCATGATGAGTTCCCGAGAACAAAAGCTCCACCTTGAAGGAAGCATGCTGCTGCTGTTGATTGGTATGCTCTGCTGTGGATGGAAGAGAACAGATCGGGGAATCTGCCGCTGTTGCCATGAACATTTGTAGAAGATGCAGACTGAATCAAATCAGCATGATAAAAAGAAAGAGAGTCAATCTTATCCGAAAGACTGAATCTTCACTCAATCACTCACTTCTGCCCGTCACCAACTCGACCTCCTCCTCCTTTTCTCTTTCAACAGAAATCATCTGAGAGTCAACTTCTTGACAATTTTCCGCCTCTTGGATGAGCCCAATGTTCAGAGCTTCCGTAGACTCATTGCTCTCGACAGTCAGCAAATTGAACGACAATAATCCCTCCGCTGCTGCTCTCTTCTCGCTGCCCTGAATCCTCTGCACCGACAGAGATTTGAACGCTCCATGATTTCTCGGCACTGAAACGCAGTCGTTGTGGGCGTGCGAGTGAACATCATGGGGAAGGAAATGAAGCGCGCAGCTACAATGCCGGTGGTATGGCCCCCGGGAAGGTTTAGCTGCGCATGAGGTGATCAAAGAGTTGTATGCACCCCAGATGTTTGCTGATGAAGAAGCCATGAGTACTAGATTTCAAAAGCGAAGAACTCAAAGAAGGTTCTGATACTCCCAGCTTGAAGAGACTGGAAATTGCGTTTGGAGCTCTCTAACAAAATTGGTCACTTTCCTCTATTTATGTAACGCACCGAGACGGGTAAAGAAGGTCGAGGAGTGAAACTGAAGGTTTATGTACTACAGCAGTGTGATTGAGGCGGCCTGGATTGAGAAGGGAGAGATAAAACCAGCACACACACAATTCGCACGAATAAATGCTGTTGGAGATGTCAAAGTATAACGACTGTGACCCCAACTCAACTCAACAAGTCTTTTCTTCCCTGGTCTCAATCCTGTAGTCTGTGGACTTGCTCTGGAAGAGTGACTTACTGACTGTGCTGCAATGCAGTGCTAGCTGGATTTGCTGGTGATGGATCTACAGTTCTGGGAGTCGTTTTAAACCCCCTACGAGGCGGAAACGACAACTAGCAATGCTCGGCTCTCGAATCCGCGAGGAAAGAGAAGAGAGCCGGATTCCACACACAGACCAAAGATTTTGACAGATACAGAAAAGTCAAAATCAGAATCGACGACGATAGGTTATACTAAATCCGCTGAGCGGGCCCCAGTTAACACTTCATCAAAGTCGACTGAAAGTCACTGGCGGCGCATTTCCACAACGACAAAGTTCCAGACCTCACGTCGAGAAGCTCGTCATTGCCTCCGTACGATTTTTCTTCATGATTCTTCCCGCCTCTCAGATGCAGCCACCATGATATGTATCCCGGTGGAAATTCCCTCAAGATTGAACTTCATAGCCATCGGTCCCCAAATTCCATATCTACATCGGCCAAATTCCGCAGCCATAGTCATGAATTCCATCCATGGCTGCTAGTGCTATCCACGAATCTGAAATTCCATCTACTCTGGTGACATTCCCACGGATCGGCCACTTACGAGAAGTGGACCGGTCCGCCTTCACTTCGTGTGAATCTCCAGTTGACTTCGATTCCCAACTACCGGGATTCGTTTGTTGGCCACTGCACCTTTGGCAGAGAGAGAGAGAGAGCAGAGACATGAATACTAAGTATAGCTGTTATCGGGGAAAAGCCGACCATATGCCATCCAGATTTGGGGAATCGAACACTCCCATTTCTGGACATATCCAAAATTGGAACTAACGGTAGAGTTCCTCTATTCCCAAAAATACATATATTTCTTTACGTTGGCACTGGTTAGTTTAGCTGCACTTACACTTCCACATTTACACTTAGCCCCATTTTACCTCATTTGTCTCATCCTTATACGGCTTGACGGGTCTTCCCATCCTTCGAGTGAATAAAGCGAGTAATATTTCTCCCGTGAATAAAGTATATAGATCTAGAAATTCTGTAGAGAAAACATGATGGGTATATATGTATCATATATTTTTAACTTAATTATTACCTACCATTGATTATTCAAAACAAGGGTCAAGCTCGTGGATTAGAAGAAATTTGTTTCATAAAATACCCTTATTCTTTGCTGATTTACAAGATGTCATTGCTCTTCCTTTTTTCTGAATAAAGGAATAGTTCTCGCAAATTCTAAATTCAGGAACTATAGTTAAGAGAACAGGGAGCAATGTTCAACCTGAAAGGTTGTGGTGAGAAGGAATGTTTTGATTTCCATAGTTGCGCGTCCTGCTAAAGTCTTCATTAGTTTCCTCGGTATAGAACGGACACGAGTTTTGGCACCATTTCCCGCAGATTTCCCACTTCACGAATCTTAATCAGCAACTACAAGGTGTTGATACAGACACTAAAGGTACACGTGTCGCAAACTTTCAAGACAATCGCTTATTTTTCTCGTCGGTATCCATTGTTCCACCAGATCTTCACACGAGTCAACTTTCTTCCAACAGTAAAAACCAATGGAATGGACTTGAGGAGTAGTAAAGTGCAGAAATTGTCTTGTCGTTTAGTGGACTTGTGAAATATCGAGACGTAGACGAGGTGGGCCCTTCCTTGGAGAGCGATATGGAAAAGGCCTTAGTAAAGTGAGGAAACTGTTTGGTCTTTTAGTGTAGTTATGAATATCCAACACGTACAAGTACTTTAGACGAGGTGGGCCCTTCCTTGGCAAAGGATTTGAGGAATAGTACAGTTCGGAAACTGTTTTGTCGTTTGAAAGTGTACTCGTATGAAATATCGAACACATACAACTGCGACTCTACGAGGTGGGCCCCACATAAGGAAGAGAGTCGAGGAAGCCCTAAGGGCAATGCGCATCCGCCGAGCGCTTTCTGGCGTTCGGGAAGTATGCGAAAGAATACAGAACGTGCACTTTGCGAAGTGGGGGGACGACAAAGATGGATATATTTCTTGTCAATTTTGCGAGGACTAAACGAGGGAGGGACTGTGGAATATTCCGATCGAGTTTGGAGAATTTTCGAATTTTGAATCGGAATTTGGAGTTTGGAATTTAGGATTTCGAAGATTGATCAGAGTTGATCGAGCTATATATGTGTGATGCCACAAGGTGGCGTTTTCTCATTTGCTCATACGCGATACCTTGGGCTGGCTGAGCTGCGATGCGTTGAGCTGAGTTGCTGATCATGATCTGAGTGAGCTCCGCTGCTGCTTCTGAATTTGCCGGGGTGAGAATGGATAGATTTTCGTTCATTCTACTCGTGAACGTCTCGCAGAACGTTTGCGAGGAGAGAGGGAGTGTTTCCGAGGAGCTTCTTGTCGCGCCTTTCAATCGTAAATCGGGCTCAACGCCGATAATATACCCCTTGGGCAATGATTTCGATTCGCTCCGCTTGCCTTCTGGTTTGTGTTGGGTTGTAGTTGGCATTTCATCGGTGTAGTGGAACTGGGAACTACATCCTTGGTCTTCCGTAGCCTGCCGCTAAACGCCAGCCGTTCAACCTTACACTGTTCGCGTGTATAATTGTGCACTATAGCTTTGTGTGGCGCAGCTACTCATCCCTCTCGCTCCTCAGTAAGCTTTTCTGCCTCGCGTAATGGAATGTTGTCCAGTGTTGATGGACGTCCAACTTTTATCCCGTAAAAATTCTCTCTGCTCATCCTACCTAGTGAGCTGCAGCAACGTTGCCTGATGACAATATCAGACCTCAGATTAATTTGTATCTATGAGTTCAATTTTCTGTGAAAGATTTAAACCTTGTTAGCTATAAGACCAGCGCTATTGATTTCGAGATACTGAGCAATTGCATTGAAGTGAACAGCCAATCCTATGTAGCTTTGAAGTTGCTTTCAAGAAGATTATTTTGAGTTGGTTTTTTTACTAAAGGGAACACAGCAGATTAGCATTCTGCATGTACTTATCAGATTCATTGTCATACTGCAGAGTTTCCTGTGATTACCTTATCCGCCTTTTTCTCCATCAGAATTAGAGTATGCACGAGGGCTTTCATTTATCTTTCATTTATCAGAATGCATCTGCATTTTCTGTTCCAGACGTCCCCATCGTAGGAACTCAAGAATTTGTGATTGTCTCCTTCCTTGGTCTGATTCCCTTCCACGAAGAACTTGTCTCTTTATTGTGCGATATATTATGGGCTCAATTTATTTAAGACAGGTTCATAATTCTGAACATAAAGTTTCATCATGAGCATTTGCGAGCCAGCAAACCCCGTGGGACACATGGAGAAGCTGGACAAAGTTATAATTGGTTCGAAGGTCAAGAAGCTGGAAATACTTTCTGGTTACAGGAATTAGGATGCTCGTGCCTGCCAGGAGCTGGATACAGAAACGCAGGAACACGGAGGCACTCTACGGTAGCGAACTAGTTGAACTTACTCTTGGGCATAGAACTGGTGTCGTTGAAGTGGACAGGGGTACAGGCGTATTTTTTCAAGAAAGTTGAACGTTAGGGCTCACCGTAACTCGACAACATTTCCAGTGTGGTGGCGAAACTGATGAGGCGTATAATGATCATTCTCAATAGAAGGATTATTAGATTATTAGACGGAACTGGTGTAATCCTTGACGGGGAGAGGGGATACAGGAGGCACCAACTGTACTAGTCATTCACCTTAGTCGAGTTGTGCAAGACAGGGAAGGAAATCAGAAGGGCTTCCCATGTGCTTCTTGTTTGCCATGCGTATGATAGAGTGTGGTCCGACGGGTTACGATGGACTTCTTGAAAATCACAGGGTTTCAGGTTGTGAATGGTATATATACCATAACGCAAGTGTAAAGCCAAAGCAGAACGTCCATCGACTGCTCTGTAACTTTCTTGCGGGGATGAATAGATTCGCCCAGGGAGGAGTTCGCGAGAACATCCATATCAGTCCAGGGTCGATCTTTGCTGATGATTCGGCTGGCTTGGAGGACTGGTAGAAGTTTCAAAAGCAACCAACCTATGCAGAACTTTGTGTGACATGTGGGGCCTGGAGGCTATTACTTCAGAGTGTGGAACAATGTTTCGCTAAGGCACGGGAGCCTAAAGTCAATGTTGACAAAATATGTGTAAACATACATGTTTCTGGGAGGGGGAAGTTCCGATGACCAGGGTGAATACAATAACTTGGGCATAATCTCTTGTAGGACAACGTCTGAGATGGACAGATCCTGTTCTTTTGGCGAGAAAGTCCACTGGAAGATACTGGTTTTGTAGAATATCTCAGCATAGATAGTATCGCCATTACTAAAAAGTGACTTTTTTGTCGTTTTCTGCAAACTGCACGCGCGGCTATAGTAGTATGGAGCAGTGCATTGGATGCAAACACAGTTATTCATGTCGAAAGACTTCAGGTGCTTGATAGGGGCGCCCCTTCAAGTATTCTTGTTTGAGTTGTAACGAGGAGCACTTTTAATGCGGCACGGCCTAATCTCAAGAGACATTGATAATTTCCCGAATCAGTTGCCTCGCGATGGTTATGTCAAGACGGTGCTGGACCAGATGGTGTCGAAGCAGTTGATTGCAAACAAATGTTCCGGAGAGAGCAAAAATGGGTGAGAATCTCTACCTAGTAGAAAAATCTAAACGAAAAACCATTTGTCTGACATTCTGTCTCATAGTTGATGATGTTATATATTAGCACCAAATTGATGCTATTATAGAGCAGCTGCAGTATTCTGCAGCGTATTTCTGTTCAGCTTAAGGAGAATTTTCATGTTCATTATGTCATGAGCGCATGTGTTTCGTCAAGTTAGATGCTAGAATACTGACACTTTATTCTAAGGAACAACATGACTGTGTTGCCTCATTCACTTCTCGGGAAAAGAGCGAACTTAATGGGACGGCAGTACCCGGTATAGGAATGGCCTGTACACTAACAATTGGAGCCGATGAGTTATAGTGCAACCCATGTCTGATTGCGTTGTACCTGCCCATTGAGTCCAGAGTCAACCGGAGGATACACACTAACTCTAACCGATCTCAGAATCGCTGAGCTGGGTTAGAGTTACGGCTCTAGTAACTTTGCTGTTAGGACTAACTTAACTAACGACTTCGCCGTGTCCGATCAGCTAGTCACCTTCGTTTTGAGGCTACACGTGCTCGCTGTGACATTATTTCTTCCTCCATGCCTTCATGCCTTTCTTCGTCTTCACCTTCTTTTCAGTTTGCGTCCATTTCTTGCTTGCATTCGCTGCTATCATATGCATGTTTCGGTTCGATCGAAAGTGGGTCCCCGTTGGATGAACGGCTTCCGCTCCCCTTCCTCATATTTCAAATAATCGGACTAGAATAACAGTCAGAGTCTTGTCGTGTCAAGTCAGTCACACATGCGTGTAGAAGCCAGTTCTCGCAACGGATTCAACTCACCAATAAATAAATACACCCTTCTAAAACTCTTCCTTCTTGCATTTCTTCTACCCAGTGCCTCAGGATCATGCTGCTGTTATGTGCTTTTGTTTTGTATGACCGCTAGCCTGCTTTTTTAATTCCTCGTCTGCTATTATCTGCTAGCGTGACTTTTTATTCCCACTGCAGAATTAGCCTTCCAGGATATATACAGATTTTCCTTGCACTCTAGACAGAAACTCCGGACCAGGTACCTCACGCTCGAATGGATTCCAGCGCTTCATGGTGCCGATGGTTTGGTTGTGCCTTACCGCAGACATCTTTGATGGTCTTGCTACTCTGATGACAAGTCAGTTGATTTATGGTGTACTGAGGATGTTACAAGAAATGGGATACTCATCTTTGCCCTTCAGCTCCACTTTTCTGAGCTCATAGACTTGAGCGGCCGATACGGTTTTCTTAGGTCCTGTCCAACTTCATGTTTTGGAATACTGTCGGGTCAGGTCTGTCAACTATGGGTGTTTATCCCCAGTTTCTCCAGCGTCTTCCGCATATCATTGCTAATACACCTTTCTACAATCGATATACCATTCTACAGCAGGACAGAAACTCGGTATGAGGGTTTCTTCTGTCCAGCTGCTTCCAGCAACTTCGGGGCACTCACAAAGTCTCGTTCGCTTGCAGACTTCCATCGAAAGTCTTGCTGCTTCTTTTAGTTTGTGTTTCTGGAGTCATGCTGACATAGAGCATGCAGATATAAACACTACCCAATCCACTTCCTCTTTTCTTTTCTTCTTTCCGGTCTCAAACCTACGGGCTTTCTGCATAAATTTCTTTCATTGCTCTTCCTTCGAGGAGATTGCAGATGACCAGTTGCTAACTCTTGGGAGGAAGCACTTCCTGTGATTAGCGGTTATAAGGAACTCTACTTTTTCACATCCCTCTGATCTTAAGGTATCCATCGGTAGGTCTTTCATAGCTACATTGCATGTGTCACAGTCGTGTCAATCGTATATGTGAATCACGTAAGTGAATCGTCCGTGTGGATCTCCATCTCAGAAGGGTTTCTACATACCATGAGCTAAATTATATCCAGATACTGTGGCACTATGAGAGCGCTTATTAAGTAGTAAATTTTCCTGCAGATGGCATCGACGACCTCTACAGTAGAACAGTACGATCCAGAGCTAGGCTCCTTAACCGCCAGGCTGGACTGCCAAATCGAAAGCTATTACGAGCCCCCCGAACCCCATCACCAATTGGTCCTGGCTTCCAGGCTTCTTTTAACGAAAGCTTTCGCAAAGACTTCAAATACAGGACTTTGGCCTGAAGAACGAAAATGCTAGTCGCTATACAGCGGCGAAGCAAACACGCTTCGCGTATTTTGAGTTCCAAGGCTGACAGTGTAAAGATCTGCCTTCTTATCTCCAGTCTTTAATCAAAATTACTCCTGCTATAGCATTCTACAAATCAAAGACTTCGGCACTACGAGGGCCTTCTTGAATCCTCAGTGTTTCCGTGCAGACTTCCCATGAAGGTCCGGCCACGTCTTTTCTGCCTTTAAACAACATTACTCCTGCTGTCACTAAGCATTTAAAGATAAAATGCGACTGATTTTGTTTTAGATTCTCTTCACTCGTTCTTGTTCTGAGGCTACTTTTTACTTCTCCTTGCTCTATCTATCTCCTAGAGAGCAGTCTGCGCTTCAATATGTTGATGCTTGTCCGTCATGATGCGAAAGTGTGCTCTACTTTAGGTTCAGGGCAAGTTAGTTCAATTGTACATAATGACAGAAGATCCCTGGCAAATTCAGGTACTTTACTACAGGAGATATTGTAGTCCACTTTCGTGTCATTGAATATGTGTATCAGGAGAGAGGGTGTAGAGTTAGCAAAGCATCACTTTAATCCTACCACGCCAACATGCAAATTGATTATTCAAAACCGTTAGGCCGCATGGGTGGAAGTCAGAATTTTAGAGCGTCATGTAATGGGCTGATCATACCGTTCTACATTAAAATTCTGCTTGGTTCTTTTGTGAAACTGTCCTTCAACTACACCCAGTGTTGTTTCTGTCTCGGACGTTAGCCATTTTCATCTCGTCAGCCACGGTGAAAACTCCTGGCACTGTCATCGGTTGCCATTCCCAGCAGTACCTCAATCACTTGACGCCCACTAAGGGCTTTGATTTCCTTTTCCTCGGCATATCAGTCTCCATGACCATTCTCCATTGAGAATCTTTCCTCCGTTTGCTTGCCATAAATTCCACGGAGAGTGCTTGAAGACTTGTGTGCCTTTCTTCAATTTTCTCTATCTTTTTTATTCTCTGCATCATGGAGAGCTAACGTAGGTTACTTTGCTAATCAACAACAGAATTGGTACCCACTTTCACATATTGACAGAAACCAAGTTGCAATAACTTGCCTCTATGCTAATCATGGACTCATAGTTAGCCTGCACTAACGACTTCATCGGACACTAAAGCAGTGCCGGAAGTTGCTGGGTGAAGGGGTACCCGTTCATTCCACTACTCAATTTAGTGCAGGCTAACTATGAGTCTATCTGCGTCCTTCTAGTGTTCCGTGTTTTAGGACTCATGCACTCATAGATCATACACTATCCAGTTTTGTCTTGGCACTCATGAGCTTCCAAACAGAAACTCAGTACGAGGAGTACTGGCATTTGCACAGCTACTTCGGCACTGATGAAGTCGTTTGTGTTTTTGTGGAGGTGCCTTTCTGCTTCCCTGTGTGTTTTTCGTGTTTGAGGACTCATGTGTTCATAGCACATGCTGCGTTATAATCCATATCCAGTCCTCTTACGCTTCGCTCTTCTTCCCTCATTCTCTGAGCAATTTCATACTTTCAAGATTTCTTACATTCGGGCTGACTCACGGATCTTCCTCGACTTCTGATTACCTAGCTTCTACATTGATTTTCTACTTTGGTCTATCTGAATCTTGCCCGTCTGGCTCGACAAGTCGATTTTATTTCCCTACTTGCACTGTTGTTCTGTTTCCGCTGTTCAGATGCATGTTACTGGTATATAGGTATTACCCTTCACATGCTTCCAGGTTAGGTTTATTTATGCTATCTTTCGATCAGATGTTTGCCATCTTGTATACTTTACATATCTTGCATCTCATTTTGCATCTCCCGTTCCGCGAACAGCTTCTGTCCTCATTTCTCTATATCCAGTCTTGTCTCTTTAGATGTTGCTAGGTTGAGTTACTTCTGCTTAAATTCGAGCAGGTGTATCCATTTCATCTCCTTTCCAGGTTTTATACTAATTTCGACTTTGTATGTATTCCATATCATGCATCTCATTTGCATTCAATGAGTTCTGGATGTCCCGTTCCTCAAACGGCTTCTATCCTCATTTTTCTATATCCAGTCTTGTCACGCATCGCTCCAACCCAACCAAGATACCATCCAGTCCTCTCCCACTTCGCTCCACCCCAGCCATCCTCCACTATGCTTTTCCTACTCGCTATGTTTCTCCTTTGCTTCCGATTGTATCTTCCTACTCGCTCGATGATTTTCCTCTGCTTTCAGTTTCAGATGCTTACTATTTTGCTATTCCAACAGGCTGTCTTTCTTCTTACATGATGTATACCCGTTCACTGCAGGTGCTAGTCATGGAATATATCAATTTCCGTTCCTGCTTTCTATCACTTCCGCTTATCTTTCGTTGTGTATTTCCTTGCTTAAATTGACTTCAATTCAATTTGCATACTTTCATGCTTGCATTTCATATGCATGTTCTCGGTTCCCTACTAAGTAGGTTCTGGATCCCCCGTTCTTCGAAGGGCTTCTGCTCCGTTGCTCAAATTTGTTGCCATTTCGCTGCTCCATATGCATTTTTCCAGTTCGGTACTAAGTGGGTTGTTCGGTACTAAGTGGGTTCTGGATCCCCCGTTCTTCGAACACCTTCTCGGGGCAGAAGGTGGTCTCAATTATGTGTGCTCGCACTTTGCGTATGGAACCGATTTGTATACAACGAATTCTATATTCCTTATGTGTGCTTGCACCGTATTCCCGGATAAATGTTGCAGGGTTCTGCTTTTTGCTGCGAGTCCCATATAAACCAAACCTGTTTCGGTCTATGTTTTTTATATGTGCTGGGCATGCTGCATCCAACCGAGGCCTCCCTATCCAAATTTCGCTTTCATGAGCAAGAATTACAAACACGGGGGAGGAGGTGTACTGGGACTTGCATCCAGCTACCCCGATACAGCGTGGACACTCCTGAAATCGTTGGTGCTATCCTGCAAACCTACTATGAGAGTCTGACTACTTCCTTTTGATGCGTTTTGTGTCAGTGGGCTCATACTGACGTAGAGCATGCACGGCTTAGTTCCTTACTTTCTTTAGGGTGTCAAGTTGTGTTCTAATCGAAGGGTATCTCGTTAATCTCCCCATCTCTAAACACTATGATGCGCAAGATGCTGTTTCTCGAGGTTATACTCACTCGCACTAATTCTTGCCTGCAAGCACGTAGCTTTAGACAATTATCAAGATGACACTTGCTTGAATCCTCGTGCAGGCAAACATAACCGCAATTCAAGCTTCGCTTACCACTCTTCGTAGTTGATAATTAAGAAGAATTCCGCTTTTCTACCTTCAAATGGCAGATTATGCCCGGTGAGACGATGTTACCGGATTGTACTAACAGGTTCCGCATTCCACTACTCAATTTGGGTATCTGGACTGCCATTGTCCGCCCCTGGAGACAGACACTAATTCTCTACACTAAACTCATTCGTATTTATCCTCACATTCGATTACTGATATGGATCAGATCCACTGCACACTTGTCCTTGCCTGCAGATACAACTAACTCGGATATTTTCTTCCGCTTCCCACTTTCTGTAACTGACGCCATACGGAACTGCGTTTTAATGTCTTATCACTAGCTCTTTCATAATTACATTGGATGTGTCCCATTCCAGTGAAGTTAAGACACACGTGCGTCTGGATCCCCATTCTCTTCCTGACTATGAAGATAATGTTTCTTGTTTTCCTGCAGAGATAGTCTTGCGTTGAGGGACCGGTTTTGTCCAGACAGCAACAGAGATGGCAGAATTTAGTATCCCTCGTACTGGAGGGGTGCTGGCATTCCTATCTAGCTACTATGACACCATGACGGCACATTATCATCATAAGTTTGGCCAATTTTACTAGTGACACACATTTTGAGGGGCCCAACTACATTCAGCAGCTTCTTGTAAAGATTTACTTAAGTTGCAGAGCCTCGCTTGAATCCTAAAGCCTCAGCTAAGTGGCTTTTACGAAGCCAGTTCAGTTTGTCTCTGATCCGCAAAATGTAAAGGACTTTTGAATTACAGTGCACGAGTCTTCTACTTTCATCCAGTACTTCATCAAACTTTCTCTTGGCCCATCCCAGGTACTCTTGCAGATCATTTTTGGCGTAAGGTGTATTGTGGACGCATGCGAGGCACTATCAGCACATTTAATTAGGGGCAACTAGATCTTATCCATTCTAGATGCTGCGTGACGAGTGTGCAGGTGTACATGTCCTGGGCTTCGAAAAGTCATGCAGCTGATGGCGTCATTATTGGTAGTACTAAGTAATACAGTGAAACCTTTATCTGAGCATGACTCGGAAACTTAAGCACCTGGAACGTGGAAAAGTTTGCAGGAGAGGTTTCTCTGTTGTGAGTTTGATTCTTGCTCTCGTGGATGCTTCTCGGCAAGCACCAACTTCACGAGGAAGGAGTATTTTCTTCTTATTTCGTATACTGTTCACTTCTCTTCTTTCTTCATCCATCTGAGTCGCTAGCACTATCCAATCAAGGCCGAGGATCTGGGATGTAAATGATATTACAGGCACCTATACAGTTCATTCGTTCTTGCAGACGACTTCGCTGGGTAAGTGAAGTGTGGGACAGGACCTTCAAGAGCTGAACACTCTCACCAAGCGCTGGTGCTATATGGGGGAATTTGAGGAGGCCAATGTTCTAACATGTTACTTTGATATCATCAAGGGAAGGATGAGAAACAGGATCAGGACTGGAAACAGGAGAGGTGGAGATATTCAGGGTGTGCCTTTATTAAAACTGGGGATGGATTATCACTTGTTGTCCTTACGATGCTCACGAAGGATCTCTGAAGCTGCCTAGCCCAGCCTCTCTACTGCTTAGAATGACGAGAGCAAAGGGATACATTCTTTGCTGCAGCGATGATCAAGGTGTCTCAATGAAATGGATCGATGAGGGAAGAATGAAAACATCTCTTCCACTGCTTATGACGTTCTTGAGGCCAACCCGCTACTTTCAGGGTACTTTGTTACCGGTAGCTGTGCTCCATCACCAACGCTCACCTCTTTCTCTCACCTAGCACTGCCTCTAGTTTTCGGAGGGTACTTTACTCCTACTCAACCTTTCTTCGAGGTACATATAGCTAACTATGATGCCTCCTCTGTTAGACTAGTCTGAATACAACTTGAGAACTACTGTTTCTGCTCTTTGAAGTAGAAGGTATGTTAGTCATTCTAATCTTTGATGTATTAGATATCATGAACGCACAGCAATACTAGACCTCTCTCTCTTATATCCGAGTTCAAAGACAGCACACAAGGTCACTTATGTAGTATTACTAACACCCAACATTGAAATAGTATAGAACACATTTGAGATGATGTTAAGCATTTCAGGATTTCACGAAATGCAAGTGCTGGTGTTGGGGAATCACTTTTGTAGAAGAGTTAATTCAAACAAGTGTAGAAAACAATCATATATGCACATAAACAAACTTTAGTAGATTGTTTGCATAACCGTAATGAGGGCTGCACCCTAGGTAAATGACAGAACTCTAGAGGAATCTAACAAAACCATGAAAACTAGAAAATTCATTAAACTAGAGATTAATTAAAACTAACATTCTCATTTAATGAGAATTTAGGATAATTTTCATTTCTATTATACATTTTATGCATTTATCTTTAGGGGGTGCCTTTGTAAACACATCTGATACAACGGTATGTCACCGTGATTCATCTCCCATCTATGATTCTGGTGTGTTTCCACCCTAGATCAAGAGGTGTAGAGATAGGATTCGTCTGATACTTAGATAGTATGGATCTCACATATTGTGGTTGACTGATTCGGATCCATCCTGCTTCTTTGTCTCTGCTCACTTTGGTTTCCAAAACGAGTTTTACAGGACCAAGGATAGTTATCTCAAAAACAGAGCACAAAAAATCTATCACTCCATTGATAGATTCACTGTTACCTGACAGTAATAGATCATTTACATATACAGCTATGTATACATCATCTCTAGTTTACACACTCATATCAGAATCTGCTCGTTTGAAATCCTGCTCTCTCAAGTATGAGTCTAGTTTCTCATACCAGGCTCTAGGAGCATGTTTAAGACCCTATAAAGCCTTTTAAGCAAGCATACTTTTCCTTTGCCTTCCGTATATCCATCTGGAACATCCATGTGGATAGACTCTCTCAAATCTCCATTGAGAAAGGCTGTTTTCACATCTAACTGCCCCACTTCCCAATCTCTCTCTACTGCAAGAGCTAGAAGCATGTGAATAGATCCATACCTGGCCACAGGTAAAAAAGTTTCTGAAAAATCTATTGATGCTTTCTGATAGAAGCCCTTTGCAACAAGTCTTTCCTTGTAGTTCAGGATTTCATTCTCAGCTCCACCTTAAAAACCCATTTACAGCCAAATGCTTTCCTACCTGGTGGTAAATCAGCTAGTACCCATTTACCATTAGTCTGAAGAGACTTCTTCTCTCCTGCTACAGCCAACTCCCACTGACTCGAATCTGGTCTGAGCATAGCTTGCTGAAAAGTGTTTGGATCACAATCTTCATGACAGATGTAAGATTCATCTAACATCTCTTCTGATAGCAAGCCAAGTCTGTCAAGAGGTTTTCTATCTCTTTGTGATCTTCTTGGCTCTGTGCCCAAAAGTTTCATGTCATCTCTTGACATGTTTGGAATCTCACTCAGAGATTCTGCATATGCAATCTGGTTTTGAGAGTCTTCTTTTGTAATATCAGAATCAGAAACCACCTTACGAATAGGTTTTCTTCGAACACCTTCAGACTCTCCTTTGGTGAACCATCAGCTTCAGGTAGAGATTGCTCTTCTGCTGATTGAGCTGAAGAATTGACTCTGCAACTTGGGAAGATAGATTGATAAGGCTGATCAAACTGATCAGCTTGCTCCTGCAAGTCATCACTTTTCTCACTCCCAAGTCCTCAATTCATGAAAGAATACATCTCTACTTCTGATGATCTGTCCAGACTTAGGATTGTACATAAGATATCCCTTCAGTCGCTATTCATATCCTACAAAAAGCATTCTCTCAGCCTTCTTTGTGAACTTCCTCTTTTGCTCCTTGGGAATGTGTGAGAGAATGCATGTAAGTGGGGGGTCAATTGATAGAACTGCCAATAATCCTAGAACTGGGATTATATAAGTACATTGGCATACTCGAGAGCTCACCCTTGCTATCTACAGGAGTCAGGTCGTGTAACTCATGTATTTATCTTAAGTCGTGTGAACAGGAACATGTGAACAGTAATCTCATGTGAACAATGATCTACCACAATGCTACATTATAATTCTAACATCTCTTAATGGACGCTTTGTAATTATTTGTTATCTATAACTCCTAGGGTATGACAAAACCTTGTATGCAGTTCACTAGTCAAACCATTAGTGAAAATGTCTGCAGTATTATCTCTGGTGTCCACCCGTGAAACAGAGATCTCCTTGTCTTCCACCTTTTCTCTAACAAAGTGGAATCTGATGTCTATGTGCTTTGTTCTCTCATGCAGCTTTGTTGGAGTAACAAGATCAATTCCGCTGTTGCTGTCGCAGTACAGTTTCATTGTTTCTCCAAGAAAACCCAGGTCACTTAACAAGCGCTTAAGCCATATTGCTTCAGATGCAGCCTTTGACAAGGCAATGTATTCAGCTTCAGTGCTGGATAAGGAAACAGAAGCTTGCCTTTTGCTCGACCAACTGACAGCTGCATTACAGAAGATAAAGCAGTATCCTCTTGTAGATCGTCTTGTGTCTTGATCTCCTCCCCAATCTGAGTTGGAGTACCCATGAACGGGAATACTAGATGCACTGTAAAATAGGCCATGTGACAATGTATCTTGAATGTACTGGAAGATCCTTTTGACAACCTTCCAATGGTTCAGGCCAGGATTTGCCATATACTTGGCAACTGAACTGACAGCATAAGCCAGATCAGGCTTGGTGCTGACCATGGCCCACATCAAACTCCCCACTGCAGATTAGTAAAGTACTGTTTTCATATAGCCTCTCTCTTGATCAGTTTTTGGACAATCCTGAAGATTTAATCTCCCTCCTGACTCTAAAGGATTGTAAACAGGTTTACAGTCTTGCATATGAAAACAAGTAAGAATCTCTCTTAAATATCTCTCTTGAGATAGGCTGATCTTTTTTTGTTTTCTTGTCTCTTGTGCCTTGCAATTGAAGACAATGACTAATCTCTCCCATATGAGTCACCTCAAAACCCTGTTTGAGAGACTCTTTGATAGAGAGGAGAAGAGAAAGGTGATTGCTGGCAAGGAAGCAATCATCTACATAAAGAGGTAAGATGACAAAATGAGAATCAGAATGGAAGATGTAGAGATTAGAATCAGCTCCAGAGCATTCAAATCCCAAACCTAGTAAAAATTGATCAAACTTGTGATACCATTGTCTGGCAGACTGTTTGAGACCATACAAAACCTTGTAGAGTTGTAAATCCAATTGCCCTTGTTTAGTGGCTTGTTGCTACTTGTGCTGGTATGGAGTCAGCAAGCTAGAAGGGATGTGCATGTAGATTTCTTCAGTCAATGTGCCATTGGGAAAAGTTGTTTTGACATCAAGAGCATGCACTTTCAAATCACTATGAGCTAAGTAAGCAAGCAGCACACGAACTGTTGTCAATTTGACAACAGGAGAGTAGTCTCTGTGTATTCAATACTTGGAACTTGAGAGAAACCACGAGCAAAAAGTCGAGCCTTTGGATCAAGCCTTGTGCTCAGTATTTCTTCTTAAAAATCCATTTACAGGTGATTGCCTTGCAACCTGCTTGTAATTTAGTGATGACCCATGTTTGATTGTTCTCCATGGACTGAAGCTAATCTTGAATAGCCTCAAACCATTTTCTGGAATCAGGTCCAGTGATAGCAGCTTCATAAGTGTCAGGGTTAGATGCAGAATAATGGACGTTTAGTGCATTGGCAAACTCCAACAGTGCATCATATTTTCGAACTTGAGTGCGAACCCTGGTGCCTTGACATACAGAAAGTGCTTGAACAGCATCTGGAGAAGGCAAAAGTTTTGGCCTCCTAGTGTAAACAAGTGGAGAGGATCTTGAGGACCTGTGTGGAGTG
The DNA here is from genome assembly GCA_948567375.1 of Lunularia cruciata. Lineage (NCBI taxonomy): Eukaryota > Viridiplantae > Streptophyta > Marchantiopsida > Lunulariales > Lunulariaceae > Lunularia > Lunularia cruciata. The sequence continues at coordinate 81,221,506 of OX419755.1, read as the reverse complement.
CCAAAACTTGAAGGTAAGGATTGTAATGAAAAAAGTAATGTAGAAGGAATTGTTGGAGCTGCAAGATTGTGGAGAGGAGGTGATTGAGTAGGAGTCGGTGAGGATAGACTGTGGGTAGACTGAGAACTAGTAGTAGGAGAGGGAATGAAAATTGTCGGATCACAAATGATATCCAGTTGAACATCCTAAGTGTTAGAACACCGTTTATGTTCATGAGCATAGGTATGTTCTTAAAATTGAACATCTCTTGATAGAAAAATGGAGTTATTAAATATCTTTTGTAATCTATAAGCTTTACTATCTTGATCATAACCAAAGAACATACCCTTGGAAGACTTAGAATCGAGTTTAGATTTGGAGGATGATGGAACATGTGCATAAGCAATGCACCCAAAAATGCAAAATAGACATAGATTAGGTTTATAACCAAACCAGAGTTGGAAGGGAGTTGGAAGGGTGTGACTTAGGAGAAGATGGTTTTGGTAGGATTTTGATTTTGCAGAAAGTTGACAGTGTAGTGCCTCTTCCCAGTAAGGCTTGGGGAGTAAAGACTCAAATAACATAGTGCGGATTGCTTCCACCAAATGTTCTGATCTTTCTCTCAGCAACACCATTTTGCCGACGAGTATGTGGAGTGCTGAATTGGAGCATGATGCCTTTGCCTTTGCAGAAAAGATAAAAATCTGGATAGTTGTATTCACCACCATTGTCAAAGCGCAACACCCAAACCTTTCTGATTGAGTTGAGTCTTTGCATAGGTCATGCATTCTTGAAAACAAGTAAAAACTTCATGTTTGAACTTGAGTAGATATAAGAATATGTACCTTGTGTAATCATCAATGAAGGTCATAAAGTATCCATAATCAATGTAGGTAGCAGAAGAGATAAGACCACAAACATTAAAATGGATGAGAGCCAATGGAACAGTGGTTCTAGTAGCTCCTTCATGAGGTAAGGGAATTCGAGTTTGCTTGCCATGAAGACAAGGTGAACAAATAGAAAACAAATGAGGATGGATTCAATCCATACTAGCAACCAGATCTTTGTATGGTAGAAGTTGAAGTCGATTCTCGTTGATGTGCCCAAGTTGACGATGCCAAGGGAAGGATGGGAAGTAATAGCGGAAGGTGTCTCCTCGTTGGAATAGATATTGCAGCAGCTTGAGATGATTGAGATTGAGTTGGTGTAGAGGTTGCAACATTTAGGACAGGATGCAATCAGATTTTGCATATCATCATAAAGGAAAATGTTGGTTTCCTTTAACTAAAATGATCCATGTGACTTGCTCAATTGAAGTGTTGAATAGAGATTCTAGTTCAGCAAAGGAACATGTAGAACATCTTCTAACATGTAGTTCTCTAAACAAGCAAGCATAACAGAAATTGTCCCATGGCCTAGAATAGCAATGTTAGAACCATAAGCCAAGTAAGTTTATCTAGGTAGTGAATACGCTTCATTGACCAAGAAACAGGTTCGTTGGTAGGTCATGTGTTGAGAAGCAGCGGAGTCCATGTACCATTGCTTGTCTACAACATTGTACAAAGAGAGATGAGGTGTAGAAGCATTGGAGTGATGGTGTTCCTTGCCTCCTTTCTCCCTTGCATCGACAATGCGTTTGTGACAATCTTTGATATGATGTCCCTTCTTTGAGCAATTGTGACAAATGATAGAAGGTCTGAAAGAATTTCCTCCAAAAGATGTACAAAAATAACTTTGTTTCTAATTAGAAGATTTGTTGATAGAGTTCCTACCAAGGGAAAGATTTTGACCAAAAGATTTGTTGAAAGAGTTTTGACCTGAAAATCCATGAGATTCATTCTTCCAACTCCCCTTGCTTTTACTTTTGTCTCTGTGAGGAAATGTAGAGCCTTGTCCTTGTGTGATTGCTAGAGCAATTGTTTGCTCTACAAGACCTTCATAATTCATACCGATCTTTCTTGAAGAAAAAGAGAAATTACATCAAAAAGATGTAATGTCTTTTGTGTTCATAATGATTGTAAAAATATTTGAAACTAAAAAACATAGATTTCATAAAATGAAGTTTAGTTGGATGGTAATCAATTGGTTGTTCATTGTAGTTAATTATTTCATAAAATGAAGTTTAGTTGGTTGGTAATCAATTGGTTGTTCATTGTAGTTAATTGGTGAAGATTTCACAAAAATTGGTAATGTGTTTTGTTACATTGGTGCATGCATGCATCTTCAAATTCCTCAAAGTGTCTAGTAGATACATGATTGTGACATCATCAATATTTTCATACATATTTCCATCCATGTTTCAATATGTTTGTTTGCTAATGGTAAGAACAAATTCATAAGTTAATGTTGAATTTATTATTTCAAGAACAACAAGATTCTATGCTCTCAATCAGGCAGAGTAGCAATTAAGGTGAATTTGATTTTAATATCATCAACAATTGTGAAAACTAAAGTCATCTTTAGTTTGAGCAATACAATGTTTTGAAGATTAAAAATAATAATTATTAAATTTGACAAAAGTGGGATCAAATCTTATAGTTGGAATAACAAATATAGCACCAAGAGGAGTACACATAACAACAAGAGCAAGAACACCAACAATAGACATGATGATTGATTCACTAAGGATAGTGGAGAATCTTTTTCCTAAAACCCATAGAAAAGAAACACTCTTTATGAGGAGGAACAGTGAATCTTGTTTTCCAAATACTCTAGTGTGTATGACAATCAGACCTTCCAAAATTTTAAAATTGTGTGCCAAGGCATCCCCTAGCAGCTAAAGAGAAAATTCTATGGTTTTTAGCTCAAACACCATGTGAGAGAATGTATGGAAATGAAAAATCAATTGATAGAATTATTGATAATCCTAGAACTGGGATTATATAAGTTCATGGATATACTCGAGAGCACACCTTTCCTATTTACAAGAGTCAAAACATGTAACTTGTGTATTCATCTTAAATTATGTGAATAGTAACTAGTAAATAATAACCTCGTGTAAATAGTGATTTAACACTAATGTTTCATTATAATTCTAACAATATGAACATAGGAAAGATATCCAAAAGCTTTCAAAGTTGAAATATCAACTATTTTACCACTCTAGCATTCTTCGAGAGTTCTTCCTTGCAATGATGTGGTACCATTGAGATGTTTAAGAAATTTTGCAATGCTAATTGCAGCATCCCAAAACTTTCTCTCCAACTTGGCATGTTGGAGCATTGCCAATGTTTTGTCCATCTTTATGCCAATTTGCAACTTAACCATGGGTACAAACTTTTGGAATTTTCACAACCTTTCATCTTTACTTTTCATGAGATAGATAAAGCTCTTTATAATATAATCATCCACAAAGAAAATATAATAGGTTGATACACTCAACTATTTTCAATCATGTATACATTAGAATGTATGAAATCTAGAAGACCTAAAGCTCTAGGTGAACATTTCTTGGAGATAGGAGCCTTTTGTGCCTTACCTTTTGTACACCCAATGCAAAATTCAAGTTTTCTTTTGGGATCTCCTTTCAACCTCTTCACTACCTTCTCTAAACCATGTAGTATTTGCTCTGACAGGTATCCTAACCTGAGATGGATATCATTTTTACTTTTTGTTACTAATGTAGAATCAAAACAAACAATTTACATCAACTTGAAAAATTGCTCTTTGGCAATACCATACCCAAGGACTGTCTTTTCTTCAAAGTGCATTGATTTTTGTTGCTCTCAAACAGAACATCTACTCCATGCTCCATGAAGTGATGTATTGATATCAAGTTCTTGGTGCAATCAAGAACATATAGCAAATTTTCAAAAACAGCTTACAAGATATTGTTTTCCCATGAAGGCAATAAGAACTTTGCCAGTTACTAACATTGGATTCAAAATTCCAAGTCTACGATGAACAATCTTGGGAATCTATAGAGGTTGAAGAGTTGAGAACAGCTCCTTTTGGTAATATATATGAGAGATGGCTCTAGAACCATCCAAAACCATTTGAAGACAATTGTGATTCTTCTAACATTCCACAATCTAGCTCTTTTTTTGAGTACCACTTGCCATTGCTTTCTATCTCATGGCACTCCTCTATGTTGTAAATGAAATTCCCAAATTTTGACCTTATTGGTTGAAGTCTCTTGCGTGCTTTCTTCAGCTCTTGTTATCTCTTCTCCTTTCTTGGGATGTATAGGTGTAATATGATCTTTCTCATGACAAAAATAATAGATCTTGTCATTAACAATAGAATTCCTTTCCTAGATTTATTCACTCTTCTACTTAGCACTCCTCTTGACTAAGAAGAAATATTGAACAAATGAACATCTCTCAATTCATTAACTCTCTATCTTTTTTAAATATCATCAATTCGTTTATCACAAAATCCCATGTATTAACTTTAAGTAGTAAAACTTTCAGAGTTACTAGGACATAACTATAGCTTGAATGGAGAGTCCTTAAGAGATGTTTGATTTCATATTTCTCTATAAATATAATTTCATTCTCTTTGATATTTTTGAATTTTTTTTTTGAATTTTGACAATTGTAAGGAAAATTATCATCATCTTGTTTTATATTGCATCTGATTAGATTGAACTCTTCAATTTCTCAAGCAGATACTAAATCTTGAGTTTTTGTTAAATTTCCCAATTCTATGCATAAATGACCATTAGATCTCTAATTTGTTCTTGTAGAGTCCTTAGTAGAAACCTCCGAGCAATAAAGTGCTTGACTTTCTCCTCCTTGTTGGACTCTTGCTCATCTATATCATGAGCTTCTAATCCCAACCCTAAACAATCATAAATATTTAAGATAGACTTCACATCCAAATACCAAGATCTATAGTTATTTCCCAATCTCTTTATTTCTTTGAGTTTTCCTATCAACTCCAATGGTGACTATGGACTCATAATCTAATGAGAACTACTATTTTTGCTCCTTGAATGGCTATCAATCATTCTAATCTTAGATGTATCAGACATCATTAACATATAATAATCCTAGACACTCTCTCTTGTATTAGAGTTCAAAGCATCACACAAATTCACTCATATAGCATTATTAACACTCAACCTTGAAATAACATAAGACATACTTGAGATGATGTTAAGCAATTTAGGAGGTAAGATATTGATGTTAGAAATCATCTTTGAAAAAAATTTAACTCAAACAAGAGCCAAAAAATAAATAAAAATTAATTAATTTTTTATAAATTTATAAAATTTTAATTTTTCCCTTTGAATTATACACCATCTTGCCTCCTGAAGTGTATTTTATACATCAAATAGCACTCTTTGGATTTTTATGCCATGTGGATTTTCATTGAAGATTGATGGACACATGTCCACTACTAATGGACACGTGGCCCACCTGGTTCTTCACTTAACACAAGGTTGCATTTGCTTCTGTCGTTAGCCCTATCGCAAGTTCCTCTCATTTCTTTTCAGTACTCTTACTTGCTTCTCTATTTGTGAGGGTTTCTCCTGTTGGGTTTGCTTGGGTTTCTCCCGCTGTCCTTTCTTGTGCAACATTGAGGTTTTTTGCTCCCCACTCGTGGTTTGCTAGGGTCTCTCCCACTAGTCCTTTCTTGTGAAGGATAGCAAGTTTTTTGGCTCCCCGCTTGTTCTTTCCCTTGCAGCGCTGCGTTTTCTTGCGAGGAGGTTTATTTTGCAGGTCCCTTCCCAAGCAGTGTTGAGTTTCCTTACGAGGATGTTTATTTTGTTGATGCTTCCTACATCTCACTACTTCTGTTTCTTTTGCTGGTCCCTTCTCGTGCAATGTTATGTTTTTCTTACAAGGATCTTTATTTTGCTGATGCTTATTGTATCTCACTATTTTTGAGCGGCACTATAGGGGAGAAACCGAGTTTGCCTTAGCACTCATGAGTTTTCAAGCCAAAACTTGGTATGAGGGGTACTGACTCTAGCTCAACTACTTTGGGACTGCGTGAGGCATTGATGAAGTCGCATGTGTTTTCATGGAGACGTACTATGGCCATCTTTTGCTTCCCTCAACTGTTTGGCTTCTCTGGACTCAGGCATCCATAGGGCTTGCTATGATATATCAATATCCAAGTCCTCTGATGCTTTGCTTGTCTTCCCTTGTTCTCTAAGCAATTTATACTTCCAATGCTCTGTCTCATCCATCTTCTCCAATTTTCATTTCTTGACTCAGCTCTTCCTTTACCTGCAATATTTACAGACTATTACTTGTCTCTTGCCACTAGTTTATCTCCATCCTTTTCAACTGTCAATTTCTTCTTGTTGTATTTATTTCTCTACTTATGTGGGAGGACTGTCTCCGTTTCTTTGCAAGCTGCATCTCAAATATGCAAATTGCTATCTAATGGTTTCCATGTGATAGTTATTTCACCTTTCATTCAATGATGTTTCTCATATAGATATGCGGGTGTTTCAATATGTTTATTTTGCTTATGCCATTGCTGTAGGTTACCTTTGATGCATTCTAACTTAGGGATTTCATACTACTCTAGCCTTGCATGTAGCTTACCTTCCGTGCATTCTACCCTCGGGGTTTAATACTCCTAGTGTTGCATATCATGTACATATTTTTTATCGCTCATTTACACTTCATGAGTTGTGGATAACCCGTTCTCGTATACCTATATATATATATATCCTATTGGCACTTTGAGACTACAATGGCGGAGTTTGTGTTCAGCCGCCTCTGTGTTTTATCTAGAAACAGATTTTCTGTTTCTTTATACAACATTCAAGCCCCACTACAATAGACGGATTAGGACAGGTAAGCTCTGGTTCATTCATCATAGATTCATGTGTGTGGTTGATATGCACATTTTCTAGTTACATGATTGGATTTTGCTTTTTCACTATGGCATTTGTCTTCAAAACTTTCATCCCCTATTTTGATTTCATTGTATGAAGTATGGATGCTTCCCAGTTTAGCTAATTCTAGTGTTAGGGTGTTAACCATTTCATTGTGCTTGGTTGCATTTCTCGTTCTTTCATTCACTTGATAATTTGCTGGTTGTTGTCTCATAGAGCATATGTGTTCTCTGATTCTGACTTGCCTTTGGCACTACTTCTCTTTGGTGACCTCCTTCTACCTTTATTTGTGCACCTTTATTTGTGGCACTCTGTCAGGCTCTTGAGCCCTGCCCCATGCTCATTATACACTAGCATCTTTGCCCCATGCTCAATGTACACGAGCATGTTTACCTTTGGCCCCGTCAGTCCTTTATGGCTCTCAAGCCCTGCCCCATTGGTAAGGCCACCTCTGCCCCTTCCTATTCATGTTCTTCCTTTGGATTCCCTTTTTGACCCTCGAGCCATGCTCCAGGGTTACGGCCACCTCTGCCCCTTACTCTTCATGCTTTGGAACTAGATCTTTCTCAACCACTTTCTTCCTCTAGGTTCCCTTTCTAGCTCTCAAGCCTTGCACCATAGTTATGGCCACCTCTCTCCCTTACTCTTCATGTTCTGGAGTTATATTCTTCTCAAACCTTGTTTGCCCTCTGGATTTTATCCTCACAATCATTTTGCATTTCTTGCCCTTGATCACTTCCACATTAGCCTTGACCAAGTCACCAGACCATTCTAGCTCATGTCACCAGGACGTTCCAATCCATGTCACCAAGACGCCCCAGTCCATATCACCCTTCTTGTTCCTTGCTAACTCACCTTTCCGTCCATGATCAATGTTTTGGGTTTCTTTAAAGTCTTTCTTGTCACTCTTTTGCCTTCACCTCACCTTTGTGTTTACACCCCATATGGGCACCTCTCTGCCTGGCAACATCTCTTTCAGATCCATCTCTACACTTAACCTTACTCAGACTTTCTTTTTCCCTCCGGGTAGGATTGATTTGCACACGATTAGGACACATTTGTTCACCAGTCATTTTTCTACAGAACCGGATCCTATTTTGCAGCAGTTTAGAGCTTTGAGATTTCACCATACAAGACAAGTTTTGTTTTTTCACCCCTTATATGACTTGAGCATTATCCATATAATTTATTCCTTGCATAATGGCAAATGCTATGTGGGCCAAACTGCGGGTTCTACTTTTTGAAGATTCCAACAACATTGCCACTTGGGAAGTCTCTCTTTGTTCTTTGTTCTTCTGCCTTTGACTTTACTCCCTTGATTGCCAAATTTGGGTTTCATGACTTCCGTCTGTTCCCTATGGTCCAGGTACCTACATGTACTAGTTTTAGAGATTTTGCTAACCTGAAGGAGCTCTTTTGGATTTGCCTCCTCAACTGTTGGGCTCCTTGTGGGTACAACGATCGTGGCAAAGCATCTCACATTGACTGCCGGCATAATATGAGAAAAACCACACTTTTCTTCTCTTCTATCACCCCTTCTATTTCTTCTTTCGGGACTCTTTCTCCCCTTTCAACATCCCATATGGCCAACTTTCCATTTTCTAGAAGATATGCCTATAGGGACTACCTCTGTTGAATTTCTCATCTATTCTTATTGTTTGACTCTGATATCCTCTCTGACTCCTTTCTTGCATGTTTTTGGATTCATAATTTGTTGAGGATTATTCACGTCCTTAAAACTACTCCTTCAGTGATTTTACTTAGGACTGAGTTGGATATCACTACACTCCTCAAACGCCTTTTGCTCTTCCTATCTCCATACTTCTCGCATTGCAGATCCGCTCCAGATATTTATCCTACCCTTCTCATTTTCCCTTTCACCTCTAAGGAGATAGACAAGGTCCGCTTACAAGCTTTGTTGAGAGATCCATAAGTTTTACAGGCTTTACCTCCATGTACTCCTTTTACTATCCCCATTGTTGCTTTTAAGTATGGTAAAACTCTAGGCTGTTTACACTTTAACTTTGCCTCCCTTTCACGGAAATTATTACAATTTTCTTCTCCTCCTTCTCCTTGCAGTTGTCTTCAACATCCAAGTTTCATTAACCCTTCACACGAGCATGTCATTATAGCATTGCTTCACATTTTACCTTCCACCAACATTTCACTTCTCTTCTCCAGAGGAACAAAGTTTTGGATTTTGCCCACCTCTCCCTCCCTCTACTTTCATTACAATTCAACTTGTATTCATAATTTTGTTCTTTATTACAAAGCCATAGTAGGCACCACAGGCATTTTTGACCAATGGAAAGTCACCATCCTACAAAAGGTTAAATTTTTACTCAATCTCCCTCCCATGCATGATGATTTCAATTTTGTCAATCCGATTTTCCTTTCTCCTCATGATCAAAAACTTCTTGCTCATTTCAAGTCCCATTTCATTATTACTTATATGGACAAGTGTCCCAACAATTTCATATTTGTTTGCCAACACTTTTGCATTCAAACTTTACTCAACGAGCTTCATTCTCCTTCCGCAACCTATAAACTCTCATTGCTTCCTCAAAACCAACTTTTACTTTCTCATCACCGTTTCAATACCTCTTAGGGATTTTGCACTTCCAAGGATTCCTAAAGACTCCCTTACTTTTGCTACACTTGGAAATTCCATAAGTCTCCCATTGCTCCTAGGTTCATTGCAGCAGGCTACTCTACTTCTTTGTCTAAACTTTCTTGTTAGCTGAGCTCATTCTTCAAAGCATTGCTACCTTTTGCAAACGACCTCTAGAGGCATGAATTCTTACGAGTGAGGCTGATGGTCAACTCTAGCTAGATCTTGGATGACTCTACTGGCATTCCTATTTTGCTTGAGCATATGCAAAGATTGCACAAGAGCATATCCTCTTCTCCCACCGATTCTAGTTTGCAACAGACTCCTACCACCTTGGAAAAGGTTCTTTTTCAAAGTTTTGATTTCACCACCCTTTACACTAAGATCTACCTCCATGATCTCAACACAAGACTGTCTACTCTCATCAGATCTATTTTCCATTATAAGTTCACTCTATATAGGGAAACCGTGTTACTGGTTGAGACCTCTACACTTGGCTTTAAATATAGATGGCTTAAAAACCAAAAAAATATCTATCAATTGGCAAAACATCTCAAATTCATGGCGGTTGATGAGGATTGTCTCATTTGTTGGATGTTATTCCTTTTTTATAACCTCTACATCACTTTAGGGAATCAGCTCTTCCGTCAAGAGATCAGGATTCCTATGGGGACACCTTGTGCTATCTTTGTGGCTAATCTATACCTCTTCACCTATGAACTTGATTTCATTCACATATTGTTGGATGCCAATGATGTCACTTTGTCGTACAGCCTGTCCCATGTTCAAAGATATGTTGATGATCTTTTGGTGGTTGGCTCGGGACTCAATCTTTACGGATTATATGTATATGGATGATGCTGCTAGGTGGTAGGATCTATCCCAAACTCTTGTGTGAGCTAGTTTGAACTTATTTTGGCCCTCACTGTGATTATCTCAACTGTCGCATTACTCAGGACAACATCAAGGATGCATTGGTTGATGGAGGATCAGCAGTGAATGCCATGTCAGAAAGGTTGATGAAGAAGTTGGGTATGATACCCTCAAGACCTTCAACATTTGTGGTGAGCATGGCAAACAAGCAACAAGTTTGACCAGTAGGGGGGATGGATAAGGTGGTAGTTTCAGTTATGGGAGTTCAAAATCTCATGATTTTCCAAGTCTTGAAGGATTCAAGCTATGACTTACTTCTTGGGAGGCCATGGTTGAGAGCAGCACGCACAACTGATCGATGGCACAAAGGGTACTTGAGGATTGGGCCATCAAACCATAGAGTCACTGTTCTTGTGACTTACACCACCAACACTTCACATTCAGATACCCCATCTTTTGATTATTGGGAATCAGATTCTGAAGAAGGAGCTTCAGGTGTGGACACAAGCATGGAAGAGGAGACTTCCACGGAGGAGGATGAATCTGAATCTGATTCAGATGTGTATCCTTTGTGTGCTATGGATTTTGCACTTAAGCCAGAGGTTTTGAAGGACCCAGATAAATCACCATTGACACTTGAGGAGGTAGAGAGAAGGTTATCTACCCTCAAGTATGGCCCAAATGTTACCAAGGAGGAGAAGGTGAGATTTGAGGAGATTTTCCGCAAGTTCATCCATGTGTTTGCTTTTAGTTACAAGGATTTGAAGGAAGTCACCTTGGAGGAGCACAAGATAGAGGTGGAGTCACATGCAAGACCAATCCGCCAAAAGCAACGTCGCATTAGCCCACCAATATCTTTGGTTGTGAAGGAGGAGATTGATAAGCTCAAGGAGGCTGGATTTATCTTTGAGGTGGAGAATTCAGAATGGGTGTCTCCAATTGTCATTGTGAAGAAAAAGAATGGCAAGCTTCGGGTATGTGTGGATTACAAGAAGCTCAATGCTGTTACCAAGAAGGACTACTACCCATTGCCATTCATTGATGAGATCTTGGAGGAGGTTGCAGGTCATGAGAGGTACAGTTTTGGAGATGGTTATAGTGGATATAACCAAATCAAGATTGCACCAGAGCATCAACAACTCACCACATTCACCACACCTTGGGGAACTTATGCTTTCAAGGTCATGCCTTTTGGGCTTTGCAATGCTCCAGCCACATTCCAACGGTTCATGAACAAGGTATTTGAACCTTTCATTGGGAAATTTGTGAGAGATTTCATTGATGACTTTTGTGTCTATGGGAGCAAGGAGGAGCACTTTGAGCACCTAATCAAAGTCTTGCAATGCTTGGATGAGGCAAATGCATCACTCAACCCAGAGAAGTACATTTTTGGATGTGAAGAAGGTCTACTTTTGGGGCACATCATCTCCAAGGATGGAATAGCAGTTGATCCTGAGAAGGTGAGGAAAATCTCAGACCTTCCATTCCCTTCAAGCTTGACAAAGTTACGCCAATTCTTGGGAATGGTTGGGTACTATAGGAGGTTCATCTTCTCATTTTCCAACAAGGCTTATGCATTGACCATCTACATGAAGAAGGGTGTAGATTACATGGTGATTTTGGAAGACAAGGAGGCTCTCAAAGCTTTTGAGGAGCTCAAGCAATCCCTTGTTGTAGCTCCAATTCTTGCTAAACCTGATTGGAGTAAGCCTTTCATCCTCTACACTGATGCTTCTAATGTAGCTATAGGATGCACTCTTAGTCAATTAGACCAAGATGGGCATGATCATCCAATAGCTTATGCTAGTAGGCAGATGGTTTCAGCAGAGAAGAACTACTCTGTCACGGAGAGAGAAGGGTTGGCAGTGATCTTTGGTCTCAAGAAGTTTAGACACTACTTGATTGGAGGGAAAGCCACAATTGTCACGGATCACAAGGCTTTGAAGTACATCTTCAACAAACCTAATGTTGAAGGCAGACTAGCAAGGTGGATGATACTCTTGTCTGAGTATGACTACACAATTGAGGATAGGCCAGGAAAGAAACATGCAAATGCTGATTTGTTATCTAGAGCCTATGATCATGATGGAGATGAGCCAGTAGATGATTCCTTCCCGGATGAGGAGCTCATGACAATCTCAGTCACTCAAGAGATTCCAATGGAGTACAAGGAGATTGTGGATTTTGTGACAAGAGGTAACTATCCAGAAGGGATGCATGCTAGGGAAAGGAAGGCCCTTGCAGCAAGATCTAGACCTTATACAATGGTGGAGGATATTCTTTTTCACCAAGGAGCAGATGGTCTACTTTGAAGAGCAGTGGGTAAGGAAGAGTCTATCCTACTCATAAAGGAGTTTCATGAAGGTTTAGTATGTGGAGGACACTTTGCAGGAAAGGTGACTGCTTTCAAGATTCTAGATGCAGGTTACTATTGGAGAGGGATTTTCAAGGATTGTCTTGATTATTGCAAAACTTGTCATGTTTGTCAAGCTTTTGCTAGAAAGTCTACATCCATTCCACCACTTAGATCAATTCCATTGCTAGGACCTTTTGAGAAGTGGGGAATTGATTTTGTAGGACCTCTCAATAGAACCCCAAGGAACAATTGGTACATTGTGGTAGTTACTGATTACCTTACCAAGTGGGTTGAGGCTAGACCATTGAGGGACAAGAATGAAGATGAAGTGGGTAGATTTCTTTATGAACGCATTATCACTAGGTTTGGATGCCCTTTGGAGTTGGTTTCTGATAGAGGAGGAGAGTTTACAGGAAGCATTACTACAGCCATGCTATGACATTTCTCTATCACACATAGAGGAACTACATCCTATAAGCCAAATTCCAATTGCTTGGCAGAGAGAACCAATCAGACCTTGTGCATGATGTTGGCCAAAGATGCAGAAATGGAGGGGGCTAAACATCATTGGGACAAGAGGATTCATGCAGTTTTGTGGGAGTATAGGACAACCATGAAGACTTCCACCGGATATTCTCCATGCCAATTGGTGTATGGTATTGAGTCTACCTTACCTATTCACTTTGATCTTCCTACCTTCCAAAGCATTCATAGGAGATTGAAGAAAGCACAAGGAAGTGATGCAGAGAAGTCAAGGAAGGATCAACTCATGGAGTTGGAAGAGGCAAGAGCAGTTGCTATGGTTTGAGTGGAGCAAGCCCAAAGGAAACAAAAGGAGAGATATGACAAGAGGCAAGGCAAGAAGAAGGTGGAGCCTTTCAAAGAAGGTGATTGGGTAATGTTGTTTGATTCCATTCGATTCAAGACAGTGCAAAAGAAGTTTTTGCCTAAGTACTTTAGACCTTTCATAGTAGAGAAGGTGTGGGGCAATTACACCTATGATCTCAAGGAGTTGGGAGGAAGACACGTTGATAGGACTAACCATGATAAGTTGAAGATGTACCATAGAAGGTAGAGAGACCTTCACTTTGAGGACAAAGTGAAAACTTAGTCCGGGGGTAAATGTAACACCCATTTGTGCATGTGTGTGGTATTGTGATATTTAGCTTGGTATTACAAGTACTTAAGAGATAGTATTTATATAGAGATAAAGGATGGTTCTATATTAGTCATGGTTAGCTAAAGTTAATCATAGCTAAGATAGATGGGACCTTACTTTAGAGGAAGTAGAAAAGATGAGCACCACTATTTTGGATTTTAGTGTGTTGACTTGTTATTATTCCTAGGTGTTTGGCTTTGAGGAAAGAGTTGAGAACTCTTGGGCTCGCAAGCCTTTTTGTTTTGGATTCTTCTTTAGTCCAAGGATAGCCCATGTGAAGGAATCCTTGACTTAGTGGTTGGGTCAAGATAAGACCACATGCTTAGGGGAATATGCCCATGTGAATGGATATTCCTTTCTACTTTTTGACTTGACTTGACTTTTAGTCTAGTAACTTGAGTTACTATGGTAATTAGTAACTTTGGTACGTAACTATTTCACAAGTATATAAACAAGGGGTGAGGAGGTACTCATCATCCTTTCATTTGCAACTATCTCTCTCTCATTGAGTTCTCTAGTGAGCAATGTCTTGAGTCTTGGAGTGTTAGCCTTGGAGGAGTATGATGGAGTTGGGGTTCCTTGCCTTCTTAGTCCATGGTGCGCTACCATAATAGCCATCAGAGGTTCATCCTGAGTGAGAGACAGGCCGGCTCACAGAACCCACTAGTACTTTATGTTGCAGGCCTAGATACCATACCTTTGATCAGGAGTTGTACTTGACTTCTTTTTTCATATATACACTATCTATGATCATTTGCACTTCAAGAGTTCTGGATAACCTGTTCCGTTCTTGTATACCTATATATACTATCTATGGTCTATCATTGGGGTTAGTATATATAGAGATCTAAGAACATCTGGTTTTTTCTGCTAGGTGGGGAGCTCATTTTTGAGCCCACCAGTAATTTTTCCTTTAGAATTGTATATCATCTTGTCTCCTAAAGTGTATTTTACACATCGAATAGCACTCTTTGGACTTTTATGCCATGTAGATTTTCATCAAAGACTGATGGACACATGTCCAATGCTTATGGACACGTGGCCCACCTGGTTCTTCACTTAACACGAGGCTGCATTTGCCTCTGTTGTTGGCCCTATTGCAAGTTCCCCTCATTTCTTTTCAGTACTCTTACTTGCTTCTTTGTTTGCAAGGGTTTCTCCTGCTGGGTTTGTTGGGTTGGGGTTTGTTGGGTTTTCTCCAGCTGTCTTTTCTTGTGCAGCATTGATGTTTTTTTCTCCCCGCTTGTGGTTTGCTGGGGTCTCTCCCACTAGTCCTTTCTTGTGAAGGATAGCAATTTTTTTGGCTCCCCTCTTGTCCCTTCCCTTGCAATGCTGCATTTTCTTGTGAGGAGGTTTATTTCGCAGGTCCCTTCCCGAGCAGCGCTGAGTTTTCTTACGAGGATGTTTATTTCGTTGATGCTTCATGTATCTCACTACTTCTGTTTATTTTGCTAGTCCCTTCATGTGCAGTGCTGCATTTTTCTTACAAGGATGTTTATTTTGTTGATGCTTATTGTATCTCACTATTTCTAAGCGGCACTATAGGAGAGCAACCAAGTTTGCCTTGGCACTCATGAGTTTTCAAGCCAAAACTCGGTATGAGGGGTACTGACTCTAGCTCAACTACTTTAGCAATTTGTGAGGCACTAATGAAGTTGCATGTGTTTTCATGGAGACGTACTATGGCAGTCTTTTGCTTCCCTCAGCTGTTTGGCTTCTCTGGACTCAAGCGTCCATAGCGCTTGCTGTGATGTATCAATATCCAAGTCCTCTGATGCTTTGCTTGTCTTCCCTTGTTCTCTAAGCAATTTATACTTCCAATGCTCTGTCTCATCCACCTTCTCTGATATTTGTTTCTTGACTTAGCTCTTCCTTGACCCGCAATATTTACAGACTATTACTTGTCTCTTGCCACCAGTTTATCTCCATCCTTTTCAGCTGTCCGTTTCTTCCTATTGTATTTATTTCTCTACTTATGTGGGAGAACTGTCTCCATTTCTTTGCAAGCTGCATCTCAAATATGCAAATTGCTTTCTAATGGTTTCCATGTTGACAGTTATTTTGCCTTTCATTCAATGATGTTTCTCATATGGATATGCGAGCATTTCAATATGTTTATTTTGCTTATGCCATTGCTGTAGGTTACCTTCAATGCATTCTAACTTAGGGATTTCATACTACTCTAGCCTTGCGTGTAGCTTACCTTCCGTGCACTCTACCCTCGGGGTTTGATACTCCTAGTGTTGCATATCATGTACATATTGTTTATTGCTCATTTTCACTTCATGAGTTCTGGAAAACCCATTCCCAGAACGGCTTCTGTTCTCGTATATATATATATATATATATATATATATATATATATATAGAGGTATATGAGAGTAAAAATCATTTTGGGAATAAGTTATCCAAAACTTATAAAATGAAAATGATCAATAAGCAATATGGATATGATTCACAATGTTACCATAATGTCAAATCCCTATAGTAGAATGCATCAAATGTAAATTCCAACAAAGGCATAATTGAAACAGATGGCCAATGGACTAGTAAACAACGTGATATTGAGAGCATCTATGCAAAAAATTGCAAGAAATAGAAAATGTTATGGAAGAAATCCCTAAGGTAGAATGCAGTAAATGTAACTTCCAGCAAAGGCATAATTGAAACAAATTGAGAATAATAGATGGCCAACTGACTAGTAAACAACGGGCTATCAATAGCATTTATGCAAAAAATGTAAGAAATAGGAAATTTTATGAAAGAGCTTGCCAATAAGCAATGTGGGAAAAATAAAGATTAAGAATGTGGGTTGGAGGAGAGTAAGAACACTATAGATGCAAGAGGTTGAACTAGGAATCAATCAAAGAGCAAAGGAAAAATACTAAGGAGGGAATTAATTGGGGAATGGAGGAGTGGAACATTACAAGAGTTATTGGATGGTGTGGTTGTAGAAACAAGTCAAAGTGTAACAAGGTAACGAGAGTGAAGCATAAGAGGACAAGATATAAAGTATATCACAACAAGCGTTATGGACATTTACATCTTGAGACAATTAACAACAAAGGGAAGTAGAAGGTGACCATAACAAACTTCCATGAAAACACTTGTGACTTCATCAATGCAAAAGTAGTTGAGCAATTGTCAATAACCCTCATACTAAGTTTTTGCTCAAAAATCATGAGTGCCGAAGGTAAACTTGGTTGCTTCCAACAATGTTGCTCAGGGTAAGGGAAAAGCTATAAAGTATGAAGCTTAAAATTCAAACAAAAGGTAGCAATAGCAATAAGTAAGATGATTGTGCAATGCAAATAAATCATTATGCGAAGGAAAAAAATATTAGTATCAAAATTAAGTAAAACGTAGCAAAATTACTTGATGATGCAAATTAATGAAGAAGATGGTAAACTAACTATGTGAAATTATTAAAGAAACAACAAGGAATTGAGTCAAAAGGCACTTGAAGGAGCAACTCATTTTACACCTAAAGGCATAGTAGGAAGTGAATCCAAAGATACAAGGAAAGAGCATATCATTTGCCATAGAAATGGGGGCCAAAAGCTAAGAGAAAAGTAGAGTGAGTAGCAACAAAAGTTGGAACAAAAAATAATCCAAAGAGTGGAAAGTGGAACAAGAAGAAGCTGAAGGAGGACATCAACGTTGCGCAAGAAGCGATGGGACAACTCAAACAAGAAAACAAAGGAAGGAATAGAGAAGCAAAGAAAAGCTTGAGAGGATTTAGTGCTTTGCAAGAAAAGGCAAAGAAAAGAGCAAGATTTGCCTTGGATGAAGTGATGGACAAGGTTGGCCCACATATTTGTAAGCAAACCATGGAATACAACATGGCAGAAACTTGGATGTGAATGAATATAGTGATATACAATAGACAATGTGTATATAAATTCAAAAGTCAAGTAGAACTCTTGATCAAGAATATGGTATACAAGCCTACAAAAAAAACTATTGGTGTGCTCAAACATGAGCTCCCTGCATGACAAAAAGAACATATGTTCTTGAATCTCTATAGATACTAAGCCCATGATAACCATGGATATTTTTTTCCATTTGTAAGATAGATCAAAGTTTCTTTGGATCATGTGAAGAGGGTAATTTTTGGAGACAAATCTATTTATAAGTTTCCTACAAGTTGAAAGGTATGACTTTATGGAATAACATATATGTCTATATCTAAAACATTCTAGTTTTATAATCCCTATTTTACATTTAGAGGAAATATCAAAAAGAACATGAGGGAGCAAGATTGTCTTGATGTGAGCAAAGTGAGGTAGCTCTTTCTTACCATAGATAGAGACAAAGATATTGAAGTCATCTTGGGTAGTGTTGTGTAATCTTGGGTCAAGATAATCACATCGAATGCCAAAATGAGTTTGAACTAGCTCACATTAAAGTTTGGGATATATCCTTCCTCCTCTACCAACATCATCCTTATACATGAATTCCTTGAAATGATCAAGTCCCAAGCCTACCACAAGAAGATCATCAACATATCTTTGAACTTTGGACAAGTTGTGCAACATGGCAACATCATTGGCATCCAGTAATCTGCACATGAAATCAAGTTCAAAGGTGAAGAGGTATAACTTAGTCATGAAGATAGCACAAGGTGTTACCATAGGAATCCTGATCTCTTGACGGAAAAGATGATTCCCAAAAGTGATATAGATTTTATCAAAAAGGAATAGCATACAATAGATGAGAAATTCCTCATCAACACCATGAATTTGAGGGTTTTGCCAATTGAGAGATATTGTTTCTATTTTTAAACCATCTATATTTGAAGTCAAACAAAGTTTTGACAAGCAACATAGTTTCTCTATATATACATAAATAAAATTTAAGAGATGGTTTTGCATAATTTTAATTAGGGTTATTACAAACCCAGCAGATATCAATTTTTCATTAATCAAGTAAGTAAATTTTGTTCCCGTAGGAATACAAGTCAAAAAAATCCAAATACAAAGCAAAGTAATCAAATCAAGTCTTCTTGAGTTCTTTAATCTCTCAAGTAGAAACCACACCCAAAGGCAAGTAAAAAGCACTGAAATGCAGTCTCGTCACAACAATTTGTCACCCATAATCACAAATCTTTCAATTTTATGCAAACAAACTTGATTGTGATGATTCAATCTCTCCCAAAAATAGCTACTTTGCTACAAAACGACTTTGCCTTTGGAATTGTGTTCCACTCCTCCACTAAAGGCACAACTTACTCAATTGAAATTGCTTCACATTAACTCAGCGTTGCAATCACAATTATAGAATACTACCAACACTTCAATTCTTTTTAGATCTGTCAAGGTATTGTTTCAATTGCACTACACTGAAGATCAAACACACAGAATGAAGATCAAGGTTGTGGAATCTAACATCCAACAAGCACACTGACTTGCATTTCAAAATTCTCCCCACACTCACAAACACAAACATAGGATTGATATTTGAAATTAAACTCAAGCAACGAGCACTACTTCATAGCAATTTGCTTTATCTATTCTCTATATCTATTCAAGAATATGAAAAACTGAACAACAACACATTGTGAATGCTCCTATTAATGCCCCTCCTAAGAAAAGCACTTCAACAATAATCTAACTCCTTAAACTGATTTCTAATAACTTTACTAACCTACAGATCCAAAATGACAATGCACTTCTTCATATCCTTCTCCTCAAACCTCAGAACTATTACTACTCCAACCCAATGTCAACTTCTACTTCACCTTCTAAACCTGAGGAAAGTCCCTTCACCTCATGTACTTTGGGTTCTACAACCACTTATTCTTCTACTAATTCTAACATGTCGTCACTCTGATTTGCAATAAGAGACATGGGTAACCTATCTACATCCTTATCTTGCAATCCACTCTTCTCTAAAGTCTCAAATGACAAATCCAAAGTCACTTGAACATCTACTTCACTTACTTTGTGTCTAACATATACAGTACTCCAAGATTATCTAAATTCCAATTTAACGAAACATAATGTGATAGAAATATTATTCTCTACATCTGACATCTTTCTATCCATCCAAGTTTTGAGATTGATTAACAAGGCATTCAAGTCCTTATCCTTTGCATTCTTACGCCTTGTCTCCTGCACAAGCAATCTTATCTCATGTAGCCTCAATTCCTCCATTCTTACTTTAGCTTCAATGGTTAATCTCACCTTCATCTCTACAATTGCTTTCTCAACAAATTCCGTTGATTGCTTCTTTTGTCTTTCCTCCTCTATCACAACTCTAATCACTTTCAAATCATCTTCATACTCCGCTGTAAAATCCTTCAACTCCTTCACATACTGGTCAAACTTCACCTCTAATGCCTTCAGAAGATCATGCAACCTCTCTTCTTCTTGATGGCGCTTGTTTAATTCAGATTGCCAAGTTGTTATCTTCTCTTCTGTGTTCTATTGGAATGAATTGAGCTCCTCCTCCTTAGCTTCAACCAATTCCCTTCCATTGTTTTGCTCTAACTTTACTTTGGCTTGTAGCTTTTCTACCCGAAGTCTCTCTTGTGTGACTTCCTTCACTTTCACTGCCAACTCTCTTCCTTGCTTTTTGAACTTCTCTTGCAGATTTTCATTTAGCTTCTTTTGCAATGTTGCATCTACCCTTAGCACTTTTGTTTCTTCCCCTCCTCTAGTCATACTCTCTCTCAACTTCAAATTTTAAGATTCTAATCTCTCCAACACTTGTTATACATTCATTACCTTGGAATGCTTACTCTGCATCTCCTTCTTCTTCTTCTCCATTTGCAACAGCAGAGGACATACAACATCTCAGAAGTACTCTACTCCTTTACACCCTTCTCTCTCGTCTACCTTTTCTTTAGGGATTTTGTCAATCTTGCTCTTCCCTTCTGAATCCAATGCTTTACTACAAAGTTGGGATCTTTGTACTTTCAACGACATATCATCCTCCAAACTTTCCTTATTGTCTAAATTGATGATGTGATCTGCCGCCTTTGAACTTTCTCCTTCTTGCATGACTTGTAACACACATTTGTGCAGGTGTGTGGTATTGTGATATTTAGCTTGGTATTACAAGTACTTGAGAGATATTATTTATATAGAGATAAAGGATGGTTCTACATTAGTCATGATAAACTAAAGTTACTCATAGCTAAGATAGAGTGGACCTTACTTAGAGGAAGTGGAAAAGATGAGCACCAGTATTTTGGATTCTAGTGTGTTGACTTGGTATTATTCCTAGGTGTTTGGCTTTGAGGAAAGAGTTGAGAACTCTTGGGCCCATAAGCTTTTTTGTTTTGGATTCTTCTATAGTCCAAGGATAGCCCATGTGAAGGAATCCTTGACTAAGTGGTTGGGTCAAGATAAGATCACATGCTAGTGGAATATGCCCATGTAAATGGATATTCCTTTCTACTTTTTGACTTTACTTGACTTTTAGTCTAGTAACTTGAGTTACTATAGTAATTAGTAACTTTGGTACATAACTATTTCATAAGTATATAAACAAGGGGTGAGGAAGTACTCATCATCCTTTCATTTACAACTATCTTTCTCTCATTGAGTTCTCTAGTGAGCAATGTCTTGAGTCTTGGAGTGTTAGCCTTGGAAGAGTATGATGGAGTTGGGGTTCCTTGCCTTCTTAGTCCATGATGTGCTACTATAATAGCCATCAGAGGTTCATCTTGAGTGAGAGACAGGCCGGCTCACAAACTCGCCTTGGCTTGGCCACCAATCCTTCTTCTTTTTCTATTACCAACTCGGCCACAGTCCTTTCTACTTCCTCATGCTGCTCAATTCCTTCTTGCAGGGAAATCGCCTTCTCTTGATCCATTTGCACCTTGTCTTCTCTTCCACTATCCTCATTGGATTCTTCACTTTGCAAGGTTAACTCCACTTTTCCTTCCTCCAACTCCTTCAACCCAAACTTTGCTTCTCCTTCTGATTTGACCTCCTCTTCCGGTGTAGTATTTTGGATTTGCTTTCCTTCTCTCTGCCCAATCCTTCTTAACTTACAAGGCTGTACTAGAGAGTTCTCCACCTCAGGTCGGCTCCTTTTCTTCTTTCTTGGCATGGGAACAAACATCTTCCTATTCTATCTTGTTGTCTCCTAGTGGTAGTCATTGCTTCTCAACTATTGAATATATTGTTGCTCCTCATCTTCTTGATACAAATCAAGATGAAAGTGAGACACAATCTTCTTCTTCTCATCACTACTTAGGAAGTTCAACCCAAGGTAAAAGTGCATCGCAAAAGGAAAAAAGTAATGCGGTGGTGTCAAACTCCTCCAATTCAGCACCATTTGTCGCATCCTTTGATAAAAACACTTCATCCAATTGATTGGCTCTCCTACAAATAGTTCATGGAAGAACACTACCTATTACTTTGTAACATAAGTGGTGTGCTTGGATTTAAACAATGCCATCATTGCGCTTATGATACTTCTCCACACTGGGTCTTGATAGGTTTCCACCTTGTATCCATTCTTTGTAGCTTCAAGGTGAATAAATTTCTGACTTCTTGGGTTTCTTTTGCAACTACTCCTTTCCCCAAGAACGTAGCTCCATGTTCTTCCCCACTCTCTCTACCTAACACCAATCTCTAATCCAACTCTGTCCTGTGAGCCGGCTTGTCTCTCACTCAGGATGAACCTCTGATGGCTATTATGGTAGCGCACCATGGACTAAGAAGGCAAGGAACCCCAACTCCATCATACTCCTCCAAGGATAACACTCCAAGACTCAAGACATTGCTCACTAGAGAACTCAATAAGAGAGAGATAGTTGCAAATGAAAGGATGATGAGTACCTCCTCACCCCTTGTTTATATACTTGTGAAATAGTTACGTACCAAAGTTACTAATTACCGTAGTAACTCAAGTTACTAGACTAAAAGTCAAGTAAAGTCAAAAAGTAGAAAGGAATATCCATTCACATGGGCATATTCCCCTTATCTTGACCCAACCACTAAAGCAAGGATTCCTTCACATGGGCTATCCTTGGACTAAAGAAGAATCCAAAACAAAAAGGCTTGCGGGCCCAAGAGTTCTCAACTCTTTCCCCAAAGCCAAACACCTAGGAATAATACCAAGTCAACACACTGAAATCCAAAATAGTGGTGCTCATCTTTTCTACTTCCTCTAAAGTAAGGTCCCATCTATCTTAGCTATGACTAACTTTAGCTAACCATGACTAATATAGAACCATCCTTTATCTCTATATAAATAATATCTCTTAAGTACTTGTAATACCAAGCTAAATATCACAATACCACACTCATGCACAAATGGGTGTTACAGTCCATCGAGCCAGATTGCTTCTCTTCCCTACCATTGTTGGCCCACCTAAACACTTATTGGCTGTTATCTCTACCATGAAATTGGGAAAGCTCAAGTTCCAATTCCATGCAAGGAAAGTAATGCAAAGTTTACTGAGAACTTTGATGCATGCCATAACATCTAACCTCCTAATCACTTGGTTCCTCAATGCCAATGTAGGGCACTTCCTGATTCCTCCTATTCTACTCTCCTTTGTGTTATGCTTTTGAAAGATAATTCTCTTGTCCCTTGGGCATGCAATTCTAACTCCCTCTGGATTCACAAAAACTTCACCCACTACAATTCCTCTTCCTTGATTTCCCTCAAGACAACTTTGCAATGGCATAGGAAATTTACTTGTCATTTGCCTCCTTCTTGATTTGAATCTTGACTTTGTAGTTCAAAGTTTCTCACTCATTCTTCACATGCTTGTCTAGCTAGAAATCACACCTTCTGCATGCACTTCTCCTATCATTATCAATGTCTCCCGCTCATGCTTTAGCCATTTTATGTGTGGTATAATCTTGAATGTCTAATCCCAAAGGAAAGTTGTTACATTGTCTTCACCCCGAGGTAAAGTATCCTTACTTTGGGTTGAAATCCGATAGATCCAATCCGAGTCCTGACAATTATTGACCCGAGGTAACTTTCTTTGGGTTAATACAAAAATGTGAATCTTCTTTTGTCTTCCATTATTTGCACTTAGTTCTCCTTCAACTTTACACTTCTTCGTTCAAAAACTCCTTAAACCAACTCAAAATGAAAAATATTGGTACAACAGTTACATCTCAATTTACCTTAAATGTATGATAAAAATTTAGATAAATCTAATAAAATTGTATAAAATAAAGAATTCATTTAATTTAAAGATTAATTCCAAACTAACACAATTAGATATATAAAGAAACATTTAGTAATATGATATTTCATATTATTGTTCACATTATAAAACTAGATTAAGTCCTCACATAGACTCAAAAAAACTTGATCCTTGTGAATGGTTTCCACCTCTTCACTTTGCATCCTTGGCTCTCTTCCATTGGGTATAGCCCAAGCCTTCTAAGATATGGCAAACTCCAATTTTACTGCTTTTAGCTTAAATTTGGTATCCAAAAATCTTCCAAATTAGCAATATATAAAAAGTGGCAAATTGTCTTAAATTAAATCAATTTTAGTGATGCAAGTTGTAAAAGTATCAGTTGCTTATTCTTTTGGGCCCCAACACCATCATCAAACCCATCAAGAACAAGAATTCCCATCACAACACAATGTGCTTGGCTTGAAAGATGCACTCCAATGTCATGTTCATCATTAATTGTCAAAAGTCATCTTTTTCCCATTTCAAATTGCTAAAATCTGACTCAATGCTTATTGTGTTGGCAAAAGCATTTGCCAATCCATCCTAGAACATTTGCAAATGCTCAAAGTGTCCCTTTAGATCATCTCATCTCGTATTGAAGAACGTTATATGATCTTGCTTATCAATGAGGAGCTTGGAGTTGGGTTCTGTCTTGTATGCATTGAAGAGTTCTTGTTGATGTTGTCTAATGAGATTGATCTTCACATTGGATCAAAACTTTGCAAATTGACTTTGATATGGATCAAGACCCAAATCAATAAAATTGCAAGGTGCCATCTCAACAAGCTGGAATAGCATCACAAGAGGACCAAGATTGAGCACAACCTTGTTATTTGAGTTATGCTCAACATGAACAGCCGATATACCTTGCCCTAGTTTTAATCCAAAATGCATAATCTCCTTCAGGATCAATGTTTGATTAGCCGCATCCAAACCCAAAATATATCATGGGCACAATCCTTGGTTGCAAAGATGGCATGAGGAATCATCAATTTTTACCCATTTATGATCCATAATAATGAATTCTAAAGCCTACATGGCCTCAAATGCATCATTAGTACCCACTAGTTCCGTATTCATTATGCTCGCCAAGTGATCAACTAGATTCTTAATCTTTGATGTTTGCTACAAGAGAATGGTATCATGAGATTGCAAGATTACCAAGGTGACATGTCACAAGTTTAAGTAATGGCTAAACCTTGGCCATCATCAGCCACCACAAGTCATCCAGTGTAGAAGCTGGTTTCTTCTCATCAGTCTAAATAAACAATTGATATCAATGTTTGAGCATTCAAGATAATATGCACTCCAGATGAACCCATTGATTGGTACCTTTAGGGCACGTGCTGCCAATTTCCAGCTGCAAGTTTTGTTGGCGGTCAAGATGAACATTGAAATTGTGGGTGGTCTCATAAAACAATCTGTCCTAAGAATGACTAGCATCCTTCTCAACAAGATCAATTTGATGAGGCACATGCCATGTGCGCATCAGTTTGGTCTCAAACTCATGATCAATTTATATTATTACACCCGCTTGTTGCCCAATCATTGTGTTCTTGCAATTAGCACTAAAAGCAATAATTTTAGTTTGCCAATGTGCACACAATGCATCAAGAATGTGATAGATCATGACAACAATGTTCTTTGTTGTATGACAATTGTAAAAGAGCATTGCAATCAGGTGCAGATTCTCTAAAGTGCCATTGGGACAAATGCACATTTGGATATCAAGGTATGACACAGATTGATGCATGGAGTTGCATATCAGCAGCAAGTACGAATGACCATACACAAGGAGAGCTCAGATGTCTAAAATGCATTGAAGATTGATGGCAACATGCACGTTGACATATTGGTTGACAATGTGATTTTTGAGGCCCACTAGCTTTGCATTCCCAAATGCCTCTTTGTGCTTATCAATAACGCTTTATGTCTTACAAAATGACAAACCAATTGAAGTGTGATCAAGAGCAAGTTCAAACCATTTCACATTTTTTATGGTGATGCAATACAAGATCATGGTGTCGGGCACTTTTTTGAAAAGCACCATGGATTTCTCCAAGGAAAATAACGTCCAATTTATCATCAAGACAAAAAAATAGTTGTGGAACAATGTCTTCCATAATCTTTGAATCCATAATGAATTTGAGGATATTTCTACTCGTGCGGATGAAACATTTGATCAAAATAAATTTCATTGTTTTGAAAAACTACATTTTTTCTTCCTTGCTAGCTTTTTTTTATTTCTCCCATTCAAAAGGGTGTTGATTATTATTGTGTTTTTCATAGTTTTCCTTGCAAAAAGGGGCCGAGTAGTACTTGGTGTTCTCCGTTTGTTGGAATAGCCAAGGGTTGTTCTATGCACTTGAAGCACACACAAAAGAGGCACATCACCTGAAGTGACCAAGGACTTCATGATACAATCAGTGATTAGCAAGCCAACTCAAGAGCATGAAGGAGCTAGAATGGTGTTTTACATAACATGGTATGTAAGGTACAATGAGAACACCTCCAATTACACATATGTGCAACATTTTTGGACAAAACATTCACTTCTTATTTTTGGCATCCAAGAAACCTTATATTATCTAAATGTGCCATCTAAAAATAGAATGATACATTTAGGAGGCCTCATATAGCTCTTAGCATTTTGTTGTTTGATATAATTTGAATTCTAGCATTGCTATTCCAAGTTTCTCTTGAAATAAAAAGTCAATTGACCTTCCTATCTATGTGTGCATATTTTCACATAACATTAAAGTATTAACAAATTGAAATTTCAAGATTTGTATGATCAATTCTGCAATTGATTACTCAAATTTCTTGGAGAATGTTTTAGCATAAATTTTTCACTTTTACTTCTAGATATCCACCAAATTTTGCACAATTCCACTCAATTGACTCCATATTGAATTTTAAAGAGTGATTCATTCCTCTTCTTTGGAATTTTGAAACAATTCTCCATGCCTTTATGAATCAAACTACTTTGATTCCTTTGAAATCTCTCATTTCTCTTGTTTCAAATATTCTACATTATGGATGTCGGTACCCTTGCTCTCATTCAATTGGACTCAACATTCATGAAATTTAGTGGCAAATACTTCCATTCTTGGAAGCATTGCCTTTCACTCAAATTGAAAGCATTGATGGTGTTCAATATTGCTAATGGATTGGATAGAGACATGCCAATCCAACACATCAAGTTGCATGGGATCATCAAGACATTGTAGCACTTGAGGCTATTAATTCAACAATAATTCCATAATATGTCAATGCAATAAGCATACATAAATTAGCCAATGCAGCATGGATTGATTTGAAAACCATGTAAGAATGAACAATGATGTTACAATTATGTATTTATTGGACATCCTCACAACCATGAAGATGTGAGGGTGACAATGTTACAAGACATATATCAAACTTTTGTAGCATTCAAACTCAATTATTTGCAGGTAGCAATCTAATTAATGATAAACAATCAAAGCTTCATTTGATGAGGTCCATGCCTACAAGTTATAAGACTTTTCTATCATCTTTATGCAGTGAGCAAAATTTGAAACTCTTTGATGATATTGCTCTTTTTCTTCAAGAAAAAATAAACATGAAACATGAAACATGAAGGCCTTGTAGAGTAAAAAATTGCTCTTGCAATTACTTAAAGCACCAAGACCTTTCCAAGATAAAGGCAAATGAAAACCTCAATATCAAGGATTTCTTGATAAGAATAATTTGGCCAAATTTTTGGAGGTCCTTTTGCCAACAATGAATTTTTGAATTCACAACCTGTTATCTATTGTGATTACTATTATAAGAAAATATATCACATGAAACATTGCATAAAATATATTGTTGATGAAAAGCAAAAGGATTCAAACTATATATCTAATCAGTATCAATCAAACCAATCTATTGCACATCTTTCATTGTATAATGTTGATGTTACACACTCATTTACCAAAAACAATCAATGGTATGTTGATATAACAGCTTCTCAACATATGACACATCAAAGAATTTGCTTCTTGATGTATGAACAATATTTTTCACCCATACAAGTCTATTTAGTTGATGACTCTACACTCAACATTTTTGGTAATGAATTTTTTTCACTCAAGATAGCCTCTTCTAGAGATCAATATATTTTAAAAGATGTTCTTTATATTCCATAACTCAACAAGAATCTGTATTCTGCATTATAGTTGAGTAACTCACATGGAACCTTTGCTTTAAAAAACACTAGCATTATTTTATATGATGATGAACAACACCTAATAGCATCATGTCCAAGATTGGACAATTTTTGGCGTTTAGGAGGGTTAATTCCATCACCCCAAGCTGCTCCAATTTATATTGAGAGTAGTTCTACTTTTGCTTTGATTGACATCACTTCTTTATGGCATTGTCGCTTGGGACATATTAGCCAAAATTGTTTGTTCATCTCTTTTACAAAAACAAAGGTATCATGTGCTAGTATAGCATTCCTCATACACCTCAACAAAATGGTGTTGCAAAATGGAAGAATAGAACATTAATTGAAATAGTTAGATCTATGTTATTTTATTTGCACTCTCCAAGCCTTATGGAGGAGAGGCCATTCATATTACAAATTTTCAACAAAATCAAAGTCCTACTAAGGCTCTTATTCCCTCTACTACACCATTTCAACTTTGGTATGGTTACAAGCTAAATCTATCACTACTTTGATGTTTTTGGTTGCATTGCATATGCATATGTTCCACCTTTTGAAACCTTGATTCTAAATCATACAATGTATATTTTTGGGTTATGATCAAGCAAGTAAAGCTTATAGACTTCATTGTTTGTCATATCATTGTATTTCTATATCAAGGGATGTTAAATTTCTTGAGCATCTTATTGCTCATGAGATCAAGGAGTGAACATACACTCCAAGTGTTCCATTGGAACTTATTTATGATCCCAAATTGTTCATTTCCTCTCCTCATAGCTTACCTCCAACAATACCTCCAATAGCAATTTCAAATCACCTTATCACTCTTATTATTACCAATCCTATACCATCTCCGTCTTCTATCTTTGGAATCCCACCCAAGTCTTGAGGCTCTCCTACATTTTTTTATAAAAGAAAGCCAAGGTATTCTATTCCTCATGATAAAACACATACTACTACCTCCACAAAGAGAGAGACTACCTGAAGAAAGGGAGAGTGAGTTCAAACACACAAGTCCAAAAATATGATGCACTTTTAGAGGCTTCCAAACCTTCAAAGAGTCATAGCAAAGATATTGAAATGGCTTTGTACTATTCTACTTCTGCCCATGATCCTAAAATCTATGAAGTTGCCATTTCTGCACCTGATTAGTCCAAGTGGCAAGAGATCATTCAACCCTAAACTCCATTCAATAGAAAGAATAAAATGTGGGTTTGTATTGAGCTCCCACCAAGTCATAAAATAGCTACCTGCAAGTGGCTCTTCAAGAAGAAATATAATGCTCAATATAATATAATGTCCTTGGTATTGATTACACAAAGACTTATTCTACTATTGTCAAGATGACAACAATTAGAGTGTTGCTTGCTTCTTCAGCTCAGCAAGACTTGGAGATACATGTGCTTGATGTCAAGACAACTTTCCTAAATGGAACACTGAATGAACAAATCTACATGCACATTCCTCCTGGACTTTTAACTCCTGATCAACTTAAACAACAGCAAGATAAGAAGTATCATCAACTAGTTCTACAACTCGTTCAAGCAATGTACAGATTGTAGCAATCTGCCAAGCAATGGTACTAGAAATTTGACAAATTTTTATTAAGTATTGGTTTTTTGTGCTCAAGAGCATATTAAAATTTCTATCTTTATCATTTTGGTATGTCATCTTAGCACTTTATTTAGATGATTGCATTCTTTCTTGTAACAACCTTCCTTTTCTACTCCATTAAATAGTCTCTCAAGCAAGGTTTTGAGATGATTGATCTGGGAGATAAGTCATTGCCTTTAGTTGGAAGTAAAATGCAATAGAAGTCAAAGGAAGATCAGCCTCTCTCAAAAATGTTACTTGAAAGAGATTCTTACTAGATTTAAAATGCAAAACTACAAACCTATGAGTAATCCTATTGAATTTGTGACTAAAACAAGTCTCTATGATTGTCCTAAGAATGAAGCTAAAATGGAATTCACAAAAACAATTCCATATCGATCACCAATTGGAAGCTTGATGTGGGCTTTGGTATGCACAAAGCCCAATATTGCTTATGTTGTGAGTTCAATTGCCAAATATATGGCAAATCTTAGTTCCAACCATTGAAAGTTGTGAAACAATTTATTTTTGATACAAGGAGCACTTTCTAAAGGGTTAACTTACAATAAGACAAACATTCTACTTCATGGTTATTCTAACTTTGATTATGGAGGTGATTAAGACATAAAAGATCAACCAAAGGATTGTTTTATTCTCTCAAATGCAATTATAAGTTGATCTAGTAAGAAGCAAAGCTCTATTTCTTTATCAAGCACTAAAGTTGAATATATGGCTCTATCAAAGGTAACAATTGAAGCCATTTGGCTCCAACGTCTTCTCAATGACTTGGATTTTCTTGAAGAAACAATAAAACTCTATTGTGAGAGTAACAATAGCATTGATCTTCTCCCTCCAAACAAGCAGCATGAAAGAACCAAGCACATTGATATTAGATTTCACTATATTGGAGAAAATTTTGAAGAAAAGCAGATTTTAGTTTCTCATGTTGATATTGGATATAATATAGTTGATATCTTCACATAAAGCTTGACTATAGAAATACATGAGAGATTCACTCATGCTCTAGGTGTTAGAGATAAACAATAATTTTACCAATTAGTAGGATGTTCATTAAGGGAGAGTGTTGGACTAGTGTGAATGCAACTAGATATGTGATGAGACATTTAGTAATATGATATTTCAGATTATTGTTCACACTATAAAACAAGATTTATATCCTTAAAAAGAATAAAAAGGACTTGACCCTTGTGAAGGGTTTCTACCCCTTCACTTTGTGATCCTTGACTCAACCCCTCTTCCGAGGAGTATAGCCGTTGGCATTATATTTTTGGTATAATTCAAATTAAAGCACTGCTACTCTGGGTTGCTCTGGAAATAGATCATCAATTGAGCATCCTTTCTATCTATGAATACAATCACATCCTCTACTTACCACTTGGTGTGATTGATAGCTTTACAAAACTTAGTCTCTAGTGCCTAGATAAGTAAATTTTCATGGATACATTATAAGTTCCACAGTCTAGTCTAGTCTAGTTGAGTAAGTCATATATGCACATCGAACCTAGTTCTCCTAATAGGTTATGCATACCACTACATAAGTACATGATCTTGGAGATAGGAATAATATCTCATACCAAATTATCTAGGAATTCTAGTTGGAATTGTTCACCTTAGTGAGGAACCAAAGATGGGGAGGTTATAACAAAATCATGTGATATGTAATCCTAGGAATAGACTACCTATTCCATACATGATTATTTGGAATGATTCCATAGTTAAAGTCCCTACATATTGAGTACTAGAACCCAACACCCTTAAAGAGAACTTGGTTTCACACCCACATGAACAAACTAGATTGAATAGGAATTTGAATAGGGACTCACACTTCACATCAAGATCATGATGTTAGAGTCTTGTGCAGTCTAGTTTGGTCACGTAGATATGAAACCAAGTTCTCTTTAAGGGTGTTGGGTGCAATTATCAATATGTAGGGATGTTAACTTAGTGCATCCCAAGCTAGGCTCCAAAATTAAGAAGGTTGGACTTCAAACTAGAAGCTTGAGGCACTAGTAAGTTATGTATTTAGCTTCCAAAGTTAGGTGAAGCATATTAGATTTATATAATATGTATTTGGAGTCAGCACTGGTAGTGGAGGTAGTGGACTATAATGGATTACAATTATGCTTGAGAGCTTTCTCAACATTTGTTCTTATATAATCTTTGTCTAAGGGATAGCACAATTTATCATTTTTTTCACAATTAGTTGCTTCCTCTAAGTGCATTTTGTATCATGGTATCAAAATAGTAAGCTTTAGAATTTCCTCCTTAGTTTCTAAGGGATTTTTGGTACACAATTTCAAAATTTTGAGAAAGCTAGTTCTCTTAGACACTAGTGTATGTGAAAAACCAAGAATCTTTGGTTTGTCCTCTAAAGAATGTTTCTTTTCTTGGGCTTTTGGGAGAGAATTTTCTCTTATATCCTCTATTAATCTTGGTTTTGGGAGAGAAATTCTCCACTATCCTCTATAAATCAATTGTTATATCTACAGCTGGTCTTGGTCTTTGTCCTGATAATGATCCTAGTGCTTTGACTATTGCTATATTTACTACTCTATCTATTTGATTTGATTCCACTTTTGTCAAACTCAACGGTAATTATTTCCAGTCTTGGAAACATTGTCTTACTCTTTAGTTGAAGGTGAAATTAGTTTTTACTATTGTTGATGGTATTGAAGTCAAGCCTACATTTGAAGCTACTGTATCTGATTGGGAGCACATGAACCTTGTTGCTCTTGAAGTAATAAATTCAGCATTAGCTCCTAAATTTGTTACTACCATCAGCCTACACACATTGGCAAGTGAAGCATGGATTGATATAACTACTATGTATTGTGAGCCATCTTTTCTCACTCAGGATGAACCCCTAATGGCTATTAATTGTAGCACACTATGGGCTAAGAAGGCAAGGAATCCCAACTCCATAACACTCCTCCAAGGCTAGAATTCCAAGACTCAAGATATTGTTCACTAGAGAATTCAATGAGAGAGATAGTTACAAATGAAATGATGATGAGTACCTCCTCACCCATAATTTATATATTTATGCCTAGTAACTTGAGTCACTTCAATAATTAATAACTTTGGTGTGTAACTAATCTCACCTTCTCCTCTTAAGTAATGTTTGGACCATAATGAGTGTAGGTATCCTCCTCTCTATCTCCTCAAGTGTCAATGGTGATTTATTTGAGTCCTTCAAAACCTATGGCTTAGATGCAAAATCAATAGCACACAAGGGATAAACATTTAAATCAGATTTAGATTCAGATTCCTTTGAGGAAGTCTCTTCTACCATGCTTGTATCTACACCTAAAGCTCCTTCTTTTGAACTTGAGTCCCAATAATCAAAAGATGGTTTTTTGAATGTGAAGTGTTAGTAATGTTAGTCACATGAATTGTAGCTCATTGGTTTGATAGACCAATCCTCACATACCTTTTATTCCATTGATCAATTGTGTGTGTTGTTCTCAACCATGGCCTCCCAAGAAATAAATTATAGCTTGAATCTTTCAAGACTTGGAAAGTAATGAGATTTTGAACTCCCATAACTAAAATTACCATATTATCCATCATCCCTATTGGTCAAACTTGTTTTTGGTTTGCCATGCTCACCATAAATGTTGAAGTTCTAGAGGGTATCATACCCAACTTCTTCATTAACCTTTCTAACATGGCATTCCCTTAAGATCCTCCATCAACAAGTGCATCCTTGATGTTGTGACCATTCATTCTCATACCAATCTTGGAGGCATATTCCCAAGCCTCCCATGGTGTTGGTTTGACATCCACCACTCCCATTGATACTAGAGCTTTCTCTTTTGCTTTCTTTTTTCTCTTGCTCCTTGTAAAGCTCAAACATACCTCTAAGCTCCTTTCTCAAGATAGGATTCAAAGAAATCAATTGGTACATTATGATGTTGACTACTAACATCCTCCAACACATTATAGTTCCATTTTTGCTTTGAAATCAAGAAGCCCTCCATCTCCAACTTCTCCCTTGGAGTCTTTGTTGTTGATGTTATTGAGGTGCTAGTGAAAGTGCTCCTAGTAGGCATATGAGTATCCTTGCTAGAAGTAAATCCTTGAGAAGAGTATATATCCTCTACAAAATAAGCTCTTTTCTTCTCTTGTGACAAAAGATCCAAATTAAGAACTTTGGAGTTTGAGCACTCCCTCTTCTCATACTTGATCTCAACCACATCTATGGATGTTATCTCCTTACCTTTATTTGAATTAGGAGCCACTTGGGTTTCACTATCTCACTATTTCCCTCTATTGGCTACTTCATAACCCCTTCCTCCATAGTAAGTAGAATATGGGCAATTCCTTTAGATATGACCTCTTCCTCCATATCCAAAACAATTTCTATCATTGGAATTGTTGATTACTTGGCCTCCTCTATATGAAAAATTTCTATAACTCTTAGACCCTCTCCCCAAATTCTGATTCACCTCTCTCTTCTCCCATAGTTGCATACATTGATCTTGAGATCTACAAGTTGTTATGTGATGGTTTGAAGTAGATCTTTTGGTAGAGATGCAAGAACCGGAGCAACCATTACTTGTAGTGCAACCCTTGCCACCAAAGTATCAGAAGTTCCAACATACTTGCAGCTTTGAGGAGGATGCACAACCTCCTTCACCACCAAATCACTTTCATCTCCTTCCAAACTCTCTTCTATATGTATTGCAATCTTGATAGCTTCTAGCTTGGAAGAAGGTTTCTCATATCTCACTTTGCTTCTAATTTGTGGTCTCAACCCTCACACAAAATTCTTGGTGAGCATGGCTCTTATGCCAATCATAATAGTCTCCATATTATTCCCACTCTTCCTCAATACTATGCAAAACCTAGTTTCTAACTTCTCCATTCTTTTTGCATAGAGTCTCACTTTCTTTCCATCTCCTTGCTTAAGTAAGTTAACTTCACTCATCAATCTCTCATGACTCTCATTTGGAAGAAAGTTCTCAATGAGTGCTATAGTCAAACTCTCCCAAGACTTTTCTTGCTTATCTCTCCTCTTTCTTTCTTTCTTTTTGTATACTAACTCATACCATGTAAGGGTTGAACCTTCAAAGAAATCAAGTAATATTGAAGCCCACTCATTCTTCTTCCTCTCATTGTTTCATATGCAAGCTCTCTTGAAATCTCTCACAAAAATCTCCATATCTTCTCTATCCTTGCCAAAGAAAATTAGAAGTTTCATCATATTAGCCCCCTCAATATCTTTCTCTTTTCTCTCAATCTTTTTTTTTCTCTCACTCTATAACTAATAGATTATATACATGACTAACACTATTTGAGAGTAATACACCCTAGAGAACACAAAGGTTCAGATTGATCCAAGATATCTACAACAAGATCAAATCCTAGTGTGCATATTAATTGAACTCTCATGGATAGTTTATCCATAAGTTGAAAGATTATCTCCATCACTAATCTTGAGAACTAGTTGATATAGGTAATAGTTTTTCTATAGTTATATTGAGACTTTCTCTCCAAGATCTTTCATCAAAGTCTACAAAGGTGTTGTTACTCCACTACATGCATATCTTTTTGGAAGTCATCCCATTTCACAAACCTCACACAACTCCTTGGTCTTAGATCTCCTCCCTCCCAATCTTGTTGAAGAAGGTCCAACATGTAATCTGAAGTAAACCTCTCCTTTCTTTCAATCTCTTGCTTTCAAAGGTCAATGGATATGAACTTGATTTATGTCTCTTCTTTCTATATAAAAAGCACTTAAAATCCTTTTCCACTAAAATATACACTACTTTTCCAAGTAGTGTATATTTTTGAATCCTCTCAATTGTACTACCAATAGATGGACATATTATCTAGAGGTGAAATTTGGCTTGGTAACATATGGAAGGATGTTATGTATGATGGACTAGGTAAATCAGAAAGAGGTGTCACCAAAAGAGTACTTCTACTAATAGAGTAGGAGTTGAAAATAGCCTAAAAATTTCAAAACCAATTTTGGAGGCCTCAACAAATGAACTAGGCTTCAAAAATGTGCCTCCACCAAGACAGAAATGGTCTGGCTTCCTCTCTCCTTCCCCCTCCCCCCCCAAACCAACTAAGACTACTAAGACTCAATAATTCTGAGGAGAGAAACCATAGTGCAGTCAATAGATTAGGATTGCATTAGAGAGAATGTGATGGAGGCTTCAAGAGGACAATATATGGCACACAAATTTCTATTTTTTAATCTGTTTTACATCAAGATTATGTACATCTAGCATGAGCAGGTGAGACTATATCTCATTTTCCATTTTGGAGTAGAGTTCATGGATATAGTGATGAATTCACCAAACCTAGTGATTTTTCTTGTGATGATCTATGATAGAGAGTGAGATTTGATGATCTATATTTTTTTATGATATATCTGAATATACCAAATCCTTTCCCTTTCAACACTCAAGTAGAAATACATTATCTGGTTAGACCAAAAGTAATATTTAGGGATTTTGTAGTCTGCAATTTTAGTGAGGAATATTATCAACAAGTGATAGCTTCTAAAGTCCAAATGGTAGTCCCAATAGTCTGTGTCCCTCTTAGTGATCATCTTTACTCTCTATTGAAGTACAAAGTAGCAATTGAGCAATTGTTGTGTGTAGGAATCATAGATCCTTAGTTGCAAGAGTTGATGCAAAGGAATGGAAGGGATCTTGAGCAAGTTTTGAGAGATCAAAGATGACCATGGAGGCATTGCAAAGTCAAGTATATACCTTCAAGAATGATCATGCAATGCACAAAGGGGAAACCCAATACCAACAACCAAAGTACATGGAGAGTCACTCATGCCAATGACACCAATCCTGATCAACAATGAGGTCACATTGTTACTACGGATGAAGAAGACATGCAATATCAACCCTTACAAGGGATAACGTTCCATGGGACGAGTGGAGAACTAGATTTCAAGAATGAATTGATACTTTTGATTTTTTACAACTATAATCACCAATCATTTCGTAGGTGTGTTTGCATGTGGGTACTTGATTGATAAAGCCCTCACATAATACAATGCTTGGGAATGATCAATGTTGGCCAAAGGAAGAGAGGTCACTTAGACAACCATCCAAGAAGGGTTGTTGAAGAACTTCCAATCCATAGATTTGGTGTAGATGGCCCAAACCTGTAACATCCATTTGTGCATGTGTGCGGTATTATGACATTTAGCTTAGTATTACAAATACTTGAGAGATATTATTTATATAGAGATAAAAGATAGTACTACATAAGTCATAATTAGCTAAATTTAGTCATAGCTAAGATAGAGGGGACCTTACTTTAAAGGAAGTGGAAAAGATGAGCATCACTATTTTGGATTCTAGTGTCTTGACTTGGTATTATTCTTAGGTGTTTGGCTTTGAAGAAAGAGTTGAGAACTCTTGGGCCCCGCAAGCCTTTTTGTTTGGATTCTTCTCTAGTCCAAGGATAGCCCATGTGAAGGAATCCTTGACTTAGTAGTTTGGCCAAGATAAGACCACATACTTAGTGGAATATGCCCATGTGGATAGATATTTCTTTATACTTTTGACTTTACTTCACTTTTAGCCTAGTTACTTGAGTTACTATGGTAAATATTAACTTTGGTGCGTAACTATTTTATAAGTATATAAACTAAGAGTGAGGAGGTATGCATCATCCTTTCATTTGCAACTATCTCTCTCTCATTGAGTTCTCTAGTGAGCAATGTCTTGAGTCTTGGAGTGTTAGCCTTGGAGGAGTATGATGGAGTTGGGACTATTTTCCTTCTTAGTCCTTGGTGCACTACCATAATAGCCATCAGAGGTTCATCCTGAGTGAGAGACAAGCTGGCTCACATTTTGGTTCAGTTGCCAGGACCTAGCTCACACATAAGTCATACATAGGCTCTAAAGTGCCACAATTGCCCTCCTAGCTGGCAATTAGGTCCCTCTAACTCTAGATAGCCATCTACTCCAAGTATATGGTATACCCTATGATGGGCAAAGATCAGGAAGTCGGGTGCTATGGAGCCCCATCGTTAGTTGCATGTTTGCAATCTATACCATATAAAGAATGAACTAGCTATAGGTCAAGTACATCTAGGACATAACCACTGTCCATGAGGAACCACCGTGAGGGAAGGAGTCATACATGCCATATGCCATCCTCTCAAACAATTATCACACACTAACATAGTAGTAGCTCCACCAAAAGAGCCACATAACATACACCTCAAGCCTGCACGTACAAGTGCCAAGCTTGGGTCCATAGTATTATCAATGTTTGGAAGGTGGCATGGAGCACAATTGCGCACATGATCCTTCCAAACAACACCATCACGTCCTTCTAACACAAGGACTCCAACTAGCAAAACCTCATGCACTCTCAAGATAGTGCGGCCTGTTGAAACATCAAGTGTCATTGGTGTTGTTTGTTGTAGATATACATAGTCTCTTGGATGAAATTGACGGATCAAGGGTCTATAACCTCCTCCTTGAACGGTAGCATAGCGTAAAGTATCTCTATGTTGAGCAATCGCCAAGTTCTCAAAGGCCATTGGCATCACTCTCTAAAAGATCTCTGCCCACTGAGAACATGCGCTCATCCATACATTGGGGTCATCCAAGTCCAAAACTATAGTAGCATCTTGAAAAATGGTTGTAGGTAAATCTAGATCTAGTCCATAGAATAGAAAGTACGGAGAGAAGGATGCTAAGGAGGCTTGCCGGCTGAACCGATAGCCCATGGCCAACCAAGGTAACTAAAGATCCCAATCTCCCAAGTGGCCTCTCTACAAACCATACTTTTGCAATCCTCTCTTCACTATCTGAACCACTCTCTCTGCTAAGCCATCTACCTCAAGGTCATCTTGGGATGTAGTACAATGATCAATCAAAACCTTGTCAAACAAGACCTGAAACTCCTCCAAGAACTCTATACTTTAATCAGTCAAAACCTTAGCTGGTGCACCAAAATGACTAAGAACTTGATCCAAGAACAAATAAGTTGTCCCTTCACTAGACTTGTCAAGAAGTGCCACCAACTCAATCCACTTGGAGAAGTGCTCCACCATCACCAAAACATACCAATGATGTCTCACAATCAGCGGTAAAGGTCCAGCAAAATCCAAACTCCAACGGTAACCCAATCCCATGATAGGTAATGGGTGTAACTATGGCGTAGGAGCATTGAATGATGCTCTAACTTGGTCACAAACCACACATCTGGCAACAAACTATTATACCTTGGTCTGCATACCGCGCTACCAATAATGACTCTGGAGTAAGCTATATGTACACTTTACTCCAAAATATCCTAGCTCCTCATGAGCATGATGGACCAACTGTGGTCTCTGAGATGGAAGTGGTACTACTTGCACTCTACCATCCTCTCATACACACAAAAGGTGTTTGCCTTCCAGTCTGAACCATCTGGCTTGCTAAAGAACACAGTCTCTCTCCTTGGCCCCAATTGTGCCACCCACAACACCAATGCAAAAATAGTCCATCACTAAGACATCATCATGAATGTCTTGCTAAACTGTACCAATATCTTCACTCTTTGGATCTTTGACCTCAATAACTCCTCTTGTATGCGTTGAGAGAGATACCACCAAAGCCTCTAAAAATACACCTAGAAAAGCTAATGCATGCCAACCTGGCACCATCTCCTCATCTGTCTCACCATGCCAATGTGCTCCGGTCTAATCTTGCTGGTTGGGACATGGGTTTCTACTCAACCCATATGCACTACGGTTCACCACTCCAGGTCTATGTACAACCGTGAAATCATACTCTTGTAAAATCAGAGCCCATTGTGCAAGCTTTCCCTAAAAACTTGTTGGACTCCATCGACCACTTTAGTGGCTAATGATCAATGATGAGAGTGAAGGGGTTACCAAATAGGTAACATTGGAAATGTGCTATTGCTCAAATTGTTGCCAAGCACTCTCCCTCATATGAACTACACTTCACCTCCGCTGAATTGTTGGAGCAACTAGCATAGGCCACCACAAACTCCTTCTCCTCATCATCATGTTGGGTGAGCACCGCTCCAAGCCCCAAATACTCCAATCAGTATGAACCTAAAATGGTCATCCTCTAATTGGTCTCCTCAAAATAGGAGCAGATGTCAACCTCTCCTTGAGCTCTACAAAAGCTCTCTCCTGCTCATCTCTCCAACACCACTCTTGTGTAAGCTTGGTCAGCTTCAATCAAGGCCTTGACAATGGTACTAAATCCTCTAACATAGCGGTGATAGAAGTTTGCCAACCCAAGGAATGCTTGCACTTTGCTCACATCCGTAGGCCAAGGAATACGTGCAATAGCCTCCACCTTGGTCTATTGAACACCAAGTCCTCCGAGGTAGATAGTGTGACCCAAATACTCAACCTGCTCATGGAAAAACCTACACTTCCCATGATGTAACTTGATTCCATGAGATCTCAACCTCTCAAACACCTCCAACAATTGTCTCTCATGCTTTTTCACATTAGTGCTATAGACCAAAATGTCATCAATATAGCATCAAGCAAAATCCAATCCAACTAGGATCCTATCCATGACCCTCTAGAACTCAACAGGAGCGTCCTTTAACCCAAATGGTAAGAACCTCCATTGATATAATACATCCTTGCCATGAGGATCAATAGCCTAAAATAGTGTCTTGGACTTATCTTCCTCCTTGATTGGCAACTGATGATATCCTACTCAAAGATCCAAAGTACTAAAGACCTTTGCATACCCAATCACATCAAAAATCTCCTCTGGTGTAAGCAT
The DNA here is from genome assembly GCA_948567375.1 of Lunularia cruciata. Taxonomy (NCBI): domain Eukaryota; kingdom Viridiplantae; phylum Streptophyta; class Marchantiopsida; order Lunulariales; family Lunulariaceae; genus Lunularia; species Lunularia cruciata. Next base: position 81,181,010 of record OX419755.1, on the reverse strand, counting down.
GGCATACCGATCAGCCCTGGTCTATCGGTTGATAGGACGGTAATCTCCACACATCTGCCTATTTGTGTACTTGCCATGCATATCCTTCTTGGATGGCATCACTATTGCTGATGCATACTCTCCATGTGAAATCTCCACCGAACTAGCCTCAAAAAGGTCACTACTCTAGCTCTAAATCAATGTCCTCTCCATCCCACTATCTCGATAAGGACGTTGGAAAACTGGTGTATCGTTAGTCAGCTCAATTCATATACCAGATTCCTTCAGAGCACCCAAATCCTTCATATTGAAGGCAAAACAACTCGTGTGGCTCCTCAAGAACCTCCAAACCCTCATTCTTTCCTCTCCAGTAAGCTTGGGTCCAAGATCTAGCTCCCAAGTATCCTTTGTAATTGTAGTAGCAATGGAAGACATAATGACTGGCTGCTACACTAGGCCCTTGGGAGTAATAGTGTCATGCCCCCAACCACTAGAGGTCCCAATGTCTGTGTGAAAAACTCCCTCCACTTTGGCTACAAGCTCCACACGTCCTCTAGCTGCATCCCAAGTGGACCAAGGGTGTAATCTAAGTAGCCCACGCTCACCTGGATGGACTCCAAGTAGACCACTCTCCCTAGTAGCTACTAGATGTGTCCCAAGAATACCATGCCTACTCGGTCCATTGCCCCCAGCATGAGCCAGAATTGTCTTGATAGGCATAGGGCTCACAAGTGTTTGAGTGGTGATGCCTATCAAGCGCATCCTACACTGCTCTGCCAAGCTAAGGCTCACAATCCAGGTCAAACAATTCAAGTCCATAGCCTGACCTAACACCTAACGCTTGGATGCCTTTGACACTACTGGAATAGCGGTAATACCGGTGCAAAAACCCATTGCCCATTCTCTCTCATCAACATTGGGCTCCACCAACTGTTGTAACTGTGAGTCACAAACAAGTCCAAGTTCTCCCTGTCAAAAAGCATGAGAGCTTGGGAAACTCATGAGTGTAGGAAATGTGGCTCTAGGCTATCCAACTAGGTTCACCACTACCATAGGTGACCTATCAGCCACTACCATTGTTTGAGATTAACACCCAACATCCAAGATATCATCAACAAGGATGTGGTCAAGTTGATGAATCCCATCATAAGCACATTATAGAACCTCTCTAAGTAAGAGGTTTAGAGTCCACCAAAGACAAAGATGATGAGCCTGTGATCCCGTGATCCACACATTAGCTGCATCTAACAATACAATAGGTCCCATCCAAGAATGGACCTGATGTGTACTTACCACTACTTTGGTGCAAGAATCACCCATCAAAGGAACATTCTCCACAAAGTAAGTTGGAGAAACGGACTGATGAACCTGGAGATGTTGTAGTATCCATAACATCTCCCAAAACACACCAGAACAAGGATCCCAAAGAGCCAAACCTTGGCTAGCACGAGTATGCCCTTGACATGGCCATCTAGAAATCACCAAGTGAATAGGTCCATATCTCTCTAGATCATGCGCCCCCAATAAGGAAATGTCTGTAGGTAGGGCCTTCTGGTAACCTCTGACTACTGATATTGGTAATAACTCCGGATACCAATAGGCCAAGTGTGCCACATGATGTAGAGAGACTCGCCTAGTAGTCTCATCTCTCTCTACATACAAGTGCCTTTGTACTTGTATACCTGCCTATAATACCGTAGCTAGTTTGGTGCTAATCCCACCGAATAACTCTAATAAACATATCTCCTCTATTGGATACTGCCAAGCAATGAGTGTGGTATAAGAGGTGTCAAAGTAATTGACTATGGAGGCTCATCCTCACACTCATCTCCTAATGGTACAAAGGCTTCACTCCAAGCTTGCTGCACCAACTGATCTGCATGTTGCTCAAACGCCTCCTCTAAACTCCACAATGGAACATCCAAGGTGGATGGAACAATCCCACTTGTACTCCAAATCCAAGTGATCTCCTGTGGTATTGGAGTATCCTCTGCATGGGCGTTCCCCTCCAACAAGTCACCAAGCCAAGTAACTACACCAGTGAAAGCTAAAATTGATGTTATCATGGTCCTAGACTATAGTGAGCCAAGACTGCCACTACTGAAGCATATTGGTAGGCAACATACCCATCCCTCACCAGACTGCCAACCTGGTCTATAGGAGGCTATCTCCTCCCAATAGTCAATGTTGAAATCCATGGGGTATAACTGCTCTCCCAACTAGCACATCACATGACTCAGCTATTGTTGCAATAGCCTAAGCTCTCACCTTTGAGCTATCAATCGGATGACCATGTTGAACCTAGACAACAAGCTCCCCACATGTGATGTACTGTGTCAAACCACCACTTAGAGATGTCTGGATCTGAAATGGACACCTCTCCACATCGGTCTTCCGTAACTCCAGACTGACAACTTCAACCTTCCCCAACATAAGTGGTTGTGCACCAGGGTCTAATAAGACTCTATGTGGTGTATAGACCTTCCCTGAAGGTCCCACCAAACAGAATATCTCCCTTTGGTTATCCAATAGAACAACACCAGGTGTGAACCATGCTCTCTCAAACGCCGGACTAGTTGGCAACTCCTCTAGTCTAGCCGTTGCTGCCTACTATAAACCACAAGTCATTGAACGGATCCCATGCTCCTCAACCAAGTTAGCTCTGTAACACCCATTTGTGCATGTGTGTGGTATTGTGATATTTAGCTTGGTATTACAAGTACTTAAGAGATATTATTTATATAGAGATAAAGGATGGTTCTATATTAGTCATGGTTAGCTAAAGTTAGTCATAGCTAAGATAGATGGGACCTTACTTTAGAGGAAGTAGGAAAGATGAGCACCACTATTTTGGATTTTAGTGTGTTGACTTGGCATTATTCCTAGGTGTTTGGCTTTGGGGAAAGAGTTGAGAACTCTTGGGCCCGCAAGCCTTTTTGTTTTGGATTCTTCTTTAGTCCAAGGATAGCCCATGTGAAGGAATCCTTGCTTTAGTGGTTGGGTCAAGATAAGGGGAATATGCCCATGTGAATGGATATTCCTTTCTACTTTTTGACTTTACTTGACTTTTAGTCTAGTAACTTGAGTTACTACGGTAATTAGTAACTTTGGTACGTAACTATTTCACAAGTATATAAACAAGGGGTGAGGAGGTACTCATCATCCTTTCATTTGCAACTATCTCTCTCTCATTGAGTTCTCTAGTGAGCAATGTCTTGAGTCTTGGAGTGTTAGCCTTGGAGGAGTGTGATGGAGTTTTGGGTTCCTTGCCTTCTTAGTCCATGGTGCGCTACCATAATAGCCATCAGAGGTTCATCCTGAGTGAGAGACAGGCCGGCTCACATTTTTGGTTCCGTTGCCGAGACCTCTCTAGAAGGCAAGATAATGTTCCGCGTCCAATTCTACATTAGGCAGAAGGAGGCTATGAGAGCTCACTTGGAGAGAACATTAGGAGAGGAGAGGGCTGAACTTATGTTAGAGAACCAAGATCCATTTGTATACCCTGTAGTTCATTATGATGTCTTTGAGCTGATTTTGTACATCTTGTACACATGAGAGGAATTGGAGAGATTGTGTGAGGTGGATTGCAGATTTTGGGGATTAAGGTGATTTTGGGCAAAATCTCAAGTTTGAGATCTGGACTTGAGATTTCTACACATGATAGCTTGGGTTATCTTTCAGTTAGCACACTTGAAATTATTGTGAGAGCTTCTATGCACACTGGGCTAGAATTTTTGAAAGTTGATAGGGTAAAGTGCTCCCGCAACTGCATGCTCTCTGGAAAATTGTACAGAGTCTGCCATTTCTTCAATTTTCAGTGAATTGTCTTGAAATCTTCCAAGACAATTTAGTGCGTTGTATCCTACTTGCTGCCACAAAAATTAGAGAGAGATCGTTTTTGCGCAGGGAGAAATGAGTTTTTGAAGTGAGGGGGATTATTTTTAGACCAAATCTGAAATATGGGTGCTGAATAGAAAGGTGTCTAGACCAAATGGCTTGATGAAAAGATCTGAACTTTTGCAAGGAGGGACGCCCTGGAGTTGTTATCAAGTGTGCAAAATTTCAGAGGACTATCACACATTGGTTGGGAGATTTGAGTGACATTGTGAGGAAGGGTCAATTCTGCAAAGTGGAGATCTCATGCATGAGAAGTTTGAGATCAACAAAAAGTATGTTTGAGTGTTTAGATTCATCTTGGGAACATGGAGGGTCATCAAGAGTGGAAATTGAGATTATGCAAGGTTCCCCAAGGGTTTGAGGTGATTGTAGGGGTTGATTTGAGGAAAAGAGAGTTTACAATAGAATTTGAAGAGAGTATTGAGAGGATCCAAAAACCCACACCATTTGGAGGAAAGAGTGAGTCTAAGTGCTTTCTATGTGGAGAGAAGGGACATAAGGCAAGTTCATGTCCATTGACCTTTGAGAGCAAGAGATTGAGGGAAAGGAGAGGCTTACTTGACTTGGGTTTGCATGTTGGACCTTCTTCACCAAGATTGGGAGGGAGAAGATCTAAGACCAAGGAGTTGTGTGAGGTTTGTGGAGTTGAAGGACTTCCAAAAGGACATGAGTGTAGTGGAATAAAAGCACTTTTGGAAACTTTGGTGAAGGATCTTAGAGAGAGTCTTAGTACAGCTACAGAAATACTACCACCTTCATCAGCTAGCTCTCAAGATTAGTGATGGAGATAATCTTTCAACTTATGGATAAACCATCCATGAGAGTTAGATTAATATGCACTCTAGAATTTGATGTTGCTATAGAAATCTTGGAGCAACCTGAACCTTTTGTGTTCCCTAGAGTGGATTATTCTCAGATGGTGTTAGTCATGTATATACTCTATTAGTAATAGAGTGAGAGAAAAAAAAAGAAAAAAAAAATTTGAGACAAAAGAAAGATAGTGAGGGGTTAAGATGGGAAAACTTCCGGTTTTCTTTGGCAAGGATGGAGAAGATGTGGAGGCCTTTGTGAGAGACTTCAAGAGAGCTTGCATAGGAAACAATGAGAGGAGGAATAATGAGTCGGCCTCATTATTACCAGATTTCTTTGAAGATGCAGCACTTACATGGTATGAGTCAGAATACCAAAAGAGAGAGAGGAGAGAGGGGGAAGAGGAGTCTTGGGAGACTTTGACTTCAGCACTCATTGAAAACTTTCTTCCTGATGAGAGTTATGAGAGATTGATGAGTGAGGTTACATTTCTCAAGCAAGGAGATGGAGAGAAAGTGAGAGTATATGTGGAAAGAGTGGAAAAGTTAGAGTCCAGATTTCGCATAGTGTTGAGGAAGGGTGGGGATGATGTGGAGACTACAATGATTGGCATAGGGGCCATGCTCACCAAGAATTTTGTGGGAGGATTGAGACCACAAATTAGAAGCAAGGTGAGATATGAGAAACCTTCTTCCAAGGTTGAAGCTATCAAGATCGCAATTCGTATGGAGGAGAGTTTGGAAGGGGATGAGAGTGATTTGGTGGTGAAGGAGGTTGTGCATCCTCCTCAAGGCTACAAGTATGGTGGAACTTCTGATACTTTGGTGACAAGGGTTGCACCACAAGTAGTAGTTGCTCCAGTTCTTGCACCTCCACCAAAAGATCCACTCCAAACCATCACAGAACAACTTGCGGATCTCAAGATCAATGTGGTGCAACTATGGGAGAAGAGAGAGGTGGATCAGAATGTAGGGAGAGGGCCTAGGAGTTATGGAAACTATCCATATAGAGGATGCCAACCAGCCAACAATTTCAATGATAGAAATTGTTTTGGTTGTGGAGGAAGAGGCCATATCCAAAGGAATTGCCCAAATTCCACTTACCATGGAGGAAGGGGTTATGAGGGAGCCAATAGAGGGAAAGAGGGAGGTAGTGAAACCCAAGTGGCTCCTAATCCCAACAAAGGTAAGGGGATAGCATCCATAGATATGGTTGAGAGCAAGTATGAGAAGGGAGAGTGCTCAAACTCCAAGGGTCTTAATTTGGAGCTTTTGGCACAAGAGAAGAAGAGAGCTCGTTTTGCAGAGGATGTTCACTCTTCTCAAGGATTTACTTCAAGCAAGGATACTCCTATGTCAACTAGGAGCACTCGCACCTCAACACCATCAACAACAAAGACTCCAAGGAAGAAGTTGGGGATGGAGGACTTCTTGATCTCAAAGCAACAATGGAACTACAATGTGTTGGAGGATGTTGGTAGTCACAAGGCTAACATCACAGTGGGCCAATTAATTGCTTTGAACCCTACCTTGAGAAAGGAGCTTAGAGGTGGTTTGAGTTCTACAAGGAGCAAGAAGAAGAAGAAGGCAAAAGTTCCAGTATCAATGGGGGTGGTGGATGCCAAGCCAGCACCATGGGAGGCTTGTGAATATGCCTCCAAGATTAATGTGAGAGTGAATGGTCACAACATCAAGGATGCATTGGTTGATGGAGGATCAGCAGTGAATGCCATGTCAGAAAGGTTGATGAAGAAGTTGGGTATGATACCCTCAAGACCTTCAACATTTGTGGTGAGCATGGCAAACAAGCAACAAGTTCGACCAGTAGGGGTGATGGATAAGGTGGTAGTTTCAGTTATGGGAGTTCAAAATCTCATGACTTTCCAAGTCTTGAAGGATTCAAGCTATGACTTACTTCTTGGGAGGCCATGGTTGAGAGCAGCACGCACAACTGATCGATGGCACAAAGGGTACTTGAGGATTGGGCCATCAAACCATAGAGTCACTGTTCTTGTGACTAACACCACCAACACTTCACATTCAGATACCCCATCTTCTGATTATTGGGAATCAGATTCTGAAGAAGGAGCTTCAGGTGTGGACACAAGCATGGAAGAGGAGACTTCCACGGAGGAGGATGAATCTGAATCTGATTCAGATGTGTATCCTTTGTGTGCTATGGATTTTGCACCTAAGCCAGAGGTTTTGAAGGACCCAGATAAATCACCATTGACACTTGAGGAGGTAGAGAGAAGGTTATCTACCCTCAAGTATGGCCCAAATGTTACCAAGGAGGAGAAGGTGAGATTTGAGGAGATTTTCCGCAAGTTCATCCATGTGTTTGCTTTTAGTTACAAGGATTTGAAGGAAGTCACCTTGGAGGAGCACAAGATAGAGGTGGAGTCACATGCAAGACCAATCCGCCAAAAGCAACGTCGCATTAGCCCACCAATATCTTTGGTTGTGAAGGAGGAGATTGATAAGCTCAAGGAGGCTGGATTTATCTTTGAGGTGGAGAATTCAGAATGGGTGTCTCCAATTGTCATTGTGAAGAAAAAGAATGGCAAGCTTCGGGTATGTGTGGATTACAAGAAGCTCAATGCTGTTACCAAGAAGGACTACTACCCATTGCCATTCATTGATGAGATCTTGGAGGAGGTTGCAGGTCATGAGAGGTACAGTTTTGGAGATGGTTATAGTGGATATAACCAAATCAAGATTGCACCAGAGCATCAACAACTCACCACATTCACCACACCTTGGGGAACTTACGCTTTCAAGGTCATGCCTTTTGGGCTTTGCAATGCTCCAGCCACATTCCAACGGTTCATGAACAAGGTATTTGAACCTTTCATTGGGAAATTTGTGAGAGATTTCATTGATGACTTTTGTGTCTATGGGAGCAAGGAGGAGCACTTTGAGCACCTAATCAAAGTCTTGCAACGCTTGGATGAGGCAAATGCATCACTCAACCTAGAGAAGTGCATTTTTGGATGTGAAGAAGGTCTACTTTTGGGGCATATCATCTCCAAGGATGGAATAGCAGTTGATCCTGAGAAGGTGAGGAAAATCTCAGACCTTCCATTCCCTTCAAGCTTGACAAAGTTACGCCAATTCTTGGGGATGGTTGGGTACTATAGGAGGTTCATCTTCTCATTTTCCAACAAGGCTTATGCATTGACCATCTACATGAAGAAGGGTGTAGATTACATGGTGATTTTGGAAGACAAGGAGGCTCTCAAAGCTTTTGAGGAGCTCAAGCAATCCCTTGTTTTAGCTCCAATTCTTGCTAAACCTGATTGGAGTAAACCTTTCATCCTCTACACTGATGCTTCTAATGTAGCTAAAGGATGCACTCTTAGTCAATTAGACCAAGATGGGCATGATCATCCAATAGCTTATGCTAGTAGGCAGATGGTTTCAGCAGAGAAGAACTACTCTGTCACGGAGAGAGAAGGGTTGGCAGTGATCTTTGGTCTCAAGAAGTTTAGACACTACTTGATTGGAGGGAAAGCCACCATTGTCACGGATCACAAGGCTTTGAAGTACATCTTCAACAAGCCTAATGTTGAAGGGAGACTAGCAAGGTGGATGATACTCTTGTCTGAGTATGACTACACCATTGAAGATAGGCCAGGAAAGAAACATGCAAATGCTGATTTATTATCTAGAGCCTATGATCATGATGGAGATGAGCTAGTGGATGATTCCTTCCCGGATGAGGAGCTCATGACAATCTCAGTCACTCAAGAGGTTCCAATGGAGTACAAGGAGATTGTGGATTTTGTGACAAGAGGTAACTATCCAGAAGGGATGCATGCTAGGGAGAGGAAGGCCCTTGCAGCAAGATCTAGACCTTACACAATGGTGGAGGATATTCTTTTTCACCAAGGAGCAGATGGTCTACTTCGAAGAGCAGTGGGTAAGGAAGAGTCTATCCTACTCATAAAGGAGTTTCATGAAGGTTTAGTATGTGGAGGACACTTTGCAGGAAAGGTGACTGCTTTCAAGATTCTAGATGCAGGTTACCATTGGAGAGGGATTTTCAAGGATTGTCTTGATTATTGCAAAACTTGTCATGTTTGTCAAGCTTTTGCTAGAAAGTCTACATCCACTCCACCACTTAGATCAATTCCATTGCTAGGACCTTTTGAGAAGTGGGGAATTGATTTTGTAGGTCCTCTCAATAGAACCCCAAGGAACAATCGGTACATTGTGGTAGTTACTGATTACCTTACCAAGTGGGTTGAGGCTAGACCATTGAGGGACAAGAATGAAGATGAAGTGGGTAGATTTCTTTATGAACGCATTATCACTAGGTTTGGATGCCCTTTGGAGTTGGTTTCTGATAGAGGAGGAGAGTTTACAGGAAGCATTACTACAGCCATGCTACGACATTTCTCTATCACACATAGAGTAACTACATCCTATAAGCCAAATTCCAATGGCTTGGCAGAGAGAACCAATCAAACCTTGTGCATGATGTTGGCCAAAGATGCAGAAATGGAGGGGGCTAAACATCATTGGGACAAGAGGATTCATGCAGTTTTGTGGGAGCATAGGACAACCATGAAAACTTCCACTGGATATTCTCCATTTCAATTGGTGTATGGTATTGAGTCTACCTTACCTATTCACTTTGATCTTCCTACCTTCCAAAGCATTCATAGGAGATTGAAGAAAGCACAAGGAGGTGATACAGAGAAGTCAAGGAAGGATCAACTCATGGAGTTGGAAGAGGCAAGAGCAGTTGCTATGGTTCGAGTGGAGCAAGCCCAAAGGAAACAAAAGGAGAGCTATGATAAGAGGCAAGACAAGAAGAAGGTGGAGCCTTTCAAAGAAGGTGATTGGGTAATGTTGTTTGATTCCATTCGATTCAAGAGAGTGCAAAAGAAGTTTTTGCCTAAGTACTTTGGACCTTTCATAGTGGAGAAGGTGTGGGGCAATTACACCTATGATCTCAAGGAGTTGGGAGGAAGATACTTTGATAGGATTAACCATGATAAGTTGAAGATGTACCATAGAAGGTAGAGAGACCTTCACTTTGAGGACAAAGTGAAAACTTAGTCCGGGGGTAAATGTAACACCCATTTGTGCATGTGTGTGGTATTGTGATATTTAGCTTGGTATTACAAGTACTTAAGAGATATTATTTATATAGAGATAAAGGATGGTTCTATATTAGTCATGGTTAGCTAAAGTTAGTCATAGCTAAGATAGATGGGACCTTACTTTAGAGGAAGTAGGAAAGATGAGTACCACTATTTTGGATTTTAGTGTGTTGACTTGGCATTATTCCTAGGTGTTTGGCTTTGGGGAAAGAGTTGAGAACTCTTGGGCCCGCAAGCCTTTTTGTTTTGGATTCTTCTTTAGTCCAAGGATAGCCCATGTGAAGGAATCCTTGCTTTAGTGGTTGGGTTAAGATAAGGGGAATATGCCCATGTGAATGGATATTCCTTTCTACTTTTTGACTTTACTTGACTTTTAGTCTAGTAACTTGAGTTACTACGGTAATTAGTAACTTTGGTACGTAACTATTTCACAAGTATATAAACAAGGGGTGAGGAGGTACTCATCATCCTTTCATTTGCAACTATCTCTCTCTCATTGAGTTCTCTAGTGAGCAATGTCTTGAGTCTTGGAGTGTTAGCCTTGGAGGAGTGTGATGGAGTTTTGGGTTCCTTGCCTTCTTAGTCCATGGTGCGCTACCATAATAGCCATCAGAGGTTCATCCTGAGTGAGAGACAGGCCAGCTCACAGCTCCACTATCAACTACCTTTGCTCTAGTAGTAGGAACCACATCATCCCTACTCTCACCCAACGTGGTAGCCAACCGGAACACTGAGGTTGGGTCAACTCCCAATATAAACATGTCATTGGCCAAAAACAAAGGACACCGCATAATCAGCTGAGCCGCCTCTAACATCATGCTAGACTCAATCTGTGTAGCAGTAGATGGCTGACTAGAAGGTAGTCCATCGTGCACTCCGTCACCACCTACCACACCTGCATTGGGACATCTAGGAGCCATGGACGTCATCTACAATGCCTCAGATAGTGTGAAAGATTGTGGAAGTCTGACATGTCTCCCAACCTCTCCTCTCTGTGGATCCAACTCCATTGATGCTCCTTTAGGCTCTAGAGCACAAAGTGCACTCCTAATCACTTCTATAGATGCATCCACCTATGATCCTCTGCACATGAAGTCCAAAGCATCTCTATCACTAACATATGAGGTGGAAGCCTCAACACCCAAATCTGATCTCCTCTGAGCAATGGCCATACTAGCCAATCTTTGCTCCAACTGCTCAATCCAAGTAGCCATAGTTGTATCATAAGTAAGGGCAAGTACTGCACCCCTACTAGGTGTAGATCCTCTACCACCACCTCTACCACCTTGTCCTCCATGAACTGGAGCTCCTTTACTACCTTCCATAGTAGCCCTACCACTCCGTAACTCCAGGTGTATGTCAAAACATTGGTCACTGGTGTGACCAAATCTATGGCAATGCTCACACTACCTTTGTGCTGGTTGTGATGCACTAGAGGGATCAGGTCCACTGCCTTGAGTACACTCTCTCCGATGGTGAGATCCACCACAAGTCCAACAAGCAACACCGCTACCCACTAGCTACTACTGACCCCAAAATGAAGGTAAGGGTCTAACTCCACTAGGCCCTCCATTCGCTCCATAGGATCTAGGCTATCCACCTTGTCCTCAAAACCAATTGGGCGTGGTGCACTCTGCTACACTCTAGAAGAAGTCACAACCGTGGATGAGGTCTCCCTACCAAATCCAAATGTCATCACTCTCTCCTCCACCATGTTGAGCTCAATATGCTCAACTAAACCAAAGACCATTGCCAAAGTAGGCAAAGTAGCATGTAACAACGTAGCATCACAAACTCTATGTTGCAACTCCCGGTCCAATATTCCATACCAAAACTGAACTGCTTGGGCCTCAGTAACTCCCTGAGTGAAACTTATCAGCCGTCTCATGAAAGTGTATGCCTCTCGTAGGCTCTCTCTAGCCTTCCATTGGAACTCCTATGAGCTCCTCAGCTTGTCAGTCTACACTCCTTGGTAGTTCTGTCTCAAACACTAGAAGAACTCCACCATGGGGTTAAACCCCTATACCACACGACCTCCTACAGCGGTACCTCCACTTGTAGTAGCACTATTTCCAGCTAGTGCACCTCCACTAGCTCCACTAACACTACTCAAGCTAGAACTCATAGGTATAGCCGATCTACTCCTGGCCACTGAACCTAAAGTGATAGAGACATAGTTTAGAGACCAATATTATCTCCATAACTCAATCTCCTCCAAATGAGCTCTCCTCAACTCATGATAGTCATCCATTGGCAGACCCTCCAGATGCTGAAACAACCCCTTCCATGCCATGAAGGGTGTAAACAAAGTTGGGTTTCACATCTGCTGCAGATCACACCAACTATCAAACTCTTGGATGAAGTCATCCAACTAAATGGTACCCATTGTACCAGAGTAACACCTAGGGCCTTTGGAGGTCCCATAAATCTTGCCTATGTCCCACAACAACGGTGCGGACACACCAAGTGCACTCTCAACTGAATCAACTCCTGTGTCAAACTTCAACTCAGAGTCAATCTCCTTCCTCATTGGGACTTGAGATATAGGCTGATACCAAGTACCACTTTGAGTAAACCCACTACGTATGGTAGGGCTATCTCCTTTGGAATCCCCAAAGAACTCCATCATGACAAAGTAACTGCAACCGCAAACTGCAACAATAAACCGGAACCACAAATTGCAACCGCAAGTCGTACCTCACCAAGTGCCAATACCAACTAAGCACCACCCACTAATGTAACTCTAATCGAGATAACTACACTAGGGGAAAGGACAACCTGTAACCTGCCATCACAACACGCACTCTCACAATCTGTAGGTCATCACTTCTTGCCTCACCGGAAAGAAACTAAGGTAGTCTAACTGGTCATCATCCCAGCCTCACTATCAAGAGCACACCAGAGCACCAACACTCAAAAGTCAGGGCACCTCACAAAAACGTGATGCACAAATTGGAAGCAGAGAATAGAGGGGGTCCAATCACAAGAAACCTAAACAAAAACCCTCCATCTCATAAAACAACACGGGATTGACTCTATCACCATTTGGCATTTGACATAAGAGAAGTTTGTATCTAAGTCCTAAGCTACTAAGATCACCAAGAATGGGATCAAATTGCCTCTCCTAGCCAAAGCTATAAGTGTATAGATAATAGTGGCACAATCACTAGGACAACAAGTGAGGGTGGACCAGTTGGCTAGGGCACCAGTCTAAGAACAAGAGATCTAGAGGTCAAACCCTATTGCACACAATCTAGCAGGATTGGCAGATTTTGCCAACCAATGACCAAGATCTACTCTAAACTAGCTAGTCTCACGCCAACAAGCTGGCCCTTCTAGGCCTTTGTAGCCTCTCATAGCTCACCGCCTTATGCCTCAAAGCCTTTAAATGCCCAAATGAGGCCTTTCTTCTTATCACTTTGAACCTCCTCCAAAATCTAGCAAAACTCCTCCAAACTTGCAAAAGTCTTCCAACTTGGCAAATTCTCCAAATCTGGCCAAAATCTGACATAAAATCCAGCCAAAATCTAACGTAAACTCTAAATTTGGTTGACCGCCAAATCCCCTGCTAACTCTTCACTTGAGCCAAATTGAAAACACATGTTTCTCTAAATCACAAATTCACAAGAATAGCTTCACAACTCTACCTTCAATTTTACTTTTTGAGCCCAACTTGCAACAAATTGGTCCTGCCTTCACCTCTTGAGCTCAAAATCACAACCACTACTCAAAATTTGCTCCTTTTGTGCTTGAAAATTGGCAAGTGCTTTTGCACACCGTTTTCCTTATTGCCAAATCTCCATCAAGCAACAAGCTTCTGCACACCAGGGAAAAATTGAACTTCAATTGAGCTACCAACAATCCATCAAGCTGAAGATACCACCAACACTCATAGTTCTTGCACCTGATTTCCCCTTGATTTCACTTCTTTGATGTAATCAGATTGTTTACAACTCTTGAATTCACTCAACTCAGATCAATACTTGATCTGTCACTCTAGAGATTGCCAACAATTGGGCACTAATTATAGTCAAGCCACTCCCACTCTAGCTAAGAGAATCCAGGTGATGCTCATCGGCCTTTGTCCACCACAGCTAGGAACTCAAAAGCTCAACATCAAAGAAGTGAGCTCTCTGGAGCTACACTTCAAAAGTATATCCCTAGACTTGAGCTAGGTGTGAAACCCTAATGGTCCCGCTGATGGCACACTTGACGGTGAAAATGGTGCAAAGTGACAGTGGGCCCTACCGTGAAGTTAGTATCTCAAACACAAAATCTGACCGTCAAAAAGTAGTCTTTAAGAAACTATTGAAATAACTCTAACTACTATCACTGCAACTCCAGTGTCCAAGCAATCTAGATGCGACACTACAAATGGCGTGACATCCTTGACTTAGTAGTTGGGTCAAGATAAGATCACATGCCTAGTGGAATATGCCCATGTGGATAGATATTTCTTTATACTTTTGACTTTACTTGACTTTTAGTCTAGTTACTTGAGTTACTATGGTAAATAGTAACTTTGGTGCATAACTATTTCACAAGTATATAAACTAGGGGTGAGGAGGTACTCATCATCCTTTCATTTGCAACTATCTCTCTCTCATTGAGTTCTCTAGTGAACAATGTCTTGAGTCTTGGAGTGTTAGCCTTGGAGGAGTATGATGGAGTTGGGGTTATTTGCCTTCTTAGTCTAAGGTGCGCTACCATAATAGCCATCAGAGGTTTTATCTTGAGTAAGAGACAGGTCGGCTCACCAACCCGACTATGGAGGTTGAAGAAGAAGAACAATATACAAGAGTACGTGGAGGCATTCCTTGATCTATAGATCACAATAATTGACATGAGTCCAATAAAAGCTCTAGCTAATTTCAAATAAGGGTTAAAAGAGAAAATTTGCCAAGACGTAGTGGTACAAAACTCTTGCATGATTTTTTAAGCCATTGTTTGTGCTCAAAGAATAGCAAGGGTGCTTGGAGGAGGTGAACGTATAGTCTCAACTCAACATTATTAGACTAAAACACAACACTTTTGTGGCAAATTCCTATGGAATTTGGCAATATTTGGTTGTAAGAACAAGGAGCACAACCACTCCTAGGAGAATAAGGTCATGCCAAAGAAAGGAGAGATGGGGTCCCATGAGGAGAAAGGACTCAAGCAAAACAACATCATTGTTACAATTGTGGCCAAGTTGGGCACCTAGCCATCAATTCTCATATTCATTTTCTTAAAGAGCATCAGCTTCCATACATGCAATTTTTGAACACGGAGAGACAAATTGAAGAGGATGCCAAAATCACATCAAAAAACAAAGATTGCTAATAAATGTACATTGTGGCCTTATTGACTCAATGGAGAAGCAAAAAGGTAGAGGAAGGAAGAGGACAAGTGCATAGAGATTAAAGAAGACAAATTGATAATTGGTTATTGCAAATGGAGTCCCAAAAGGTAATCAAGTGAGACTATTGATAGGCAATAAAGAATTTCTTGTCTTGCTCTATTGCAATAACATCAAGGATGGATCTAGAAAGGATGAGAATGAAGAATTAGAATTACCTAATAGGCAGATAGAGAGGATTCAGTCATTCCCTAGAAAATTAGCACTCTCTCTAGGAGAACATCAAGAAGCAATTGAGTGGTGAGTGATATGGTTAGCTAGTTATGATCTAATCTTAAGTATGCTATGGATGTAGCACTACAATCCCATGGTTGATTGGAGGAAGAAAGTAGTAGGAACTTGCCAATTGAAGATCATTGGGATTAAAGAGAGAGCACACATGCATGAATTACCTCTCTATATCATAGGGAAAATAGTTATCTACAAGACATATAGATGTTTCATGGGCCTAATAAGAGAAGTCTAGAGTACACCACTTGATGGACAAGTTCTTGAAAATTTGAAAGATGAGGTCAATGAGTTTCAAGATGTTTTCTTAGATGACTTACCCTTAGGATTACCACCAAAAAGGAGAGTAGATCATAAAATCAAGATGATTCATGGAAAGACACCTCCTTGATAGGCCCCATATTGTCTATCACATCACGAGTTGGAGGAGTACAAGGCTCAAATTTAGAATATGCTACAAAAAGGGTTATCTAACCCAATGTATTACCATATGGGGCTCTTGTCTTGTTTGTGAAGAAAAAGGATGGTACAATGCACATGTGCATTGACTGTTGGGCCTAAATCAACAAATGATGAAGAACAAATACCTCTTATCTCACGTGGATGACCGGTTTGATCAACTCAATGAGGGAAAACACTTCACTAAACTTGATTTGTGGAGTGGTTACAATTAAATCCAGATTACGGAGGAAGACATCCATAAAACTACCTTTTGAAGGAGGTATGGTCACTTTGAGTACCCAATGATGCCATTTGGCTTCACTAGTGCACTAGCCACTTTCATGAGTTTGGTGGATGACATATTTTGTCCATACTTGGATAAGTCAGTATCATTTTCCTAGATGACATCCTTGTCTATAGTAAGAAAATGATAGAACTCAAGTAACATCTACAAGAAGTCCTCCAGATTCTATGACAAAATCAATTATACACCAAAATCTTAAAGTACAAGTTTGATAAGTCTAAAGTAGACTACTTGGGGTATAGAGTTAGTGCAAAAGGTATCCAAGTGTTAAAAAATAAAATAGAGGTCATTTAAAATAAAGCGCTTCAAAAGATCAAACTCAAATAAAGAGTTTATTAGGATTGATGAGGTTTTATCATTGATTTGTCAAGGACTTCTCCAAGGTTTCATAACCTCTAATGGCACTAGTTGGCAAGGAGAAGAAGTGGATGTAGGGAACCGCACAAGAATCTGCCTTTTAGGAATTGAAAGATGCATTACTACATGCACCAATTTTGAAATGGTGTAACCCATAACATCCAATCAAGTTGGTCACACATGCATCAAGTGTAATAATAAGAGTAGTTGTACAACAAGAGTGGCATAATGGATAGCATCCAATTGCATATTATCCTTCAAAGCTATTATTGATAGAATATAACTATCAGACCACCAAATGAGAAGAGTTTGCCATTGTCCTTGCAACCAAGCATTGGAAGCACTATTTTGGCAAGAAAGCATTTATAGTAGAGATAAACCACAAACCTCTATGTCTACCTTGAGACATAGAAGATCTATCTTGTCGACAGATTTGGTGGGCATAGTGGAGACAAAGTTTCAACATGGCACTCACATATATGGAAGGCAAAAGCAACTTGCAAATGCATTCACCCAAATGCCTATGGTAAAAAATCTAGTGGTAGAGGTCAAGATGAACCTTGAATTTTGGCCAAGGATTTTTCTACTACAAAAATTGACCCATAGATTGTAGGAGCTTGATCATCCAAAGACATAGTTAGGTAGGGGTAACAAAGTAGAAAATAGGCAAAATTAGCTTAGAATATTCCATAAGTATCTAGGAAGCTTCTTGTGAAGCTTCCCCGACTAGCTTAGCTTGCATCCTAAGTAGGTAGCTTCTAGCAAGAAGCTTTTTGACAAGTTTCCCAGTTAACTTGGCTTGCACTCCAAGAAAGTGGCTCAAGAAAGTGGCTCAAGAAAGCTTCTTGAGAAGCTTCTCAAGAGCCTTGTATGCTCCTTATAAATACCAAAGCCAAAGCTCATGATAGGCATTCAGATTTTTCCCACATTCAAGTGTCCCAATGTGATCTTCCATTTTCTTATTTCTCTCCTTGGTCTTGGTCTTTTATATTCACAATGAGTACTTTGTATCTTAAAAGGGGGGAAGGTTTGTAATACCAATAGTTAGACATGATATCTAGAGGTTAAAATTGACTTGGTAACATCTAGAAGGATTTTATATATGATAGGCTAGGTAGATTAGATAGAAGTATCACCAAAAGAGTACTTCTACTAATCGTGCAAGAGTCAAAACTGGCCTAAAAACTTCAGAGCCAATTTTTAAGGCCTAAAAAAATGAATTAGCCCTCAAAAATATATGCATTTCTTGTAAGGTAGAAAAGGCTAGCCTTCCCTCCTCCTTGTCTTTCTTGTTAAGAGCTTTCTAACGGTACCTCACCCACACAATTCCAAGATTCCTATAAGAAAACTCCCTAAAGATTCTCTCTAGTCAAAGATTATTTGACCAACTAGATAGGATCAAAATAGACATGTCACCCATGCATGCAACTAATCTAAGAGTAGAGCTTGCTAGATGTCACATATCTATATATTTGATCCAAGGGTGGAGCTTCCTTTGAGAGAATCCTCTTGGCTATATAATAAAGACAAGGTGTTCCTTTGTGGCATGAAAGGATTGAGTGTGAAGCTTGGTGTTTCTTCTCTTATGTTTCTCTTAAGGTCTGTTATCTTGAGAAGATTATATCAGCACTCTCTTTAAATTCTATTCTAAACTCTCTTTTCCTCAAATCAACCTCTATAATCACCTCAAACCCTTGGAGAACCTTGTATAGCTTTAGCTTCTACTCTTGGTGATCCTCCATGCTCCAAGATGAGTCTAAACACTCATCTTGGGTTGTTCTCACACTCCTCATGCATGAGATCTCAACTCTCTAGATTTGACCCCTTCTCAAAATGTCACTAAATTCTCTCAGTTGGTATATTCCAATATTTTGAAATTTTTCACACTTAATGAACACCCTAGTGCATCTTCCTTTGCAAAATTTTAGATCTTTTCATCAAGCCATTTGGCCTATGCACCTTTCAATTCAGCACACATCTTCTAGATTTGGTTTTCTTCCCTTGCAAAATTTTAGATCTTTTCATCAAGTCATTTGGCCTATGCACCTTTCAATTCAGCACACATCTTCTAGATTTGGTTTGAAAACCACCTCACACACTTGAAAACTTTATAACTCTTGTTACATGGATGATCTCTCTCTGATTTTTATGCAAAGAGGTAGTCTATCTACCATTGAATTTTCTTAGAAAGTTTCACTGCAATCCAATTCAAGATGTAGAGATTGCAAAATTTGAATAAATTTCCAAAGAGCATATAGTTTTGGGAGTAGTTTACCCTATCAACTTCCAAAAATTCTATCTCATTGTGTGTACTAGCTCTCACAATAATTTTTAAGTAAGATAATTGAAGGATAATCCAAGCTATCATGTGTAGAAGTTCCAAGTCTAGATCATAAACTAGAAGTTTTGCCCAAATTGACCAATAATCTCCTAAATTTTGCAATCCACCTCCCACAATTTCTCCAAATCTTCTCATGTGTACAAGATGTACAATATCACCTCAAAGATATGATAATGAACTACATGATATCAAATGGGTATTGGTTCTCTAGCATAAGTTCAGCTATCTTCTCCTTGAATGTTCTCTTCAAGTGAGCTAACCTCATTCTGTCTAATATAGGCAAAAAGAGTATTGTACAAGAAATGTTATCTTGCCTTCTAGAGAGGTCCTAGCAACGGACCCAAAAATGTGAGTCGGTCTGTCTTTCACTCAAGATGAACCTCTGATGGCTATTAAGGTAGCACACTATGGACTAAGAAGGCAAGAAACCACATTTCCATCACACTCCTCCAAGGCTAAAACTCCAATATTCAAGACATTACTCACCAAAGAACTCAATGAAAGAGATAGTTATAAGTAAAAGGATGATAAATACCTCTTCACCCCTAGTTTATATACTTGTGAAATAGTTGCGCACTAAAGTTATTAATTATTGGAGTAACTCAAGCTACTGTGCTAAAAGTCAAATAAAATCAAAAGTCTAAAGTAATGTTCCATACTCATGGGAATATTCTCTCATATATGTAGTCTTATCTTGATTTAACCACTAAATCAAAGATTCCTTTATATGGGTTATCTTTGGGTTATAAAAAAGTCCAAATCAAAAAAGCTTATGAGTCCAAGAGTTCTCAACTCTTTCTTCAAAACCAAACACCTAGGAACAATACCAAGTCAATACACTAGAATCAAAGATAATGGTGCTCATCTTTTCCACTTCCTCTAAAGTAAAGTCCACTCTATCTTAGCTATGATTAACTTTAGCTAATCATGATACATGTGCCATGAACATTTGTTTTGCATCTTCACTTCAAAACTAGAACTTGACAATGATACATCTTGTCGCCTAATGAATCAAAAGGCCCTTCATCTTGGCTTATGACTACGAAACAACTTCCCTCACTATCATTCCCTCTAGCTATTTCCTCCAATAACTCTACATCTTCATTTTTGTCGGCATCATCAAAGATGACAAGGAGTTTCTCCTCTTAAATCTCATTCCACTTGCTTTCACTGTAAACACCTCTAGGATGGGGACTTACTTGTTTCCATACTTCTTCCTTCACCTTTCACTGGCCCTATGAAATCTCCTCCACCTTGTCTACGAAACAGGGTATCTATACCGGGCAGTAATCTTATCGGAGAGCACCTGTGCAAGGGTGGTCTTCCCGACTCCTCCAATCGTACAAAATAAACGACCGCCCCTAGTAACAGATTTCTCTAGTAACGGATTCCAAACGCGATTATGTACCCATTGATTTCTTTGTTGAGACCAATTTCCTCCGCTCTGCATGGCATTGCGTACTTGCACCTGGAGCTGGTGTTTCTTGCACCTGCAACAAAGAAAGTTAGTTAGAAGCAAGTGGAAATTAGAAACTGTGTAAAAAGTTCATGTTTCCTAACGTCATTCAGATCATACAACAAATATGAACGAACTCCAATACTTGTAGTTGATGCTTGTTAACATGGTGGATCAGCTTGACTAAGTGCTGGAACATGTTCTATTCTTTGTTCTTTGGTTTGCACAACGAGAAATGATCTGCAGTGCTAGGCACTTGATGTAATTTGGTCCAAACCATGCATATGCTTCTTTTACAATCATCCGGCTTGAGATTCCACCAATGAACTACACATGAATACCCAAGATAGACTCGTATTGTCTCTCTTAGACTAAACCACTATGCAGTAAATAGTACTCTCCAGCTAGACAACCTGCAAAATCTGAATCAGGTAAAACTCGTTTAATATTTTGTAATTAGAATGGAGTAAACTCTTACGAGAAACATTTAACTCGTACTTAAAATCAGAATTTAGTTCTGTAGATTATATTATATCTTAAGGAATCTTAGTAGCACAAGCTTCTCCAATATTGAAAATCTGCCAATTTGCTTCACTCAACAGTTTGCTAAATTTCTCTCTTTGCCAGGCCCCTCGGTGCTCAACAACTCCACAAATGGCAACAAAGGACTCCTGCTTATGATCTTTTTCACCATCCCAGCACGCATTTCTGAGCCGTTATGGGGAGTTCCACAGAACAGAACCCCTTTTAGCACTATCTCTCATCCAAGAACCTGCCCCTCTGCCCCGCGTGAATGCATAATTGCTTGATAACAAGACCCCCAAAACTATGTCCGACGAAGAGAGGAGGTTGGAAACCGTTTGACGACTCTTGTCTTCTTTGGAATGCCCAACCCAATTCTGGTGATAGATTTTGAACTATTATCGTCAAATCCATTTTGTCAATCGAGACAGTCTTCTGTAAACTTGCATCGTACTTGATGAAGAAGATTCGCGCACGATGCTCTTGAAACCAACGTTGGGGCCAGATTGTCTTCAAGTCATGTTTGCATGTCCAAGTCTAGGCCACCAGTTTGCTCATGTTGAAGGCCATGGAAGAAAACAACGTCTACCTGCGGTACTGCTGGATCGTCCACTAACAACACGGAATTGCTCGACTGAAAAATAGACAAATACAGACAATTAGAGGTGTAGCAATTTCAAAACACAAGAGCCTCCTACTTCCTATAAATTTGTCGCCGAGATAGTTAGCTCGAAAAGTAATTAACCAAGTAGTTGTTAACCATCAGCTAACAATCTGGCACATGCCTGTTCCTTGATTTTTGAGTCACTTTAAGCTTTACCTTGCTGATACCAAGGTCCGACTCTTGAGAACGTGTTGTGGATAATCGACCTGGAGCCCCTGCAAACGTACATCAAATATCATGGATTGGGAGGTGTAGTCTTAAACAATCTCAGAACATTGTGAGAACCTCTGGTACTTCCCTAAGGGAGATCAATAGTATCTATTCTTACTACAACCTACCGATTGTTTAGTCATGAATTGCCACTTGATCAAGAGAATATTAAAGCCTACTTCCGAGTAACTTGAAGTTATAAAAAGAGCTAAACTCGAAATTTCTCCAAAGACCTGAACATTGTGGCGGAATCTATCAACATCTACAATCGATACAAGTTACTCTTGTTTGAATTCACATACCTTGATGTTCTCTTGGTGGGAAGATAGACAATCTCGTGGGCAAGAACTGCTGGATGGTTCTTGACGGTATGTCCATTTTGACACTGAACTTCCAATAAATAAAAGTAATCAGCTCGACGATTCACGAATTTGCAAAGATTTTATCATCGTCAAATACAAATCGGGAGTTATTCCGGATCATCTTTATCAGGTCAAATATAAGTAATCTATAGCGATACAACTAATTAGAACGCACTAAGTAAGTCCGCACAAAACGTGGGATCCAGAACCCAATTAGGACCGACCCAATGCGAACCGAAACATGCATGGGTGAACATGAACAGATGAAATCCAAATGATCCAAGCAAGTAAATACATAGCGAAACGTACGCGATATCGATACAAAAAAAAAGCAAAAATTGATCCATTCCGTAAGCAACATGTAATGTGCAATGGTATGTTTCATGTACAAAAGGAAAGGAGCATTTTCAAGTAGAAACAGAGAATACATCTGAAACTAAACGTAGAGACAAAGCATCGAGGGAATAAGAAGATACATTCGAATAAAGAGATAGCACTTGAATCATAGTGTTAGTGGACGGTTGGACTAGAGCGAAGTATGAGATGACTGAATATTCTCTATCACAACATGTTCTATGCGCATGAGCCCTAAAACAGTAATCGCTAGAAGGTAGTGCACCACGAAGTGTTGAAGTAGTTGGAAGATGCAAGTAACTCAAACGTCGTGTCCATCATTTCATATAATTCCAAGGCTAGAGGAACAAAGAGATGAACTCGCTACATGCCCCTATACTTGGAGACCTTGCGACCTATGGCTGCACTCGCCGGCCATCCAGGGGATGGGTAATCACTCCCTCCAAAACTATATCTTGCGAAAGGTCTGTAACCACGACATCCGCTACTATCACCTGATCATCTCGGACCAAGTATAAGTTTGCCTTGACACATGTTGTATGCAAAACATACAAACGCTCCCTCCAAGCCAAGTATCCACTCTCTCGTGTCATAGCAAACATTATGTTCCTAATGGCATCATGGGTACTTATCATCTGTCCTCCAAAAGGACACCGTGTCATGTGGACCACTGTTGCATCTAGTGTAGAACCACACTCACAAGTGAATAATGAAGATGCAACTGGGTGGACCAAATCTAAGCGAAACCTCATCATTGTAGAGAAAGTAGTTGGTACGAGTCGGGATGCCCTAATGCACAATCGAGCTAGGATCCAAGAGCGTGCACCCTTGCCGGAGCAAGAGCAAAGACATGCTCTAGTAGCTTGAGGAATGGACGAGTCGACTAAGAGAGAATGTAGTGTATGTTTACATTGTCGCTCCATGAAGGAAAACTGTAAACCTCTAGTACAATCTGACGATAGTGAAGCAAAAGGTGGAAAATCCTCTCGTGCTCATGAAGATAGACTATCTCTTGTCTGCCGCAATAACATCTGGAGAGAAAAGGATCTTCCCTCCACCTCTGTCACATAAGTCTCCAAAACCGGCCTATCATCAACCACAGAACGAAAGGAAAATAGGGGTATTGAGAGAGCCCAACTACCCAAAAATGCTATAGGTGTCGTCTCTTCCATAGATAGCAAACCAACCCCACCACATGAGATCGGCAGAGCTGTTTGTCTACGTGCCAAACCCTATCACACACTAAAATGTCTCTGGTCCAATAATATCACCAAAGACTCCCATAATCTTCCTATCAAATGCTCTCAAACGTGATAGGAAGGACGGCAATGGGAGAATTGTACGAATGATAATCCTCCTATCAAATGCTCTCAAACATGATAGGAAGGATGGTGAAGGGGGGACTGTTCGGATGAGGTAGATGGTCAACAAGCAATATTGGAAGAGCGTATACCAAATGTCACTTGCGGATTTCATAATAATGAAAAATCATCCACATGGAAAACATCCTCTGCAAGAGCAACATTTAAGAAGCGTGTGACAAAATACTCCGATCCTATTGGCACTCCCAGAACACAAAGTCCATCTGTGGATGTGATACACACTCTCGAAGCTCAAGGTGGGGAGGGACACGTAAAGAGGATCATGCACTACACTTTGATACCTTGACAGTCAAGTCTACTAGATGTAACTCGATAGTCAAGTAGTCAAAGACCTATCTAATCTGATCTATAAGGTCTACAAGGTGTGTATCATCTACCAAGGAGCGAAATACACAACCTGGCATGGCCAAAGTAATAGAGAGAGGAGCGCTCTAAAATGAACTATGGCAAATAATGGTCCCTCCAAAAGATCTCCTTGACAGTGTACTAATAGCTGACTCCAAAACGATGATTCTCTCTTATGAACCACCGTGCTGGTAGTAAAGAGAAGCAAAAGAGCCATAAAAAAATCACACAAAAAATATGAGACTCGTCGAGGATCCACCAACCTCCATAAGCTTTCTAAAGATGGATGCCTATGAGACACTATTAAAAACATTCTTGACATACACCTATAGGATGACCCACTCCGGATGGATATCTAAGAGTACACTAATGCTTAGAGATATAACCTCACCTCTTCCAAGTGTACCTACTCCAAACTGATGTGGACTGAAGTGCTATTGAAATAGGCAAAGACACTCCGGGTGGATATCTAAAAATACCCTAATGCCTAGAGATGTAACTTCACATCCTCCAAGTGTAACTACTCCAAATTGATATGGATTGAAGTGCTATCGAAAGTGAAAACACTAGAAACATAAAACACGTTATCTTATTGTAAAGTGATATGTACATGAATCAAACATCATACTCATTCGAAATATTTCGAGAAATGATCGCTCTAATCTCGCTATTAAGTGGTTCTGAAGATTCGCTCGACTATGAAGGCTGGGATCTTATGTTAGTAGCTTCACATCTGCCTAGTGTTACCCTGGTTTTGACTCGTCCTTGTACATTCATAAGCTTGCTTTTTCTCGTCAACTATGGGTCCTCATCGCATAGAACCTGATGTTGTCTGATTGTAAATGGACAATACACAAGTGCTTGAATGAAACAGCCTTTTCTAGCACCGACTACATCGTAGCAACCTCACAAGGTTACTCCTCAAACATCCAGAACCTGAACAGAAGACACAAAGTCGATCGGTCCACGATCTGATTTCCCCTTGTAGGGTGTGAAAAAGACTGCATAAAACACTTGGGAGGAGTGTCGGGTGCGAGAAATCACTTGCAGTCAACCATGTGGCAATCTCGCCACGACCAGACTAACAGTGCACCCGGCAGCTTTCAATATTCACATGTGAGTCGATGAGATGTTTCGGATCGAGGTCCTGGTATCTGCAAATGTAATGCTACTTCAACAATTTAAAAGACCAAAGTTTCCCGGTCAACAACGTATCGGTTCATCCGGTCAAAATCTCATAGTTTGGAACATTGGAACCAATATGGCCCGATTGGAGAATTTAATTTCATAATCTTTTATCCCGCCCGCATGTCATAAAAGTGACATGAAAGTTGTTCGTAACTGCTTCGAATAGTCCAGGTTGCAGTCCTGGTTGATTTTGAACATCACCTTCTAAGAAGCTGGGAACACCATCACTTTCTGTACCCTGAAGAAACGCGGGAAGAATTAGTTCAGATGCAAGCGGAATATGCCCGAATTCGGGGCAGAATGTACCACCAACAGAGAGAGTCGAAGAAAAGGCAGGTTAGGGCAACCTTCATCCTGGTACGAATAGATGAAAGGAGCAGCCTGATTCACCCAACAACTGACAAGAGGAATTGTCCTTCAAGTGAAAGCCTATCCAGCATTACGAATGTCCTTATCCTGACAGGAAAGTAGTTGGAGTATGAATATGGAACCCGTTCTGTACACCACGGTTGTATACCCGTGTCCTAGATACTGGACACGTCCTGACATATTGAACCAGGTATGAGATGTAAATTCGTCAAATCAATCAATTCCACATAGTGGTGAGCAATCTCTCCTGTTACTTCCTACCTGCAGACGAGGATTAGTGCTCGATGGAATATATCCTCGATGATTAATCAAAGTGTAATGATACTATCAGAAATCATGTCGTAGAGGGGATCCATGTAAAGCAACCCGTAACTTCTAAATTTTTTGAAACCAAAAGCCGTGACAGGAAACATGTGATCACATGCAATTAGAAATTAGTAAGGGTCTGCGCATCACAGCAAGGGTGCTATGGTGCGCAGAAGAAGGGGGATGCTGATGATATAAAGTTTGAAACACGTCAAGTTTCTGCGACGAATTTAATACTCACTATAAGCGAGTCTATAAGCCACCCATACTTAACTATAATGAACTCTTAACAAAATAGAGCCTACCCCGGCCACCTTAGAAAACAATTCAAAGGAGATTAAGAGTACTACCAGTCTGCTGGCTGAGACCAGAAATGCAGAAAACCGACGCCTAACTCCACCATCAACCAGCCACATACACAAGCTTTATAAGCCACAAGAACCCGGCAACCAAAGCAGTTATGCAGCAGATCAATTCACCCATAGGCTGCTAAAAGCCTCTTCGAAAGCCCGTCTCCGACCAAGCTCTGCAGTCCATCCTCCAGCTCGTGCACCTCTTTCTTCACGTATCTTTTGACCAGCAGGATCCTCAATACCCTCGCCATTGTAGGTAGAAGGTCCCAGTGGAACAGGTTGACCCCCAGGGCCCATGGGCCTAGGTTGCATAAACATACTTCCAGCTACCAATGACGGAGCATACTGACCTGTCGCACCAGCCTGTATACCGATCCTTCCAGCAGTTTCTTTGACCTTCAAATGAAAGTTAAGGTTTTCCTTCAAATTTAGAAGAACAACAAGAACATACTCCGGGTGCTCATTGACCCGAAGGAGACAGGAAATTAAGAGAGCAATGAGCTCATACTTATAATGCTGACGTAGTACCTGTTCCACTTCAGAATCTTTATCTGTAGTCCTCTTGGCTACTGCTGCCCGAAAGGATGCTGCTATTCGTTCAGCCTGCATTGCACCATGACTAACTAGACTGTTAAATTCTTGAATGACTACAATTTGGCAGGAAGAAGGGCCAATTGTGAGAAAAAACGAAAGCGCCACCTCTTCTACCGAACAAAACTCAGCAATTATTCATTTAGGAGAAGAGACTATGGAGACTGAAAACTGCAGGTAATTGTGACAATACATGACAGCAATCGGAAGCGGAATAAGAGGAAGTGTAAAGACGTTAAAGACGGCCCTGTTTAAAAAATCAACGACTGATCAATTCTGTGTTGCGCTTTGAAATAGTTCTGTACTGCTGGATACTACCTTTTTCGCTCGAGAGGCGATAATCTGCTCAGCATGCTCCTCCTGATAAGCAGCTATCCTGGCTTCGGTTGCTTGAACGTCAATTCCCTCTACTAGGTTGAAAACTGCAAAACACATTCCAGGAAAGTTACGAGAACGCGATAACGGGATTATTGTGTGGATGTTTTAGTCTACCCACACGGAAGTATGAATCAGTGACGAACACGATCTAAAGGCTTGGGAAGCCAAGATGTGAATTACTTCAAGGAACCATTGAAGCCGTAATAAACCCTACAAGTAGCCTAACAGTCGTGACAAATAACAAAATTGAGTTTTTATTAGAACAAAATTGAGCAGTGACAGGGAATATAATTATAAAACTGCACACAACCGTACCGATATCTTCCGTCTCCTCCAAATAGTCGTTGTACTCCCGAAGAGAGGAGAAGTCATCTTCTCCTTTATTGTATCTACACGAATCCCAGAATAGAGAGTTATGAGCAGATGACTCCAAGGAGCACCTGATGGTTGATGCTTTCGGGCAGAAATTGAGTACTCCAAGACTAGTGAGATTAACGTGTTTAATCGCAGGAACATATTCCCTAACCCTAAACCTTAATGGAAAAAAGAACCGGTAGTGAATAACCCACTCCGATACCTACCTCTGACCGGACTTGACGTGACACATGAATGCTTAAACATATATGTAACATGAATCCTTGAACATATATGTAACATGAATCCTTGAACATATATGTAACAGGATGTTACACGATTTCTTCAATTTTACGGATTACAAATTCTGTAAGAAAACCAGACAGACACGTCTTATGTACCTAGGAATCCCTCTTCTTCTACTTCTAAGCATAGGCCGTCTCTGTTGACATGGAAAGGCAAGAATAACCTCCTGGTCGGTTCATCTCGCACGCTATTCGGTTCACGAAAGTGAGGTCATTCAGTGATAATCTGGAAGTTCAATTTGAGTTTTTCTTACCTCAGTTCGTCCATGAGATCAGCAGGAAAAGACTCACATCAAAAACTCACATGTTCGAAATCCTGCGGCGGATATTCAGCTCCTTGTTCATGATGGCAGTTCAACCACAAGACTCATGGACTCCAAATTCCAAATTCACTCCAAATTCCTTGGTCCTTCCCTCAGCATTCTGGTGCAGTAGAGCAGATTTCTGACATCGACTCTATTGGGGTTTAGCCCCATTTCCCCCTATTTTGTCTCACTTCGGCTTGATGGGGTCTTCCCATCCTTCGTGTTTTCTATACGTTCGCACTTTCCCTCGGCATTCCACACGCAGCACATGGAACCAAGCCTCGTTCCTTCCTTCCTACCTCCCTCCTCCTCATGAAACAGCTCTCAACTCATCTCGTGATTTCTTCCTGTTCTCAGGAGTCTATGGCTAGTGAGCAGGATTCTCAAATCTCCTCGACCAAGCGGAGTCTATTCTTCTGACCTGAATATTTTAAATATTTAGACGCGTGAAATAAGTATAAAGATTTAATTTTCATAATCACGTGGAATAGAGCATGAAATGATGAAGTATATATAATTAATAAAAAAAAAATTTATTTTTTTTTGGTGATATCGGGTACTTTTTATACTTTTCGTTTTATACTTAAAAAAATAGAGAAATTTTTTAATTATTTTAGAATTTAAATATAATTTTAGTTTCATAAATTAAAATAAAAATTTCCTTAATAAATATTTAATTATTTAAATAATATTTACGTATTCTTAATACTGACACAAAATGACTTATTATTTTCAAAATAAAAATTTCTAATAAAAAAATATACAAAATTTATTAAATTAAAAAAAAAACATTTTAAAAAAATTATTATAATATAAATATTTAATTTTAATGTTTAATTTTTAATTTGATAATTTTAAAAAAATTATTTAAATGTTTCTATTTGAATGTCTTATGATATAGATTAAATTTAATCAATTTGAATTTATCATAACTATATTTATAATATAAAAATTTATCAATGAATAATAAAATTATTATTATTCAGAAAAATATTACATAATTTAACTACATTATAAAAATACAAATAAATTTTTAATTATGAAATAAAAAATACATATAATTTACACATTTATATCATTAATGAAATTTTCCAAAAATAAAAATAAAAATATAACATTTAATTTTAATATAAATAAATATTTCATAAGATAGAGATAAATCATATGTATTTGATTATAAATCTAAAAATACAAAAAGTTTATTTTAATATATTAAAATTATATTTTACATGATTGACTGTATATCAACAAAATATATTTGTATATTATATATGACATATTATTTTATTATTTATCTACTTGATTGATTATTTAATTCTTCTATATGAAAATAATATAATATAATATAGTTAATCATTATTAAAAAATATAAATGAAAAAAATTTCTTTCAAGAAAAGATAAAAAAACTTACTTTTTGAAGTTTAATTTTTCATTTGGATTTTTCAATTGACTTTGCAAATTTAATGTCTTTTTAGTTTTTTTTCATAATTTTTCCATTTAATTTATTTAGAATTAGATCATTATGCATAATATCTTTAAAAATATTTTTAAATAAACTATTTAATTTATAATTATAATATTATGATCTTTAATTCAAATTCATTATTTTATATGTGCATTGGTCAAGTGAGTTGGAGGTTTCACTTTTGCCCTCATGATATCTTCTTCAATGAATAAAATATTTTACATATGGATGATAAGTACACCGTATATATTTTTGGAAAATGCACTCTACTTGGTAATCCTCGCTTCTGTCCATGAGTGTTGGATAAAACTGAACTTAATGTATGAATTTGTGGAGGACGAGGCACATAAAATCGTAACAAAGAGACATAAAACACTAGATGGATTTTAAATGTGAAGGTAGCCCGAGATGATAAGTCATTGTTCTGGTTCGTCGGATGATGAGAAATGACAAATGAAATGAGATTTGAATTTATGAGAGCAAAACTTATTTTAGTAAGAGCTTTCCAAAGAAATAGCTTAGTGGCCACATTAGCCGCACTTGGGATGATTTTAGTTTGGTAATAAATTATAAACCCCATACTTTTTAGCTAAATGCTATAATGTTTAGAGGATATGAGAAACCCAAAAAGAAACACAAGACGAGAAACATAAAACTTTATCTCTCAATATTTTGATATCCCAAAGAAGCACCTTGTCTTTATTTTACAATAAATAAGAACCACTCAAAAGGAGCTACAATCTTGGATCAAATATATTGATTGGTGACATGTTAACGAGTTCCACCCTTAGATTAGTTGCATGGATTGGTGACATGTCAATCCTTGTCTTATTTGGTCGGTCAAAGAAGTTGGTCAGAGAATCTTTGGCAAATCCTGCCAAGCTTTCTCTTGTCTTATGTCCAAAATGTACTTGAGAGATTCTTGCCATGACTTTTGAGAAGTAATATATGATATGTACTCCCACGTGACGTTGGGCGGAATCAATATTGCCTTACTGTAATACTCCGAGGATAGGAGACCTGAAGTGAAACACACACTTTCACACTCAAACTCCGATGCCCCAAAGGAGCACCTTCTCTTTATTATATAGGCAAAGCGGATCTCCTCCAATGAAGCTCCACCATAGGATTAGGTACATAGATAGGTGACATGTCAGCAAGCTCCACCTTTGGATTACTTACTTGGATGGGTGACATGTCGGTCTTGGTCCTATCTGGTAGGTCAAACAAGCTTTGACCAGAGGGAATCTTTTAGTGAATCTTCTTATAGGAATCTCAGAATCACGTGGGTGAGGTACCGTTGGAAAGCTCTCGACGAGACAAAGTAGGTGGAGGGAAGGCTAGCCTTTTCACTATCTGGGAGGAGATGCGGTACATTTTTGAGGCCTAGTTCATCCGTTTAGGCCTCTGAAATTGCCTTCAAAGATTTCAGGCATATTTCGATTCCAACTCTATTAGTATAAGTCCCCTTTTGGTGATACCTCTTTCTGATCTATTCATTCCATCCTGTATAACATCTTTCCAGAGGTTATCAACCCAATTCTCACCTTCAAATCATATGTCTAGCTATTGGTTCTAAGGTTTTCAAATCTATTTTGGTTTTCTACACTATTAGGAGAAGTACCCTTTTGGTGATAATTCTATCTGATCTATGTTGACCATCATGTATAACATCACTCCAGATGTTACCAAATCTAATTTCACATCTAGATCATATGGCTAGCTCTTGGTATTACACTTACCAAGGACAAGACAAACTTGCAAAAAAATTGAAGTCATACACTTTCTAAGTCCTTTCTTTTCTATTTGCACACTACTAGTACACATCGACAACCATCATCACTACCACCTTCAAGGTTTCCTTGATAGTACAATATAAGCAAACATTGTATGATTTACATTTTCAATGCGGATGTTTTCTTTCTACATTGACAAGAATCTTGCTTGGAAGGAATACATCAATACAAATTCACATGCCCAAGGAAACCTTCATTCATTGAGTATGGTTAAAACCTAATACCAACAACTATCATCTAGACCACTTTACCTATGAAAAACCTAGTTATTTTCAATTAGCTATATTTTCATTTTGCATCATGTGATTTCAAGTTTGTCAAGTGCAACATCAACGTGTGGACAAATTTGACAAAAACCATGTTATGGAGCAAATTTGGATAATTATTCTATTAGACTCTTTGATGATGCACATTTCTAAGACCTATTTACATGTCAAACTGAAGATAAATTAAGGACCTAATGTTTCAAACATAGAAAATCCTAATGAGGAAGGTGTCTTGAGAGCACTAATGTAAAAGACCAAATCCGAGGAGAGAAATAAGAGAATGGAAACTCACATTGGGACACTTGAATGAGGGAAAACTCCAAATGCCTAGCATGAGCTTTGTCTTTGGTATTTATAGGTAGCATACAAGGCCCTTGAGAAGCTTCTCAAGAAGCTCCTCAAGCCGCTTTCTTAGAATGCAAGCCAAGTTAACTAGGAAGCTTCTCAAGAAGCTTCCTTCTAGAAGCTGCCTACTTGGCATGCAAGCTAAGCTAGTTAGAAGCTTCTAGAAGTTATTTACTTGAGGTGCAAGCTAAGCTAGCCAAGAAGCTTCCTAGATACTTCTAGAATATTCTAGGCTACTTTGTCTTATGTGCTACTTCATAAGCCCGACTAACTTCGTAGCTAAACTCCATATTGTTACAACTAATACTCATAGATATCATTCATTCCCCAATTCTTTAAATTCTTAAATTCAAAACAATCAATCTATTTTCTCCAATCTCGATATGATTACAAACTAGAGAGTCATACATTAATGAATTGATAGACCATACTACTATGTGGACTGTAAAGTAACACCAAGGTGAAAGCTTGTGTAATGTGGATCCGCATGGGGGTGCATTTTTTTGGTGTTGCTTCTCTTTCCTATTTCATTTTTGTACAATCAATATAAACTCCTAACCATTAAAGACCACTAGTGACTTACTTATGCCAACTCTAGTGGAGTGAACAAGTCCCTAGCCACATAGTTTCTCAAGGGAAAATTTGAGTCAAATAGTTAGAAAAGTTGTTGTTGCAAGTTGTGATGAAATGTAAGTTTTGAAGGGAGGAGTCTTGAGTCAAATATTTAGAAATGTTGTTGTTGCAAGTTCCAACAAATCACAAATTTTGAAGTGCAAACAATTTACCAGTTCAAACAATTGGAATGATATGCCCACAAAACTCTATCAAAGTGCAAACAATTTGCCAATTCAACAAACTGGAATAATATGCCCACATAACTCTATAGAAGGTGTGTTTGCTCACTTTGGCTATTTAGTACCAAATAATGTTAATTCCAATTAAGCCGAACGAGAAAGCAAATGGATTTGCTAAACTCTAGGTTTGCAAAAGAAGGTTAAGTTTTTGATCAAAATGTGCTACAACTTTTAAGTAATTCTTGTAACTTATTGAAAGGTTTTGATTGTTAATCAAGTCATTGACTGCTATTACAAATCTGCAAACAATTGAAACCTTTCAATAAGCTACAAGAATCACTTAGAATTTTGTAGCATATTCAGATCAGAAACCTAACCTTCTTTGCAAACCTAGAGTTTAGCAAATCCACTTGCTCGCTCATTTTGCTTAAATGGAATTAACCCTATCAGGTACATAACAACCACAGTAAGCAAACACACCTCAATAGAGTTTTATGTGCACATCATTCCATTTGTGACATTGTGACAAATCCATTGCACTTTAAAACTTGCAATTCCTTGCAACTTGCAACAATAGATCAAGCTTCAATAATTTGGATAATCTATTAGTACTTCATGCTTTGTGATAGAAGTCCAAAGGTGTTGGAAGAGCTCTCTATGTTGTATTTATTGATTTAAAGAAAGCATTTGATAAGGTGCTTAGGAAATCTCTAACGTGAGAGACTCACTAAAGTTGGTGTTTCACTGGATCTCCGGATCTATCCCTCCACTCTATGAGAAGGTGGTTGTGAGACCTCACCTTTGAGTTCTCAAGATGTCTTGAGCACAATGAGAATCATCCAAGGTTGCTCTCTATCTATCTCCAACTTTTGGAATCTTCATTGATGACCTACAGAGAATACTCATAGAAATTGGAGCTACAAATGTGTAGGTTGGCTCTTTGATGATATATGAATTCCTTTATGTAGATGATGTAGTTCTCCTTTCCACCAATCCAAAGAGTTTATAAAAGCTATTGGATTCTCTCCTTTTGTTTTGCAACCAAACAAAGATGGAGGTGAACCTTGATAAATCCAAGGTGATTGTGGTGGGTTCTCAAGGAATGACTCCTTTCTTCTTTGATGGAAAGTGCTTGGAGTAAGTTTCTTTTTACAAGTACTTGAACTCTCATGATTATAGCTTGTTGACTTGTTTGAAGAATAGAATCAATGGAAGGTTTAGACCTTTGTATTCACTCATGAATCTCTCTTGACTTGCTCATCTCACCACATGGGAGTTGAAGAAGATGATGGTCATATCTCTTGTACAACTAATAATTCTTTATGGTGCTCAGATTTGGGATCCAAGTACTAAAAAGATTGAGAGAGTGGCAAAGGTTGAGAGAGTTCAAAAAGTGTTTTTTTGTGATGAATTGGGTGTGAGGACTCAAACTCCTTATGTTTTGTTGCTTGTTGAAACATGGTTTTTGCCTCTTGAGGCTTAATCTTTGTTCTCAACTCTCATATATGCCACTAAGGTGAGGTCCATGGAGCATGAGAGACTTCCCTACCCCGCTCTTTGTGCAACTCCAGCTTTTGGTTGGTATACAAATCTGATTGCATGGGCAACAAGGTAGAACATTTTTGAGTGGCATTGGAGATTGGAGCTTATTGCATTACAAGAGGTGATCAAGGGGTAATTCTCATGTCACTATGACGATCCGACAAGTATCACTTTTGCAATAATCAGTAAGTAAAAGTTTATCCCATAGAAATACAA
This sequence comes from Lunularia cruciata, assembly GCA_948567375.1. NCBI lineage: Eukaryota > Viridiplantae > Streptophyta > Marchantiopsida > Lunulariales > Lunulariaceae > Lunularia > Lunularia cruciata. The sequence goes on along the minus strand of OX419755.1, from coordinate 81,146,276 downwards.
GTCAAAAATGGTCAAACATGAAGCAAACAATAACAATTATTTCTTCTTGGTTGCATTTTTAATCTCTCAGGTAGAAACCACACCCAAAAGAGAGTAACAAGCACCAATTACAGTCTCATCACGACTTGCACACTCATTATCACAATACTCTCCAATCTTTCCAAACCAACTTTGATTGTGATGATTCAAATTCTCCCAAAGATGGCTATTGTGATGATTCAAATTCTCCCAAAGATGGCTACTTAAAATGTCTTTGCTTCAAGATTGTATTCCAACCCTCCACTAAAGGCACAACTTCCTCAATCAAAATTTAATCACATCAAACTCACGCTGCACTCACACATGCATAATACTACCAACACTACAATCCTTCACAAATCTGTCAAGGCATTGCTTCAATTGCACTTCACTCAAGATCAAACACACAGAATGAAGATCAGTGTTGTGGAATCCAACATCCACCAAGCTCATTAACTTGCACTTCAAAATTTTCCACACACTCACAAATACACACAGAAACTTGATACTCAAAATTAAGCTCAAGCAACGAGCACAAAGAATCAACACTTTGCTTTCTTTATCTTCAGAAATTATGAATACTGAATAGCATAAGACTACAAATGCCTCCTTTAAATAGGCTGAGTACTTTGACAATTAGCTATCTAAAATACCATTTCCTAACAACTTTACCAACCTGCAGATTTGAAATGACAATGCATCTCTTCATATTTGCCTCTTCAGATCTCAAAACGGTTACTACTTTGATCCGATGTCAACCTCAACTTTGGCTTCCAAACCCAATGCTCCTTCAAAAATTCCACCTTCCTTAAGTCTACCTAATTCTACCACATCTTCTACCAATTCTATCACTTCTTCATTACACTTGGCAATTGAGACCATGGGTAATCTATTTATGTCTTTATCTTCTGACCCACTTGTCTCTAATGTCTCAAAAAATTGATCCAAAGAAAATTGATCCAAAGACTACTTCTCTTACTTTGGACTTCTTCTCCAACTTCATCTCACTCTGAAGTCTTTCTAAATCTGATCTAACAAAATTTAATCTAAGACATTCTCTTTTTCTTTTAACATCTTTCTATCTACTCCCTCCCTTAAAACTAATTAGTAACTTATTCAAATTTACATCCTTGGCTTTCTTCTTCCTTGTCTCTTGCACTAGCAATTTCAACTTGTGTAGTCTTGCTTCCTCCAATTGACATTTTGACATCGTACTAAGCATTGCCTTCACCCACACCACTACTTCTTCAACTATCTCCTGCCTCGGTGTCTATAGCTTTTCTCTCTACTAACAACTCTTCCCAATACATTTTCACTGCATCTTCCAACTTGGCCTTCAAAGCTTCCTTTTCCTTCACACTCTACCTGAGTTGCTCGTCCATTCCTCTAATCAACCCACACAATTTCTCTTCTCTCCAATTTCACATAGTTAACTCCCTCTGCTAAGCTTGATCTTTCTCCGCTGCACTTGTCTTCAAACTATCCAACTCTTGTCCCCTTATTGCTGCCATAGCCTTCAAATGAATGAACTCCATTCACATTTCATGCACTTCCACCCTCAAGGCATTAATCTTCCCCATGTACTCCCTCCTTTCTTACTTTGCCATAGCTTCACCTCTCTTCACAAAGTCCTCCATTAGGCTCTCAATCTCCTTCCTCCTAAGCTTTACCTCAATTCTGAGTTTTGCTAATTCTTGCTCTCCATGAATAAACTTTCTTCTTAACTCCAAAATTTCCTCACTCATATACTGCACTATTGCTAATTCATCTATCACTCATGAGTGATCTTTTTTCAGCTCTTCCCTCTTCTTCTTTAACTGCATCAATAAAGGACAAACTATCTACGACAACTACTCTACCCCATCAAAGACTCTTGAACTCTTGGGTTGCTCAGGTTCTTCTCTCCTTACTTCTTCTACTGGAGCTTTACTCCAAAGTCTTAACCTCCTCACTCTCAAAGGCATGTCATCCGAGCTCTCTCCCTTTTCCACTACTAGGCTTACATTACTCATTTTTGCACCCATAGTAAGAACACTTCTCCTTGATCTTCTACCCTTCTGAAAATCTGACTTTGGCTTGGCTTCTAGAGTCTCCTCTATCTCAGTGCTTGGCAATTTTGGACACTGGGTTCCTCCTCCTCCCATGCAATCAATTGCCGCATGGAACTCTCATTCTTTGGTGTCAGCATTGTCTTTGCCCCGTTGCTGAACTTCCATTTTACCTTCAATTCTAACCTCCCACCTGCTCGCACAACTTAAGCTCTGGTTCTTCTTCTTCTCCCAAGTCTTCTAACTTGTACTCAGCTTCACCTTTTGACTCTTTTTCTCCTGATGACTCATCAATTACTACGATGTCTTGCCTTGGGTTCACCTTCCTTGTCTTCTTTGGATGGACCAACAACATGCTCTCCTTGAGACAACTTCTCTTCCTTGTCTTTGGGATATTCACAACTATCCTCATGTGTTGCCCCGTTCTTGCATAATGCTCATCACTACTTTAGATGTGTCGGATATACTATTGTTCCTCCTCATCCATTGCTTTTTGTAGATCAAGATGAAAGTAAGACATGATCTTCCTTCACTGGTCTCCTTCATCAGGTTCAATCCAAAGTAGAAATGTGCAGCAAATGGCACCAAGTAGTGCAGAGCGTCTTCATCTCTCCAGCACCACACTATTGGTCTTGTCCTTTGGTGAAAACACTTCGCCCAATTCACTAGCGCTCTTGCAAATATTTGATGAAAGAACACCGCTTGGTGCTTCATCACATATGTTGTGCAATCCAGCTTGAAGAGTGCCATCATCACCCCAGCGATACTTCACCTAACCGGGTCTCTATAGGTATCAAATTTGTACCCATTCTTTGTGCATGACGTAGTGAAGGAATTTTGGATTTCTTCCATCTCCTCCGCAAGCTCTCCCTTTGCAAGGAACATAGCCCTAGTTTCCTTACCATCCTCTCTTCCCAAAACCAATCTCCAATCTGACTTTGTCCATCAAGCCGGATTTCCTCTCTTCCCTTCATTCTCAAATCCCTCTTCACAATCACTTGTAGCTACTTCTGCCATGAACCTTGGAAAACTCAAGTTCTATTTCCAAGCTAGAAAAGTGATCCAAAGTCTATTCAGCACTTTGATCTTGGCTATCATGTCTAACCTTCAAATAACCAGATTTCTGACTGCAAGTGAAGGACTCTTCTTCTCACCCTTCTTTGGCATTTATGCAATCTCTAATGCATGGTAGCTGAAAGATAATTCTAACGTTGGTGTCGGGAAAATAATCTACACCTGGCATTGGTGCCATTTAGTGTGAGTTTTTTTTTGGTTACAATGAATTCAACACTTTTTGTATGTTATTGTGTCTTGGGAGTTATTTATATTACTATGCCTTGGGGAGTCATTTTATGTTACCTTATCTTGTGAGTTTTTTTTATGTCATTGTAAAGCCCGGAGTTTTTTTGTGCATTTCATAAGCTCGAAAAATCCATTTTTATGTTACATAAGCTTGGTGTATACGGGCAGCAAAGATGGAATTCTCAAAGGCAGCAAGAGATTTTTTCAAGGAGGAGAGACAAGGGAATTATCAAAGGAGTTGTACTGAAAAAGGATATATCAAGGAAGCTTCAAAAGTGATAAGGGAAGTGTCAAAGATTTTTAGAGGAAGAAAAAGATCAAGAGAAAAGGGTGAAGCTTCAAAAGTGGCAGAGGAAGTATCAAAGGGTTGAGGCATGAGGAATTATCAAAGAAAAGGGAGAGTGGCAAGAGAAGACCCATCAAGAGAAGAAGGGCTTTGTGAGAGCTTGGCTGTGATAGTGCAAGGCAAAAAGGGATCAAAGAAGGACTAAGGGTCTAGCTAGATAGAGGAGAGACATATGCACAGGAGAAGAACCATCAAGAGAAGAAGTGCTTTGTGAGAGCTCGACAAAGAAAGAGAGAGAGAGAGATAAGTGAAAGTCTGGACAAGAAGAGGAGAGGCAAAAGGAATTATTGAAGAAAGGGAGAGTGGTAGGAGAAGACCCATTGAGAGAAGAGGGTTTGTGAAGAGCTCGGCTATGATAGGACAGAGAGAGATGATTCAAAGAAAGGTTTGGACAGGAGGGGTTTAGACAGACAAGAGCAAAAATAGAAGGGGAAGGCTGGTTGCAGAGGCATGAACTCTCAAGAGGAAAAAGGGTTTGGGGAAGGGTTTTGACTAGAGAGATGTATTTTTGAGAGACAAGGCCTGGCTGTGTAGAGAATTAGGGATTCAAAGGGAAAGTGTGAGTGCCTTGCTGATAGGAAGATGAAGGAGAGAAAGGTCTGGAGAAATGTATTTTTAAGGGAAAGTGTGAGTGCCTTCCTGATAGGAAGATGAAGGAGAGAAAGGTCTGGATAAATATATTTTTGGGGGAAGGTGTGAGTGCCTTGCTTGATAGAAAGAGGAAGGGTTTGCTTCAAGAGAATAGAGCCTGGACAGACAGAAGAAGAAAAAGGGTTTGCTTCAAGAGGAAAGCCTGAACAGAGATGGAAAGAAGGAGAATTTTTGAGTATATGGGGTTTCTGCCTGGACAGCAAGAGAGTGAAAGAAAGGTTTTGAAGGAGTAGGGTGTTACGAGAAGGGTTGACAAAAAAATTTCTGGAAGGACAAGTTTGTGGCAAAGGAGAGAGGACATTTGAGTGGAGATGGTTTCTGCCTGGACAACAAGAGAGTGAAAGAAAGGTTTCAAAGGAGCAGGGTGTGATAGGAAGTGCATCTTTTGAGTTAGTGGAAGAAGTTAGGATAGAGAATGAGACTGTAGTTTGTAGGATTATGAATTCAGTCATATTTTAGACTAAGGATAGGAAAGATGCCTATGAAGATGCATATGAAGATGTAGATATAGTGGATGAACCCAAAGTGTAGGAGGCGCTTGTAGGTACCTTGGGAGTAGAAGTAGAAGGAGAAGTTGGATTAGGAGTAACTAAATTCAGATTTGAAGTAGAAGATTTGAAGTGATAAAGTGTTGATTTGCATATGAATATTTGTAAGTAGCAATTGAAGCGGTTTAGGTAGTTTAAATAACTGTTGAGTGATTTGCCTTTTAAAGCAGCCATTCACAATGTGTATATTTAGTTTTGAAGTTGAGTAAAGCAAAGTGTTGACACTCAATGCTCGTCGTTTTAAGCTTAAGTACCCATCCTTTGTGTGTGTTTGTGAGTGTTTGGAGAAGTTCAAATTGCAGCTAGAGTGTGTTAGATGTTGGATTTTTAAACTCTGATTCCATTTTGTGTATGTTTGAACCTAAGTGAAGTGCAAGCAAACCAATGCCTTGATGAATCTATGAGGAATCATATTGTTGGTAGTATTCTGCTTTTGTGAGCACAACGTTTGATTGAGGAAATTGTACCTTCAATGGGAGGGTGGAATGCAATTCTGAGGTGAAGTCACTTTGTGGTGAAGTAGCCTTCTTTGAAACAATTGAATCATCACAATTAGTACCGATTTGGAGAGATTGGAAAAATTGTGATTCATGGGTGTTGTAATCTATGACAAGATTACAAATTGAGCACTTGTTACTCTCTTCTGGGTGTGGTTCATACCCAAGAGGCTAAAGACATAACCAAGAAGAACTACTTTGTTACTATTTACTTCGTATTTGGCAATTCTTGACTCATATGTATGTGCGAACAAACGATTACTAAGTGGTTATTGCAAAAGTGATACTTGTTGGGTTGTCACAATAACAATCTTGGGAACCATTTCCAAGGTTAAATGTTGAAGGATGAACTCGTTCCTTGGTAGAGTTAAGATCGCTACAGAAATCCTAATCACAGTTCCTCCTTGAGCCCAGTGAAAGGCAGGCTACGCAAGGGCTGTCCTGTCTCTTCCTTTGTCCCCTAGCATCCCGTCCCCTCCACTATGAGACTGGCCAACCCGTCGATAATGTTGACAGCAAAGATAATATTATTTACATATTCACAAAGGTTTAACTAGAGAATTACATGAAAAAATTAGTCATACATTATGAGTTATCTCAAAACGTCCATTAAGAGGGGGTGCTAGATTAACATGAGATATAATAAAACATGTGTAAAGGAGCGCACCAGTCATGCTCATCCTTCAGGCTCTATGTTTACATCGGTTAGTGAAGAATCATGTAACTGATTTGTAAAGGAGTGCATCAGTCATGCCAATCATACCAATCAGTCATGTGAATCATGCATAGCTCTTAATCTTCGGGTACTACGTTATATACCTATATAATCCCAATGATCGTTTATTCATTCTATATGATTTTCTCACATCTCTTTCATCTGGACGAGGGGTTGTGCCCATCCTGCCAAGAGTGTATAGGTCTGTCATCAGCATAGTACTTCTCAGCATAGTTTTTCCTTGTATCACGTCAAAGCCTCCCCACACGATCCACTCCTCCCCACTTCACTCCACCCATGCTCAACTAACGCTTTATATATTACTCTTAGCTCGATATTTCATGGTTCCTACCCGACTCTCTATTTCAGATGCTTAATCTGTCGCGTCTTGTTTGTGGTTACACGAAGTATACTAGTTCTCTGCAAGTGTTAGTCACAATCGCGATTACAAGATGGATACTAGTTCTCAGCAGGTGTTACCCATGAGATTTTTTCAATTATGTCTTTACTAGTGTGTCTTTACCTTCATTGTTAGTTTCACTTAATTTACATTTCATGAGTTGCTATTCATTTCGATTAGCGCGCATTCATGTTTATATTTCATCTGCAAATGCATATGCACTTCGTGGGTTCTGGATCCCCCGTTCTTCGAACATATTCTGCTCTCATGTCCCATACATTAATGTCGAATATCAGAGTCAGTTCAGTCACACATGGATTTTTAACAACAGCTTCTATATTCCATCACACAATATATTGACACAGCTATGAGAAACTTGACGAGTCTTCACTTAGTTTTTTCTCTCGGATTATCAAGCTGGCTAGATGTTGGTTGATTTTACTCATTCTTAAGGTACTCCATTTGTCTTTCTGAGCTTTTCGGCTGTGATAGGAGTCAAGATCCGTAAGTTGTTCTACCCCTCGTCATTTCTGTCCCGACATTGACAGTACAGTTGAACTTCCCGTATCTTCGAACGCCAATCTTCGTTTCCACCAAGGACTTCATATCATAATCAAACCAAACGTAGCTTCGTATGTTCCAGCCGAAATCGATCTTCCTTTCCGTATGCGAAAGTTTATATGGAAGTCCGATCCTGGAAAATATGAGAATCTGTAGTATCCTTGAGAAAAGGGAAATTCAGCTCTATGACATCTGGTATTTTATTTCTTGTCTAATTCTATTTAGTATTGTTTTATATCCTCAAGCATAACTTACATTAATTCTTCCCTAAATACTCCTGCATATGATACCTGATATCATCAGGAAGTCCAGAAACATTAAATGTGCTGAAAATGGGGTGAATTAACTGTTAATTTATATAATGATATGGATATTTAATCCCTTCCAGAGGCAGAAGTGACCAAATTCCTCGTACGCTGATTAAAACCGAGTATTAAGATTGGCACGGAGTCTTTTTCTCTGTTCATGAGTTTAGAGCTGCTGTGCAGATAATGGAGACGTCCAAAAATGCTGCCGTCTCTTCCATATATTTGCTGTAATGATGTCTTGATTGTCCCACCCGATTGGAAGTGTTCAGCATCCCTTCGCACCGCCATATATGTGGGTATTTTTCTGCTCAGCCAACTCGCAGCGAGAGACGTATGATATTTATGTTGAATATTCGAGTAAGCTCTAGCATTCGTTCGCTTGTGGAATAGAGGACAAACTATGCATGCATGCAAACTGTGCATGACCGGAATAAAGCCTGCTGATGAAAAATTTCAAACTATTTGCATCGGCACTCGAGCTTTACAAAAATCTCAACTTGATGGTTAAACCCCCTAACATGGGGGCTTAGCCCCATGTTACCTTTTTTGTCTCTCCCTTGTACGGCTTGATGGGGTCTTCCCATCCTTCATTTTTCCTACGCGGTCGCCTTGTTCCTCTCTGTAAGTTAGTGACTGAAGATCTTATCTCAAATTATCTGAAGGGTGGAAGCAGCTGTGACGTTTTCTGTTTTAGATAGTGAACCTTTTGCCTAAAAGAATTTCCGCAAAGTTTTTCTTTTCTTCTTTCCGGCACTTTACAAAGCTGTGCATGTGCTTGTCTTCATCGTTCCAGTTTGAATCCCACAATCATGCATCGTCAAAGTCCGGGAAGCACCGAACACTCACGACTTTCTTGTTCCCTCGCGGTAAACATTGAGTCCAATGTATAACTTGCTTTTCACTTCAAGTGTACAGTGTGACAGGTAGATCCTCGAGAATACAGTATGATGATATTAGAAGAACTCACGAGCTCCACACCTATAAAGAGTAGTACTCTACTAACTTTTTCCAACGACCAACAGGTTCCTTCCACGAGAATGACGTTTTGTACCGTCATGTGTTTCAGAATCTAAGTCAACTGGACAAACTTTTTGCTTAAAGTTGTGGGAAAAGTATCCTTCTTGGCAACCAGATCTCAGAGTTGACGGAGACTGCAAGTGGGGACACCAGCAGAAAAAAAGAAAAAAAGTTGCCGGAGCTTCTGTTTACTTTTCCCACATGCTGTAGCGTTCGATCATTTTTTGTTGATATCTCCTAGAATCATCGAGCAATCAACCTACAGTGTTTCCCCCTGTTGAGGTACAGAAATACGCCCATTCCAGTTGAAGCATAGCGTCAATGGTACACAGCAATAAAGAACCTAAAGATCACACACGACAAGAACGTCAGTTCAGTTATCTTCAGTCTGGACTTCAGTTCTTCCCATCCTTCGTGTTTTCTACGCGGTCGCTCTTTTCTCTCGACTAGATATACATTAACCTTAAATTTGAGAGAAGTCATCAGTTTTATTCCTACAATATTCTAGTACCAGCGCACCGAAGAGATGCAACCTTCGTGACAGAATATAATGGCACACTTGTCAATCCGCTGCAGTAGGGATTAGATTTCGAATTTCATGATTCAAACATTCTCATTAAGAAATGCGGAATGGGTGATCCCTCATTCGACGATGTTGTCGATCTATGAATTCCTATACCAATTTCCCGCGATTCTTTGGTTGCCCCATTTCTCGTGAAACATGATATTTCATGTAGTGTGGACAATTTTAAGCTTCCAATGCTTCCATCCAATGCTTCTTTGAGGGTCATTGAGACTGGAGGTATGCATACTGAAGAAAGGAAATTACAGGATCCGCCGCCATCGTAGTATGAGCTCTTGGAGGTGCTTCCCTTAACTGGAACGGGGACACCCTGAAACTGCAGTACTCATGACAGCCTACCCTATTGCTAGCTGTTGTGCCTTCACAGATCGGATATGAAACTCTGGGTCTCATTGCAATTTATTCCATCTCCTGTTATTGCTTTACTAGCAGTAGATAAGGTTCATGCTTCAGGATGTAGACCCTCGAGGTCAAGGCGGCGCTTGTGCAGAGTAGTCTGGCGCATTTTAGCCAACCTTCCCTCTCTTTTCTGCAGGAGCATCTATCATCCATCGGTTCTGCAAGAGTAGATGCTTCATCATGATGTCAATCTTTTCGCCTACAGCAGCACTATGTTGCTGACAATTCCCTCACCCGGGTTCTCATACAGCCATAAAAGATCGTTCTCTTTCATTTATGTGCTACAGGATCTTTGCAAGATTACATAGCCGTAAAACTCCTGAATATCTTCCAGAGTTGATGGCTTCTTTGGAGAGCTACGATAATCTTCATATGTATTTAGTGTTGGAGTTTATAGATTCTGAATTGTATTTATGGATATAGAAATTAGGTATTGATTTCAGATAAGTTTAAGAATTTTTAATTTTTAATATTTTGATGAAACTTGATCTAATTCAAAAGTAAAATTATCACTAAATTTCTTTTCCAGATTTTTTTATTAAACCTTAATATATTTCTTTTGAATACATATGCTTATATTATAGAATTCTAACTAAACCAGAAAAAGGCTTGTAACTAGATAAAAAAATTTTCGGTATTATAATGTAAGACTTTAGAAAAGTAAAATTACAAGAAAAAATTTATATATTTTAATCATAACAAAAAGATTATATTTTCTCTTATTATTGCTATTCAAAAGCATAAATCATGAGTATAATACTTAATATTATCATCAAAAGTATGCTTTTGATGTAATATAATTTTCCAGATATACTAATGAATTCTTATTTTAAAGAAAATAAAGAAGAAGAAATGAACTGTTAAGATCAAGTATCTTAAGTATCATGATGTTCTCATTCCTATCCTTTATGTCTAAAATATTCATTGTAATAAAATCTTGTTGATAAAACGTATAGTCAGATTATTTATATTTAAGTATCTTTTGGAATATTATCATATTTTTATATTTAAAAAAATGAACTAAGAATGATAGAAAAAAATCTTACTTGAGTAGATATCTTAATAATAAATATCATACTTGTGTAAAATTACTCTTTTCCATACAATGAAAGAGGTTAGGGTGTAAAGTTATTTCAATTTTCAATCCCATAATTTTTTGGTTCTTTGAATTGTTCTAGCACCATGCCAAATATGACCAAAGAAAACAAGAAGAGCAAATGTAGCATTGTGGTAATTTTGCACAAAGTTCTATTACTATTAATAGCTGGCTTCGTGACTTTTTGTAGGCACAATCGTTTTTGCTTTTTGAAAACTTCTTGCTCTTCTTGAAAATCTATGTCACTAGCTTTTTCAACGTCATTAACCAAAATAGTAACATTAAGCAGCTACTTCAAAAGGAGAACTAGCTTTAGGACAAAATATTTTAGTCGCTTATATGCCTTGGGAAACGTTTTGAAATTTTATATGTTTCATTTGGATAATATATAGTAATAGGGAGTAAGGGTCAACCGGAAGGACAGTGGGGGATAAGCTTCATTGTCAAGAGGGGAATGCTATGAAGAACGCCCATGTTGTGGCAATTCCACCTAGAAGGTAATGAGCTACTCCTACAGCACGGCCTTGTACAATACTTAAGCGCGATGTGCAAAAAAGTTGCATAGTGTCTAATTCTCTTTGAGAAAGGGGTATTTTTATGGGTTTACCTTCTTTCAGTGATAAAATTCATAAATTTAGAATAGAATATTAGAATGAAACGATTTATATTCCTCCAACAAGGAAAGAAAGTTACTTGTTATGTTAGAACGTAATAACATTAAAACATGTAATTAGAGCGTGTATTATTTTATCCTCATGAGGAGAGAGCTTATCTTCCTCACATGATGTAAGATGCTTCACTAGTATAATTTATTACATAATACAATACGAAGGTGCTTTGCATAAACTCATATGTATCTCAAAAGATGTTACCTTTTTTGTCTCTCTCTTGTACGGTTTGATGGGGTCTTCCCATCCTTCGTTTTTCCTACGCCGTCGCCTTTTTCTTCTCTAAAAAGATTCATGCTTAATGATTCATTTAATTTAGTGGCATATTTCAAACAGTCATGGGGCCCCGAATAATCTTGATGTTTGAATTTGAATCCCAGTCCCGAAATGATGAGACGAGAAGACGTTCAAACGAAATAAAGGAAGATTACATGTGTGTTTGATGTCAAATTTCAAGATGTATATACAGGCTAAAATGAATTGTTTATATCATTGTGGTGCAACAGAGCTAAATTAAGAAACTCACCTAGATTTGGCCAGAATGTACTTGTAGAAGGAAAGGATCTGACAAACTAGATCGGGCCCAGCCTGGAGATGATGCCTGGAAGAGGCTGTCAAATTGACCGACATGGAACTCGAAATTACCTGTAAATACAATTTGGAGGAGAGTTGGGGACGGGCAGAGAATACAGTACAGTAACAGGATAACCGGGATCCCAAAGCCACATGCTTCTTGAACTATATATACACCTTCTTACAAGGTTTGGCTGTCACCAAATGTTCCCCACTCCACAAGGGCAATTAATGACACTGAATCTCACCCCTTGAAAGAAAGGCCAACCTCAACAACCACAACAGGAGTGCATATGGGGCTCTTCATCTGAGGTGCTACGACACCAAACACATCCTTATAACTGGTCTGAGTGATTGATTGATTGATTAGTCCAAGTAATAATATTGCTTCAAAAAAACCGACAACATAGGATAACAAGATGGACCCCATCAGCTGAGTAGTGAGGTATTCAACTTTGAAGCTAATGAGGGTTTGAATATAGATGGCTAGCACACGAGTACAAGATAAGTGACATCTTCGGTGAAAAAGAGGGTAATTTTGGGTCTAAAACGAGGTCTGGAATAGTTAGTAGGGTAAGTCCAGAATTCTTAGTATTCAATACTTGTGGATAGTATATATCACTATTATACAACTCCCAATTGTGTCTAATTAGACTACTTATCTTTAATAAACAAAATCACACCAGGATAGACGAAATGGAGGACATGTGATTAAAGTTTTCCGTCCTAAGAATAAAAACCCGAGGTAATTGAGCCTTTATTAGAATACCTTGTTTGAGGATTTGAGAAGGAATCAGAACTGAAATGAATGATTCATTACTGTTGATATGGGAGTTGGTGACCTCAATTAAAACACTGAAAATAAAATAAACAAAGATGTTATAAAGAACAGAACCCCAACCACCATATCATTCCCTTTACTCGATTCAGTTCTATTCACCCTTTTAGTACCACTATCACAAATAGTAGTACAGTACTATCATAGCACTTAATTTGATTAGAAAAGAAATAAATATACCTCTAGGCCAACCACACAAAAAAAAACGGTTGTCGCTTTTAGATACGTTTAATCACTTTTTCAGACGGTTATGATGCTCTATAAGAGAGACAGATTTTGGGCTTTAAACAGAAATAAAGTATAAAAATAGAGATGGGTATAGCCCAGCAGGTATATAAAATAGAGAGTTTGATTATTTCACACACTGCTTGGTTGACTTATGTGAGATTCATGAGAATCCATGATATTGTTGGAATTTGGTCCCCACCTTTCCTGGTCAAGATGATGCCTTTGGCAAGAAATGACAAGAGTGATGTTGCAAGATTTGTTGGATATCAAGACAGTTCAGGAGGTCACTACAGTAGAGGACAGAAGGGAGAGATTGTTAGCACTGTTTAATATTGCTGCTGGCAGGAGCTGGTTGAGCAGAATTGGAGGAGGGGGAGGGGGAGATGGAGTTTGAATCGCTTGAGGGTTGATATAAAGGACCGAGAGCGTGAGAGGAGATAGAGAGTAGAAAAAAAATATAGCAGAGAGGGAGAGAGAGAGGATCGGAGAGCCAGTCGGTGGGCGATCGATTGATTGATCGCTTGAGTGGTTCGGAATTTTAGAGCGTGTGTCCGAGACCGTCTGAGCAAGAGGAAGGAGATTTAACGAATTGATGTTTCCAAGATAGTGCAACAGCTGCGCAGTAACGGTCAGCAGCAGAAGAAGGAAAGAAGCCCTCAGACGAGACAGTTGCTGTCAGCTTTGCTTGCATCAGCTATCCGAACCTCTTTGTTCTTCTTCTTCCCTCTGTTTATCTCCATTCACACTTACTTGCAGTAGTTTTGTTCTTCTTCTTCTCTCTGTTTATCTCCATTCACACTTCACTAGCAGTAATTTCTTCCCTCCCTCGGAGTCCCCGCCATTCTTCTTCTTCTATTTCCCTATTTTCCCCTATTCCCTATTCTTCCCTTCTTTTATCTATTTTGTCTCACCCTTGTACGGCTCGATGGGGTCTTCCCATCCTTTGTGTTTTCTACGCGATCGCACTTTTCAGTAGTCCAGTCTGGCCATACTTTTCAGTCCTTTACCCTTTTTCTTTACCACACTCATCTCGAGGACATTTTGTTTCTTCTTCCTCCTCAATAACGTACATGCATAACACTATCTGCCGGTGCGTCTTTCCCTTGTCTTCCTCTCCTCTCCTCGTCTATTGTTGTTTCCTTTCCTTCCTGCGTTCGCCTAATCGGCAACTCGAAGGGTAGCGATCGTTCGAGTACGAGGAGCAGTTAGCTTTTGTTTGTCTGTAGTGAGTCCCTTGTTTGTCTGGTCCTCAGTGTAGCAGCCACAAGCTAGTCTGAAACAGATCATATTGTGGGGATGGTTGTTCTGTGCTCATTCTTCATTTCTTGACTTTGCTTTGTCTTTGAAGGTAGGGGGTGGTCTTCTTCTTCTTTAAGGTGTACATATTAATCGCACAAAGAGAGACAGCAAAACAAACGTATTCGGTCAATTTGGAGCATGAAGAAGCGTGGAGTGGTTTTGTTTCCTTAGATACGGTACTAGCAGCAGCAAAGAGGCGGCGGTGAAGGAAGATCTCGAGATAGACTAGTACAGTAGTTACAATGTCATCACTAAATATCAAACTGCAGACCCAGCGGAAGCGGGAGAAAAGGCCTGCCTCCTTTGCAGATTTCATCATCCAATTCAGGTGGATCATTGTGGTGCCCATAGTTCTCCCTCTGTCGTTCATATTTTATCAGTACAAGGCCTGGCAACTGACCATAAGGCGTATTCTCCATGGGCCCTCCAACGAGGAGAGTCACAAAGAAGGAGTGAAGAAGGTTCAAGAGCAAATTCAGAAGAGGAAGCCTGGCGTAGATGGGTTAATCTGCACTGCCAGACCCCCATGGCTGGGAGTGGCATTGAGGAACAGCGAGCACAAAAGGTCCACGAGATTTGAGGTCGAGCTGGGACATCTTTGTTCCATCGTTTGGATTGACCCTGAGAAGCTGCTGATGAAGGTCGAGCCTATGGTGTGCATGTCTCAAGTGAGTCATGCCACTCTGAAGCTGGGGCTCGCACCTGCTGTGCTTCCCGAGCTCGATGATCTGACTGTGGGAGGAGTGGTCAGCGGGTACGGCGTGGAGGGCAGCAGCCATATTCATGGTTTGTTCGCCGAGACATGCACTGCGTTTGAAATTGTGCTGGGTGATGGAACCATGGTCCGAGCTACGGCGGATAATGAGTACTCGGATTTGTTCAGGGCTATCCCCTGGAGTCATGGATCTCTCGGACTCCTTGTCGGGGTAGAGTTCAAGGTCATCCCTGTCAAGGATTACATGCGCGTCACCTACACTCCTGTCCATGGTGACTTGAAAAAGATCGCGCAGGTGTACACCGACTTGTTCTGTCCTCGTGATTTTGACCAGGATAATCCTGAAAAGGTACTTCAATGATTCTTCCTACTGAAAGAATACTTCACATTGATTGACTGTAGCCGGGTTTGTGGGATCGTTGAAATCTTTCTCTTTCCGGTCAGAGCCTGTGTTCCGACAATGCTACCGCTGTTTTTTGTTCCTTGACATTACTGTAGAAGAAGCAGGAGGGATGAATGTGAATTGAGTGTACTACGGTGCCGAACTAATGTTGACAGGGTGTTCATTCTTGCTGTGTGGGAGGGCGATTTCTTCTTGGCTTTGCCCATTGATGGATTGATTGATATGGTCAGGTCCCATATGTTATGATATGTATTAGATCGATAGTTTCATTGCACTGGCTAAACAGAAATTCTATATTTTTGGAGCTTGTTCCTGCGGTTGACGAGAAAACGTTCTTCGCTTGGGGTTTCTCTCAGGCGGAAATTTAGTTATGTCCAGAGAAATTGCTTCTATAAATGCATATAGCGAAAATTTTATTCATTAGAATCCTGCTGGACAATTGGTGTCGTCTCTTCTAGTCCCACAACTGTACCTTCGAACTCAAGATACCTGGGTTGGTGTGTACCAAGAAGAACATTATGCGTTCTTTTCAGGTGCGAGGTTTGAAGAGATCGTGTTGTCACTTCTGCAGGTGCCTGATTTCGTGGAAGGGATCATCTATTCGGAAAATGAAGCCGTCATCACCACTGGGCGGTATGCAAGTTACGCCGAGGCACACAACAAGGGCAACAAAATCAATGCTCTTGGTTGGTGGTTCAAGCCATGGTTCCATATCCATTGTGAGACAGCTTTGAAGGTAGGCGAGTTCGTGGAATACGTGCCAATTCGACAGTACTACCATCGTCACACTCGATCGTTGTACTGGGAAGGTGGTCTTATTGTTCCATTCGGAAATCACCCACTTTTCCGTCTGTTCCTCGGATGGTTGATGCCCCCAAAGGTGAGATTTTTGAGCTCACTTTTCCTTATTCACTTGTTCATCGGTTTGTTGGTTTCCTTCCACTCTTTTCTGAAGCAGAAGTAAGTGTGGTCTCCTCTTCCTGACTTTCAGGTCAGCATTCTGAAGATGACTCAAAATGACGCAATCCGAGAGTACTACATTCAGCGACATGCTTGCCAAGATTTGTTGGTCCCACAGCACAAGGTCGCAGAATGTCTGGAAGTTTGCCATGAAGTTTTCGAGGTATGAATTTCTTGAAAGCTTTTATTAACTATCACCTTTCTTTAACTCTAACTATCCTGAGGCCGAGTTACCCAGACTCTGGATTCACTTTGGATACCTTGGAAGATAACTAACCTGTGTACATAAATGGATGTGTTTGTTCGCAGACGTATCCAGTTTGGCTGTGCCCCCATCGATTATTTAAGATGGAGTGTGGTACCATGCTCGATGCGGAGAAGGGCTACTCGGAGGACAAAAAGCCAGGAGACACCGACTACGCACAAATGTGGACGGATGTTGGAGTGTGGGGTGTACCTGGCCCAGTTTTGAGACAGGAGGTTTGGGACGGCGTGGAAGCAACCAAGAGCATAGAGAAGTGGCTGAGAGACAACAATTCATACCAGTGCTTGTACGCAGTGGTGGAGCAGACCGAAGACGAATTCTGGGAAATGTTCGATCCCACTTTGTACAACCAAATGAGGGAGAAGTAAGTCACAGTTTCTGCAATTTGTTTTCGAGTTCTTGATTTCTGATACATAGACACCACCCCTGTGGGACCTGAAGTTCTCATACAATGTTTGATACATTTTGCAGATATGGAGCAGAAGGAGCCTTTATGCCACTGTATTACAAGATCTCCAAAGCTAAGAAGTCCGGGAAGATGACTAAGAAAGAGAAGAATCTTTAGAGCCACAATTTCTGCAGCCTCCCCCACTTTTCCTCTACAAGTCCGAACTAGATTCAGGACATGATATGTCCTTTGCTTTTCCTTTTCCTCCTTGTAGCATTGTACATACCCAACCACCCACTGTCTGCCAAGAATGGGATTTAGCCCTGTTGGGGTTCTGACCAGAGATAGAATTCGTTAAGGAAACATTTCAGGCGCTTGCTCACTTTAATAAAGGGAGCTTGCTTGCTGCTGTTTTGGAATCACTGTCATGTTCCCTGCCACATTGGAAGCGACCAACTCAATATTTGATCTCTTTCGACCAACTCAAATTCGAGTTATCTCTACTTCGTATCTCACCTTTTTGTGACATGCAAAAGACTAGTTACATCAATGTACAGACGTCTACCATCTCCATCGGCAAGTTGTGGCTGTTTGTGGCCACCCATTTGCGTCTTGTTGGACAATAGGGATGGTCATTTCCAGGTGTGAAAGCTCTATTTGACTAGTAGCTCATAACGATGCTGACTACCGTTTCGCCTTTTCCAGTTCTCAGTCGATTGCGTATGCATCTAGTTCCTTCCTGCACTCTCCTCCTCCGTTCCTATGTACTGTACAACACCAAGGATTCCATTGGATTCAAGAGCACGGACAACGCATCCGCTTGGAGAATCCAGGTCATAAGTTCTTGTTCTGCCTAGTCCATCTTGTAAGTTCGTTAATATTCCAAAAGTGGCAGGCCCTAAGGTCTCTCATTCGGAAACCAGTGAAGGCATCAAAATTTCAGTTTCAAGTCTGACTCCTGCATTTTCATTTCGTCTCACAATGCGATTAGAACCTAGTGCGATCCGCATTTCTCCACTCCCTCTCTTAGCCATAATATCTCAAGCAAGCTTGGCCAACTCTGCCAGGTATTTTTGCACTTGATTTGCGCTTCATTTTACTAGTTTAACTCTTGAGCCCACGCAGATCTTTCAGGACCCATCTTGCCGATTATTATATTCAGAGAATTTGGAACGAACGCCAACCGTGTACATATACCTGTACACCTGTAGTATATCCCACACTGCCGGCTGCCCTTCTCCTTCACAATACGCGAGGCCCCCCAAAGCACCCGAGACACTCCTCTCGAAAACCCCGTCCCCCTTCCCCCTTCCTATTCTCCTTTCCCTCTTTGGATTATTGTTTTCGTTCCACCTTTGGTTGCTGCTCGCGCTGCTTTACTCTGTTAAACTTTCGCCCCCCGTTTCTGTGGCAAATGACCTGCACTTTCCCTGTGTCTTTGGACTCCACGACTTGCTCCTTCCTCCCGAGCCTTCTGACTCAGCTGCTTACTGTTTTATTCGGTGATTTCACTCAGTTATTTTACCACCTGCTTCATTTGTTTGCATCATCGAGTAGTTCCGCTAGTTTTTTACTTGCTTAAGATACTAACATCTGTTTCCTTTCAGACTTTAACCAGTTATGTCTCAAGTCCCTTACTTTCTCCTGCTCACGATTTCATTCTTCTTTCGGATGGTGATTTATTGGCATTGCACAGTTGTTCTGCTTATTACTGTTGCTGTCCTTTGTGTTGGATTTTAAACTTCATACCTTACAGCTTTTCCATTACCCTGAGTGGCACTGTTGGAAGCAACCGAGTTTGCCTTGGCACTCATGAGTTTTCGAGCAGAAACTTGGTACTAGGGGTACTGACACTTGCTCAGTTACTTCGGCACTGCGTGAGGCACTGATGAAGTCGCATGTGTTTTAGTGAAGGGTTACTATGGCCGCCTTCTGCTTCCCTCAGTTTGTTTAGTGTCTCAGGACTCAAGCGTCCATAGCGCTTGTGGTGATATACTCTATCCAGTCCTTTGACGCTTCGCTCCTTCTCAGCCTAGAGACCATCCACTCTCTTCCCCTTCGCTCCAACTCACATTTGTTGTTTTGCTTCATGGTTCCCTTTCATGTGTTCTGTACAGTGTGTCAATTTCACTTCTTTTTAATGGTTTAGTTTTGACCTGTGGGTCTTCAATTACAGCTTGTTTATTTCAACACTTGCTTTACTTAGCGCTGATGTATATATGTTCTCTACTGTTGATCAGGATATAGTGATATTTCGTTTGTGCTTAACCTCACATTTAATCTGTTAGATTCATTACCTTATTTAGGTTTCGTTGCTCATCTCGATTTGCACATATCATGTTTACATTTCATATCCACACCATTTGCACGTATGAGTTCTGGATCCCCTGTTCTGCGAAGGGCCTCTGCTCTCATGTCTGAATATATCTCTATAACCCTTGACGCTTCGCTCGTTCTCAGCCTGGAGACCATCCACTCTCTTCCCCTTCGCTCCAACTCACATTTGTTGTTTTGATTCATGTTTTCTGTCCAGTCTGCCAATTTCAGTTCTCTTGATTGGTTTAGTTTTGACTCGTGGGTCTTCAATTACAGCTTGTCTATGTCGCTACATGCTCGACTTAGCGCTTATTGATTACATGATGTATATCTGTTCTCTACTGCTGTTGATCAGGATATAGTTGATTTTCGTTTGTGCTTAACCCCGCATTTAATCTGTAAGATTCTTTACCTTCTTTAGGGTTTCATTTCTCATCTAGATTTGCACATATCATGTTCACATTTCATATGCACTCCATTTGCACGTAATGAGTTCTGGATCCCCCGTTCTTCGAACGGCTTCTGCTCTCATGTCTGAATATATCTGTACAACATCTGCAAGATTATTACCCTAGGCGGCACTTTTGGAAGGAACCAAGTTTGCCTTGGCTCTATGAGTTTTCGAGCAGACACTTGGTATGAGGGGTACTAAGCTACTTCTACACTGCGTGAGGCACTGATGAAGTCGCACATGCTCTCGTGGAGGTTTACTATTGTCACCTTACACTCGTTTTAGGACTCAAGAGTCCAAAGCGTTTGCTGCGATACACTCTATCCAATCCTTTCATTTCTCTTCTTGCACTTTTGTTATGTTTCCGCTGTGTAATTGCAGGTCTTTGGTGTATAGGTTTTACTCTCCGTTCGTTTCCAAGTTAGGTTTATTTCTGCTCTCGTTAGATCAGGGGATTGACATATTGCTTACTTTATGATAAGAACCATGCTTCCTACTCTTTGAAGTGGAAGGTTTATCACTCCCTCTTATCACTGATGTATTAGACATCACTACTGCAATACTAGACCTCGTTTCACAGCTCACAAGCATCAAGTAGGTTCTCTCACGCAGCACTAGTAGCCTCTAATACCGAGATATCAAAAAACAATCCTGAGATGATGTTAGGCAACTCAGGATTTCACGAAATGCAAGGAAGAGGTGTTGAGAATCACCTTTGTTGAAGAACTAATTGAAACAGGAGCAGAAAGTATTCTTATATACATTTTGAAACCCTAGAGGGTTGTTTTGTTTAACTTTAATTAGGGCTGCACCTCTCTTTACACTAAGCAGAAGATATTTAATATGACTTCTAGGGGATTCTAACAAAACTTTAAAAACAAAGTAAATTTCTAAACTAGAGATTAATTAAACTAACACTTAACATATCTTGCCTCTCATTTGCATTTAATGAGTTCTGGATTCCTTGTTCCAGGATCGAGGAACGGCTTCTGTCCTCATTTCTCTATATCCAATGCTTTGAAGTTTCGATCCATCTCAGCCAAGATACCATCCGTTCTCCTCCCACTTCGCTCCACCCCACATTTGTTGATCTGTTTTCATGGTTCCGAATCTTCCAATACATGATTGCTGCCCGGTCTTCCGATATCAGTTCATTCAATCTTTCATATTTTGCTGGTTGGTGTTCAATTACAAGTGGTCCTCTATTTCGCTACATGCTTTGCTTAGCGCTTATCAATCACATGATGTATATCAGTTCTCTACTGCTATTGATCAGGAAATACTTACGTTTTGTTTGTCCTTAGCCTACACTTGATCTGTTAGATGCACTTCATCTCCTTTGCGGCTTTATTACGCATCTCGATTTGCTCAATATCATGTTTACATTTTCATCCGCACTTATTGAGTTCTGGATCCCCCGTTCTTCAAACGGCTTCTGCCTTCATGTCCTAAATATCTGTATAACATATCAAGTTGTTAATCCTTGTGATAACGATGACCATTCGGTTGCCTGGTCGAACTCGTGTTTGTATAACGTGTTATGGTTGTTCATTGTTGCCTATAGAGTCGGAAGTTCTCTACTTGGGCCTTCTGGAAAGCTCCAGCAATTGGAGAAGGGCTGTATAAAGGTGTCCCACACAATGAAGTCCGCGAAGTGAAGAGAAGACTCAATCACTGTCCATAGAAGGGCATTCGAGTGACTCAACCTGAATCTCTCCGGGTCCACGAAGCAAACACAGTGTATGGTGGAGCTACGCACAATGGATCTCGTCAAAAAGTGGACAAATTGACCAACAGGTAGTCCCAACCAAGTACCTAACGAGAACATACCATGCCAGATCAACCACAGGGAAACAGATCTCGGGTGGGAAGTTCAAACATAAGAGTAGAACATTACTGACGTTTGTGACGATATCATGTCTCGATGCCCTCCCTATAATCACAAGCTCCAAACAAGAAATCTAACATACCTGGATATTGGAAAGACCAGAATGATACGAGCCCAAGACAGATCCATCGGATTCATATCAGGTCTTCCTGTAGCACGACCTATCAAACCTATCTAGACCATCATTCTTCTATCATTCCAAAATGGTCATGGCCTCCCCAAGATTCCTCTGTCATACATCTCCTTTGAGTTCGCGGCTTGAAAGAGCTGTGGCGATGACCCTCGTTCTACGAGGCACTTGATACGAGAGAGAAGTTATGTGTTGATCGTTCTCAGTACTTGAGATTCCAGTAGGAATCATAAGTATCACAAGATTTCAAGTAACCTTTTATCTGTGATATGTGACGTCCACTTCATTCGACTTCCCAAATTGTGCGCGCACTGTGCACCAAGCCTTGGCTTCACAACATCCCGGCAAGATGCTGTATAATCTACAGTTAATATGATACACCGGAATTTGGAAGTGGAGACATTCTTCCACCTTATATGCTATGGTAGCTTTTATTCAATTGTTGGTAAAAGTTGTGACTCTTCCTTTCTCGATCTGCGACTCCCTCATTGTGCTGAGATAAGAAGAATGGTGGTGGCTCCTACTGCTATGGATATACCTCATATGCGGTATATCCATACTCTCAAGTCGCAAATCTCACAAGTCATAATTGAAGAAATATATTCCACTCTATGTAATTGAAGAAATTTTTTTTATTTTTTTTTAGTTTTAGACAGCGTGTGTCTATTGTTCTATAGAATGCAATGGTTGGTGTAATTCATAGGAGAGCAATCATATTGGATGATGTTTTTTCGGATACTCTATTTGTGTGTAGACCGTACCATCTGTATAACTCCTCGGATATCTTAGATGCGGTAGGGTAGATTTCTTATGGAATCTATTTTTAGTATATTTTAGACCGTGTGTATCCATGGCTATATAGAATGTAATGGTTAGTGTAATTCATAAAAAAAACATTCACATTAGGTGATATTTCTTTCGAAGCTCCAGTTGTGTATATAGACCGTACAATCTACATAACTCGGATATCTTAGAATGCAATGGTTGGTGTAATTCATAGGAGAGCAATCATATTGGATGATGTTTTTTCGGATACTCTATTTGTGTGTAGACCGTACCATCTGTATAACTCGGATATCTTAGATGCGGTAGGATAGATTTCTTATGGAATCTATTTTTAGTATATTTTAGACCGTGTGTATCCATGGCTATATAGAATGTAATGGTTAGTGTAATTCATAAAAAAAACATTCACATTAGGTGATATTTCGTTCGAAGCTCCAGTTGTGTATGTAGACCGTACCATCTACATAACTCGGATATCTTAGATGCAGTAGGCAAATTTCTCATAGAGACTCTGTTGGGGCTTAGCCCCATGTTACCTTTTTTTTCTCTACCTTGTAAGGCTTGAGAGAGTCTTCCCATCTTCATTTTTCCAAAGCGGTTCCCTATTAACCTTTATGTAAAAGGACTGTTACAATCTAGCCGAATCTAGTCGATCTTCCATCTACCAAGGACTACTAAGTATTCTTAGAGTCCAAACCGGCTTTGCGTCTACTGAGACATGAACGGTTCTTGGTAAGTCGGTAAATTCTAAAACGTTGTCGAGAAAGCATGCAATCATAGATAACAAAGAGAAACGATAAAGTGACGCTGAGATCATGACGTAGCATTAGCCAGACTTCTCCACCCACAACAACTGCCCTGACAGTGGCAGGTACTAAGTAAGATCGTGGCGGTAGCACTGGTACTCTCTGGAAGGTCGGGTGGTTCCAGTGAATGTGAACCTATGTAAGGACTCGATGCAAGAAGTTCCACACTCCTTGTGTCACCCAGAGGATGGAACGCGTACCCGTCCTGAACTTGGAGGACTTTGAATCTATTTCATTCAGGAAGTTGAAAAGGATGAGGTAGTTCTCCGCTGATTTCGTGCAAATTGCACCAAGACTGAACCGTCGGCCGCAGTCAGCCACCCACGATGTGCTCCGCTCGCAGCGTATTGCGCCTTTCGTCGTCAGCTACCAACCAATCCTTGCAATCATTGCGACAGATCTGAATATTTTCTGACCAATTTACCTAGGCACTTAAATTTCTTGACTTTCACTGTATATTGGTGCTGTTGACTTTTCCGTCAATACTTTCCTTTGTAGTAGAATGGAGAAAAAATTAAGTGGACTTCGGGGTAAATGAGTTCTTTGAAGTCATCGTGGAAGGATGTGCACAAGAAAAGGCTCTTTGGTCCGAATGTGTGGGCATCCTGGTGGAGATGAGCAACGTAATCTCAACTGCTAGATAACGCACTCCTACAAAGTGACTAGCCCTAGATGTGACAAGAATTCCAGCAACACATTAAGACGGAAGTTGTTTCATCCCTAGATGGAGAACTGAAGTGGACAATTGGCTCACTTCTTCGGGGGAAAAGACGACAATCCGCAGAGAAGGATTTACTCTTCTTTGCTTCTTTCCTGAGTTTCATCGCTCATGTTTGAGTTTGTTATGACCTTCTTAACCTTCCAGCTGTATGGTCAGAGAACCTCTTAAATCACCACAGCCTAACTACAGCACAGAGGCATAAATATGAGTTCCTTGGTCAATTTAGACCTCTTTGAGATGTGAGAAGAAACAGCTTTTCTCCTTAGCTATGCTATACTGGTGTCCTGACGTGACGTGACGGATGAAGCCTATGCACAGCTTGCTAACACAGAAAAAATTCCAAAAGGTTTCAATAAATTATGTACACACAGCAAATAGCTGTTGTACATTCCTACCCACAACAATGTCACCTAGTGGACTCGTAACCTCCTGCACCTTGGGTACACAAGGTTCAACTTTGTTTTATATACAGGGAGTGCCTCTTGATTGCCTCAGCAAGTTTGGATATCAAGGAAGAGGGTCCGTTCAGCACACAGCTGGAAGTTTACTTTATTGACTTTCTGGCAACACCACGAATGAATAGCTAGCTAGCTGCCACTGTTGCCACTGCTGATGCATAACTAACACTGCTGTCTCTCATACTCCTGCAATGGCTAGATTGTTCATATTGCAGAAACTTGATCTCCAACTTAGTTGAAGAATGCTCCAGCATCTGTATCTCACAAGAATGCCTTGATTAGAAATAGTGGATGCAAGTGGATGCAAAGCTGACAGTCCTAATATGGCCTGAGTAAATTTGTCAAACGAAATTCGGCATCAAAATCTCTCTCGTCTCTAAAGTACGGGAAGAATCAGAAGGTTGGTTTGATATCCAATTTTCCACATCTAAAGGATCCCCTGCATTGTGGGCAGATGACGACTCTTTGCTCCGATATTAATTATTACTACCACTGCCATAAGCAAACACTTTTGACCTCATTCAGAATACTTACGTTGAGAAAAACTCCAATGGGATGCTGGCCACATATTGTATTGTCGTACTCTGCCAAGTAGTCCCTGAAGGCCCTAGGATCACCAGACTCTATGATGTTCATGCCGTTTTGATCGAGAGCTTCGATCGACTTGTAGATGGGGCCATGCTTCTTCTCGTAGTACGTATAGTTAAATCTGTAAATTTAGATCAGTCAAAAACGGGTATATGAGTATTTGGACAAATGTATTGAGTGTTAGAATATTGAACATGTTCGTTGGAACACAATTCAATACCCAGTTAAGACTGGACCAGACTTGACAAGATATAAGCAGTAAAACCCTCATACCCATCATTCACACCCAGTGGAGAGCAAGCTCTCCCGTTCGTTTGTACCTGCAAGCGAGATTAGTGTATAACAAGTATCTGCGGTGATTAGTCAATGTAATAGATTTTAACAAGATTCATTTCTTAGGGCAGCTAAATGAGAAGAAGGATATAGAGAAATGAGGACAGAAGCCGTTCAGTGAACGGGGGATCCAGAACTCACTGAGTGCAAATGCGATGCAAGATATGTAAAATATACCTGATAAAGAACATGTGGTCGATTTAAAGCATAAGTAATTATAACATGGAAGCGAACTAATGAGAATAAGGATATATAGGTATACGAGAACAGAAGCCGTTCTGGGAACGGATTATCCAGAACTCATGAAGTGCAAATGATCGGTAAGCAAGATGTACATATGAGAATAATGATATATGTGCACCCGGTATCCCGCTATTGTTACAGCAATTCCACTGCTCTCAATACACGTAATGGATTAGAGTGAGAAGATCTAAAGGGCACTGTGGAGAATGCAGACCATACTTAATCCCTGAGAACTAAATTGACATCGTCTTCTAAGACGCCGTGATCTTTTGGCAAAAGTTGCATGTACTTGTCTTCTGAAGCTTTACGTAGATTAGAGTGACAAGATCTAACCGCTGCTGTTGCAGATACAGACCATACTTAGCACCTGTGACCTCCTTGCGGTGTATTCTACTGAGAACCGGTTGGCATCGTGTTCTAAGGACGTCGTCATCTTTAGGCAAAAGCTACATGTACTTGTCTTCTGAAGCTATATCCTTTTCAAGGTGGTCATAAGCCATATTGAAATTATCTATGTCCCGTTCATATGGTCATCATCTAGCAAACTTCTGTGATACAGCAAACAATCATACGCAGTAGATTCCTTGAGTGTCGACAACACACCGTGAGCCCCAGTGACAAAAGTCTGATGAAACGGAGAAGAAGTTGGAAGGGTCATCGATGTACTTCGCCAGCAATTCCCCGTACGAAGTCTCACTCTCAGGTGAAAGAGCACCTACCAAGATTGGAACAACCTTCACTGCGCAACTGTTCTCGCAACGAAAGCACCACAAAAAACATTAGACTCTTACGTGGAGATCCTGAAAGTCGGATACATATTGTTTGCATTTAAGCACTAATATCACCCATGTTCAACCAGGCTACCAAGATAACTCTTGAGCATTCCCAACAGGTATGCAGTCAATTGGGGAATAAGGTGGCAACTGTACCCCTGAAAAATCTTCGCAATGTAGGGTAGATGCATCTCCATACTATGTTCTGCCTCATCTACCTTGATATCCATGTCCTCAAACTTCCCAGTTGCTTTCAGCTGTTGATAGACTGCAAGAATAGATGATAATATAAGCATCTTGTGTGCCTCTGAAGCCCATTCTACGAAGAAGGTAAGACGGTAAGAGTAATCTTTACGATCTTGCATCATCCTTCTTTCAGGACGAGGCGGCTTCAATCGTTAGAATAAACCCGCCACAACAATGGGAAGATTCGTGAACAGAATCTAAATCAAACTGAGACAGTTTCCTCAGATACAAGAGTTTGGCTTTAGCTTTTGCGACCAGCAGAGCTAAGGCCAAACCCATATGTGTTGAGCATGAAAAACCCGTGTCCTCCTCTTCCAACCCTCTAAACTGATATGAACTTAGAAAAGTTAGATTAACATAGCATGTTCGTCCCACATGCTACAGAGAAGAACTACGAAACGAGGCCACGGGGAGTGTGTTCTTATTGAGATTGGTCCAACTAGAAGCTTCACATTGATTGGCTGTTTACTTCCTAGAGTCGCCAGCGTGACCATATACGTAGTTCACAGCCTAAAAGCGTATGGGAGTAACCACTATCGATCATAGCAATCTCGGAAACTCCTAGACACTGATCCAGTCCAAAGTACTGTATCTGGTAAGAGGTAAGCGGGGTTCTGCAATACATGTGGTGATTGGAAAACTGGAGGTACAGTTAAAAATTCACGAATGATTTTGAACCTCAGCATTGAGTTCAACAAAACTGCACATGCTTGACCAGGTAACCGGATCTTACGGACAGAGCAACTCCGGGTTAGAAAACTGAACAGAGAGCAACCATAGCTGTACTGCAGCGTCAACAAACAGCGATCCATGATTAGATGCACAATGCTTGTAATAAGGGATAAAGAAGAAAACGGATACACTGCCACAAAAAAGGATAGATTGACCCAATGTTTTAGCATGTTGGGATCATGTGTACTCAAACATATTCTGCTCCAGTGCTCGAATGACGCGCACCTTCAAGATCGATGGGTAGATCACCGAGGGGAGTTTTGTACACAGTTGTTCTGGAGAGTGCGCACTTGCGCGTATAATGGTGATGAGATGGTCCCAGTAGGAAAACTCTGGACCTGTTGGTCCCGCATCCAATCAACAAGGAGACTCCAGTGAGACATCAGAAATTCCAAGCCATTGTAAACACAGTTTGATAGAATTTGGCCAGCAAATTATTGTCAGACACGAAAGGAAAGAATACAAGTTGCAGAGATCAGTGAAGAGTGTAAGCCGTCTTCGTACACAGTCTGTGGATCAATATTTGCGAATGCGTATGCTGCACAGCGCCCAGAGTAACGATAACCAGCATGCCTGCAGACATTCCATCCACAGAGAAAACATTTAGGATGGATGACAGAAGAAAACAGTGAGCAGTAGGTTTATTTTATATTTTACACTCTCGCTTTCCAAGTTTTGAATTCTATCTAGCGACATCAGCGTAAACGTCCACAGCTATGCGAAGTTTCTCTCCCTTAAAAGCACTCTTTCTTTTTTCGTATCCATTCTAAAACAGCTTAAACTGCTAGAAAATTATCAAGAACGAAAACCGAGACTTTGATCGCTGAGAAAGTTCTCTGCAATGGAAAAAGTGAGAAGGCCTACGGAGCAATCACAGCTCGTGCATTCGAGCGCTTCGCTGTACCAGCAGCTCGGAGCCATTTATCCAGCTCGTCCCCCAACTCCCGAGCTGTTGGTTACACAAGCGAGAAAACGTCTCAGCCTTTTTCACCTCGTATTGGCACTTATAAACAAGTACATGAGCTCAATTGCAGTTAAAGTGGGCCTAAACCCCAGATGGCAAATTTCTGTAGAGCTACAAAGCTCCAGTTTAAATTCATTTTTGGTATTAGCAAGTTCAGCATGTATCAGCTTCAGTTCCTTCTGATTTTTCCACGACACTCTAAACATAATCTCTTTCCTACTCCCACTCTTTTGCCATTTTGGACACCATTCCGTGTGGTCAGTCCTTAATTTTCACTCCTGACTTCCGAAAACTTGTAAATGTGACGAAGACTCAGATATAACGTATCTGCTCCTCTAAGAATATTAGTCTACTGCTCAAAGATACCCTGCCAAGTGTGATCCTCAACCCCCTGAGCTCATGATTTCAAGATGCCCAACAAAAATTGTGCATCCAACCCGCAGAGCAAACAATTTGATCAAGAATCTTCCATACATTCTGGCTGACATGCATGCCCACTCACTGAACTATAACCATTGATCATCTGTTTCCCCGAATTTCAAGACACCAACAGATTCCCCTCCCCAAACGAGTGTCACAGAATTCCGTAGACCCTCATACACCCGTCACTTCCCTACTAACTCGAACCAGAAAATACAACACACTCAAAAACTGGGCCCTTCAATAGACACGATCCTCAAACGAAATTTGACAAAAAGTCATTAATCAGCAAATTTCAGACCCAAATTCAACAAATCCTTCCGGGCAAAAAACAGTACCATTTTCGGTGTACCAAGAACCAGCATGCGAAGCCTTTCGTGCCATGGTATGCACGACGAGAGCCGTTTGAAAGTAGCTGTAGCTGCAGGCCAATCCTTCTCGCTTTCTCGCCTGCTCTCTCGTTTTAACTCGTCTACTCCTCTCAAACAGCCCACCAACAGCAACAGGTGCTGCTGCTCTTCTTTCATGTCTTGATTAAGACTACAAGAGAAGAATATAGCCCGCTCTGCTCTACCCGGCTCAGGTCAATGGACAGACTGTATTTGATCGCCCGTGATTCTTTGACATATCACTACATAATCGGGCCCGGGCTCCTTCTTGTGTCCTGCTGAGTGCAATGGAAAGACGATTTGTTGTAGACCGGGACATCCTTTGAAGTTTGACCAGAATATGCTGAGGCTGGCCCGCACTGGTTTTCCCTGTGGGCCCAACCGAAGACTTGATTCCCATGGTGTCTGGTTTCGACGCCTCCTTCTTCAGCGGTGGCCCCTGCCCGCGTGCTCGTCACAGTCAGTTCGTCAGCCTCCGCATGCCGGCCGGGTTGCGAGCAACAGGGTAGAATCGTTCATGTACTTTGAATCGAAGAGGGCATGACAGAGTCGATCATCTCGTCATGTGGAAATATCGATAAACACGCGTTCGTTTTCTCTTCGTGCTGTGAGTTCAAATGTGTTTCAAAGCGCTCCTATAAATCATGCTATAGGGTGTGCATGGAAGACGGATTCTAATATTCTACAAATCAGGTCATAAATCTACATAATTTTCAGTCGCTTAGTCTATCTATAAAAGTAAATAATTTCTGCCTTCATTCAATTTGATTTCAGTTATATTTCCATGGGAATCATTAAAACTTACGGCCACTCAGCTATACTAAATTTTCCTTTACTAAATCCGAATTAATATATTTTTCTGATATTTGGAGTTGGCATTCTTTAGTTGTTGAAAACTTAAAAAATATCATGACAATTAAAAATCTTCTCTCTTTTTATTGGAATAACTATAGTTGGATTTCAAACACATGGTAATATTAGATTTCGATACAGAGTATTGTAATATCAGTCCTTGTATACCATGATACCCATATAATTTCATTCTAATATATATATATATATATATATATATATATTACCTATGTATAGTGGATAAATTTTAATGTATGTGGAAATAAAGTCAACCGCAAACCCACCTTCCATATAGGATGCATGTGTTTTATCTCTAGTTTCAATATATATCTAGAGCAAATTTTCAGGCATTATTCGTTTATAAATTAGTGAGCACGGATAAATTTTATTAATTAAAAGGTGAAAGGTCTCATAATAACTGGGCTCAGCAGATAATATTTACCCATCAAGAATAAATAACCAACCATCTAGTACAAATATTAAGAACGACTGAAAAAAAAACACAACTAGTTACATAAGATATTTTGTGGATTTTGAAGATACCACTTTTTGAGTTTTGTGCTAAAATTCTTTTTGGATCCAATAAAATTAAAATTGAATCTATAGAATTTAAGATCCAAAAATTTATTTAGTTCTTACCAGTTTTAGACTCAAAAATTTGATGAGAACTTTACACAAGTTTCAATTCTGACTACAAGTTAGGAATATCTTTTATTGATAAGGCTATATGATTCTCTACATGATGGTTCAAATACGAAGTCAGCTTATGACTTCGTATTTGAGTCTTGCTCGAAGGCAAGACTCATGAAGGTTTTGAGAATCTGAAATTAATCATATGAAATAAAAAATATTTTCTAGAATTCATATATATATATATATATATATATATTACAAATATTTATATTTTGAAGAACTATTCAAATTAAATCTCATTAATATCAAGGTTATAGAAAGCCTCTTTTTTTAATAAACGAGTTATATTGGATCTAAGAAATGATATAAAGTTTTGTGATTGTGATTTGTAAATCTTTAAAATCCCGGTGACTTCTCCATTGGATTTCTTATAATTTCAAAGTCAACATCCATTCAATAAGTAATAAGTTTACTAAGTCCTAGAAGATGCAATTATTATTATAGGCTAGTTTTTGTATTCTTAACAATGTATGGAGGAGGAGAAATGATGTGATACATAATAGTTTTTCTTATTTTGAAAATAAAATGTATTGTAAGCATTTGGCTTCTTGTACTTCATGGACAAGATTGTAAATAATCCTTTCAATATGTCACCCCATTTGTAACATTGCACTTAGATTGCTCAGACTTTGGAGTAGTAGTGTTGGTAGTCATGAGTAATTTGGTAATTATTCATAGACTACTTGTTGATGGTCAGATTTTGTGTTGGGGGTATTGACTACATGGTGGAGCCCACCATCACTTAGCACCGTTCACACTGTTGGATGTGCCATCAGTGAGATTGTTAGGGTTGGAGACTAGCGGGTATGCTTTTTAAGTGCAGCTCCAGAGAGCTCACTTCTTTGATGTTGAGCCTTCAAGTTCTTGGCTATGGTGGATAGAGGCCGACAAACGTCACACTTTGGATTCTCTTAATTAGAGTGGGTGTGGCTTTATTGTAATTAAAGCCCAATTGCTGGCATATTAATGAGTGACAAATCAAGTACTAATTTGATTGAGTGTGATTTGAGTTATGTGAACAAATTGATTATATCAGAGAAATGAGGTGAGGGAGAAATCGCATGTAGGAATTGAGAGTGTTGGTGGTATCCCCAAGACTTGCTGATCATGGTAGCTTGATTGGAGTTCAAATTTTCCCTAGTGTGCAAAAGCTCGTTTGATTGATGCAGATTTGATAATGAGGCAGATGGTGTGCGGAAGTGCTGACCAAATTTCAAGCAAAGAGAAGCAATTTTCAAATAGTAGTTGTCATTTTGAGCTCAAGAGGTGAAAGCAGGACAAATTTGGTATGAGTTAAGCTCAAAAAGTGAAGAAGGTGGAATTGGGAACCCATCCCTATGAATTTGTGATTTGGAGAACCCTGTCATTTCAATTTGGCTCAAGTGGAGAGTTAGTAGAGGATTTGGCAGTCAACAAACTTTAAAGATTTATGTCAAATCTTATGTCAGAGTTTTGCTAGAGTTTACGTCAGATTTTGGTCAGATTTTGGAGGAGTTTTGCTAGATTTGGAGAGGGTTCAAAGTGGCACAAAGAAAGGCTTCATTTGGCAAATTTTTGGTATTATGTCAAATCTTATGTCAGAGTTTTGCTAGAGTTTACGTCAGATTTTGGACGAGTTTTGCTAGATTTGGAGAGGGTTCAAAGTGGCACAAAGAAAGGCTTCATTTGGCAAATTTTTTGCCAGATTTTGGAGGAGTTTTGCTAGATTTGGAGAGGGTTCAAAGTGGCACGAAGAAAGGCTTCATTTGGCAAATTTTTGGTGTGGCAAATTTTTGGTGTTTAGAGGCATAAAGCTGTAGGCTATGATAGGCTATGAAGGCCAATCCAACTTGCTTGCATTAGACTAGCTAGTTTAGAGTAGATTTTGGTCATTGTTTGGAAATCTGCCCACCTTGCTAGATTATGTGCAATAAGGTTTGACCACTAGATCTCTAGTTCCTAGACTAGTGCCCTAGCCAATTGGTCAACCCTCACTTGTTGTCATAGTGACTGTTCCACTATTATCTACACACTTGTAGCTTTGGCTAGGTGTTGTGTGTATATACATCACTACAAAACATACATCGCTGTCAACATCATACACTATAGAAGCACAACTCACACATAAGTCATACATATACTCTAAAGTGCCACAATTGCCCCCTAGTTGGCGGTTAGCTCTCCTTAACTCCAGATAGCCATCTACTCCAAGTATATAGTATACCCTATGATGGGCAAAGATCAGAATGTTGGGTGCTATGGAGCCCCATCGTTAGTTGCTTGTTTGCAATCTATACCATATAAAGAATGAACTAGCTATAGGTCAAGTACATCTAGGATATAACCAATATCCTTGAGGAACCACCATGAGGGGAGGAGTCATACATACCATATGCCATCCTCTCAAATAGCTACCACATACTAGCATAGTAGCAGCTCCACCAGAAGAGCCACATAACATACACCTCAAGCCTGAACGTACAAGTGCCAAGCTTGGGTCCATAGTACCATCAATGTATGGGAGATAGCATGGCGCGTAATTGTGCACATGATCCTTTTAAACAACACCATCACGTCCTTCTAACACAAGGACTCCAAATGGCAAAACCTCATGCATTCTCAAGATAGTGCATCCTGTCAAAACTTCAAGTGTTATCAATGCTATCTGCTAGAGATATACATAGTCATCTGGATGAATCAACGGATTGAGGGTCTATAACCTCCTCCTTGTCGTGCGTATATACATCACTACACAACATACATCGCTGTCAACATCATACACTATAGAAGCACAACTCACACATAAGTCATACATATACTCTAAAGTGCCACAATTGCCCCCTAGTTGGCGGTTAGCTCTCCTTAACTCCAGATAGCCATCTACTCCAAGTATATAGTATACCCTATGATGGGCAAAGATCAGGAGGCCGGGTGCTATGGAGCCCCATCGTTAGTTGCCTGTCTGCAATCTATACCATATAAAGAAT
The DNA here is from genome assembly GCA_948567375.1 of Lunularia cruciata. Taxonomy (NCBI): domain Eukaryota; kingdom Viridiplantae; phylum Streptophyta; class Marchantiopsida; order Lunulariales; family Lunulariaceae; genus Lunularia; species Lunularia cruciata. The sequence continues at coordinate 81,112,695 of OX419755.1, read as the reverse complement.
GAACTAGCTATAGGTCAAGTACATCTAGGACATAACCACTGTCCCTGAGGAACCACCATGAGATACAGCTATCACACACTAACATAGTAGCAGCTCCACCAGAAGAGCCACATAACATACACCTCAAGCCTGCACGTACAAGTGCCAAGCTTGGGTCCATAGTACCATCAATGTTTGGGAGGTGGCATGGCGCACAATTGCGCACATGATCCTTCCAAACAACACCATTACGTCCTTCTAACACAAGGACTCCAGATGGCAAAACCTCACGCACTCTCAAGATAGTGCGGCCTGTAGAAACATCAAGTGTCGTCGGTGCTGTCTGCTGTAGATATACATAGTCGTCTGGATGAAATCGACGGATCGAGGGTCTATAACCTCCTCCTCGAATGGTAGCATAGCGTAAAGTATCTCTATGCTGAGCAATCGCCAAGTTCTCAAAGGCCATCGACATCACTCTCCGAAAGATCTCTGCCCGTTGAGAACATGCGCTCATCCATACATCGGGGTCATCCAAGTCCAAAACTACAGTAGCATCTCGACGAATGGCTGTAGGTAAATCTGGATCTCGTCCATAGAGTAGAAAGTATGGAGAGAAGGATGCTAAGGAGGCTTGCCGGCTGAACCGATAGCCCATGGCCAACCAAGGTAACTGGAGATCCCAATCTCCCAAGTGGCCTCTCTGCAAACTATACTTTTGCAATCCTCTCTTCACCGTCTGAACCACTCTCTCTGCTAAGCCATCTGCCTTAGGGTGATCTCGGGATGTAGTACGATGATCAATCAAAGCCTTGTCACACAAGACCTGAAACTCTCCCAAGAACTCTGTACCCTGATCAGTCAAAACCTCAGCTGGTGCACCAAAATGACTAAGAACTTGATCCAGGAACGAGTAAGCTGTCCCCTCACTAGACTTGTCAGGAAGTGCCACCAACTCAATCCACTTGGAGAAGTGCTCCACCATCACCAAAACATACCGATGATGTCTCACAGTCAGCGGTAAAGGTCCGGCGAAGTCCAAACTCCAACGGTAACCCAATCCCATGATAGGTAATGGGTGTAACTGTGGCGTAGGAGCATTGAATGATGCTCTAACTCGGTCACAAACCACACATCTGGCAACAAACTGCTGTACCTCGGTCTGCATACCGCGCCACCAATAATGACTCTGGAGTAAGCTATATGTACGCTTTACTCCAAAATGTCCTAGCTCCTCATGAGCATGACGGACCAACTGTGGTCTCTATGATGGAAGTGGTACTACTCGCACTCTACCATCCTCCCATACACGCAAAAGGTGTCTACCCTCCAATTTGAACCGTCTGGCTCGCTGAAGAACACGGTCTCTCTCCTTGGCCCCAACTGTGCCACCCACAACACCAGTGCGAAGATAGTCCATCACTAAGACATCATCATGAATGTCTCGCTGAACTGTACCAATATCTTCACTCTATGGATCTGTGACCTCAATAACTCCTCCTGTATGCACGGAGAGAGATACCACCAATGTCTCTGCAAATATACACAGAAAGGCTGATGCATGCCAACCTGGCACCATCTCCTCATCTGTCTCACCATGCCAACGTGCTCCGGTCTGATCCTGCTGGCTGGGACATGGGTTTCTACTCAACCCATCTGCATCACGGTTCACCACTCCAGGTCTGTGAACAACCGTGAAATCATACTCCTGTAAAATCAGAGCCCATCGTGCAAGCTTCCTTGAAAGCTTGTCGGACTCCATTAACCACTTCAGCGGCTGATGATCAGTGATGAGAGTGAAGGGGTTACCAAATAGGTAACATCGGAAATGTGCTACTGCCCAAACTGCTGCCAAGCACTCTCCCTCATATGAACTATACTTCGCCTCCGCTGAATTGTTGGAGCGACTAGCATAGGCCACCACAAACTCCTTCTCCTCATCATCATGTTGGGTGAGCACCGCTCCAAGCCCCAACATACTCCAATCAGTGTGAACCTGAAATGGTCGTCCCCTAATCGGTCTCCTCAAAATAGGAGCAGATGTCAACCTCTCCTTGAGCTCTACAAAAGCTCTCTCCTGCTCATCTCCCCAACACCACTCTTGTGTAAGCTTGGTCAGCTTCGTCAAGGCCTTGGCAATGGCACTAAATCCTCTAACATAGCGGCGATAGAAGTTCGCCAACCCAAGGAATGCTCGCACTCTGCTCACATCCGTAGGCCAAGGAATACGTGCAATAGCCTCCACCTTGGTCTGCTGAACACCAAGTCCTCCGGGGTAGATAGTGTGACCCAAATACTCAACCTGCTCATGGAAGAACCTACACTTCCCAGGATGTAATTTGAGTCCATGAGATCTCAACCTCTCAAACACCTCCAACAACTGTCTCTCATGCTCCTCCACAGTAGTGCTATAGACCAAAATGTCATCAATATAACACCGAGCAAAATCCAATCCAGCTAGGATCCTATCCATGACCCTCTGGAACTCAGCAGGAGCATTCTTCAACCCAAATGGTAAGAATCTCCACTGATATAACACATCCTTGCCGTGAGGATCAATAGCCCAAAATGTTGTCTTGGACTTATCTTCCTCCCTGATTGGCAACTGATGATATCCCGCTCAAAGATCCAAAGTACTGAAGACCTTTGCATGCCCAATTGCATCAAAAATCTCCTCCGGTGTAGGCATGGCATACCGATCAGCCCTGGTCTGTCGGTTGATAGGACGGTAATCTCCACACATCCACCTATCTGTATAGTTGCCATGCATATCCTTCTTGGCTGGCATCACTGTCGCTGATGCATACTCTCCATGTGAAATCTCCACCAAACCAGCCTCAAAAAGGTCACTACTCCGGCTCTGAATCAATGTCCTCTCCATCTCACTATATCGATAAGGACGTCGGAAAACAGGTGTGTTGCTAGTCAGCTCAATCCGTATACCAAGTCCCTTCAGAGCACCCAAATCCTTCATACTGAAGGCAAAACAACTCGTGTGACTCCTCAAGAACCTCCAAACCCTCCGTCTTTCCTCTCCAGTAAGCTTGGATCCAAGATCTGGCTCCCAAGTATCCTCTGTAACTGTAGTAGGAGTGGAAGACGTACTGACTGGCTGCTACACTGGGCCCTTGGGAGCAATGGTGTCATGCTCCCGACCACTAGAGGTCCCAACCTCTGTGTGAAAAACTCCCTCCACTCTGGCTGCAAGCTCCATACGTCCTCTGGCTGCATCCCATGTGGACCAAGGGTGTAATCCAAGTAGCCCATGCTCACCTGGATGGACTCCAAGTAGACCACTCTCCCTAGTAGCTACTGGATGTGTCCCAAGAATACCATGTCCACTCGGTCCATCGCCCCCAGCATGTGCCTGAATCGTCTCGATAGGCACAGGGCTCACAAGTGTCCGAGTGGTGATGCCTATCAAGCGCATCCTACGCTGCTCTGCCAAACCAAGGCTCACAATCCAGGTCAAACAGTTCAGGTCCATAGCTTGACCTAACACCTGACGCCTGGATGCCTCTGACACTGCTGGAACAACGGTAATACCGGTGCAAAAACCCATCGCCCGCTCTCTCTCATCAGCATTGGGCTCCACCAACTGCTGTAACTGTGAGTCCCAAACAAGTCCAGGTCCTCCCTCTCGAAAAGCATGAGAGCCTGGGAAACTCATGAGTGTGGGAAATGCAGCTCTAGGCTGTCCAACTAGGTTCACCACTGCCATAGGTGACCTATCAGCCACTACCACTGTCTGAGACTGACGTCCAGCATCCAAGATATCATCAACAAGAATGTGGTCTAGTCGCTGAATCCCATCATAACTACGTTGTAGAACCTCTCTGGGTAAAAGGTTTGTCCACCAAAGACAAAGACGATGAGCCCGTGATCCCACTCTGGCTACATCTAACAATACAACAGGTCCCATCCAAGAATGGACCTGATGTGTACTCGCCACCACTCTAGTGCGAGAATCACCCATCAATGGAATGTTCTCCAAAAGGTAAGCTGGAGAAACAGACTGATGAACCTGGAGATGTTGTAGTATCCGTAACATCTCCCAAAACACACCAGAACGAGGATCCTGAAGACCCAAACTGCGGCCCGCACGTGTATGTCCCTGACATGGCCATCCAGAAATCACCAAGTGAATAGGCCCATGTCTCTCTAGGTCATGCGCCCCCAGTAAGGAAATGTCTCCTGGTAAGGCCTTCTGGTAACCTCTAACTGCTGACATCGGTAATAACTCTGGATACCGATAGGCCAAGTGTGCCACATGATGTAGAGAGACTCGCCTAGCAGTCTCATCTCTCTCTACATACAAGTACCTCTGTACTCGGATACCCGCCTGTAACACCATAGCTAGTCCGGTGCTGATCCCACCAAACAACTCTAATAGACATATCCCCTCTACTGGATACTGCCAAGCAATGAGTGTGGTATCTAGAGGTGTCAAAGCAATCGCCTCTAGAGGCTCATCCTCACACTCATCCCTTGATGGTACGAAGGCTCCACTCCAAGCCTGCTGCACCAACTGATCTGCATGCTACTGCAATGCCTCCTCTGAACTCCACAATGGAACATCCAAGGTGGATGGAACAATCCCACTCGTACTTCATAGTCGAGTGATCTCCTCTGGTACTGGAGTATCCTCTGCATGGGCATTCCCCTCCAACAAGTCACCAGGCCAAGTAACTGCACCGTTGAAAGCCAAAACTGATGCTGCCATGGTCCCGGACTGTAGTGAGCCAAGACTGCCACTACTAAAGCGTACTGGTAGGCGACATACCCGTCCCTCACCAGACTGCCAACCAGGTCTATAAGAGGCTGTCTCCTCCCAATAGTCAATACTGAAACCCATAGGGTATAACACTGCTCCCCCAACTAGCACATCATATGACTCAACTATCGTCGCAATAGCCTGAGCTCTCACCACTGAGCTATCAGTCGGATGACCAGGCTGAACTTGGACAACAAGCTCCCCACGTGTGATGTACTGTGTCGAACCACCACCTAGAGATGTCTGGATCTGAAATGGACACCTCTCCACATCGGTCTTCCGTAACTCCAGACCAACAACTGCAGCCTTCCCCAACATAAGGGGCTGCGCACCAGAGTCTAACAAGACTCTCTGTGGTGTATAGACCTTCCCTAAAGGTCCCACTAAACAAAAGATCCCCCTCTGGTTATCCAATAGGACAACACCAGGTGTAAACCGCGCTCTCTCAAAGGCCGGTCTAGCTGGCAACTCCTCCAGTCTAGCCGCTACTGCCTGCCATAAACCACTGGTCGCTGAACGGATCCCATGCTCCTCAACCAAGTCAGCTCCACTACCAACCACCTCTGCTCTAGTAGTAGGAACCGCACCATCCCTACTCTCACACAACGTGGCAGCCAACCGGAACACTGGGGCTGGGTCTACTCCCAATGTAAACATGTCACTGGCTGAAAATAAAGGATGCCGCATAATCAGCTGAGCCGCCCCCAACATCATGCTAGACTCAGTCTGTGTAGTAGCAGGTGGCTGACTAGCAGGTACTCCATCACCACCTACCACACCTGCACTGGGACGTCTAGGAACCATGGATGTCGTCTGCAATGCCTCAGATAGCGTGAAAGATTGGGGAAGTCTGACCTATCTCCCAACCTCTCCTCTCTGTGGGTCCAACTCCACTGATGCTCCTCTAGGCTCTGGAGCACGTACTGCACTCCTAGTCACTGCTGCAGATGCATCCACCTGTGCTGCTCCGCACATGAAGTCCAAAGCATCTCTATCACCAGCATATGAGGTGGAAGCCTCAGCACCCGAATCTGATCTCCTCTGAGCAATAGCCATACTAGCCAATCTCTGCTCCAACTGCTCAATCCGAGTAGCCATAGCTGTGTCAGAAGTAAGGGCAGGTACTGCACCCCTACTAGGTGTAGATCCTCTACCACCACCTCTACCACCTGTCCTCCATGAACTGGAGCTCCTCTACTACCTGCCATAGCAGCCCTACCACTCCGTAACTCCGGGTGTAGGTCAAAACACCGGTCACTAGTGTGACCAAATCTGTGGCAATGCTCACACTGCCTCTGTGCTGGCTGTGATGCACCAGAGGTATCAGGTCCGCTGCCCTGAGTACACTCTCTCCTATGGTGAGGTCCACCACAAGTCCAACAAGCAACACCACCACTCACTGGCTGCTGCTGACCCGAAAATGAGGGTAAGGGTCTAATTCCACTAGGCCCTCCACTCGCTCCATAGGATATGGGCTGTCCACCCTGTCCTCGAAAACCAACTGGGCGTGGTGCACTCTGTTGCACTCTAGAAGAAGTCACAACCGTGGATGAGGTCTCTCTACCAAATCCAGCTGTCATCACTCTCTCCTCCACCATGTTGAGCTCAATACGCTCAGCCAAACCAAAGACTACTGCCAAAGTGGGCGAAGTAGCCTTCAACAACATAGCATCACGAACTCTACGTCGCAACTCCCTGTCCAGTATCCCATACCAAAACTGGACTGCCTGGGCCTCAGTAACTCCCTGAGTAAAACTGATCAGCTGCCTCATGCGAGTGTATGCGTCACGTAGGCTCTCTCCAGCCTTCCGCTGGAACTCCTGCAAGCTCCTCAGCTTGTCAGTCCGCACTCCCTGGTAGTTCTGCCTCAAACATAGGAAGAACTCAACCATGGGGTTAAACCCCGGTATCACACCACCTCCTGCAGCGGTACCTCCACTCATAGTAGCACTATCTCCAGCTAGTGCACCTCCACTAGCTCCACCCACACTACTCGAGCTAGAACTCATAGGTACAGCCGATCTACTCCTGGCCACCGAACCTGAAGTGATGGAGACATAGTGAGGAGACCAATACTGTCTCCATAACTCAATCTCCTCCAAATGAGCTCTCCTGAACTCATGGTAGTCATCCATCGGTGGACCCTCCAAGTGCTGAAACAACCCCTTCCATGCCATGAAGGGTGTGAACAAAGTCGGGTTCCGCATCTGCTGCAGATCACACCAACTATCGAACTCCTGGATGAAATCATCCAACTCAATAGTACCCACTGTACCAGAGTAACGCCTAGGGCCTTTGGAGGCCCCATAAATCTCGTCCATGTCCCACAACAACGGTGCGGACACACCAAGTGCACTCTCAACTGAATCAGCTCTTGTGTCAAACTCCAACTCAGAGTCAATCTCCTCCCTCACTGGGACCTGAGATACAGGCTGATACCGAGCACCACTCCGAGTAAACCCACTGCGTATTGCAGGGCTAACTCCTCTGGAATCTCCAAAGAACTCCGTCGTGACAAAGTAACCACACCAACAAACCCGAACCACCAACTGCAACAGCAAGTCGCAACCGCAAGTGCCCCACCAAGTGCCAACACCACCGCGTGCCAACACCAACTAAAACACCACCCACTAATATAACTCTAACCGAGATAACTACACTAGGGGAAGGGCAACCTGTAACCTGCCATCATAACACGTACTCTCACGGTCTGCAGGTCATCACTTCCTGCCTCACCAGAGAGAAACAAAGGTAGTCTGACTGGTCATCACTCCAGCCTCACCACCGAGAGCACACCAGAGCACCAACGCTCAAAAGTCAAGGCACCTCACACAAACGTGGTGCACAAACAGGAAGTAGAGAATGGAGGGGATCCAATCACAAGAAATCTAAACGAAAAACCCTCCATCTCATAACACAACACGGGACTGACTCTGCCACCATTTGGCATTTGACATAAGAGTAGTTCGTATCTAAGTCCTAAGCTACCAGGATCACCAAGAATGGGATCAAACTGCCTCTCCTAGCCAAAGCTACATGTGTATAGATAACAGTGGCGCAGTCACTATGACAACAAGTGAGGGTGGACCAGTTGGCTAGGGCACCAGTCTAGGAACAAGAGATCTAGGGGTCAAACCCTGTTGCGCACAATCTAGTAAGAAAGGCAGATTTTGCCAACCAATGACCAAGATCTACACTAAACTAGCTAGCCTCACGCCAGCAAGCTGGCTTGCTGGCCCTTCTAGGCCTTCGTAGCCTCTCATAGCCCACAGCCCTATGCCTCGAAGCCTTGAAACGCCGAAATTCAGCCAAATGAGGCCTTTCTTGTTGCCACTTCGAACCTCCTCCAAAATTGGTGAAACTTCTCCAAATCTGCGAAACTCCTCCAAACTAGCGAAACTTCTCAATCTGGCCAAACAGCGAAACTCCTCCAATTCTGGCCCAAAATCTGACGTAAACCTTAAAGATGGATGTCCGCCAAATCCCCCGCTAACTTTCCACTCGAGCCAAATTGACAAAACGGGTTTTTCCAAATCACAATTTCATGAGAAGAGGTTTCCAACTCCACCTTCAATTTCACTTTCTGAGCCCAACTCGCAGCAAATTGGTCATGCCTTCACCTCCTGAGCTCCAAATCACAACACTGCTCAAAAATTGCTCCTTCTTTGCTCAAAATTTGGCCAGCGCTTCCGCACACCGTCCGCCTAACTGCCAAATTTGCATCAACTACACGAGCTTCTGCACACTAGGGAAACACAGAACCTGAATCGAGCTACCACGATCCACCGAGCTTGGAGATACCACCAACACTCAATGTTCCTGTGTACCCGATTTCCCCCTGACTTCACTTCTCTGATGTAATCAGATTGCTTAACACTTTCAACTCAACTCAACTCAGATCAGTACTTGATCTGTCACTCTATAAACTGCCAACAACTGGGCACTGATTACAGTCAAGCCACACCCACTCAAGCATAGAGAATCCAGGTGACGCTCGCCGGCCTCTGTCCACCATAGCCAGGAACTCGAAGGCTCAACATCAGAGAAGTGAGCTCTCTGGAGCTCACTTTGAAACTATACCCCCTGGACTCGAGCTAGCCCTGAAACCCTAACGGTCCCGCTAACGGCACACTCGACGGTGCAAACGGTGCAAAGTGACGGTGGGCCCCACCATGAAGTCAGTACCCCGAACACAAAATCTAACCATCGGAAAGTAGTCCTTGAGAAACTGCTAGAATAACTCTAACTACCATCACTGGAACTCCAGTGTCCAAGCATCTAGATGCGGAACTACAAATGGCGTGACATCCTTAAATAGAAGCATAACATAAGATATCCCTATGCGGAGCAATCACCAAGTTCTCAAAGGCCATTGGCATCACTCTCTAAAAGATCTCTGCACGTTGAGAACATGCGCTCACCCATACATTTGAATCATCCAAGTCCAAGACTATAGTAGCATATCTAAAAATGGCTACAAGTAAATCTGGATCTTGTACATAGAGTAGGAAGTAAGGAGAGAAGGATGCTAAGGAGGCTTGCTGGCTGAACCGATAGCCCATGGCCAACCAAGGTAATTGGAGATCCCAATCTCCCAAGTAGCCTCTCTGCAAATCATACATTTACAATCCTCTCTTCATCGTTGAACCACTCTCTCTACCATTTGCCTCAAGGTGGTCTCAGTATGTGGTACTCACATTTTTGTTTTTTTCTCATTTTTGAAGAAGAAGTGTACAAATGAAGTCATATTGTGCCTATATGGCATCATAAGGCAAAAAATAGTGTCTTTGGGTTGTAATCCAAAGTAAAGTGACTTTGTGTCAAAAGATGAAGTAATTGGATTGGACCTGTTAGCATTCAACCCAAAGTAAGGAGTGTTTTGCTTAGGGGTACTCAAACCAAGGCAAAGATAGTGTAACAAATTTCCTTTGGGGTTGAACATTCAAGAAAGTATTGCATAGAAAAATGGCTGGCCTATGGGTGGGGGAAAATTGACAATGACAAGAGTAACAAGTATCCCGACAACCCGGCAAATATCACTTTTGCGGTAATCAGCTAAGTAAAGTTTGTTCCCGTAGAGATAGAAATCAAAATTGGTCAAATACAAAGAAAATAACAATTTAGTTCTTCTTGGGTTCTTCTTTTATCTCTCAGGTAGCAACTATACCCAGAAGAGAGTAACAAGTTCACAATCTTGACAACTTGTCATAAATGCATACTCCCATAATCACAACATCGCAAATTCTATCCAAAAAAATCTTGATTGTGATGATTCAGATTCTCCCAAAGACATCACTGCATTGCAAAACGACTTTACCTCAGAAATGTGTTCCACCCCTCCACTAAAGGCACAACTTCCTTGATCAAAATTGTTTCACATCAACACTACGCTGCACTCACAAATGCAGAATACAACCAACTCTACAATTCCTCTCAGATCTGTCAAGGCATTGCTCCAATTGCACTTCACTCAGGAATACAACCAACACTACAATTCCTCTCAGATCTGTCAAGGCATTGCTCCAATTGCACTTCACTCAGGATCAAACACGTAGAATGAAGATCAAGGTTGCGGAATCCAACATCCAACAAGCACATTGATTTGCACTTCAATTTTTCCACACACTCACAAACACATACAAAAGTTGACACTTGGAATTAAGCTCAAGCGACAAGCACTAAAATCAACACTTTGCTTTATCTATCTTCATAAATATGAATACTGAAGAACATAATATTGCAAATACCACCCTTAAATAGTGAAGCAAACAACAATTACTAACAAAAATACCGTTCTATAACAACTCTTCCTACCTGCAAATCCAAACTAATAATGCAACTCTTCATATCTGCCTCTTTAGATCTCAAATCTGTTACTACTCCGATCCGATGTCAACCTCGACTTTGGCATTCAAACCCAATGATCCCGCTATAATTTCACCATCTTTGGGTTTCACAATTCCTATTTCCTCTACCAATTCTACTAATTCTCCACTCTAATCTACAATTACTCTAGTGGGTAATCCTTCTAAATATCTATCTCCCAACCCACTCTTCTCTAAAGTGTCAAATAACAAGTCCGAAGACACTTGAATTCCTACTTCTGCAACATTGGGTCTTTGTACTTCTTGTACCTCACTACAAAGTTTAGCTAACTCTATTCTAACAAGATCTAGTCTAAGACACACATTGTCTACCACCTCTAACATCTTCCTATCTACACGATCCCACAGACGAATTGATAGATTATTCAACTCCTTGTCCTTTGCTTTCCTCTTGTGCGTCTCTTGCACTAATGACTTCAGCTCATGCAATCTTGCCTCTTTGAGTCTACCTTCAACTTTTGTGCTTAGCATTGCCCTGATTTCATTGACAATTCCTTCTACCTCATCAACTTCTCCTACAACTATAAGCTTCTCCTTCTTCCTTTCTTCCTCCAATTCAATGCAATACATCTGGAGCTTGTCTTCAAATTTGGCCTTCAATGCCTCCTTCTCCCTTTGATTCATAAGGATTTGCTCCTCTACCTCCCGCATCAACCCTTGCAAACAATCTTCTTCTCTATTGCGCTAAGCTAACTCTCATTGCCAGGCTTGATCTTTCTCCGCTGCTTTCTTCTTGAGACTCTCCAACTCTTGCTCTATCACCGCAGTACTTGCTTTGGAGTGAATTAACTCTTCACGCGCATTTGAAATTTCCCCTTTCAACACTACAACCAACGCATTCATCTCCTTTGCCTCGTCGCAACTCTTGACTAACTCTTCCCTTGTCACCTCAAAGTGCTTACTCAAAAGAACCTCTCCAACCCAAAGTTCTTTGACTTCCATCTCCACCCTTGTCAATTTACTTTGTAACAACAAGGTTTCCGCACTCCAAGTCTTTACTACTGCCAATTCATCTAGCACCTTGAGATTGGCACTCACCATCTCCATCTTCTTCTTCTGTAGCAATGTCAACAGCAGACAAACTACTTTAGACAAATAGTCCACTCCTTTGCACCTTGCATCCTTGGCTCGGCCTTTGGGTTCCGACCACTCTACTTCTTGCACCTTGCCCCAAAGTCGTGATCTTTGTACCTTCAAAGTTTCTTCCTCTGAACTTTCTCCACCTTCAAGAGTAACTTTACTGGGCCTCACTTCAGCTGCAAGCATTTCATTCTTACACTTGGCAGGCCGGGGTTGTGCCATGACTTGCTCTACCTTCTTCTTTGCACTTCCTTGTTCAACCATGGAAACCTCGGGACTCGGCTTTCTTGCCTTGATCATTGGCTATCGTGTTTGCTGTACTTCTGCTTTGCCTTCGCTTCGACTGCTTGATTCTTCACTCCTTAGCATGGACTCCTCTTCTTCTCCCAACATTCCTTCCTTTGATCTAGTTTCTCCTTCTGACTTGTCTTCTGCTTCCGGCGTGGCTTCCTTCATCTTCACTACCACCACCGTTGGGTTCAACTTTGGAACTTTTTGGGGTTGGACTGTTGCAAAACGACTCTCAGGCTTGGCTCTCTTTCTAGCTCTGGGAAGGTCAATTGCTACAATTTTCTCCTTCCCACTCTTCTTGTAGTATCATCCCCATCTCGCACTCTCTCCATATAATATTGCTCATCTACATCTGCCTCCTTTTGCAAATCCAAATGAAAGTACAAGCGCATTTGATTTTGTTCTTCCAAAGTCAGCAAGTTCAACCCAAAATAAAAATGTGCTACAAAGGGCACAAAATAATGTGGTGGCATATCCATTCTCCATCCCAAAATCATCTGCCCCACTCTTTGATGCAGACATTTTGCCCAATCCACTGCCTCCTCTGCAAACATTTGGTGAAAGAACACCGCTTATTGCATAATAACATAGGTGGTTTGCTCTGGCTTGAACATTGCCATCATCGCGCTTACTATCCCTCTCCACTGGGGGTTTCTATAACTGTCCACCTTGTACCTTCTCTTAGTGCAAGGTTGATTGAATGACTTCCTCACTTTGGCAGTCTCTTCTAAAGCCTCACACTTCCGAGAAGGTGGTCCCTCCTACCCCTCATGCCTCTCTTCCCAAAACTACTCTCCAATCCGCCTCCGTCCATCAAGCGGGATTCCCACTCTACCCCTTGTACTTTGGTCTATCCTTGCAATTACTTGCTACAATTTCTACCATGAAACCTGGAAAATTGAAGTTCCAGTTCCAAGCCAGGAACGTGATACAAAGTCTTATCAAGACTTTGATCCGCGTTATCACTTCTAATCTACAAACTGCAAGCCCCCTCACCGCACTCTGCTTACTCACTTTTGGGGTCATTGTGTGCTTCCTCACCCTCTTCTTGTGGAAGATCATTCTTGAGATCCTAACCCACTCCTCTTCTTGCTGATTTGCAATTTGCATTACTTTGGGTTGACTCTAAATAGGAACCAGGTAGTGACTGGACATTGCTCTACTTACTCATACAACTTGTAATTTTATAGTCTTTCCACAATTGGTCATTCTTCAGTTGCTCTTCCTCTCCTATCACTGTCAAGAAGTTCTTGATCTTGAGGTTATTACTTTCTTCCCGCGTACTTTCTTGATTGGGCCAACTCCAAAGAAGTTTGTTACAAGTTCTTCAGATCCGCTCACACCACCCGATGTGAAATCTCTCCTTCTTCATCTTTGTCTTTGTGTCTTTGGGTCTTCAGGTCTTGACCCAAGGTCGACTTTGGGTTTTACTTCAAACTCCTGCTTCTTCTTATTTCTTTCTTGCTTAGCTCTCTTTAGGCTCTATCCACATACTTCTTCTTCCAATTTTCCTAAAACTATCCAAACAAAAATTATGGGTACCAAAGCATGCAAGAGGTGTGATTTCTTGATAGAAACTCAAAGTGAAGAAAGATGGAGGAGGCGCGCCACTATAAGATTTGGGATAGAGACAAAGAAATAACAAGTAATTTTCAATTGCCATGAAGAAGTCGTCTTGAGGGAGATCATGGAAAAGGGATTGTAGTAAGAGATGCGCTGGTGCATCAAGAGGAAGTCAAGAGAGTTAGTTTGGGAGTCAATTGGAAGAGTAGTTACCCACCTAGAGTGGAGGAGAGTTAGTTTGGGAGTCGATTGGAAGAGTAGTCACCCACCTAGAGTGGAGGAGAGTAAGATGGGAGGTGGAAAGAAGAACTCAGAATTCATAGTGAGAAATCATGCAATTTGAAGATTAGATGTGATCGCAAGACTCAAAGTCTTGAGCAAACTCCGGATCATATTTTTAGCATGGAATTGGAACATTAGTTTTCCAAGTTTCATGACCAAGATCATCGATATGATCCATCGAGTAAATGTCTCAATGGACCCAAGGCAAAGTGCAAGAGAGGAAATCCGGCTCAATGGACAAAGTTGGATTGGAGTTTAGTACTTGGAAGAGAGGCGGGTGAGGAGCAGGGAGCCACATTCTTTGGGAAAGGAGAAGTAGCTGAAGAAACCCAAGAAGTGCGATGCTTGTTCTTCAAAGCACACAAAGAATGGTTATAAAGTCAAGAGTTACAAGGACCTTGTGAAGCGAGGCATTGTAGGAGCAATGATGGCTATCTTCAAGTCGGAGCAAACCACTTTTGTGATGAAAGATCAAGCGGTATTCTTTCACAAGATGTTTGCAAGAGAAAGAATTAATTGGGCAAAGTGCTTCCATCAGCGCACGAGACAAATGGTGTGGAACTTGCAGGACAAGTCGCCACCACACTACATTGTGCCATTTGCAGCCCACTTATCCTTGGGACTGAATTTGTTGAACACGGCGGAAAGACACAAGATGATGTTGCATTCTCATCCTGACTTGAGAAGAGATGCTGATGCGGAGGAGGAGTAGTATATTTTCCAGATCATAAGCAATGACAAGTACTATGCATAGACAGGGCAAAGCATGCATTTGGGGGTGAATAATCCAAAGTTGAAGAAGAGGAGTCAATGAGAAGAAGAAGAAGTAGCGGTGATGAGACCTCGAAAGACCAGAAAAATAAACTCAAGGAAGGATCAAGTGGTGATTGCATTGTCAGGCAAAGAATCAAGAGGAGAAGCCGAGTACAAGTCAAAAGACTCAAAGAAGGAAGAAGAACCTAAACTCATGTTGTTGAGTGGTGAAGCAAGTAGCAAGAGCAAAGATGGAGTGGAGATGCAATCGGTACCATAGGAGGAAGAAGGAAAGCTAGAGATGGCAGAAGAAGGTAACCTGAGACAAGAAGACGATGTTCCAGAGAAGGAGGAGAAGAGGGTGACCATTGAAAGAGGTCTCTGTTCTAGAAGGAAGACAACGTGTGAGATGGGGCTGAGTAGAAGAAGAGAAGTGGGGAGTGGAAGTTTGGGAAGTGAGGAATCCATCTCAATAAGGCAACTACGGCTGAGAAGAAGAGTGTTAAGTGAAGAAGAAGCAAAGAAAGAGAAAAGCTTGCAAGCCAAGGTAAATCAAAGCAAAGGAGTAGAGTATTTGCGGGAGGTTGTATGCCCGTTGATAACAAAGTTAGAGGAGAAGAAGAGAGAAATGCAGTCAGAGTGTTCGGAGGTAAAGACTGTGTTGTAGGTATTGGTAAAGTTAGAAGGAGAGAACTTGGAGTTGAAGAAAATCATAACCTGAGGAGAGGAGCAGAAGGAGGTACTATGAGTAGATGCAGTAGTACAAATCCAAGTAATTGAAAATTTAAAGAAGGAAGTGGGAAGTAAAGAGCGAGTAATAGAGCAAAATGTCACAGCAAGGGAAAGACATACAACTGAATAATAAATCTTGAAACAATAGTTTGTTGATTCACAATTAGAAATCATTCATGCTATGGCAAGAGTAGAAGAGAAAGAGCAAGAGCTCAATAAAGTGATGGAGAGTTTAGAAGAGAAGAAGCAACTCTGACAAAGAGAGTTGATAATGAGGTATAGAGAGGAAGAGAGGTCAAGGGAGTTACTTCGTAATCTGGAAGAGAAGATTGTTTAGAAGGAAAAGGAGAAGGAGAAGGAGATGGTGAAAGCCGAATTCAAAGCAAAATTGGCAATGTATAGGAAGATTGGTAGGCGGATCGAGAATGGGAGAGAAGGATGAGGCTCAAGCCATTGAAGGAAATTGTAATCAAGATGAATGCAATGCTGAGTATAGAAGCCAATGTGCGGATTGAGGAAACAAGATTACACGAGTTAAGGTTGTTGGTGCAGGAGATGAGGAGGAGAAATGCAAAGGATAAGGATTTGAATGCTTTGCTGATTAGTCTCAAAACTTGTGTAGATAGGAAGATATTGGAAGTAAACATCATGATTAAATCAGTTTTAGTTAAGTTAGAGATAGATAAACTTTGGAAGGATATAAGAGCGAAGCCCGAAGTCAATGAGATAGGAGTACAGATATCCTCGGAGTTACCATTGGAGATATTAGAGAAGAGTGGGTCGGGGAAGAAAGATTTAAGAAGGTTAACTATGATAGGAATTATACATCAAGAAGAAGAAGAAGTGTTAGAATTGGTAGAAGAGTTAGTAGTTGTGAAACCCAATGATAGAGTAGTTGTGAGGTTACTTTGGGTTTGGAAGCCTAGGAAGAAGTAGACATTGGATTGGAGTAGTATCAATTTTGAGATTTGAAGAGGTAGATATGAAGAGGTGCATTGCCATTTCAGATCTGCAAGTTAGAAGAGTTGTTGTAGAACGGTATAGTTGTTAGTAACTATTGAGTGCTCTACCTATTTAAAGGTGGCATTTGCAATATATTGTGGTTCAATATTCATTATTTCTGAGAATAGATAAAGCAAAGTGCTGATTTTAGTGCTCATTACTTGAGCTTGATTTTGAGTATCAACACTATGTGTGTGTGTTTGTGAGTGTGTGGAGAATTTTGAAGTACAAGTTGGTGTGTTTGTTGGATGTTAGAATCCACAATCTTGATCTTCATTTTGTGTGTTTGATCCTGAGTGAAGTGCAATCGGAGCAATGCCTTGATAGATTCGAGAGGAATTGTAGTGTTGGTAGTATTTTGCATTTGTGAGTACAGCGTAGTGTTGATGTGAAACAATTTTGATCAAGGAAGTTGTGCCTTTAGTGGAGAGGTGGAACACAATTCTGAGGTGAAGTCATTTTGTAGTGAAGGGCCATTTTTAGGAGAGACTGAATCATCACAATCAAGATTATTTGGAAAGATTTGATGGAGTTGTGATTATGGGTGACAAATTGTTGTGTCAAGACTGCAAGTTAGTGCTTATTATTCTCTTTTGGGTGTAGTTTCTACCTAAGAGATTAAAGAGGAACCCAAGAAGAACTGAAATTATTACTTTGCTTTGTATTTGGACATTTTGACTAGTGTCTCTATGGGAATGAACTTTACCTACATGGTTACCGCAAAAGTGATATTTGCCGGGTTGTTACACGGGAAGTAGTATGATGATCAATCAAAGCCTTATCACACAAGACCTAAAACTCCTCCAAGAACTCTGTACCCTGATCAGTCAAAACCTCAGCTGGTGTACCAAAATGACTAAGAACCGATCCAAGAATGAGTAAGCCGTCCCTTCACTGGACATGTCAAGAAGTGGCACCAACTCAATACTTAGAGAAGTGCTCCACCATCACCAAAATATACCTATGATGTCTCACAGTCAATGGAAAAGGTCCGGCAAAGTCCAAACTCCAATGGTAACCCAATCCCATGATGGGTAATGGGTGCAACTATGGCGTATGAGCATTGAATGATGCTCTAACTCGGTCACAAACCACACATCTGGCAACAAGCTACTTTACATTGGTATGCATACCGTGCCACCAATAATGACTCTAGAGTAAGCTACATGTATGCTTTACTCCAAAATGTCCTAGCTCCTCATGAACATGACGGACCAACTATAATCTCTAAGATGGAAATGGTACTACTCTCACTCTACTATCCTCCCATACATGCAAAAGGTGTCTGCCCTCCAATCTAATCTGTTTGCCTCACTAAAGAACACAATCTCTCTCCTTGGCCCCAATTGTGCCACCCACAACATCAGTGCAAAGATAGTCCATCACTAAGACATCATCATGAATGTCTTGCTGAATTGTACCAATATCTTCACTCTTTGGATCTATGACCTCAATAACTCCTCATGTATGCACTGAGAGAGATACCATCAAAGTCTCAAAAATATACAAAGAAAGGTAGATGCATGCCAACCTAACACCATCTCCTCATTTGTCTCACCATGCCAATGTGCTCCGGTCTGATCCTACTAGTTGGAACATGGGTTTCTACTCAACCCAATCTACATCACGGTTCACCACTCCAGGTCTATGAACAATCGTGAAATCATACTCTTGTAAAATCAGAGCCCATCATGCAAGCTTTCCTAAAAGCTTGTTGGACTCTATCAACCACTTCAATGGCTAAATGATTAGTGATGAGAGTGAAGGGGTTACCAAATAGGAAACATTGGAAATGTATTATTACCCAAATTGATACCAAGCACTCTCTCTCATATGAACTATACTTTGCCTCCGCTGAATTGTTGGAGCGACTAGCATAGGCCACCATAAACTCCTTCTCCTCATCATCATGCTGAGTGAGCAATGCTCCAAGCCCCAACATACTCCAATCAATGTGAACCTAAAATGGTTGTCCTTTGATCAATTTTCTCAAAATAGAAGCTGATGTCAACCTCTCCTTGAGCTCTACAAAAGCTCTCTCCTGCTCATCTCTCCAACACCACTCCTATGTAAGCTTGGTCAGATTTGTCAAGGCCTTGGCAATGGCACTAAATCCTCTAACATAGAAGCAATAAAAGTTTGCCAACCTAAGGAATGCTTGCACTTTGCTCATATCCATTGGCCAAGTGTAATACCAAGAGCTAGCCACATGATCTACATGTGAAATTTGGTTTGGTAACATCTAGAATGATGTTATACATGATGGTCAAAATAGATAAGATAGAAGTATCACCAAAAGAGTACTTCTGCTAGTAGGGCAAAAACCAAAATAAACTTGAGAACCTTAGAACCAATAGCTAGACATATGATTTAAAGGTGAGAATGAGTTTGGTAACATCTGGAAGGATGTTACACATGATGGACTAAACATATCAGAAAGAGGTATCACCAAAAGAGGACTTCTACTGAGAGAGTAGGAACCAAGTAGGAACCGAGTAGGAACCTCCGAAATTGCCTTCAAAGATTTCAAGCATATTTCGGAGGCCTAAACGGATGAATTAGGCCTTGAAAATGTGCAGATTCCCCCCAATGGAGGAAAGGCTGGCCTTCCTTCCTCCTTGCTTTGTCTCGTCGAGAGCTTTCCAATGGTACCTTACTCATGTGATTTTGAGATTCCTATAGGAAGATTCCCTAAAAGATTCCCTCCGGTCAAAGCTTGTTTGACCAACCAGATAGGACCTAGACCACACATCTAACCCATCCAAGTAAGTAATCCAAGGGTGGAGCTTGCTGACATGTCACCTATCTGTGTCCCTAATCCTATGGTGGAACCTCCTTGGAGGAGATCCTCTTTGTCTATATAATAAAGAGAAGGAGACAAAACCACAACCACGGTGGCTTCCCCGCCCACAGGCTATAGGGGGGAGGCGCTCCTTTGGGGCATCGAATGTTTGAGTGTGAAATCTGTGTTTTCTCTCTTCTCTTGTCCTCAGAGTATTACACCAAGGAATAAGTGCAATAACCTTGACCTTGGTTTGCTAAACACCAAGTCCTCCGGGATAGATAGTGTGACCCAAATACTCAACTTGCTCATGGAAGAACCTACACTTCCCGAGATGTAATTTTAGTCCATGAGATCTCAACCTCTCAAACACCTCCAACAAATGTCTCTCATGCTCCTCCACAGTAGTGCTATAGACCAAAATGTCATCAATATAACACTGAGAAAAATCCAATCAAGCTAGGATCCTATCCATGACCCTCTAGAACTCAACAAGAGCGTTCTTTAACCCAAATGGTAAGAAATTCCACTGATATAACACATCCTTACCTTGAAAATCAATAGCCCAAAATGCTATCTTGGACTGAGCCTCCTCCTTGATTAGCAACTGATGATATCCCACTCAAAGATCCAAAGTACTAATGACTTTTGCATGCCCAATTGCATTAAAAATCTCTTCCGGTGTAGGCATGGCATACTGATCAGCCCTAGTCTATCAGTTGATAGGATGGTAATCTCCACACGTCTGCTTATTTGTGTAGTTTCCATGCATATCCTTCTTGGCTAGCATTATTGTCATTGATGCATACTCTCCATGTGAAATCTCCACCAAGCTAGCCTCATAAAGGTCACTACTCCAGCTTTGAATCAATGTCCTCTCCTTATCACTATATTGATAAGGATGTTAGAAAATTGGTGTATTGCTATTCAGTTCAATCTATATACCAAGTCCTTTTAGAGCACCCAAATCCTTCATACTAAAGGCAAAACAACTCGTGTAGCTCCTCAAGAACCTCCAAACTCTCCGTCTTTCCTCTCCTATAAGCTTGGGTCCAAGATCTGGCTCCCAAGTATCCTTTGTAATTGTCGTAGGAGTAGAAGACATATTGACTTGCTGCTACATTGGACCCTTGGGAGCAATAGTGTCATGCTCCTGACCACTAGAGGTCCCAACCTGTATGTGAAAAACTCCCTCCACTTTAGCTGCAAGCTCCACACGTCCTCTAGCTGCATCTCAAGTGGACCAAGGGGGTAATCCAAATAGCCCATGCTCACTTGGATGGACTCCAAGTAAACCACTCTCCTTAGAAGTTAATGGTTGTGTCCGAAGAATACCATGTCCACTTGGTCCATTGCCTCCAACATGTGCCTGAATCGTCTTGATAGGCATAGAGCTCACAAGTGTTTGAGTGGTGATGCCTATCAAGTGCATCCTACGCTGATCTGCCAAGCCAAGGCTCACAATCCAAATCAAATAGTTCAAGTCCATAGCTTGACCTAACACCTAACGCCTGAATGCCTCTAATACTAATGGAACAACGGTAATACCGGTGCAAAAACCCATTGCCCACTCTCTCTCATTGGCATTAGGCTCCACCAACTGCTGTAACTATGAGTTCTAAACAAGCCCAAGACCTCCCTCTCAAAAAGCATGAGAACATAGGAAACTCATGAGTGTGGGAAATGTGACTTTAGGCTATCCAACTAGGTTCACCACTACCATAGGTGACCTATCAACCACTACCACTGTCTGAGACTAACGCCCAACATCCAAGATATCATCAACAAGGATGTGGTCTAGTTGCTGAATACCATCATATGCACGCTATAGAACCTCTCTAGGTAAGAGCTGTGTCCACCAAAGATGAAGACAATGAGACCGTGATCCCACTTTGACTACATCTAACAATACAATAGGTCCCATCCAAGAATGGAATTGATGTGTACTTGCCACCACTTTGGTGCAAGAATCACCCATCAAAGGAACATTCTCTAAAATGTAAGCTAGAAAAATGGATTGATGAACTTGGAGATGTCATAGTATCCGTAACATCTCCCAAAACAGACCAGAATGGGGATTTTGAAGACCCAAACCTTGGCCAGCATGTGTATGTCCTTGACATGGCCATCCAAAAATCACCAAATGAACAAGCCCATGTCTCTCCAAGTCTTGCACCCCCAACAAGGAAGTGTCTGCTGGTAGGGTCTTTTAGTAGGGTCTTTTGGTAACCCTTGACTGCTGACATTGGTAATAACTCTGGGTACCAATAGGCCAAGTGTACCACATGATGTAGAGAGACTCACCTAACAGTCTCATCTCTCCACATACAAGTACCTCTGTACTTGTATACTTGCCTATAATATCACAGCTAGTTTGGTGCTAATCCCACCAAACAACTCTAATAGACATCTCTCCTTCATTGGATACTACCAAGCAATGAGTGTGGTATCTAGAGGTATCAAGGTAATTGACTCTGGAGGCTCATCCTCACACTCATCTCCTGATGGTACAAAGGCTTCACTCCAAGCCTGCTTCTGCAATACTTCCTCTAAACTCCACAATAAAACATCCAAGGTGGATGGAACAATCCCACTTGTACTCCAAATCCGAGTGATATCCTCTAGTATACGAGTATCCTCTGCATGGGTGTTCCACTCCAACAAGTCACCAAGCCAAGTTACTGCACCACTAAAAGCTGAAACTGATGCTGCCATGGTCTTGGATTGTAGTGAGCCAAGACTGCTACTACTAAAGCATACATACCTATCTCTCACCAAACTGCCAACCTAGTCTATAGGAGGTTGTCTCCTCCTAATAGTCAATATTGAAACCCATAGGGTAAAACACTACTCCCCTAACTAGCACATCATATGACTCAACTATTGTTGCAATAGCCTGAGCTCTCACCAATGAGCTATCAGTTGGATGATTAGGCTAAACCTGGACAACAAGCTCCCCATGTGTGATGTACTATGTCAAACTACCACCTAGAGATGTTTGGATCTAAAATGGACACCTCTCTACATCAATCTTCTGTAACTCTAGACCGACTATTATAGCCCTCTCCAACATAAGGGGTTGCGCACCAAAGCCTAACATGACTCTCTGTAGTGTATAGACCTTCCCTAAAGGTCCTACCAAGTAGAAAGTCCCCCTCTAGTTATCCAATAGGACAACACCAGGAGTGAACATCACTCTCTCAAAGGTTGGTATAGTTGGCAACTCCTCCAGTCTAGCCGCTGTTGCCTGCAATAAACCATTGGTCATTGAATGGATCCCATGCTCCTCAACCAAGTCAGCTCCACTATCAACCACCTTTGCTCTAGTAGTAGGAACAACATCATCCCTACTCTCACAAAGCATGGTAGCCAACCGGAACACTGGGGTTGGATCAACTCCCAATATAAACATGTCATTGGCTGAAAACAAAGGGCACCGCATAATCAGCTGAGCTGCCCCTAACACCATGCTAGACTCAATTTGTGTAGAAGCAAGTGGTTGACTAGCATGTAGTCTATCATGCACTCAATCACCACCTACCACATATGCACTGGGATGTCTAGGAGCCATAGATGTTGTCTGCAATGCCTCAAATAGCATGAAAGATTGGGGAAGTCTGACTTGTCTCCCAACCTCTCCTCTTTGTGGGTCCAACTCCACTAATGCTCCTCTAGGCTCTGGAGCATGTATTGCACTCTTAGTCACAATTGCAGATGCATCTACATGTGTTGCTCCGCACATGAAGTCTAATGCATCTCTATCACTAGCATTTGAGATAGAAGCTTCAGCACCAGAATCTGATCTACTCTGAGCAATAGCCATACTAGCCAATCTCTACTCTAATTGCTAAATCCGAGTAGCCATAGTTGTATCAAAACTAAGGGCAAGTACCGCACCTTTACTAGGTGTAGATCCTCTACCACCACCTCTACCACCTTGTCCTCTATAAACTAGAGCTCCTCTACTACCTGCCATAATAGCCTTACCACTCTATAACTCCGAGTGTAGATCAAAGCACCGGTCACTAGTGTAACCAAAGCTATGGCAATGCTCACATTGCCTCTGTGTTGGCTGTGATGCTTAAGAGGTGTTAGGTCCACTGCTCTAAGTACACTCTCTCCTATAGTGAGGTCCACCACAAGTCCAACAAGCAACACCACTACTCACTGGCTACTACTGACCCAGAAATGAAGGTAAGGGTTTTGCTCCACTAGGCCCTCCACTCGCTCCATAGGATCTGGGCTATTTATCTTGTCCTCAAAAACCAACTAGGCATGGTGCACTCTATTACACTCTAGAAGAAGTAATAGCTATGGATGAGGTCTTCCTACCAAATCCAGATATCACCATTCTCTTCCCACCATGTTGAGCTCAATATGCTCAGCCAAACCAAAGACCAATGCCAAAGTGGGCAAAGTAGCACGTAACAATGTAGCATCACAAACTGTACATTGTAACTCCTTGTCTAGTATCCCATACCAAAATTGGACTGCTTTGGCCTCAATAACTCCCTGAGTGAAACTGATATGCCGCCTCATATGAGTGTATGCCTCACATAGGCTCTTTCTAGCCTTCCATTGGAACTCTTGCAAGCTTCTCAACTTGTCAGTCCGCACACTCCCTAATAGTTCTGCCTCAAACACTAGAAGAACTCCACCATAAGGGTAAACCCCGATACCACACCACCTTGTGGTAACACTATCTCTAGCTAGTGCACCTCCACTAGCTCCACCAACACTACTCAAGCTAGAACTTGTGGGTACAACTGATTTACTCCTGGCAACCAAGCTTGATAGAGATATAGTTTGGAGACCAATATTGTTTCCATAACTCAATCTCCTCCAAATAAGCTCTCCTCATGGTAGTCGTCCATCGATGGACCCTCCAAATGCTGAAACAACCTCTTCTATGCCATGAAGGGTGTAAACAAAGTCAAGTCCCGCATCTACTTCAGATCACACCAACTAGCAAACTCTTGGATGAAGTCATCCAACTCAATGGTACCCATTATACCACAATAACACCTAGGGCCTTTGGAGGCCCCATAAATCTTGTCCATGTCCCACAACAACGTTACGGGCACGCCAAGTTCACTCTCAATTGAATCAGCTCTTATGTCAAACTCTAACTCAGAGTCAATCTCCTCCCTCATTGGGACCTAAGATACAGGCTGACATTGAGCGCCACTCCAAGTAAACCCATTGCGTGCTATAGTGCTAACTCCTTTGGAATCTCCAAAGAACTCCGTCATGACAAAGTAACCATAACTACAAACACAAACTAGAACCACCAAATGCAGCCCAAGTACTCCACCAAGTGCCAACACCAACTGAGCACCACCAAGTGCCAATACCCACGGAACACCACCCACTAATGTAACTCTAACTAAGATAACTACACTAGGAGAAAAGGCAACCTGTAACCTACCATCACAACACGCACTCTCACGGTCTACAGGTCATCACTTCCTACCTCACTAGAGAAAAACAAAGGTAGTTTGACTAGTCATCACTCCAACCTCACTACCAAGAGCACACCAAAGCACCAATGCTCTAAATTTAGGGCACCTCACACAAACGTGGTGCACAAACAAGAAGTAGAGAATGGAGGGGGTCCAATCACAAGAAATCTAAACAAAAACACTCCATCTCATAAAGCAACACGGGATTAACTATGCCACCATTTGGCATTTGACATAAGAGAAGTTCATATGAATGTCCTAAGCTACCAAGATCACCAAGAATGGGATCAAACTGCCTCTCCTAGCCAAAGCTACAAGTGTATAAATAACAATGGCACAGTCATTAGGACAACAAGTGAGAGTGGACCATACATGATGGTCAAAATAGATCAAATAGAAGTATCACCATAAGAGTACTTCTACTAATAGAGCAGAAACCAAAATAGACTTGAAAACCTTAGAACCAATAGCTAGACATATGATTTAAAGGTGAGATTTGATTTGGTAACATCTGGAAGGATGTTACACATGATGAACTAAATAGATCAGAAAGAGGTATCACCAAAAGGGTACTTCTACTAATAGAGTAGAAACCAAAATATACTTGAAATCTTTGAAGGCAATTTCAAAGGCCGAAATGGATGAATTAGGCCTAAAAAATGTGCAAATTCTCCCTAATAAAGGAAAGGTTGGCCTTCTCTCCCCCCTGTTTTGTCTCGTCAAGAGCTTCCCAATGGTACCTTACATGATTTTGAGACTCCTATAGGAAGATTCCCTAGAAGATTCCCTCCAGTCAAAGCTTGTTTGACCAACCAGATAGGACCTAGACCGACATGTCACCCATCCAAGTAAGTAATCCAAGGGTAGAGCTTGCTGACATGTCACCTATTTGTGTGCCTAATCTTATGGTGGAGTTTCCTTGGAGTAGATCTTTTTTGTTTATATAATAAAGAGAAGGTGCTCCTTTGGGGCACCAAATGTTGAGTGTGTAATCTGTGTTTTCTCTCTTCTCTTATCCTCAAAGTATTATAGTAGCCTCTTACATTGAAGAAGGCTGTAGTTGTTGGTCTAGAGTTATGCAAGACCAATGTGGAGAGGTGTCCATTTTAGATCTAGATATCTCTAGGGGGTGGTTGTACATAATACATCACATGTAGAGAGCTTGTTATTTAGATTCAGCCCAATCATCCAATTGATAGCTCTGTGGTGAGAGCTCAGGCCATTGCAAGCATAGCTAAGTCATATGATATGTTAGTTGGGAGAATAGTGTTATACTTCATGGGTTTCAGTATTGACTATTGGGAGGAGACCATTTCCTACAAACCAGGTTGGCAGTCAAGAGAAGGACAAGTATGTCACTTACTAGTATGCTTCAGTAGTGGTAGTCCTGGCTCACTATAATCCAAGACCATGGCAACATCAATTTCAACTTTCAGTGGTTTTGTTACTTGGCTTGGTGACTTATTAGAGAGGAGTGCCCATGCAGAAGATACTCCAATACTAGAGGAGATCACTTGGATTTGGAGTACAAGTAGGATCATTCCACCTTGGATGTTCCATTGCGGAGTTCAAAGGAGGCATTGCAATAACATGCAAATCTATTGGTGCAATAGGCTTGGAGTGGAGCCTTTGTATCACTAGGAGACCAGTGTGAGGATGAGCCTCTAAAGTTGATTACCTTGACACCTTTGGATACGACACTCATTGCTTGGCAATATCCAATAAAGGGAATATGTTTATTAGAGTTGTTTGGTAGGATTAGCACTAAACTAGCTCCGATACAATAGGTGGGTATACAAGTATAGAGATACTTGTATGTGGAGAGAGATGAGATTGCTAGGCGAGTTTCTCTACATCATGTGGCACACTTAGCCTATTGGTATGTGGTATCCATATTTTTTTGTTTTGTTTTGTTTTGTTAGAGTTTTTGAAGAAGAAGTTAGTAAGAAAGACAAATTTCAAAGGAAAGGATGCATGGGTGTGTCTTCAAAGTAAACCCAAAGAAGTCGACTTTGGGTCAAAAAGCGAATACTTGGATGGGGAGTACAAAGAGACAAGTCCAAAGAAGTACTTGTCTTTGGACCAAGAAGCAAATGCCAATACAAAGATAGTCTAACAACCTTTCTATGTGGCAAGAAAGTGCACTACAAGAAATGGTGGAGGTAGGATAAGCATGCAATGATAGTGAGAGGAAAGCAACAAGCAGAAGAAGGGGAAGTTGATTTTGAAATTGATTGAACAATGACTGCACTTCGGGGTAATATAAAATTGCAATTGTGTAGGAAGAAATTGAATATGTCAAGTAGATATCCTATTCCTTTGAGTAGTCATCTTGCAATAATGCGTGTCAAGAAGCCTATTGAGAGTGAAATTTTCCGAAGTCTAGAAGGTATTAGAGTGTTGCGTTTAGGAGAGAGAATAGTTTTTCAGTGCCAAAGAACAAGAGCTCAAATCATGGCAAAGAAGGTCAAGAATGTGCTTGTAGTAGGGATCTTTGCAATTTGGAGGTTAGATGTCATAGCAAGGATTGAAGTCTTGAATAGACTTCATATTACATTTTTAGCCTAGAATTGGAATTTCAGTTTCCCAAGAGTCATGGTAGAGATAACTGCTAGTAATTGTGAGGAAGGCCCTAAAGTCAAGGGGAAGAGAGGAAATCTGGCTTGATGGACTAAGTTGGATTGGAGGTTAGTATTGGGGAAGGAAGCAAGAAATGCAACTGGAATCACTTTCTATCAAAAGTATGATGTTGTAGAGGAGACCACAAAAATTTGCAATTCATTCTTTGCTCCACGTACAACTAATGTCTACAAGGTGGAGTCCTATTGGGACCTGATTAAACAAGGCATCATCGGAGCGATAGTGGCCATGTTCAAACCTGAATGAATGACCTATGTGAATATGCAACAGGCTATCTTTTTTCACCAATTGTTTGCAGGAGTGAAGGTGAACTAGGCAAAGTGCTTCCACCAGCAAATGAGGCAGATGGTTTTCAATTGGAGAACTAATTTGCCTCCACATTATTTTGCACCATTTGCAACACACTTCTACTTTGGGTTAAATTTACTGACCGCGGAGGAGAGGCAACATATGGTGTCACATTTCCATCCTGACCAACAATGAGAGGCAGATGAAGAAGAGCAACACTACATGATGCACCTACAAGCTAGTGATGATCACTTTAGCAGAATGGGACAGCAAGAAAGGGAAGAAGTTAGAAGTCTAAAGACAAAGAAGTAGAATAAACCCGAAGAGAAAGAGTCACCTCAAGAATAGTGGAAGACCCAAAGACTTACTCTGCGAGGTAAGAAGGTGGTGAGAGAAGAAACTTCAGAAACTAAGTCTGAAGGGGAGACAGAGTCTAGAGGAGGAGACTCAAAAGAAGCGGAACTCGCGTTACAAAGTGGGGAATTTGGAAGTAAGAGTGATGGAGAAGAAGAAGTTCAACAATTGGCTGAAGCAGAAGAGGATGAAGAATTTCAGGCGGCAATTGATTGTATGGAGGGAAGAGCTTTATTCCTATGTAGCCGTGGTCATGGAGGAGATAAGGACCAAGCAAAAGAAGGAAGACCCTACCAGGCCAAGTTTAGTGGGTAAGGAAGAAGGAAGCTTGGACGCGATATCATTGAAGGTACATAGATCAAGACTTCAAGAGAAGGAGCAGGCAGAAGAGAAGACGTATGAAGATGGGGCCAAAGACAAAGAGAATCTTGAAGGAGTATAGTATTTAATGCAGGTTGTAGCTCTATTTTTGGAGTTGTTGAAAGCACAACAGAAAGTAATCCCGCAAGATTGAAGGAAGGTGAAGAATGAGTTGCAGATAGTGAAGTCTTTGCTAGATGAAGTACAGGGATTGTGAGAACGTGTAGCTCAAAGAGAAGAAGAAGTTGAGGAGCTTTGGGTGGATATAGTATTGAAGAAGAAGACCTTTGAGAAGTTACAAGATAGTTTTGAGTCAAAGGGAAGAGAGATGCAGCATCAAGCCAAATTATTGAAGGAGCAGATGATGTTGCTAAAGAAGATGAAGGAGGAAGTCAGTGAAGCACGCATCAAAAGTATTCATGTGAAAATGATGGCAGCAGTCATGGAGCAAGAGTTAGAAGGCTTGAAGAAGAGTGCAACAAGGAAGGATCAAGCATGGTAGAGAGAGCTATTGATCCAACATCAAGAAGAAGAACAATTGAGAGACTTGCTAAGAAGTGTTGAGTTACAGAGTTCTTAGTATGTGGAGGAAAAGAAGATGCTTGCTGTAGAGTACAAAGACAAGTTGAGGATGTACCAAGAAGAGTTAAAGGCAGAGTGATCTCAATGGTATACATCAGAATCTGTTAGGAGAAGTTGTTAGAAGACTACAAGCAATGCTGAGCATGGAGGTTGAAGGAAGATTGGAAGAAGCAAGGCTACACAAATTAAAGTTGCATATGCAAGAAACTTGGAAGAGAAGAGCAAAGGATGTTGATATAAACACTCTCCTGATTCATTTAAGGAAGAGAGTAGATAGAAAGATGTTGGAAGTAGGAGACAATGTCAGTCTCAGATTAGATTTGGTGAATTTAGAGTTAGGAAGAATTAGAAGTCCAAAGTTGTAGAAGTAGGAGTGCAATTGTCTTTGGATCAGTTATTTGACACTTTAGAGAAGAGTGGGTCAATAGAAAAAAGATTTAGATAAGGTACCTACTAGTGTAATTGTAGTTCAGAGTGAAGAAGTAGTATAAATAGTGAAGGATTTGGTAGTTGTAGATATACCCAAAGAAGGAGAGGTGATAGGAAGATCATCAGGTTTGGAAGCCAAAGTTGAAGTTGACATTGGATCAAAGTAGTAACAATTTTGAGATTTGAAGAGGTAGATATGAAGAGTTGCATTGTCATTTTGGATCTGTAGGTAGGAAGAGTTGTTAGGAAACTGTATAGTTGTTAGTACCTACCAATTGCTTCACTATTTAAAGGGAGCATTTGTAGTGTTATATTGTTCAGTATTCCAAATTTCTAAAGATAGATAAAGTGAAGTGCTAATTTCAGTGCTCCTCGCTTGAGCTCAATTATGAGTATCAACTCTATGTTTGTATTTGTGATTGTTGGGAGAATTTTGAAGTGCAAATCAGTGTGCTTGTTGGATGTTGGATTCCACAACCTCAATCTTCATTCTGTGTGTTTGATCTTGAGTGAAGTGCAATTGGAGCAATGCTTTTACAAATAGGAGAGGAATTGTAGTGTTGGTAGTATTCTATAGTTGTGAGTGCAATATAGTGTTGATGTGAAGCAATTTTGATCAAGGAAGTTGTGTCTCCAGTGGAGGGGTAGAACATAATTCTAAGGTGAAGTTGTTTTGCAATGAAGTGCCATCTTTGGAAGAATGTAAATCATCACAATCAAGATTTGTTTGGATAAAATTTGCTATATTGTGATTATGAGTGTGAGATTTGTGACAAGTTGTCAAGATTGAGTGCTTGTTACTCTCTTTTGGGTGTGGTTTCTACCTGAGAGATTAAAGACGCAACCAAGAAGAACTATTTGTTATTGTTTGACTTTGTATTTGACCAATTCTGACTAGTATCTCTATGGGAACAAACTTTACTTACCTAATTACCTCAAAAGTAATATTTTCTGGTTTTTCACATGGTATCCTAAGTTATTACCAATTTTTGTAGTAAGGGGTTACCAGAAAACCCTACCAGCAAGCATTTCCTTGTGGGGGGCTCAAAATCTAGAGAGACATAGTTCCATTCATTTGGTGATTTGTGGATGGTCATGTTAGGGACATACATGTGATGGCCAAGTTTTGGGTCTTTAAGGTCCCTATTTTGGTGTGTTTTGGGAGATTTTACATATACTATGGTATCTTCAAGTTCATTAGTCTGTTTCTCCAACTTAAATTTTGGAGAATGTTCCTTTGATGGATGATTGCACCCAAGTGGTGGTGAGTATACATTAAGTCCATTCTTGGATGGGACCTACCATGTTATTGGATATAGCTAGAGTGGGATCATTGTCTCATTTTCTTTGTCTTTGGTGGATGAACCTCTTACCCAAAGAGGTTCTATAGTGTGCTTATCATGGGATTCAACAACTAGACCATCTCATTGTTGATGATATCCTGGATGTTGGGTGTCAATCTCAGATGGTGGTAGTGGTTGTTACATCACCTATGGCAGTGGTGAACCTAGTTGGATAGTGCTAAGCCACTTTTCTTACACTTATGAGTTTCCTAGGCACCCATGCTTTTCAAGAGGGAGGTCCTAGATTGGTTTGAGACTCATAGTTATAGTAGTTAGTGGAGCCCAACACCAATGAGAGAGAATGGGCAATGGGTTTTCATACCAATATTACCATTGTTCTAATAGTGTTGGAAGCATCCAAGCGTCAAGTGTTAGGTCAGGATGTGGACCTAAATTTTTTGACCTAGATTGTGAACCTTGGCTTGGCAGAGCAACGTAAGATGCACTTGATAGGTATCACCACTCAAGCACTTATGAGCTTTGTGCTTATCAAGAAGATTCAAGTACATGTTGATAGCAATGGACCAAGTAGGTAAGGGTATTCTTGGGACATAGCTAGTGGCTTCTAGGGAGAGAGGTCTACTTGGAGTCCATCCAAGTGAGCGTGGTCTACTTGGATTACACCCTTGGTCTACTTGGGATGCAACTAGAAGATGTATGGAGCTTGCACTAAACCGGAGGGAGTTTTTCACATTGAGGTTGGGACCTCTAGTGGTCAAGGGCATGATACTATTGCTTCCAAGGGCCCAATGTAGCACCCATTCAGTACTTCTCCCACTCTTACAATAGTTATATAGGATACTTCGGTGTCAGATCTTGGACCCAAGCTTACAAGAGGAGAAAGATGGAGGGTTTGGAGGCTCTTCAGGAGATACACTAGTTGTTTTGCCTTCAATATGAAGAATTTGGGTGCTCTAAAAGGACCTTGTATTTGGATTGAGCTGACTAGCAATACATCAATTTTTTGATATATTTATTGATATAGTGACATGGAGAGAGCATTGATTTAGAGCCGGAGTAGAAACCTTTTTGAGGCTAGTTTGGTGGAGATTTCACATGAAGAGTATGCATCAGCTACAATGATGCCAGCCAAGAAGGATATGCATGGCAGCTATATAGATAGACGGATGTCTAGAGATTACCATTGTCATCGGAAGATAATCTACATGTTACATTAGTGCTATTTGGTGTGAGTTTTTTTTCATCCTATTGTAAGCTTGGGAGTATTTTTTATGTTACGGTGTCGTGGGGATTTTAAGGTCTTGAGATTGCACTGGGCACCTGGCTGCATGTGCTTAGGCTGTCTGGTTTGTCATAGACTCAACAGTTCTTCCGTAGTTTGGCACTGGTTTTATTCTCTAGATTTATGATAGTAGCTTCTCTTGGGAGATTGTCTATCGCTATTCCGGGTGTTGATCCTTGTCAATGAATACTTGCATAGGCTCAATGAATACTTGTATAGGTTAAAATTTCTTGATTCTTCTCTGGCTACTATTCCTGATCTGTCATTCCAAACTCTTTTCTCAGTCTGTCATTCTTAGGTGGGTGGGGTTTTTGCTGGGACAATCAGGCTTGGCTCCAAGCACAGACTTGGTGGGATTTGTGGACTAGTCTATAAGTCATGCAACTGATTCTACCCAAGATTTTGTCCAAAGACCTGACTCACTTCAGTGGACCGGACTGAGTGCCAAAGTTTTCATTATTTTCTTATCACTATTTGCTTATCTTTTTACATACATGTTTATTCACAAGGAATGTCACTTCCATCACCGCACCGAGTTCTCCAAAATTCATAAATTATTCAAGATGATCAAAACTCAAACTGAATAGTTTTGCATCAAGGACATTGTCTAATCAAGCATATAGAGAACAAGAAACATCTAGGTCCTAACTCCTATCCCTTACAACATTTAGCTTCCTCTCTGCAAGTCTCTCCCCAAGATTGCTGCTCGGCAGATCCCCTTTGGTGATTCTCTCCTCCTGTCATTAAAAATTTGTATTGTCTTCACCTCTAGCATTTTTCTCCTCACTCTCTTGCCATGCTCAGCTAGCAGATTTCTCACAAAACTTCCTTCGTCTCTTGTCATCTCCTCAGCAGAGCAACTCCGAACCTTCACTCCAGTTCCTCTCACTGCTCAGGGCAAAACCCTTCAAAAATCTCCTTTTACCTCTCACTACTCAGGGCAAAAGCTCTTGAAGATCCTCCATTCTCCTCAGCAGGCCAACTCTCCAAAACTTCACTCTAGTCCAGTCCTTTCTTTGCGAAATTCAACTCCTTCAGCCAAGTCTCATAAGGCTTTACACTTGAGAAAATATCCATGCCCTTGTCCTATCAAAACCCTACAATCCCTTTGTGAGGACACCTTCCCCTGTCCACTGCCACCTCATCAAAAATTCTTGCACAGCCCTGCTTCCCTCTCCCACAGTCCACCCCAAAGCACTTCTGAATTTCTCTTTTCTTGCACACCCTATCTCAATTAAAAAATTCATGTACATTCTTGTTTTCCTCTCCCACTATCCTACACAAAAGCACTTCAAAAATTTCCCTTCTCTTGCACACCCTATCTCAATTCATAAATTCATGTACATTCTTGTTTTCCTCTCCCACTGTCTTGCACAAGAGCAGTTCAAAAATTTCCCCTCTCCTGCACACCATATCTCAATTTTAAAAGTCATGTTCATTCTTGTTTTCCTCTCCCACTATCCTACACAAAAGCACTTCAAAAATTTCCCCTCTCCTACACACCCTATCTCAATTCAAAAATCCATGTACATTCTTGTTTTCCTCTCCCATTGTCTTGCACAAGAGCACTTTGAAAATTTCCCCTCTCCTGCACACCCTATCTTAATTTGAAAATTCCTGCACAACTCTTCTTCCCTCTCCCACTGTCTTGCCCAAGGCAATTTGAAAGTTCTCCTTTCTGGCCTTCACAATCTTGAGCCATACTTGCCTGCAAAAATTTCCCTTCTGATGTTCACAATCTCAAGCCATGCCTATCAAATTCCTCTCTTGCCTTGCACCTCAAGGCATACCTGCAAAATTCTTCTCTCAAAGCATTTTCTCTCCAAGTTCCTTCCTGTCCAACCACAAGATCTCTAACTTCAAATCCTCCTTACTACCTTCTGTCCTCAGCCAGACATCTCCCAAAACATTTCTCCTCAGTTCCTGTCCAGGCCAACCTTCCTAACTCAAAAATCTCCCTTGTTGCCCTCTGTCCTCAGCCAAATATCTCCCAAAAACATTTCTCCTCAGTTCCTGTCCAGGCCAACCTTCCTAACTCAAAAATCTCCTTATTGTTGTTTGTCCTCAGCCACACATCTGCCAAAAACATTTCTCGCCAGTTCTTGTCCAGGCCAAGCTTCCTAACTCAAAAATCTCCTTATTGCCCTCTGTCCTCAGCCAGACATCTCCCGAGATATTTCTCCTCCATTCTTGTCTAGGCCAAGCTTCCTAACTCAAAAATCTCCTTATTGCCCTTTGTCCTCAGCTAAACATCTTTTGAAAACCTTTCTCTCTAGTTCCTGTCCAGGCCAAGCTTCCTAACTCAAAAATTTCCTTATTGCCCTCTGTTCTCAGCCAGACATCTTCCAAAAACCTTTCTCCCCAAACCTTTCTTTTGGAGCTCTTTGCCCTGCCAAACCCTTTTGAAATTCCACTTTCCTGGCCACCCCTTCAAAATCCTTTGATGCTTCTCTCCTTCCTCCCAAACCTTCCCCTTCTGCCGGAAACCTATCACCCCTCTCCAAAACCTGTCCTGCAAAAAAAACATCTCCTCCCAAGCTGAGTTCCTTCAGTGTCCTCTGACTTTTTCTTGTTGTTATTCCTCACACCTTTTAGTGTCAAAACTCCTCTAAAGCCTCCCAAAGTATTTCCAACTCAAGAGAATCTTTTTTCTCCTCCACTAAGGAAAATACTCTTCACTCCAATGACATAAAACAAAACCTCAGCTTGTGTGACCCAACATTATTTCTTGGCTCAAGCCACATTACAAGACTCCTTGAGCTAATAACACCATAAATTTTTCCGGGCTTCACAATAATAAAGAAAATATCTCCCACGGCAAGGTAGCATAAAACCACATCCGAGACATATTGACATAAATCCATGTTCCTTACAATAACAAGAAGAGAAAAAGAAAATTTATCACACCAAAAGCCTCAAGGGTACATGTGGGCTATTTTCTTGATGACAATGTGCGGCAGCAAGGGGAGAATTTCTTAAAGGGATTTTTGAGAAGAAGGTTGACCAAGACATACATAGATGGAGAAAACACTTAGAGGAGAAAAAGCCTTGAGCATATAAAGAGAATAGGAGAGAATTTGAAGGAGAAAAGAAAAGACGGGATTTGGCAGCCACTAGAAGGAGGCCTTCATTAGAATCAGCAGCTGAGATAGGACAAGGAAGAGCCAGCTGAAGTTGGAGGAGATCTCAAAAAAAGTGTCATGCAAGGAGAAGACTTATTGGAAGGAGAAGGGAAAGAAAAATAGAAAGAGGGGAGACTTTGCAACCAAAGGAAGGAAGCCTTTGTTCTATGAGCTGGCCTGTCTCTCACTCAAGATGAACCTCTGATGGTCATAATAGTAGCGCACCGTGGACTAAGAAGGCAAAGAACCCCAACTCCATCATACTCCTCCAAGGCTAACACTCCAATACTCAAGACATTGCTCACTAGAGAACTCAATGAGAGAGAGATAGTTGCAAATGAAAGGATGATGAGTACTTCCTCACCCTTTGTTTATATACTTGTGAATAGTTATGCACCAAAGTTATTTATTACTGAAGTAACTCAAGTTACTAGGCTAAAATTCAAGTAAAGTCAAAAAGTATAAAGGAATATCCATCTACATGTGATCATTCAGCTAATCATGTGATCTTATCTTGACCCAACCACTAAGTCAAGGATTCCTTCACATGGGCTATCCTTGGACTATAGAAGAATCCAAAACAAAAGGCTTGTAGGCCCAAGAGTTCTCAACTCTTTCCTCAAAGCCAAACATCTCCTTGTTCTCTATTGGAACCTCTTGAGTGACTAAGATTGTCATGAGCTCCTCATCTGAGAAGTAATCATCATGTGGCTCATCTCCATCATGATCATAGGCCCTTAATAACAAATCAGCATTTTCATGTTTCTTTCTTGGCCTATCCTCAATGGTGTAGTCATATTCAGATAAGAGCATCATCCACCTTGCTAGGGTTCAAGGTATCAGGGTATCAGACCTAGGTCAAAATCTTGGGAGTGCAGCTCCAAAGAGCTCACTTCTCTATTGTTGAGCCTTTGAGTTCCTAGCTAGAGTGGACAAAAAGCCGGCAAGCGTCACTTGGAGTCTCTTAGCTAGAGTGGGTGTGGCTTAACTGTAATCAGTGCCCAATTGTTGGTAGATCATTGAGTGATTGATCAAATACTAATCTGAGTGTGATTCCAATTGTATAACCAAACTTATTACAATAGAGATTGAGAGTCAAGGGGAAATTGGGTGCAAGAACTAAGAGTGGTGGTGGTATCTCCAAGCCCAATGGATTGTGGTACCTTGATTGAAGTTCTGATTTCCTTGGGAGTGATTGTGTGCAAAAGCCCTAGCCAAATTTGGAGCTAGAGATAGTTTTCAAGTGGTAGTTATGATTTTGAGCTCAGGAGGTGAACATAGGACCAATCTGGTGCAAGTTGGGATCAAAAAGTGAAATTGAAGGTGGAGTTAGGAACCCACTCCTACAAATTAGAGATTAGACAAAATTTATTTTTCCAATTTGGCTTGAGTGAAGAGTTAGTGGAGGATTTAGTGGTCAGCCAAATTTAGGGATTTATGTCAAATTCATGCTAGATTTTGTGAAAGGTTTACACCAAATCTTGGCAAGAAGAACTTTGATCACATTCTTTATGATTTTTGTAGCTTAGGAAGTAGATAGGTACTCCAATTAGGTCAAATGCCAAATGGTGGTAGAGTCAATCCGGTGTAGCTTTATGAGATGAAGGGTTTTTGTTTAGCCTTCTTGTGATTGGATCCCCTCCATTCTCTACTTCTTGTTTTGCATTGTGTTTGTGTGAGGTGCCCTAAATTTAGAGCATTGGTGCTTTGGTGTGCTCTTGGTATTGAGGCTGGAGTGATGACCAATCAGACTATCTATGTTTCTCTCCGATGAGGCAAGAAGTGATGACTTGCAGATTGTGAGAGTATATGTTGTGATAGTAGGTTACAGGTTGCCCTTTCCCCTATTGTAGTTGTTGAAGTTAGAGTTACATTAGTCGATGACATTTAGTTGGTGGTGTTGGCACTTGGAGGTGTTGGCACTTGGTGGTGTTGGCACTTGGTGGGGTACTCACAGAGGTTACAATTGTGGGTTGCAGTTCTTGGTTCCTTTGTCACCAGGGAGTTCTTTAGGGATTCTAGAGAAGATAGCATTGTAGTACATAGTGGGATTACTTGGAGTGGCACTTGGTATCAACATGTATCTTAGGTCCCAATGAGGGAGGAGATTGACTGTGAGTTGGAGTTTGACACAAGAGCTAACCTAGTTGAGAGTGCACTTGTTGTGTCCACACCATTGTTGTGAAATATGGACAAGATTTATAGGGTCTCCAAAGGTCCCAAGCATTACTCTGGTACAATGTGTACCATTGAGTTGGATGAATTCATCTAGGAGTTCAATAGTTGGTGTGATCTACAATAGATGCAAAACCCGACTTTGTTCACACCATTCATAGCATGAAAGAGCTTGTTTTAGCATTTAGAGGGTCCGCCAATAGACAACTCCCATGAGTTTAGGAGAGCTCACTTGGAGGAGATTGAGCTATGAAGAGTTTATTGGTCTCTAAACTATGTCTCCATTACTTCAGGCTCAGTTTCTATGGGTGGATTGGTTGAACCCACGAGTTCTAGCTCAAGTAGCATTGGTGGAGCTAGTGGAAGTGCAATGCTAAAGATAGTGCTTTTATGAGTGCAGGTACCACTACAAGAGGTAGTGTGGTACCAGGCTTTAACCCCATGGTGTAGTTCTTCTAGTGTTTGAGGCAAAACTACCAAGGAGTGCGGACGGACAAGCTGAGGAGCTTGTAAGAGTTCTTGTGAAAGGTTGGAGAGAGCCTATGCAAGGCATACACTTGCATAAGACAACTGATTTGTGAGCCGGCCTATCTCTCACTCATGATGAACCTTTAATGACTATTATGGTAGACATCATGGACTAGGAAGGCAAGGAACCCCAACTCCATCATACTCCTCCAAGGCTAACACTCTAAGACTCAAGACATTGGTCACTAGAGAACTCAATGAGAGAGAGATAGTTGTAGATGAAAGGATGATGAGTACACCCTCACCTCTTGTTTATATACTTGTGAAATAGTTATGCACCAAATTTACTATTTACCATAGTTACTCAAGTTACTAGGCTAAAAGTCAAGTGAAGTCAAAAAGTATAAAGAAATACCATCCACATGGGCAAATTCCACTAAGCATGTGATCTTATCTTGACCCAACTCTAAGTCAAAGATTCTAAGTCAAGAATTCCTTTACATGGGCTATCCTTGGACTAAAGAAGAATCCAAAACAAAAGGCTTGCAGGCACAAGAGTTCTCAACTCTTTCCTCAAAGCCAAACACCTAAGAATAATACCAAGTCAACACACTAGAATCCAAAATAGTGGTGCTCATCTTTTCTATTTCCTCTAAAGTAAGGTCCCTTTTATCTTTACTATGACTAAATTTAGCTTATCATGACTAATGTAGAAAAATCTTTTATCTCTATATAAATAATATCTCTCAAGTATTTATAATACCAAGCTAAATATCATCATACCACACCCATGCACAAATGGGTGTTACATTTACCTCCGGATTAAGTTTTCACTTTGTCCTCAAAGTGAAGGTCTCTCTACCTTCTATGATACATCTTCAACTTATATCATAGTTAATCCTATCAAAGTGTCTTCCTCCCAACTCCTTGAGATCATAGGTGTAATTGCCTCACACCTTCTCAACTATGAAAGGTCCAAAGTACTTAGGCAAAAACTTCTTTTGCACTCTTGTCGTGCGTATATACATCGCTACAAAACATACATCGCTGTCAACATCATACACTATAAAAGCACAACTCACACATAAGTCATACATAGACTCTAAAGTGCCACAATAATCAGATTGCTTAACATTCTCAACTCAACTCAACTCAGATCAGTACTTGATCTGTCACTCTATAAACTGCCAACAACTGGGCACTGATTATAGTCAAGCCACACCCACTCAAGCATAGAGAATCTAGGTGACGCTCGCCGGCCTCTGTCCACCATAGCCAGGAACTCGAAGGCTCAACATCAGAGAAGTGAGCTCTCTGGAGCTCACTTCGAAACTATACCCCCTAGACTCGAGCTAGCCCTGAAACCCTAACGGTCCCGCTGACGGCACACTCGACGGTGCAAATGGTGCAAAGTGACGGTGGGCCCCACCGTGAAGTCAGTACCCCGAACACAAAATCTAACCGTCGGAAAGTAGTCCCTGAGAAACAGCTAGAATAACTCTAACTACCATCACTGGAACTCCAGTGTCCGAGCATCTAGATGCGGAACTACAAATGGCGTGACAGCTGTCGTGCGTATATACATCGCTACACAACATACATCGCTGTCAACATCATACACTATAAAAGCACAACTCACACATAAGTCATACATAGACTCTAAAGTGCCACAATCGCCCCCCTAGCTGGTGGTTAGGTCCCTCTAACTCCAGATAGCCATCTAATCTAAGTATATGGTATACCCTCTAATGGGCAAAGATAAGGAGGCCGGGTGCTATGGAGCCCCATCGTTAGTCGCCTGTCTGCAATCTATACCATATAAAGAATGAACTAGCTATAGGTCAAGTACATCTAGGACATAACCACTGTCCCTGAGGAACCACCGTGAGGGGAGGAGTCATACATGCCATATGCCATCCTCTCGAACAGCTATCACACACTAACATAGTAGCAGCTCCACCAGAAGAGCCACATAACATACACCTCAAGCCTGCACGTACAAGTGCCAAGCTTGGGTCCATAGTACCATCAATGTTTGGGAGGTGGCATGGCGCACAATTGCGCACATGATCCTTCCAAACAACACCATCACGTCCTTCTAACACAAGGACTCCAGATGGAAAAACCTCGCGCACTCTCAAGATAGTGCGGCCTGTAGAAACATCAAGTGTCGTCGGTGCTGTCTGCTGTAGATATACATAGTCGCCTGGATGAAATCGACGGATCGAGGGTCTATAACCTCCTCCTCGAATGGTAGCATAGCGTAAAGTATCTCTATGCTGAGCAATCGCCAAGTTCTCAAAGGCCATCGGCATCACTCTCCGAAAGATCTCTGCCCGTTGAGAACATGCGCTCATCCATACATCAGGGTCATCCAAGTCCAAAACTACAGTAGCATCTCGACGAATGGCTGCAGGTAAATCTGGATCTCGTCCATAGAGTAGAAAGTATGGAGAGAAGGATGCTAAGGAGGCTTGCCGGCTGAACCGATAGCCCATGGCCAACCAAGGTAACTGGAGATCCCAATCTCCCAAGTGGCCTCTCTGCAAACTATACTTTCACAATCCTGTCTTCACCGTCTGAACCACTCTCTCTGCTAAGCCATCTGCCTCAAGGTGATCTCGGGATGTAGTACGATGATCAATCAAAGCCTTGTCACACAAGACCTGAAACTCTCCCAAGAACTCTGTACCCTGATCAGTCAAAACCTCAGCTGGTGCACCAAAATGACTAAGAACTCGATCCAGGAACGAGTAAGCTGTCCCTTCACTAGACTTGTCAGGAAGTGCCACCAACTCAATCCACTTGGAGAAGTGCTCCACCATCACCAAAACATACCGATGATGTCTCACAGTCAGTGGTAAAGGTCCGGCGAAGTCCAAACTCCAACGGTAACCCAATCCCATGATAGGTAATGGGTGTAACTGTGGCGTAGGAGCATTGAATGATGCTCTAACTCGGTCACAAACCACATATCTGGCAACAAACTGCTGTACCTTGGTCTGCATACCGTGCCACCAATAATGACTCTGGAGTTCACCACTCCAGGTCTGTGAACAACCGTGAAATCATACTCCTGTAAAATCAGAGCCCATCGTGCAAGCTTCCCTGAAAGCTTGTCGGACTCCATCAACCACTTCAGCGGCTGATGATCAGTGATGAGAGTGAAGGGGTTACCAAATAGGTAACATCGGAAATGTGCTACTGCCCAAACTGCTGCCAAGCACTCTCCCTCATATGAACTATACTTCGCCTCCGCTGAATTGTTGGAGCGACGAGCATAGGCCACCACAAACTCCTTCTCCTCATCATCATGCTGGGTGAGCACCGCTCCAAGCCCCAACATACTCCAATCAGTGTGAACTTGAAATGGTCGTCCCCTGATCGGTCTCCTCAAAATAGGAGCAGATGTCAACCTCTCCTTGAGCTCTACAAAAGCTCTCTCCTGCTCATCTCCCCAACACCACTCGGTAATAACATCGGTAATAACTCCGGATACCGATAGGCCAAGTGTGCCACATGATGTAGAGAGACTCGCCTAGCAATCTCATCTCTCTCTACATACAAGTACCTCTGTACTCGGATACCCGCCTGTAATACCGCAGCTAGTCCGGTGCTGATCCCACCAAACAACTCCAATAGGCATATCTCCTCTACTGGATACTGCCAAGCAATGAGTGTGGTATCCAGAGGTGTCAAAGCAATCGCCTCTGGAGGCTCATCCTCACACTCATCCCCTGATGGTACGAAGGCTCCACTCCAAGCCTGCTGCACCAACTGATCTGCATGCTGCTGCAATGCCTCCTCTGAACTCCAGAATGGAACATCCAAGGTGGATGGAACAATCCCACTCGTACTCCATAGCCGAGTGATCTCCTCTGGTATTGGAGTATCCTCTGCATGGGCGTTCCCCTCCAACAAGTCACCAGGCCAAGTAACTGCACCGCTGAAAGCCAAAACTGATGCTGCCATGGTCCCGGACTGTAGTGAGCCAAGACTGCCACTACTGAAGCGTACTAGTAGGCGACATACCCGTCCCTCACCAGACTGCCAACCAGGTCTATAAGAGGCTGTCTCCTCCCAATAGTCAATACTGAAACCCATAGGGTATAACACTGCTCCCCCAACTAGCACATCATAGGACTCAGCTATCGTCGCAATAGCCTGAGCTCTCACCACCGAGCTATCAATCGGATGACCAGGCTGAACCTGGACAACAAGCTCTCCACGTGTGATGTACTGTGTCGAACCACCACCAAGAGATGTCTGGATCTGAAATGGACACCTCTCCACATCGGTCTTCCGTAACTCCAGACCAACAACTGTAGCCTTCCCCAACATAAGGGGCTGCGCACTAGAGTCTAACAAGACTCTCTGTGGTGTATAGACCTTCCCTGAAGGTCCTACCAAACGAAAGATCCCCCTCTGGTTATCCAATAGGACAACACCAGGTGTAAACCGTGCTCTCTCAAAGGCCGGTCTAGCTGGCAACTCCTCCAGTCTAGCCGCTGCTGCCTGCCATAAACCACTGGTCGCTGAACGGATCCCATGCTCCTCAACCAAGTCAGCTCCACTACCAACCACCTCTGCTCTAGTAGTAGGAACCGCACCATCCCTACTCTCACACAACGTGGCAGCCAACCGGAACACTGGGGCTGGGTCCACTCCCAATGTAAACATGTCACTGGCTGAAAATAAAGGATGCCGCATAATCAGCTGAGCCGCCCCCAACATCATGCTAGACTCAATCTGTGTAGTAGCAGGTGGCTGACTAGCAGGTACTCCATCAAGTACTCCATCACCACCTACCACACCTGCACTGGGACGTCTAGGAACCATGGATGTCGTCTGCAATGCCTCAGATAACGTGAAAGATTGGGGAAGTCTGACCTGTCTCCCAACCTCTCCTCTCTGTGGGTCCAACTCCACTGATGCTCCTCTAGGCTCTGGAGCACGTACTGCACTCCTAGTCACTGCTGCAGATGCATCCACCTGTGCTGCTCCGCACATGAAGTCCAAAGCATCTCTATCACCAGCATATGAGGTGGAAGCCTCAGCACCCGAATCTGATCTCCTATGAGCAATAGCCATACTAGGCAATCTCTGCTCCAACTGCTCAATCCGAGTAGCCATAGCTGTGTCAGAACTAAGGGCAGGTACTGCATCCCTACTAGGTGTAGATCCTCTACCACCACCTCTACCACCTCGTCCTCCATGAACTGGAGCTCCTCTACTACCTGCCATAGCAGCCCTACCACTCCGTAACTCCGGGTGTAGGTCAAAACACCGGTCACTAGTATGACCAAATCTATGGCAGTGCTCACACTGCCTCTGTGCTGGCTGTGATGCACCAGAGGTATCAGGTCCGCTGCCCTGAGTACACTCTCTCCTATGGTGAGGTCCACCACAAGTCCAACAAGCAACACCACCACTCATTGGCTGCTGCTGCCCCGAAAATGAGGGTAAGGGTCTAACTCCACTAGGCCCTCCACTCGCTCCATAGGATCTGCGCTGTCCATCCTGTCCTCGAAAACCAACTGGGCGTGGTGCACTCTGCTGCACTCTAGAAGAAGTCACAACCGTGGATGAGGTCTCTCTACCAAATCCAGATGTCACCACTCTCTCCTCCACCATGTTGAGCTCAATACGCTCAGCCAAACCAAAGACTACTGCCAAAGTGGGCGAAGTAGCCTGCAACAACATAGCATCACGAACTCTACGTCGCAACTCCCTGTCCAGTATCCCATACCAAAACTGGACTGCCTGGGCCTCAGTAACTCCCTGAGTAAAACTGATCAGCCGCCTCATGCGAGTGTATGCGTCGCGTAGGCTCTCTCCAGCCTTCCGCTGGAACTCCTGCAAGCTCCTCAGCTTGTCAGTCCGCACTCCCTGGTAGTTCTGCCTCAAACATAGGAAGAACTCAACCATGGGGTTAAACCCCGGTATCACACCACCTCCTGCAGCGGTACCTCCACTCGTAGTAGCACTATCTCCAGCTAGTGCACCTCCACTAGCTCCACCCACACTACTCGAGCTAGAACTCATAGGTACAGCCGATCTACTCCTGGCCACCGAACCTGAAGTGATGGAGACATAGTGAGGAGACCAATACTGTCTCCATAACTCAATCTCCTCCAAATGAGCTCTCCTGAACTCATGGTAGTCGTCCATCGGTGGACCCTCCAAGTGCTGAAACAACCCCTTCCATGCCATGAAGGGTGTGAACAAAGTCGGGTTCCGCATCTGCTGCAGATCACACCAACTATCGAACTCCTGGATGAAATCATCCAACTCAATAGTACCCACTGTACCAGAGTAACGCCTAGGGCCTTTGGAGGCCCCATAAATCTCGTCCATGTCCCACAACAACGGTGCGGACACACCAAGTGCACTCTCAACTGAATCAGCTCTTGTGTCGAACTCCAACTCAGAGTCAATCTCCTCCCTCACTGGGACCTGAGATACAGGCTGATACCGAGCACCACTCCGAGTAAACCCACTGCGTACTGCAGGGCTAACTCCTCTGGAATCTCCAAAGAACTCCGTCGTGACAAAGTAACCACACCAACAAACCCGAACCACCAACTGCAACAGCAAGTCGCAACCGCAAGTGCCCCACCAAGTGCCAACACCACCGCGTGCCAACACCAACTAAAACACCACCCACTAATGTAACTCTAACCGAGATAACTACACTAGGGGAAGGGCAACCTGTAACCTGCCATCATAACACGCACTCTCACGGTCTGCAGGTCATCACTTCCTGCCTCACCGGAGAGAAACAAAGGTAGTCTGACTGGTCATCACTCCAGCCTCACCACCGAGAGCACACCAGAGCACCAACGCTCAAAAGTCAAGGCACCTCACACAAACGTGGTGCACAAACAAGAAGTAGAGAATGGAGGGGATCCAATCACAAGAAATCTAAACAAAAACCCTCCATCTCATAACACAACACGGGACTGACTCTGCCACCATTTGGCATTTGACATAAGAGTAGTTCGTATCTAAGTCCTAAGCTACCAGGATCACCAAGAATGGGATCAAACTGCCTCTCCTAGCCAAAGCTACATGTGTATAGATAACAGTGGCACAGTCACTATGACAACAAGTGAGGGTGGACCAGTTGGCTAGGGCACCAGTCTAGGAACAAGAGATCTAGGGGTCAAACCCTGTTGCGCACAATCTAGCAAGAAAGGCAGATTTTGCCAACCAATGACCAAGATCTACACTAAACTAGCT
The DNA here is from genome assembly GCA_948567375.1 of Lunularia cruciata. Classification (NCBI taxonomy): domain Eukaryota; kingdom Viridiplantae; phylum Streptophyta; class Marchantiopsida; order Lunulariales; family Lunulariaceae; genus Lunularia; species Lunularia cruciata. The sequence goes on along the minus strand of OX419755.1, from coordinate 81,067,864 downwards.
AGCCTCATGCCAGCAAGCTGGCTTGCTAGCCCTTCTGGCCCTTCTAGGCCTTCATAGCCTCTCATAGCCCACAGCCCTATGCCTCGAAGCCTCTAAATTCAGCCAAATGAGGCCTTTCTTGTTGCCACTTCGAACCTCCTCCAAAATTGGCGAAACTTCTCCAAATCTGCGAAACTCCTCCAAACTAGCGAAACTTCTCCAAATCTGGCCAAACAGCGAAACTCCTCCAATTCTGGCCCAAAATCTGACGTAAATCTGACATAAAATCTGACGTAAACCCTAAAGATGGATGTCCGCCAAATCCCCCGCTAACTTTCCACTCGAGCCAAATTGACAAAACGGGTTTTTCCAAATCACAATTTCATGAGAAGAGCTTTCCAACTCCACCTTCAATTTCACTTTCCGAGCCCAACTCGCAGCAAATTGGTCCTGCCTTCACCTCCTGAGCTCAAAATCACAACACTGCTCGAAAATTGCTCCTTCTTTGCTCAAAATTTGGCCAGCGCTTCCGCACACCGTCCGCCTAACTGCCAAATTTGCATCAACTACACGAGCTTCTGCACACTAGGGAAACACAGAACCTGAATCGAGCTACCACGATCCACCGAGCTTGGAGATACCACCAACACTCAACGTTCCTGCACCCGATTTCCCCCTGACTTCACTTCTCTGATGTAATCAGATTGCTTAACATTCTCAACTCAACTCAACTCAGATCAGTACTTGATCTGTCACTCTATAAACTGCCAACAACTGGGCACTGATTACAGTCAAGCCACACCCACTCAAGCATAGAGAATCCAGGTGACGCTCGCCGGCCTCTGTCCACCATAGCCAGGAACTCGAAGGCTCAACATCAGAGAAGTGAGCTCTCTGGAGCTCACTTCAAAACTATACCCCCTGGACTCGAGCTAGCCCTGAAACCCTAACGGTCCCGCTGACGGCACACTCGACGGTGCAAAGTGATGGTGGGCCCCACCGTGAAGTCAGTACCCCGAACACGAAATCTAACCGTCGGAAAGTAGTCCCTGAGAAACAGCTAGAATAACTCTAACTACCATCACTGGAACTCCAGTGTCCGAGCATCTAGATGCGGAACTACAAATGGCGTGACACTCTCTTGAATTGAATGGAATCAAACAACATTGCCCAATCACCTTCTTTGAAGGCTCCACCTTCTTCTTGCCATGCCCTTTTTCATAGCTCTCCTTTTGTTTCCTTTGGGCTTGCTCTACTCAAACCATAGCAACTACTCTTGCCTCTTCTAACTCCATGAGTTGATCCTTCCTTGACTTCTCTACATCACCTCCTTGTGCTTTCTTCAATCTCCTATGAATGCTTTGGAAGGTAGAAAGATCAAAGTGAATAGGTAAGGTAGACTCAATACCATATGCCAATTGAAATGGAGAATATCCGGTGGAAGTCTTCATGGTTGTCTTATACTCCCACAAAATTGCATGAATCCTCTTATCCCAATGATGTTTAGCCTTCTCCATTTCTGCATCTTTGGCCAACAGCATGCACAAGGTTTGATTGGTTCTCTCTACGAAGCCATTGGAATTTGGCTTATAGGATATAGTACTCCATGTGTGATAGAGAAATGTCATAGAATAGCTATAGTGATGCTTCCTATAAACTCTCTTTCTCTATCAGAAACCAACTCCAAAGGGCATCCAAACCTAGTGATAATGCATTCATAAAGAAATCTACCAACTTCATCTTCATTCTTGTCCCTCAATGGTCTAGCCTCACCCACTTGGTAAGGTAATCAATAAGTACCACAATGTACTAATTGTTCCTTGGGGTTTTATTGAGAGGACCTATAAAATCAATTCACCACTTCTCAAAAGGTCCTAGCAATAGAATTGATCTAAGTGGTGGAGTGGACATAGACTTTCTAGAAAAAGCTTGACAAACATGACAAGTTTTGCAATAATCAAGACAATCCTTGAGAATCCTTCTCCAATGGTAACCTACATCTAGAATCTTGAAAGCAGTCACCTTTTATGCAAAGTGTCATCCACACATTAAACCTTCATGAAACTCCTTTATGAGTAGGATAGACTCTTCCTTACCCATTGCTCTTCAAAGTAGACCATCTGCTCCTTGGTGAAAAAGAATATCCTCCACCATTGTGTAAGGTCTAGATCTTGTTGTATGCCCTTCTTCTCCCTAGCCTAAAGTGTTGTGAAGTAGTGCTCATTGCTTGAGCTTAATTCCGAGTATCAATTGTATGTGTGTGCTTGTGAGTGTTGAGAGAATTTTGAAGTGCAAGTCAATGAGTTTGTTGGATCTTGGATTTTGCACTGTTGATCTTCATTCTGTGTGTTTGATCTTGAGTGAAGTGCAATCAAAGCAATGCCTTGACAAATCTGAGAGGAAGGTGTGTTGGTAGAATTTTGCATTTGTGAGTGCAACATTAAGTTGATGTGAAATAATTTTGATCAAGGAATTTGTGCCTTTAGTGGAAGGGTGGAACACAATTTTGAGACAAAGTTTTTTTATAATGAAGTAGCCATTTTTGGGAGAGATTGAATCATCACACTCAAGAATTTTTTGGATAGTATTTGATGGAGTTGTAATTAATGAATGTTCATTTGTGACGAGATGTGATCAGTGCTTGTTACTCTCTTTTGGGTATAGTTTCTACCTAAGAGATTAAAGATGCAACCAAGAAGAACTAAGATTGTTACTGTTTGCTTTGTATTTGGGATTTTTTGACCAATATCTTTATGGGAATAAACTTTACTTACTTGATTATTGCAAAAGTGATATTTGTTGGGTTCTCACACCTCCACCATTGTGTAAGATCTAGATCTTGCTACAAGGGCCTTCCTCTTCCTAACATGCATCCATTCTAGATAGTTACCTCTTGTCACAAAATCCACAATCTCCTTGTACTCCATTGGAACCCCTTGAGTGGCTAAGATTATCATGAGCTCCTCATCCGGGAAGGAATCACCCCTTAGCTCATCTCAAGCATGATCATAGGCACTAGATAACAAATTTGCATTTGCATGTTTCTTCCTTGGCCTATCCTTAATGGTGTAGTCATACTCAAACAAGAGTATCATCCATCTTGCTAGTCTCTCTTTTACATTAGGCTTGTTGAAGATGTACTTCAAAGCCTTGTGATCTATGACAATGGTGGCTTTCCCTCCAATCAAGTAGTGTCTAAACTTCTTGAGACCAAAGATCACTGCCAATCCTTCTCTCTCCATGATAGAGTAGTTCTTTTCTATTGAAACCATCTGCCTACTAGCATAAGCTATTAGATGATCATGCCCATCTTGGTCTAATTGACTAAGAGTGCATTTTATAGCTACATTAGAAGCATCAATGTAGAGGATGAAAGGTTTAATCTGTCGTGCGTATATACATCGCTACACAACATACATTGCTGTCAACATCATACACTATAGAAGCACAACTCACACATAAGTCATACATAGACTCTAAAGTGCCACAATAATCAGATTGCTTAACACTTTCAACTCAACGCAACTCATATCAGTACTTGATCTGTCACTCTATAAACTGCCAACAATTGGGCACTGATTACAGTCAAGCCACACCCACTCAAGCATAGAGAATCTAGGTGACGCTTGCCGGCCTCTGTCCACCATAGCCAAGAACTCGAAGGCTCAACATCAGAGAAGTGAGCTCTCTAGAGCTCACTTTGAAACTATACCCCCTGGACTTGAGCTAGCACTAGAACCCTAACAGTCCCGCTGACGGCACACTTGACGGTGCGAACGGTGCAAAGTGACAATGGGCCCCACCGTGAAGTCAGTACCCCAAACACCAAATCAGACTGTCGGAAAGTAGTCCTTGAGAAACTACTAGAATAACTCTAACTACTATCATTGGAACCCCAGTGTCCGAGCAGCTAGATGCGGAACTACAAATGGCGTGACAGCTGTCATGCGTATATACATCGCTACACAACATACATCGCTCTCAACATCATACACTATAGAAGCACAACTCACACATACGTCATACATAGACTCTAAAGTGTCACAATTGCTCCCCTAGCTGGCGGTTAGGTCCCTCTAACTCCAGATAGCCATCTATTCTAAGTATATGGTATACCCTCTAATGGGCAAAGATCAGGAGGCCGGGTGCTATGGAGCCCCATTGTTAGTTGCCTATCTGCAATCTATACCATATAAAGAATGAACTAGCTATAGGTCAAGTACATCTAGGACATAACCACTATCCCTGAGGAACCACCGTGAGGGGAGGAGTCATACATGCCATATGCCATCCTCTTGAACAACTATCACACACTAACATAGTAGTAGCTCCACCAGAAGAGCCACATAACATACACCTCAAGCCTGCACGTACAAGTGCCAAGCTTGGGTCCATAGAACCATCAATGTTTGGGAGGTGGCATGGCGCACAATTGCGCACATGATCCTTCCAAACAACACCATCACATCCTTCTAACACAAGGACTCCAGATGGCAAAACCTTGTGCACTCTCAAGATAGTGCGGCCTATAGAAACATCAAGTGTCGTTGGTGCTGTCTGCGGTAGATATACATAGTCGCCTGGATGAAATCGATGGATCGAGGGTCTATAACCTCCTCCTCGAATGGTAGCATAGCGTAAAGTATCTCTATGCTGAGCAATCGCCAAGTTCTCAAAGGCCATCGGCATCACTCTCCAAAAGATCTCTGCCCGTTGAGAACATGCACTCATCCATACATTGGGGTCATCCAAGTCCAAAACTACAGTAGCATCTTGACGAATGGCTGCAGGTAAATCTGGATCTCGTCCATAAAGTAGAAAGTATGGAGAGAAGGATGCTAAGGAGGCTTGCCGGCTGAACCGATAGCCCATGGCCAACCAAGGTAATTGGAGATCCCAATCTCCCAAGTGGCCTCTCTGCAAACCATACTTTTGCAATCCTCTCTTCACCGTCTGAACCACTCTCTCTGCTAAGCCATCTGCCTCAAGGTGATCTTGGGATGTAGTACGATAATCAATCAAAGCCTTGTCACACAAGACCTGAAACTCCCCCAAGAACTCTGTACCCTGATCAGTCAAAACCTCAGCTGGTGCACCAAAATGACTAAGAACTCGATCCAGGAACAAGTAAGTTGTCCCTTCACTAGACTTGTCAGGAAGTGCCACCAACTCAATCCACTTAGAGAAGTGCTCCACCATCACCAAAACATACCGATGATGTCTCACAGTCAGCGGTAAAGGTCAGGCAAAGTCCAAACTCCAACGGTAACCCAATCCCATGATAGGTAATGGGTGTAACTGTGGCGTAGGAGCATTGAATGATGCTCTAACTCGGTCACAAACCACACATCTGGCAACAAACTGCTGTACCTCGGTCTGCATATTGTGCCACCAATAATGACTCTGAAGTAAGCTATATGTACGCTTTACTCCAAAATGTCCTAGCTCCTCATGAGCATGACGGACCAACTGTGGTCTCTGAGATGGAAGTGGTACTACTTGCACTCTACCATCCTCCCATACACGCAAAATGTGTCTACCCTCCAATCTGAACCATCTGGCTCGCTGAAGAACACGGTCTCTCTCCTTGGCCCCAACTATGCCACCCACAACACCAGTGCAAAGATAGTCCATCACTAAGACATCATCATGAATGTCTCGCTGAATTGTATCAATATCTTCACTCTCAGGATCTGTGACCTCAATAACTCCTCCTGTATGCGCTGAGAGAGATACCACCAAAGTCTTTGCAAATATACACAGAAAGGCCGATGCATGCCAACCTGGCACCATCTCCTCATCTGTCTCACCATGCCAACGTGCTCCGGTTTGATCCTGCTGGCTGGGACATGGGTTTCTACTCAACCCATCTGCATCACGGTTCACCACTCCAGGTCTGTGAACAATCGTGAAATCATACTCTTGTAAAATCAGAGCTGTGGTGCCCACATTTTGCGATGGATGGGTCCCTATCGAGTTCGTCATCTTTACGAAAATGGATCCCTGCAACTCGTCGATTTTGAAGGTAATCCTTTTGCCACTCGAGTAAACGGGTGGAGAGTTCGGAGATATTGGACCATAGACTCGGAAGTTTCTAAAACACCCGAGGTGTTTTAGAACGCTCACATTTTTCTAACGCTCACATTTGAGGGAGGGGGTATGTGGTGCCCACAAATTTATTTTTTTTCAAAATAAAGCCAAAGAAGTGTATAGAGAAGTCGGATTGTGCGTGGTTGGCCGAAGAAGACGACGAAAACTGTCTTCGGGGTGAAACCCGAAGTAAAGTGGCCTTGGGTCATAAGGCGAAGTACTCTGAAATGCCGTGTCAGCAAACGATACGAAGTAAATTGTCTTCGGATCGGGAAGGGGAGCTCAACCCGAGGCAAAGACAGTCTAACAACCTTTCGTCGGGGCGAGAAACTCAAGAAGGGGCGGTTTCAAAATTGGCGGCTCATATGCGTGAAGGTGAGGCGACAGTAACGGGTGCATGCAGGAGGTGTGATTTCTTGGTAGAAACTCGAAGTGACGGAAGACGAAGAAGTGCAACTCTATAAAAATCGAGACTGCAACGACAAAATGTCAAGCAATTTTCCTTTGCCGTTGAGGAGTCGTCTTGCAGGTGATCAGGGAAAGGGAAATAGAGTTGGACTTGTGTTAGTGCGTAAGGGGGAAGTCGAGAGAGAGAAATTGAGAGACCGAAAGAAAGCAGAAGAGATGGGAGGAGGGAAGAAGAACTCCGAATTTGCAGTGAGAAATCATGCAATTCGGAGATTAGATGTAGTAGCGAGGATTGAAGTCTTGAGCCGACTTCGGATCACCTTTCTGGCATGGAATTGGAACATAAGCTTTCCAGGATTCATGACAGAAATCATCGAGAGTAAATGTCTCGATGGTCTCGAGGACGAAGGGAAGAGAGGAAATCTGGCTCGCTGGACAGAGTCGGATTGGAGACTCGTACTCGGGAAGGAGGCAGGCTTGGAGCAGGGAGCCACGTTCTTGGGGAAAGGGGAGATAGCCCAAGAAACTCAAGAGGTGAGAGATGCCTTCTCGTCGAAGAGAACGAAGAATGGGTACAAGGTAGAAAGTTACAAAGACCCTGTCAAGAGAGGAATTGTGAGTGCTTTGATGGCAATCCTGAAGCCGGAGAGAACTACCTATGTGATGAAACACCAAGCGGTGTTCTTTCACAAATTGTTTGCAGGAGAACCAATTAATTGGGCGAGGTGTTTTCACGGGAGAACGAGGCAGATGGTGTGGAATCTGCGGGATAAGTCCCCTCCACATTATATTGTGCCATTTGCAGCGCATTTCTATCTCGGGCTCAATTTGCTGAACTCGGCGGAGCGGAATCGGATGGTGTCGCACTTCCATCCGGATGTGCGAAAGGAAGTCGATGCGGAGGAGCAGCAATACATTCTTCAAATCCGGAGCGCAGACGATTACTACTCGAAGACAGGGAAGAACGTGGAGGTCGTTGAAAGTACCCCGACGAAGAAGAGAACTCGGCAAGCAGACGCCGAAGAAAACAAGAAACCTCGGAAGGTGCAGAGAAATAACCCGAGGCGAGGAATGGTGGTGATCGAGTCGGAAGATGAAGACTCAGAAGGCAAAGCCGAGCTCAAGACGGAGGACTCGGAACGTGAGGAGGAACCTGAGCTGACACTGCAGAGTGGAGATACAAGCAGTGATAGTGAAGTCGGTGGAGAAATGACCTCGGCACCAACGCCTGAAGAATACGAAGAAGAAATTCAAGCCGAGGTAAAAGCCAAAGACAATGCAGCGCTGGAAGACGAAGTACCGGTGCTCAAGGAGAAGAAGATCACAGTACAGCGAGGAATTTGCTCGAGACGTAAGGCGAAGGGGGAAGCGGGACCGAGTAGAGTGACAGAAGAAGTAGAAGGAAGCTCGGGCAGTGAAGCATCAATTCTGATACGAAGACTGCAGAGAAGAAGGCAAGTATCGGATGAACACGAAGTACAAAGAGAAGTAGCCGCACGAGAAGAAGTGATCCCGAGTGATGGAGTGGAGTACCTGCGGGAAGTGGTGTGTCCGTTGTTAGTAAAGTTAGAACATAAGAAGAAGGAGATGCAGTCCACATGTCCGGAGGTAAAGACTGTATTGCAGGTGTTGGCAAGCTTAGAAGAAGAAAACTCGGAGTTGAAGAAGATTATGACCCGAGGTGAGAAGGAGAGAGAAGTACTGCAATTGGAGGCAGTGGAGAGGAGTCAGGTAATCAAAGATCTGAAGAGAGAAGTGAGTTATCGAGAAGATCTTGCGAGGAAGAGTGACATCGCAAGGGAGAGACAGGTAGCGGAGCATGAAATCTTGAAGCAGCAGTTTTCTGATTCAAGAGTAGAGCTCATCCATGCTATGGCGAGAGTAGCATCAAAGGATCAAGAGCTCGATCGAGTGATGGAGAGTATGGAGGAGAAGAAGCAACTTTGGCAGCGAGAGTTGGCTGCGAGATATGGAGAAGAAGAGAGATTACAAGACTTACTTCGTATCAGGAAGAAAAGGTTGCACAGAAGGAGAAAGAGAAGGACGCGGTGAAGGCCGAATTCGAAGAAGAGTTGGCAATGTACAGAGAGGAATGGCTTGCAGATCGGGAACAAGAAAGGAAGACAAGATTAGAGCCATTGCAGGAGATAGTCCTCAAAGTAAACACGATGCTAAGTACAGAGGCCAGCGTTCGAATTGAAGAAACGCGTCTGCACGAGTTGAAGTTGTTAGTGTAGGAGACGAGGCGAAGGCAAGCGAAAGATACAGATCTAAATGCTTTGTTGATTAAGTTGAGAACTCGTGTAGATAGGAAGATCTTAGAAGTAGAAGACAATATCGCCATTAGATTAGACTTAGTAAGAATAGAGTTAGAAAAGCTTCGGCGGGATGTTAAAGCAAAACCCGACGTAGATAACATCGGGATCCAAATGTCTTCGGAGTTGGTCTCAGGAACAGTAGAGAAGAGTGGGTCGAAAGATGAAGAGTTAGATAGATTACCTGTTAGTACAATTTCAGATCAGGAAAGAGAATTGTTAAATCTGGTAGAAGAAGTAGAAGATGTGAAACCCGAGGACCGAATAGTAGGAAGTAAGATTACTTCGGGTTCAGGGTTGAAAGACGAGGAAGAAGTAGACATCAGATCGGATTAGTAACCGATTTGAGATTTGAAGAGACAGATATGAAGAGGTGCATTGTCATTTCGGATCTGCAGGTTGGAACAGTTGTTGTAGAAACGGTATAGTTGTTAGAACTGTCGATTGCTTCACTATTTAAGAGTGGCATTCGCAGGAAATTGTTGTTCAGTGCTCATTATTTCTGAGAATAGATAAAGCGAAGTGCTGTGAAGCAGTGCTCGTCGCTTAAGCTTGATTCCGAGTATCAACTTTGTATTTGTGGTTGTGAATGTTTGGAGAAATTCAAAGTGCAAGTCAGTGTGCTTGTTGGATGTTGGATTCCATAGCCTTGATCTTCGTTCTGTGTGTTTGATCCTGAGTGAAGTGCAATCGAAGCAATGCCTTGACAAATATGAGAGGAATTGTAGTGTTGGTAGTATTCTGCATTTGTGAGTGCAGTGCGAAGTTGATGTGAAGCAATTTCAATCGAGGAAGTTGTGCCTTCAGTAGAAGGGTGGAACACAATTCTGAGGCGAAGTCGTTTTGCAGTGAAGTGCCGTTTTCGGGAGAGCCTGAATCATCACAATCAAGATTGCTTGGAAAGATTTGATGAAGTTGTGATTATGGAGTGTTAATTTGTGACAAGACTGCGAGTCAGTGCTTGTTACTCTCTTCTGGGTGTGGTTTCTACCTGAGAGACTAAAGAAGAACTCAAGAAGAACTGAAATTGTTACTTTGCTTCATATTTGGACATTTCTGACTCGTATCTCTGCGGGAACGAACTTTACTTACCCGATTACCACAAAAGTGATATTTTCCGGGTTGTCACATGATTTTTGGCGCCGCTGCCGGGGATACAAATCTTGGAAGTGGAAGAATACGAAGCCAAATTGAACACTAGGTATCAAGGCAATATGAATGTCTGGATTGAAAGAACAACGGGAAGAGAGAGCCCGAAGACGAGCACTTCAGCGTGAAGAAGACGAACGTCTGAACGCCCCATCCATCGTTGACAAAACTGAGCGAGAGGTGTTGGAGTTTCAACTCCTTCACGAAGTGCAAGAAGCCCTGCGAGACCTTGATCACAAGAAACGCGAAGGCGGTTGGCAAGGCTACTTCGCATCTCCCTCTTCTTCCAAGAAGAAGAAAGAATCGAGTGGGCAAACATATGCATTGCGGCCCAATACCCCAACTTCCCCTAGAGCTGTAAAGGAAGTTGTTTCCTTGAAGACCTTTGTTCGAGAAAAGACAGCACGCACACTTACTGAAGACGAGTGTCAACATCTTCTACGAACGATTCCTCGGTTGTCCCGAAGGAATTTGGAAGAACTTATTGAAGGTGTTGATCCTGAATCTTCCACTCGGGTTGAAGTCGACCCTCTCAGAGTAGAAATTGTCGAAGAAGACCGTGTGTTGAATTTGACGAATTGGAATCCCTGGGCTGACAACACGGCGTCAATTCCAGCCAATTCTTCCGTTCCGTCAAGTTCTACATTCCCTCAACCAATCCCAGTGCATCAAACAATGACTTCGCTTCCTGTCACCCGACACGCCTATCAGAAGTATAAGGGGACGGAACAAGACAAAGACCCAGATGAATTCATCAAAGAATTCAAAGTCATCTCCTTTGCTAACAAGGAGCATGACTCGGCGGATCGACTAAGAATTTTTCCAAGTCTGCTTTGCAAGAAAGCTCGGAGCTGGTACACGCATGTGACTCAGAAGGGGTTTGTACCATTGGATTGGGCAGACTTGAGAAACAACTTCCTGGAACGATTCCGGGAGGTTGACTATGATACGAGTGTCTTCGCGGCACTAAACGATTTGGACCGAGGCAAGAAGGAGAAGTTGAGGGACTGCTCTGAGCGGTTCATGGCATTACTGAACCGAGTTCCCAAGCAATCGGGGGTGGTGGGATACTCCGATGCCCAAGCCATTACCTGGTTCCTCGGGGGCCTGTCACCAGAGATACGAATCTTTGCGAGGGAGAGGAATGTAACTTCCCTCGATAAAGTACTCAAACATGTCGCTCGTTATGAAGCGGCACACTCTCACTCTGCCGGTAACCGGAGAAATCGGGAGAAGAAGGGCAAGAAGCCCAAAAGGAGAGCTTCACGCAATACCTCCCCTTCTTCGGACGAATCCTCTACGTCTTCAAGCTCTTCTTCGGAATCCAAAGAAGAATCAAAGCCAAGACGAGTCAGAAGACGTGGAGCCAAGAAACCAGTGATGTTGCCAGCCAAGAGTGTACATAAGGCGGATACGAAGCTGGATGCCCTCATCAAGGATTTTTCGGATTTCAAGATCCAGATGATTGGGGCTAAGGACCGAAGAAAGGCCCCCGCATTTGGATGATCTAATGTGTGGTGCACCGCCTGTGGAAAATCCGGCCACGCCAACACAGAATGCAATACTAGTAATGCATTCCCGGTGCAGCAAATTGATTGGGTTCCGGGATGGGACCAAGACGATGACGAAGAGGCGGTGTATCAAACTCAGGAGGTACAGCCTCAACCGAGCACATCATATCAAGGTCCGAGGTTGGGACCCAGGGAGTATAACCCCAATGCTCCTGCACGAAGACCACCAATGAGCAACCAAAATCGCCCTCAGAATGTTGCACCCGGAGCCTGTTATAATTGTGGCTCGATGGGACATTGGTCTCCAAATTGTCCCGAGCCAAGAAGGAAAATTGGGTACGTTCCCCTGTGTGGAAATTGTAAAGGATTGGGGCATACGGGCAACCAATGCCCTCACCCGCCAAACCCGAAGCCTCTTGTAAAATATGTACAGACCCCCGCTGAGCGTGCAGCACTTCAGCCGAAGGGGGATACGAATGTGAATTGTATAACTCTTGAGGAAGAAAGACCTCACGAAGGGATTCCGGCCTCAGAAGGAGAATGGCCAGACCTTGAAATTTTGAAAGTTGAGACACGCTCCACCAAGAAGAAGCGTGATCCCGAAGAACTGAGTACGACCTCGTCGTCTTCCCGAAAGGCGAAGAGACAGCGCCCAAAAGCAATTCTTTTGGCCAAGGAGGAAAAGATCCTTGCAAAAGCTAAAGCTAAAGCCTTGCAGAAAGAATTAACGGAGGCATTACTCAAGACTCGGGAACTAAGTTTGGAAGAAGAGACGAAGATGAAGTCTCCAATTTTTCCGGCGGACATTTGATCCGAAGTAAAGGGTCTGATTCAAGCCGAGGTAGGCCAACCCGAGGAAGCTCGGGTTAAGGCCATCAGCAAGCCCGTCACCATTTTGAAGCGTCCCGACGTCAAAAGGGAGCATGGAGAGTCCTCGGACTCAAAGCCGAAGACGAAGACGGTCAAATTGGGAGGAGTTCCCCAATATGATATTATAGCCGACTTGGCCACCACAAATGCCAATGTTACATTTAAGCAATTGTGGGAAGATAACAAGCTGTACAAGAGACAGCTTAACTCGGCCCTCAAGAAGGTGAGGTTGATGTCAAAGAAGGACCTGCCTGCTATCTATCGTATTGAACAAGAAGATTTGGGATCTCCTGAGGTAGACGCGGAGATTGCAGGTTGCATGATCAAATCGATACCCATTGACTCTGGGTCCGGTGTGAATGTCATGACCGAAGATACTGCGAATCGACTCGGGTATCATACGTTTGAACCAACACCCCGAGTTTTGAAGTTCGTAGACCAAACCAGGAGACGGCCCTTGGGCATGCTGTTGAACATTACCACGATCATTGGAGGGGTACCCTTCAAGTTGAATTACATCGTGTTGCGGCCAGTGACAAAAACTGGTTACCCTCTGTTGATCAGCAGACCCTGGTTGTATAGTGCCCAAGTTGTAGTAGATTGGCATCAGCAGAAGTTAAGATTCAAGGACATTTCGTCCAAAGATCAGAAGCTGGTGACTGTGAGTTGGACAAAGGTTCCCCATCTTGGGGAAACAAGTTCGTCAAAAGAGGAGGACGAGTCCGAAGATTCATTGTCTTCGTCTTCAGACGAATCCGAAGAAGAAGTCCAAGTTAATTACTTGGAATGCTACGAGGTAGAGGCTGACGACAAAGATCCATATGACCTCGCCTCGGGTGAACCTGACTTGGAGGAAGGGGGTTTGATGGCCGCTCGCCTCAGGATAAGCCGAGTAAGCCACGTTGAAGGAGTCATCAACCCCGATGACTATCAAGAGGTGTTAGTCACTGAAGGAAAAATTTTAAAAATCTCGAAGACAGTTACTTCGGAGGAGTTGGCAGGATACACTGCCCTGTTTATAGAATTCCAGGATGTATTCGCCTGGTCGATTGATCAAATGCCGGGTATTTTTCACAAGAATTTGGAAAACACCGGATTGATTTGATTGAAGGTGCAGTTCTGGTTCGGCAGCAACAATACCGCTTGAACCCGAAGTACTCGCTCTTGGTAAAAGATGAAATCGATAAGTACTTAGGGGCCGGAATCATCTTCCCTGTCTTAAGCAGTGAATGGGTCTCCCCCATTGTCATTGTCCCAAAGAAGAAAACAGGGAAGATCCAAGTGTGCCAAGACTTTCGAAAATTGAATGCAGTCACAAGGAAAGATCATCATCCCTTGCCTTTTACCGATACAATCTTAGACCAGGTGGCTGGGCATCATTGTTATAGTTTTCTCGATGGATTTTCAAGGTACAATCAAGTATCCATTCGGGAAGAAGACAAGGATAAAACTACATTCACGACCGATTGGGGCACTTTTGCTTACAATCAAATGCCCTTTGGGTTGTGTAATGCTCCCGCTACTTTCCAGCGGATGATGAATTCGATCTTTAAAGATTTCCTGCGTAAATTTGTCGAAGTTTTTATTGATGACTTTTGTGTGTTTGGACGACGGGATGTACATAGAGATTACCTTCGCCAAACGTTTGAAAGGTGTCGTTTTGCCGGCTTGTCATTACACCCGGAGAAATGCTTCTTCGCAATGAAGGAGGGAATTCTTCTGGGGCATCGGGTGTCAAGCCAAGGTATTGAAGTCGATGTTGAGAAGGTTAAAATAATTGCAGCTTTGGAATCCCCGAAGAACATCCGGGAGCTGAGAGCCTTCTTGGGACATGTCAGATATTACAGACGCTTTGTGTCAAACTATGCAGTGCTTGCTGCACCACTTACAAAGCTTCTGAAGAAATCCGAAGACTATCTGTGGGAAGCACATCAAGAAGAAGCCTTCCAGGTGTTGAAGAAGAAACTGGTTGAAGCACTAGTCATGAGGGCCCCGAATTGGGACGTCCCTTTTCATGTGTATGTGGATACTTTGTCCATGGCCATCGGGGTTGTCTTAAGTCAAAAGGACGAGAAGAAGAAAGATTACCCGGTGTATTACGCCAGCAGACAACTTTCAGTTTCTGAAAAGAATTATTCAACGACGGAAAGAGAAGCACTCGGAATGGTGTATGCCTGCAAGAAATTTCGGCATTATTTGTTGGGGTATGAGTTTGTCTTCTATGTTGACCATTATGCATTGCAACATCTGGTCAAGAAGGCAGATTTATCGGGACGAATTGCAAGATGGATCTTGTTATTACAAGAGTTCACGTATACTGTACAAGTAAGGAAGGGAGCTTCGCATTCGAATGCGGATTTCCTGTCCAGGTTAGACACTCAAGACCAGGAGTGGGAAATTGACGATCGGTTCCCTGACGAAGAGTTGTATCACTTATCAGCAATGAGAAGTACGAGGTATACATATGAATATAATTATCTGAATACTCTCCATTGTTCTGAGGGGATGGATCCGGAACAGCGGGCAGTCTTTCTCTGGAAAATGGGGCCGTACCAGCTTAAACACAGCATTTTATTTAAGATGGGCGAAGATGAAGTACTTCGGCGATGCTTGGAGTCATACGAAGTAGGAGGAGTAATTGAATCTTTACACTCCGAGGCATCGGGAGGACACTATGCTCTGAAGAATACTGTAAAGAAAATTCTTTCGGCAGGGTATTGGTGGCCTACAATGTACAAAGATGTACATGCTCATATTTGAAGCTGTGATGCGTGTCAGAGAACGGGGAAGCCGACGGCCACTTCTCAATGGCCTTTGAAACCAATTTTGCCTTTGGCCCCATTTGAGAAATGGGGTATTGATTTTGTGGGTCCCATTCAACCAGTAACCCAAGTCACAAGAAAGCGATATATTTTGGTTTGCACTGATTACGCTACCAAGATGGTTGAAGCGGAAGCAACTCGCAGAGATGATGCGGAAACTGTGGCGGAATTTTTCTTTTGAAACATCATCTCCCGATATGGGTGTCCTCTGGAATTGGTCAGTGACCGAGGAACACATTTTTTGAACTCTGTAATGGAGGAGTTAACCAAGTATTTTCAGATTAAACATCGGAAGAAGACTCCTTATAACCCAAAAGCGAATGGCTTAACGGAAAAAGCGAATGGGTTACTTTGTAAAATTTTGAATAAGGTGACTGTCAATTATGCCTATGACTGGGATACAAAATTACCAGCCGTGTTATGGGCCTATCGGACAACAGAGAAGATTACAACCAAACAAACTCCATACTTCTTGACATATGGCTTGCACCCCATACTGCTAGTTGAATTTGAAGTTCCGACTTATCGAGTCCTGTGCGAAGAACAAATGTCGGAAGAGGAAAGTCAGGATCTTCGGATTCAACAACTGATGTGGCTACAAGAGAAAAGAGACGATGCAATGCAAACCACGAAAGAAGTACAAGCACAGCGGAAAGTCAGGCACGATCAGAGAATCAAGCCTGTGACTGTACGAGAAGGGGATTTGGTTTTGTAATATGATAATTGCCAAATATTTTTTCCAGGCAAGTTGCATTTGCGATGGATGGGTCCCTATCGAGTTTGTCATCTTTACGAAAATGGATCCCTGCAACTCGTCGATTTGGAAGGTAATCCTTTTGCCACTCGAGTAAACGGGTGGAGAGTTCGGAGATATTGGACCATAGACTCGGAAGTTTCTAAAACACCCGAGGTCTATGTTCGCAGGGACGCTCACATTTGAGGGAGGGGGTATGTGGTGCCCACATTTTATTTTTTTTCAAAATAAAGCCAAAGAAGTGTATAGAGAAGTCGGATTGTGCGTGGTTGGCCGAAGAAGACGACGAAAACTGTCTTCGGGGTGAAACCCGAAGTAAAGTGGCCTTGGGTCATAAGGCGAAGTACTCTGAAATGCCGTGTCAGCAAACGATACGAAGTAAATTGTCTTCGGATCGGGAAGGGGAGCTCAACCCGAGGCAAAGACAGTCTAACAACCTTTCGTCGGGGCGAGAAACTCAAGAAGGGGCGGTTTCAAAATTGGCGGCTCATATGCGTGAAGGTGAGGCGACAGTAACGGGTGCATGCAGGAGGTGTGATTTCTTGGTAGAAACTCGAAGTGACGGAAGACGAAGAAGTGCAACTCTATAAAAATCGAGACTGCAACGACAAAATGTCAAGCAATTTTCCTTTGCCGTTGAGGAGTCGTCTTGCAGGTGATCAGGGAAAGGGAAATAGAGTTGGACTTGTGTTAGTGCGTAAGGGGGAAGTCGAGAGAGAGAAATTGAGAGACCGAAAGAAAGCAGAAGAGATGGGAGGAGGGAAGAAGAACTCCGAATTTGCAGTGAGAAATCATGCAATTCGGAGATTAGATGTAGTAGCGAGGATTGAAGTCTTGAGCCGACTTCGGATCACCTTTCTGGCATGGAATTGGAACATAAGCTTTCCAGGATTCATGACAGAAATCATCGAGAGTAAATGTCTCGATGGTCTCGAGGACGAAGGGAAGAGAGGAAATCTGGCTCGCTGGACAGAGTCGGATTGGAGACTCGTACTCGGGAAGGAGGCAGGCTTGGAGCAGGGAGCCACGTTCTTGGGGAAAGGGGAGATAGCCCAAGAAACTCAAGAGGTGAGAGATGCCTTCTCGTCGAAGAGAACGAAGAATGGGTACAAGGTAGAAAGTTACAAAGACCCTGTCAAGAGAGGAATTGTGAGTGCTTTGATGGCAATCCTGAAGCCGGAGAGAACTACCTATGTGATGAAACACCAAGCGGTGTTCTTTCACAAATTGTTTGCAGGAGAACCAATTAATTGGGCGAGGTGTTTTCACGGGAGAACGAGGCAGATGGTGTGGAATCTGCGGGATAAGTCCCCTCCACATTATATTGTGCCATTTGCAGCGCATTTCTATCTCGGGCTCAATTTGCTGAACTCGGCGGAGCGGAATCGGATGGTGTCGTACTTCCATCCGGATGTGCGAAAGGAAGTCGATGCGGAGGAGCAGCAATACATTCTTCAAATCCGGAGCGCAGACGATTACTACTCGAAGACAGGGAAGAACGTGGAGGTCGTTGAAAGTACCCCGACGAAGAAGAGAACTCGGCAAGCAGACGCCGAAGAAAACAAGAAACCTCGGAAGGTGCAGAGAAATAACCCGAGGCGAGGAATGGTGGTGATCGAGTCGGAAGATGAAGACTCAGAAGGCAAAGCCGAGCTCAAGACGGAGGACTCGGAACGTGAGGAAGAACCTGAGCTGACACTGCAGAGTGGAGATACAAGCAGTGATAGTGAAGTCGGTGGAGAAATGACCTCGGCACCAACGCCTGAAGAATACAAAGAAGAAATTCAAGCCGAGGTAAAAGCCAAAGACAATGCAGCGCTGGAAGACGAAGTACCGGTGCTCAAGGAGAAGAAGATCACAGTACAGCGAGGAATTCGCTCGAGACGTAAGGCGAAGGGGGAAGCGGGACCGAGTAGAGTGACAGAAGAAGTAGAAGGAAGCTCGGGCAGTGAAGCATCAATTCTGATACGAAGACTGCAAAGAAGAAGGCAAGTATCGGATGAACACGAAGTACAAAGAGAAGTAGCCGCACGAGAAGAAGTGATCCCGAGTGATGGAGTGGAGTACCTGCGGGAAGTGGTGTGTCCGTTGTTAGTAAAGTTAGAACATAAGAAGAAGGAGATGCAGTCCACATGTCCGGAGGTAAAGACTGTATTGCAGGTGTTGGCAAGATTAGAAGAAGAAAACTCGGAGTTGAAGAAGATTATGACCCGAGGTGAGAAGGAGAGAGAAGTACTGCAATTGGAGGCAGTGGAGAGGAGTCAGGTAATCGAAGATCTGAAGAGAGAAGTGAGTTATCGAGAAGATCTTGCGAGGAAGAGTGACATCGCAAGGGAGAGACAGGTAGCGGAGCATGAAATCTTGAAGCAGCAGTTTTCTGATTCAAGAGTAGAGCTCATCCATGCTATGGCGAGAGTAGCATCAAAGGATCAAGAGCTCGATCAAGTGATGGAGAGTATGGAGGAGAAGAAGCAACTTTGGCAGCGAGAGTTGGCTGCGAGATATGGAGAAGAAGAGAGATTACAAGACTTACTTCGTAATCAGGAAGAAAAGGTTGCACAGAAGGAGAAAGAGAAGGACGCGGTGAAGGCCGAATTCGAAGAAGAGTTGGCGATGTACAGAGAGGAATGGCTTGCAGATCGGGAACAAGAAAGGAAGACAAGATTAGAGCCATTGCAGGAGATAGTCCTCAAAGTAAACACGATGCTAAGTACAGAGGCCAGCGTTCAAATTGAAGAAACGCATCTGCACGAGTTGAAGTTGTTAGTGTAGGAGACGAGGCGAAGGCAAGCGAAAGATATAGATCTAAATGCTTTGTTGATTAAGTTGAGAACTCGTGTAGATAGGAAGATCTTAGAAGTAGAAGACAATATCGCCATTAGATTAGACTTAGTAAGAATAGAGTTAGAAAAGCTTCGGCGGGATGTTAAAGCAAAACCCGACGTAGATAACATCGGGATCCAAATGTCTTCGGAGTTGGTCTCAGGAACAGTAGAGAAGAGTGGGTCGAAAGATGAAGAGTTAGATAGATTACCTGTTAGTACAATTTCAGATCAGGAAAGAGAATTGTTAAATCTGGTAGAAGAAGTAGAAGATGTGAAACCCGAGGACCGAATAGTAGGAAGTAAGATTACTTCGGGTTCAGGGTTGAAAGACGAGGAAGAAGTAGACATCGGATCGGATTAGTAACCTATTTGAGATTTGAAGAGACAGATATGAAGAGGTGCATTGTCATTTCGGATCTGCAAGTTGGAACAGTTGTTGTAGAAACGGTATAGTTGTTAGAACTGTCGATTGCTTCACTATTTAAGAGTGGCATTCGCAAGAAATTGTTGTTCAGTGCTCATTATTTCTGAGAATAGATAAAGCAAAGTGCTGTGAAGCAGTGCTCGTCGCTTAAGCTTGATTCCGAGTATCAACTTTGTATTTGTGGTTGTGAATGTTTGGAGAAATTCAAAGTGCAAGTCAGTGTGCTTGTTGGATGTTGGATTCCACAGCCTTGATCTTTGTTCTGTGTGTTTGATCCTGAGTGAAGTGCAATCGAAGCAATGCCTTGATAGATATGAGAGGAATTGTAGTGTTGGTAGTATTCTGTATTTGTGAGTGCAGTGCGAAGTTGATGTGAAGCAATTTCAATCGAGGAAGTTGTGCCTTCAGTGGAAGGGTGGAACACAATTCTGAGGCGAAGTCGTTTTGCAGTGAAGTGCCATTTTCGGGAGAGCTTGAATCATCACAATCAAGATTGCTTGGAAAGATTTGATGAAGTTGTGATTATGGAGTGTTAATTTGTGACAAGACTGCGAGTCAGTGCTTGTTACTCTCTTCTGGGTGTGGTTTCTACCTGAGAGACTAAAGAAGAACTCAAGAAGAACTGA
The DNA here is from genome assembly GCA_948567375.1 of Lunularia cruciata. Classification (NCBI taxonomy): domain Eukaryota; kingdom Viridiplantae; phylum Streptophyta; class Marchantiopsida; order Lunulariales; family Lunulariaceae; genus Lunularia; species Lunularia cruciata. Next base: position 81,048,091 of record OX419755.1, on the reverse strand, counting down.
AATTGTTACTTTGCTTTGTATTTGGACATTTCTGACTCGTATCTCTGCGGGAATGAACTTTACTTACCCGATTACCACAAAAGTGATATTTGCCGGGTTGTCACAAGAGCCCGTCATGCAAGCTTCCTTGACAGCTTGTCGGACTCCATCAACCACTTCAGCGGCTGATGATCAGTGATGAGAGTGAAGGGGTTACCAAATAGGTAACATCGGAAATGTTCTACTGCCTAAACTGCTGCCAAGCACTCTCCCTCATATGAACTATACTTTGCCTCCGCTGAATTGTTGGAGCGACTAGCATAGGCCACCACAAACTCCTCTTCCTCATCATCATGCTAGGTGAGCACCGCTCCAAGCCCCAACATACTCCAATCAGTGTGAACCTGAAATGGTCGTCCCCTGATCGGTCTCCTCAAAATAGGAGCAGATGTCAACCTCTCCTTGAGCTCTACAAAAGCTGTCTCCTGCTCATCTCCCCAACACCACTCTTGTGTAAGCTTGGTCAGCTTCGTCAAGGCCTTGGCAATGACACTAAATCCTCTAACATAGCAACAATAGAAGTTCGCCAACCCAAGGAATGCTACTCTACTTTACATCCTACGCTTCTCTGCCAAGCCAAGGCTCACAATCCAGGTCAAACAGTTCAAGTCCATAGCCTGACCTAACACCTGATGCCTAGATGCCTCTAACACTGCTGAAACAGCGGTAATACCAATGCAAAAACCCATCGCCCGCTCTCTCTCATCAGCATTGGGCTCCACCAACTGCTGTAATTGTGAGTCCCAAACAAGTCCAGGTCCTCCCTCTCGAAAAGCATGAGAGCCTGGGAAACTCATGAGTATGGGAAATGCAGCGCTAGGCTGTCCAACTAGGTTCACCACTACCATAGGTGACCTATCAGCCACTACCACTGTCTGAGACTGACGTCTAGCATCCAAGATATCATCAACAAGAATATGGTCTAGTCGCTGAATCCCATCATAACTACGCTGTAGAACCTCTCTGGGTAAGAGGTTCGTCCACCAAAGACGAAGATGATGAGCCCGTGATCCCACTCTGGCTGCATCTAACAATATAGCAGGTCCCATCCATGAATGGACCTGATGTGTACTCACCACCACTCTAGTGCAAGAATCACCCATCAATGGAGCATTCTCCAAAAGGTAAGCTGGAGAAACAAACTGATGAACCTAGAGATGTCGTAGTATCCGTAATATCTCCCAAAACACACCAGAATGAGGATCTTGAAGACCCAAACCGCGGCCCACACGTGTATATCCCTGACATGGCTATCCAGAAATCACCAAGTGAATAGGCCCATGTCTCTCTAGGTCATGCGCCCCCAGTAAGGAAATGTCTCCTAGTAAGGCCTTCTGGTAACCTCTAACTGCTGACATTGGTAATAACTCCGGATACCGATAGGCCAAGTGTGCCACATGATGTAGAGAGACTCGCCTAGCAGTCTCATCTCTCTTTACATACAAGTACCTCTGTACTTGTATACCCGCCTGTAACACCGCAGCTAGTCCGGTGCTGATCCCACCAAACAACTCCAATAGACATATCCCCTCTATTGGATACTACCAAGCAATGAGTGTGGTATCTAGAGGTGTCAAAGCAATTGCCTCTAGAGGCTCATCCTCACACTCATCCCTTGATGGTACGAAGGCTCCACTCCAAACCTACTACACCAACTGATCTGCATGCTGCTGCAATGCCTCCTCTGAACTCCATAATGGAACATCCAAGGTGGATAGAACAATCCCACTTGTACTCCAAAGCCAAGTGATCTCCTCTGGTACTGGAGTATCCTCTGCATGGGCGTTCCCCTCCAACAAGTCATCAGGCCAAGTAACTGCACCGCTGAAAGCCAAAACTGATGTTGCCATGGTCCCGGACTGTAGTGAGCCAAGACTGCCACTACTAAAGTGTACTGGTAGGCGACATACCCGTCCCTCACCAGACTGCCAACCAGGTCTATAAGAGGTTGTCTCCTCCTAATAGTCAATGCTGAAACCCATAGGGTATAACACTGCTCCCCCAACTAGCACATCATATGACTCAGCTATCGTCGCAATAGCTTGAGCTCTCACCACCAAGCTATCAGTCGGATGACCAGGCTGAACCTGGACAACAAGCTCCCCACGTGTGATGTACTGTGTTGAACCACCACCTAGAGATGTCTGGATCTGAAATGGAAACCTCTCTACATCGGTCTTCCGTAACTCTAGACCAACAACTGCAGCCTTCCCCAACATAAGGGGTTGCGCACCAGAGTCTAACAAGACTCTCTGTGGTGTATAGACCTTCCCTAAAGGTCCCACCAAATGAAAGATCCCCCTCTGGTTATCCAATAGGACAACACCAGGTGTAAACCGCGCTCTCTCAAAGGCCGGTCTAGCTGGCAACTCCTCTAGTCTAGCCGTTGTTGCCTGCCATAAACCACTAGTCGCTGAACGGATCCCATGCTCCTCAACCAAGTCAGCTCCACTACCAACCACCTCTGCTCTAGTAGTAGGAATTGCACCATCCCTACTCTCACACAACGTGGCAGCCAACCAGAATACTGGGGCTGGGTCAACTCCCAATGTAAACATATCACTGGCTGAAAATAAAGGATGCCGCATAATCAGCTGAGCCGCCCCCAACATCATGCTAGACTCAGTTTGTGTAGTAGTAGGTGGCTAACTAGCAGGTACTCCATTAGGTACTCCATCACCACCTACCACACCTGCACTGGGACGTCTAGGAACCATGGATGTCGTCTATAATGCCTCAGATAGCGTGAAAGACTGGGGAAGTCTGACCTATCTCCCAACCTCTCCTCTTTGTGGGTCCAACTCCACTGATGCTCCTCTAGGCTCTGGAGCACGTTCTGCACTCCTAGTCACTACTGCAGATGCATTCACCTGTGCTGCTCCACACATGAAGTCCAAAGCATCTCTATCACCAGCATATGAGGTGGAAGCCTCAGCACCCGAATCTGATCTCCTTTGAGCAATAGCCATACTAGCCAATCTTTGCTCCAACTGCTCAATCCGAGTAGCCATAGCTGTGTCAGAAGTAAGGGCAGGTACTGCAACCCTACTAGGTGTAGATCCTCTACCACCACCTCTACCACCTTGTCCTCCATGAACAAGAGCTCCTCTACTACCTGCCATAGCAGCCCTACCACTCCGTAACTCCGGGTGTAGGTCAAAACACCGATCACTAGTGTGACCAAATCTGTGGCAGTGCTCACACTGCCTCTGTGCTGGCTGTGATGCACCAGAGGTATCAGGTCCGATGCCCTGAGTACACTCTCTCCTATGGTGAGGTCCACCACAAGTCCAACAAGCAACACCACCACTCACTGGCTGCTGCTGACCCAAAAATGAGGGTAAGGGTCTAACTCCACTAGGCCCTCCACTCGCTCCATAGGATCTACGCTATCCACCCTGTCCTCAAAAACTAACTGGGCGTGGTGTACTCTGCTGCACTCTAGAAGAAGGCACAACCATGGATGAGGTCTCTCTACCAAATCCAGATGTCACCACTCTCTCCTCCACCATGTTGAGCTCAATACGCTCAGCCAAACCGAAGACTACTGCCAAAGTGGGCAAAGTAGCCTGCAACAACGTAGCATCACGAACTCTACGTTGCAACTCCCTATCCAGTATCCCATACCAAAATTGGACTGCTTGGGCCTCAGTAGCTCCCTGAGTGAAACTGATCAGCCACCTCATGCGAGTGTATGCCTCGCGTAGGCTCTCTCCAGCCTTCCGCTGGAACTCTTGCAAGCTCCTCAGCTTGTCAGTCCGCACTCCCTGGTAATTCCACCTCAAACATAGGAAGAACTCAACCATGGAGTTAAACCTCGGTACCACACCACCTCCTACAGCAGTACCTCCACTCGTAGTAGCACTATCTCCAACTAGTGCACCTCCACTAGCTCCACCAACACTACTCAAGCTAGAACTCGTGGGTACAGCCGATCTACTCTTGGCCACCGAGCCTGAAGTGATAGAGACATAATGTGGAGACCAATATTGTCTCCATAACTCGATCTCCTCCAAATGAGCTCTCCTGAACTCATGGTAGTCATCCATTGGCGGACCCTCCAGATGTTGAAACAACCCTTCAATGCCATGAAGGGTGTGAACAAAGTCGGGTTCCGCATCTGCTGCAGATCACACCAACTATCAAACCCCTGGATGAAGTCATCCAACTCAATGGTACCCATTATACCAGAGTAATGCCTAGGGCCTTTGGAGGCCCCATAAATCTCGTCCATGTCCCACAACAACGGTGCGGACACACCAAGTGCACTCTCAACTGAATCAGCTCCTGTGTCAAACTCTAACTCAGAGTCAATCTCCTCCCTCACTAGGACCTGAGATACAAGCTGATACCGAGCACCACTCCGAGTAAACCCACTGCGTACTACAGGGCTAACTCCTCTGGAATCTCCAAAGAACTCCGTCGTGACCATGTAACTGCAACAGCAAACTTGAACCACCAACTGCAACCCCAAGTCGCAACCGCAAGTGCCCCACCAAATGCCAACACCACCACGTGCCAACACCAACTAGACACCACCCACTAATGTAACTCTAACCGAGATAACTACACTAGGGGAAGGGCAACCTGTAACCTGCCATCATAACACGCACTCTCATGGTCTGCATGTCATCACTTCCTGCCTCACCAGAGAGAAACAAAGGTAGTCTGATTGGTCATCACTCCAGCCTCACCACCGAAAGCATACTAGAGCACCAACGCTCAAAAGTCAAGGCACCTCACACAAATGTGGTGCACAAATAGGAAGTAGAGAATGGAGGGGATCCAATCACAAGAAATCTAAATGAAAACCCTCCATCTCATAACACAACACGAGACTGACTCTGCCACCATTTGGCATTTGACATAAGAGCAGTTCGTATCTAAGTACTAAGCTACCAGGATCACCAAGAATGAGATCAAACTGCCTCTCCTAGCCAAAGCTACATGTGTATAGATAACAGTGGCGCAGTCATTAGGACAACAAGTGAGGGTGGACCAGTTGGCTAGGGCACTAGTCTAGGAACAAGAGATCTAGGGGTCAAACCCTATTGCGCACAATCTAGCAAGAAAGGTAGATTTTGCCAACCAATGACCAAGATCTACTCTAAACTAGCTAGCCTCACGCCAGCAAGCTGGCTTGCTGGCCCTTCTAGGCCTTCGTAGCCTCTCATAGCCCACAGCCCTATGCCTCTAAATGCCGAAATTCAGCCAAATGAGGCCTTTCTTGTTACCACTTTGAAGCCTCCTCCAAAATTGGCAAAACTTCTCCAAATCTATGAAAGTCCTCCAAACTAGCGAAACTCCTCCAAATCTGGCCCAAAATCTGACGTAAATCTGACGTAAACCCTAAAGATGGCTGTCCACGAAATCTTCCGCTAACTTTCCACTCTAGCCAAATTCACAAAACGGGTTTTTCCGAATCACAATTTCATGAGAAGAGCTTCCCAACTCCACCTTCAATTTCACTTTCTGAGCCCAACTCACAGCAAATTGGTCTTGCCTTCACCTCTTGAGCTCAAAATCACAACATTGCTAAAAAATTGCTCCTTCTTTGCTCAAAATTTGGCCAGCGCTTCCGCACACCGTCCGCCTAACTGCCAAATCTGAATCACTTGAACGAGCTTTTGCACACTAGGGAAACACAGAACTTGAATCGAGCTACCACGATCCACCAAGCTTGGAGATACCACCAACACTCAACGTTCCTGCACCCGATTTCCCCCTGACTTCACTTCTCTGATGTAATCAGATTGCTTAGCACTTTCAATTCAACTCAACTCAGATCAGTACTTGATCTGTCACTCTATAAACTGCCAACAATTGGGCACTGATTATAATCAAGCCACACCCACTCAAGCATAGAGAATCCAGGTGACGCTCGCCGGCCGTTGTCCACCATAGCCAAGAACTCGAAGGCTCAACACCAGAGAAGTGAGCTCTCTAGAGCTCACTTCGAAACTATACCCCCCTGGACTCAAGCTAGCATTAGAACCCTAACGGTCCCGCTGACGGCACACTCGACGGTGTGAACGGTGCAAAGTGACAGTGGGCCCCACCGTGAAGTCAGTACCCTAAACACCAAATCAGACTGTCGGAAAGTAGTCCCTGAGAAACTACTAGAATAACTCTAACTACTATCACTGGAACTCCAGTGTCCAAGCAGCTAGATGTAGAACTACAAATGGCGTGACAAATCCAATCAGGTTAGCAAGAATTAGAGCTACAACAAGGAATTGCTTGAGCTCTTCAAAAGCTTTGAGAGCCTCCTTGTCATCCAAAATCACCATGTAATTTACACCCTTCTTTGTGTAGATGGTCAATACATAAGCCTTGTTGGAAAATGAGAAGATAAATCTCCTATAGTACCCAACCATCTCCAAGAATTGGCATAACTTTGTCAAGCTTGAAGGGAATGGAAGGCTGAGATTTTCCTCACCTTCTCAAGATCAATTGCTATTCCATCCTTGGAGATGATGTGCCCCAAAAGTAGACCTTCTTCACATCCAAAAATGCAGTTCTCTAGGTTGGGTGATTGTGATAGTGGTTTTGAAGTGTTTTGAGGAAGAAGTGAGTAAGGGAGCCAAATTACAAAGAAAAGAATGGACGGGAGTGTCTTAGGAGTAAACCCAAAGAAGTAGACTTCGGGTTGGAAAATGGAAGTACTCGGAAGGGGAGTACAAAGACACAAGTCCAAAGATGATTGTCTTTGGATTGGGCAGCAAAGGCCGATACAAAGACATGCTAACAACCTCTCTACGTGGCAAGAAAGTACACTTCAAGAAATAGCGGAGGCAAAGGGAGCATGTCTTGACAGTGACAAGACATCGACACGCAAAAGAAGGGGAATTGATTTTAAAATTGATTGAAGAATGACTACACTTTGGGGTAATATAAAATTGCAATTGTGCAATAGAAAATTGAATATGTCAAGTAGATATCTTGTTTTTCTAAGTAGTCATCCTATAGTGATGCATGCCAAGAAGCCGATTGAGAGTGAAATTTTCCAAAATCCAGAAGGGGTTAGAGTGTTGTGTCTAAGAGAGTGAATAGTCTTCTAGTGCCAAAGAACAAGAGAGCAATCATGGCAAAGAAGGTCAAGAACTCCCTCGCAATAAGGAGCTTTGCAATTCGGAGGTTAGATGTCATGGCAAGGATTGAAGTCTTGAATAGACTTCCTATTACCTTTTTAGCATGAAACTGGAATTTTAGTTTCCTAGGAGTCATGGCAAAGATAATTGCAAGTAATTGTGAGGAAGGTCCTAAAGTCAAGGGGAAGAGAGGAAATCTGGCTCGATGGATTGAGTCAGATTGGAGGTTAGTGTTAGGAAGGGAAGCAGGAGAGCCAACAAGGATTACCTTCTATCAGAAGTGTGAGGCTGCAAAAGAGACTATTGAAATTTGCAACTCTTTCTTCTCTCTACAAACAACTAATGGGTACAAGGTGGAGTCTTATCGGGACCCAATTAAGTAGAGCATCATAGGAGCAATAATGGTGATGTTCAAACCCAAATAAATAACATACGTGAACATGAAACAGTCGGTCTTCTTCCACCAGATGTTTGTAAGAGTAAAGGTGAATTGGGCAAAGAGTTTCTACCAGTGAACAAGGTAGATGGTTGTTAATTGGAGAACAAATTTTCCTCCACACTATTTGGCACCATTTGCAACGCATTTCTACTTTAGATTGAATTTGCTAACAACAAAAGAGAGGCATCACATGGTGTCACACTTTCATCTGGATTTGAGATGAGAAGCAGATGAAGAAGAACAACACTACATGGTGCACCTATGAGCCAATGATGATCATTTCTTCAAAATGGGACAACAGGAGATGGAAGAAGTCATAAGCCCAAAGAAGAAGAAGCGAACTCAACCCGATGACAATGGCAGCATTACCTCTAGCCTAAAGAAAGCCACGAAGACTCACTGTGCGGGGTAAGATGATGGTAAAGGAAGAACCTTTGGAGATAGAGTCTAGAGGAGAGGACTCAAAAGAAGAGGAACTCACATTACAAAGTGAGGAATCCGGAAGTATGACTAAAGGTGAAGACGAAGTTTAGCAATTGGCTGAAGTAGCAAAAGATGAAGATTTTCATGTGACCATTGATGGTATGGAGGGAAGTGCTAATCCCTATGTAGCCTTGGTCATGGAAGAGAAGGAGTACCCTATGGCCCCATTTCAACATGTAAGGAAGAAGGAAGCTCGGAAGCAGTATCGCTGAAGGTACAAAGATCAAGACTTCAAAATAAGAAGCCGGAAGAAGGAACAAAGTACAAAGATGTGGCCAAAGACAAAGGGAACATTGGAGGAATATAGTATTTGGCGCAGGTTGTAATGTAACTCCATTGTTGGAGCTATTGAAAGAGCAACAAAAGGTAATTCTGCAAGCTGCAATGAAGGTAAGGAATGAGTTGCAGGTGGTGAAGTATTTGCTGGCTGAAGTGAAGGGATTGCAAGAACAAGTAACCCAAAGAGACAATGAAGTTGAAGAGCTTTTGGTGGATGCAATCTTGAAGAAAAAGACTTTCAAGAAGTTGCAAGAGAGTTTGGAGTCAAGAGGAAGAGAAATGCAAGTCAAACCAAAGAGTTGAAGGAGCAGATGATGTTGTTGACCAAGATGAAAGAAGAGGTTAGTGAAGTGCACATTGAGAGTATCCATGTGAAGGCGATGGTAGCAGTGATGAGCAGGAGTTAGACAGCTTGCGGAAGAGTGCCACCAGGAAGGATCAAGCGTGGCAGTAGGAGTTGGCAACCCGACATTGAGAAGAAGAAAGGTTGAGAGAGTTAGTATAAAGTGCTGAGTTGTAGAGCTCTCAGTATGCAAAGGAGAAGAAGATGCTTGTTGTTGAGTATGAAGACGAGTTGAGGATGTACCGGGAGGAGTTGAAGGTAGAGCGATCTCAAGGGTATACATCAAAATCAATAGGAGAGGTTGTAGGAAAATTGAGAGCTATGATGTGCACTAAAGCAGAAGAACGATTGGAGGAAGCAAGATTACATGAGTTAAAGTTGCTTGTGCAAGAAACTCGGAAGAGAAGAGCCAAGGATGTTGATATGAACACTCTACTAATCCGATTGAAGGAACGAGTCAACAAAAAGATGTTGGAAGTAGGAGATAATGTCAATCTCAAATTAGATTTAGTAAATTTAGAGCTAGAAAGAGTTAGGAGTAGTGTGAAAGAAGAGAAAAATTCTGATGTTGCAAAAGTCAGAAGTCAAGTGTCTTTGGACTTGTCATTTGAGACATTAGAGAGAAGTGGGTTGCCAAATAAGGAAGTAGATAGATTACCCATAAGTTTAATTGCAGATCATACTATAGAAGTAGTAGAAATAGTGAGTAATTTGGTGGAATCAGATATACCCAAAGAAGGAAAAGTAAGAGGAAGATCATCGGGTTTGGAAGCCAATGAAGAGATTGACATCGGATCAGAGTAGTAACAATTTTGAGATATGAAGAGGCAGATATGAAGAGGTGGTTTGTCATTTTGGATCTATAGGTAGAAATAGTTGTTGTATAATGATATAGTTGTTAGCAACTATTGATTGCTTTACTATTTAAGGGGAGCATTTGCAATCTTATGTTGTTCAGTATTCACAATTTCTAAAGATAGATAAAGTGAAGTGCTGATTTCAGTGCTCATTGCTTGAGCTTAATTCCAAATATCAACTTTGTGTGTGTATTTGTGAGTGTGTGGAGAATTTTGAAGTGCAAATCAAAGTGTGTTGGATGTTAGATTCCATAGCTTGATCTTCATTTTGTGTGTTTGATCCTGAGTAAAGTGCAATTGGAGCAATGCTTTGACAAATATGAGAGGAATTGTAATGTTGGTAGTATTTTGCAGTTGTGAGTGCTGCACAATGTTGATGTGAAGCAATTTTGATCAAGGAGGTTGTGCCTTTAGTGGAGGGGTGGAACAAAATTCTGAGGTGAAGTCATTTTGCAATGAAGTGCCGTCTTTGGGAGAATTTGAATCATCACAATCAATATTTATTTAGACAAAATTTGTTATGTTGTGATTATGGGTGTTTGAATTTGTGACAAGTTATCAAGATTGTGAGCTTGTTACTCTCTTCTAGATGTAGTTTCTACCTAAGAGATTAAATACAAAACAAAGAAGAACTACTTGTTATTATTTGACTTCATATTTGACCAATTCTGACTCGTATCTCTGCGTGAACAAACTTTACTTACCTGATACCACAAAAGTGATATTTTCTAGGTTATCATAGTGATGCATTTGCCTAATCCAAGTGTTGCAAGACCTTGATTAGGTGCTCAAAGTGCTCCTCCTTGCTTCCATATACACAAAATTTATCAATGAAGTCTCTCACAAATTTCCTAATGAAAGGTTCAAATACCTTGTTCATAAACCATTGGAATGTGGTTGGAGCATTGCAAAGCCCAAAAGGCATGACCTTGAAAGCATAAGTTCCCCAAGGTGTGGTGAATGTGGTGAGTTATTGATGCTCTAGTGCAATCTTGATTTGGTTATACCCACTATAACCATCTCCAAAACTATACCTCTCATGACCTAAAACCTCCTCCAAGATCTCATCAATGAATGGCAAAGGGTAACAGTCCTTAAGCTTCTTGTAATCTACACATACCTAAAGCTTGCCATTCTTTTTCTTCACAATCACAATTGGAGACACCCATTTTGAATTCTCCACCTCAAAGATAAAACCTGCCTCCTTGAGCTTATCAATCTCCTCCTTCACCACCAAAGATATTGGTGGGCTACTACAACATTAATTTTGGCAGACTGGTCTTGCATGTGACTCCACCTCAATCTTGTGCTCCTCCAATGTGACTTCCTTTAGATCCTTGTAATTGAAAGCAAACACATGGATGAACTTGGGGAAAATCTCCTCAAATCTCACCTCTCCTCCTTGCTAACATTTAATCCATACTTGAGGGTAGATAACCTCCTTTCTATCTCCTCAAGTGTCAATCATGATTTATCTGGGTCCTTCAAAACCTCTGGCTTAGGTGCAAAATCCATAGCACACAAGGAGTACACATTCATATCAGATTCAGATTCATCCTCCTTCATGGAAGTCTCTTCTTCCATGCTTGTGTCCACACTTGAAGCTCCTTCTTCAGAATCTGATTCCCAATAATCAAAATAAGGTGTATCTAAATGTGAAGTGTTGGTGGTGTTAGTCACAAGAACTGTGACTCTATGGTTTGATGGCCCAGTCCTCAAGTACCCTTTGTGCCATTGATCAGTTGTACGTGTTGCTCTCAACCATGGCCTCCCAAGAAGAAAATTATAGCTTGAATCCTTTAAGACTTGGAAAGTCATGAGATTTTGAACTCCCATAATTGAAACTACCACCTTATCCATCACCCCTATCGGTCAAATTTGTTGCTTGTTTGGTCACCACAAATGTTGAAGGTCTTAAGGGTATCATATCCAACCTCTTCATCAACCTTTTTGACATGGTATTCACTACTGATCCTCCATCAACCAATGCACCCTTGATGTTGTGACCATTCACTCTCACATCAATCTTGGAGGCATATTCACAAGCCTCTCATGGTGTTGGTTTAACATCCACCACCACCATTGATATTGGAGCTTTTATCTTCTTCTTTCTCTTACTCCTTATAGAACTCAAACCATCTCTAAGCTCCTTCCTCAAGGTAGGGTTCAAAGCAATCAATTGGCCCATTGTGATGTTAGCCTTGTGACTACCAACATCCTCCAATACATTGTAGTTCCATTGTTGCTTGGAGATCAAGAAGTCCTCCATCTCCAACTTCTTTCTTGGAGTCTTTGTTGTTTATGGTGTTGAGGTGCAAGTGCTCCTAGTAGACAAAGGAGTATCCTTGCTAGGATTAAATTGTTGAGAAGAGTGCACATCCTCTACAAAACAAGCTCTCTTCTTCTCTTGTGCCAAAAGCTCCAAATTAAGACTCTTGGAGTTTGAACACTCTCCCTTCTTATACTTGCACATCTATAGATGCTATCCTCGTATCTTTGTTTGGATTAGGAGCCACTTGGGTTTCACTACCTCTCTCTTTCTCTCTATTGGCTCCTTCATAACCCCTTCCTCCATGGTAAGTGGAACTTGGGCAATTCGTTTGGATGTGACCTCTTCCTCCACAACCAAAACAATTTCTCTCATTGAAATTTTTGGCTGGTTGGCCTCCTCTACATGGATATTTTCCATAACTCCTAGGTCCTCTCCTTGCATTTTGATCCACCTCCCATTGTTGCACCACATTGATCTTGAGATCTACAAGTTGTTCCTTTGAAGTGGATCCTTTAGTGGAGGTGCAAGAATTGGAGCAACTACTACTTGTTGTGCAACCCTTGTCACCAAAGTATCAGATATTCCACCATAATTGTAGCCTTGAGGAGGATTCACAACCTCTTCCACCACCAAATCACTCTCATCCCCTTCCAAACTCTCTTCCAATGTTCTTCTTCTAAGGTTGAAGCTATGAAGATCACAATTTGTAATCTTCATAGCTTCAACCTTAGAAGAAGGTTTCTCATATCTCACCTTGCTTCTAATTTGTGGTCTCAACCCTCCCACAAAATTCTTGGTGAGCATGGCCCCTATGCCAATCAAAGTAGTCTCCATATCATCCCCACCCTTCCTCAATACTATGCAAAATCTAGACTCTAACTTTTCTACTCTTTCCACATAGACTCTCACTTTTTCTCCATCTCCTTGGTTGAGAAAGGTAACCTCACTCATCAATCCCTCATAACTCTCATTTGGAGGAAATTTCTCAATGAGTGCTAAAGTCAAATTCTCCCAAGACTCTTGTTGTCCATCTCTCCTCTCTCCCTTTTGGTATTTTGACTCATACCATGTAAGTATTGCATCCTCAAAGAAATCTGGTAGTAATAAGACCCATTCATTCTTCCTCCTCTCATTATTTCCTATGCAAGCTTTCTTGAAGTCTCTTACAAAGGCCTCCACATCTTCTCCATCCTTGCCAAAGAAAACAAGAAGTTTCCCCATCTTGATCCCTCACTATCTTTCTTTTCTCTCAAATTTTTTCTTTTCTCTCACTCTATAACTAATAAAGTATGTACTTGACTAACACCATTTGAGATTAATCCACCCTAGGGAACACAAAAATTTCAGGTTGCTCCAAGATTTCTATAGCAACATCAAATCCTAGAGTGCATATCAATCAAACTCTCATGGATAGTTTATCCATAAGTTGAAAGATTATCTCCATCACTAATCTTGAGAACTAGCTGATGAAGGTGATAGTTTTTCTAGCTGTACTTAGACTCTTTCAAAGATCCTTTACCAAAGTCTCCAAAAGTGATTTTACTCCACTACACTCATGTCCTTCTGGAAGTCCTTCTGGAAGTCCTCAAACCTCACACAACTCCTTGGTCTTAGATCTTTTCCCTCCCAATCTTGGTGAAGAAGGTCCAACATGCAAACCCAAGTCAAGTAAGCCTCTCCTTTCCCTCAATCTCTTGCTCTCAAAATTCAAATGGACATGAACTTGCCTTATGTCCTTTCTCTCCACATAAAAAGCACTTAGACTCACTCTTTCCTCCAAGTGGTGTAGGTTTTTGGATCCTCTCAACACTCTCTTTAAATTCTATTCTAAACTCTCTTCTCCTCAAATCCACCCCTACAATCACCTCAAACCCTTAGGGAACTTTTCATAGCCTTAATTTCCACTCTTGGTGACCCTCTATGTTCCCAGGGTGAGTCTAAACACTCAAACATGCTTGTTGTTGCTCTCACACTCCTCATGCATGAGATTCAACTCTGTAGAATTGACCCCTCCTCACAATGTCACTCAAATCTCTCAACTGGCATGTCACAGTCCATTGAAAATTTTCACACTTAATCAAAACTCTAGGGTATCCCTCTTTGCAAAATTTCAGATTTTTTCATCAAGCCATTTGGCCTAAGAATCTTTCTATTCAACACATATATTTCAGATTTGGTCTAAAAACCACTCCCTCACTTTAAAAACTCATAACTCCTTGCAAAATTTCAGATTTTTTCATCAAGCCATTTGGCCTAAGAATCTTTCTTTTCAACACACATATTTCAGATTTGGTCTAAAAACCACTTCCTCACTTAAAAAACTCATAACTCCATGTACAAGAATGATTTCTCTTTAATTTTTGTGTCAAAAGGTAGGATATAATACACTTAATTTTCTTGAGAAGTTTCAGAATAATACACTAAAAACTGAAAAAATGGCATACTCTATACAATTTTCCAAAGAGCATGTATTTTGGGAGCAATTTACCCTATCAACTTTCAAAAATTCTAGCCTAGTATGCATAGTAGCTCTCATAATAATTTCAAGTGTGATAACTAAAAGATAACCCAAGCTATTATTTGTATTAATTTCAAGTCCAGATCTCAAACTTGAGATATTGCCCAAAATCACCTTAATCTCCAAAATTGCAATCCACCTCACACAATCTCTCCGAATTCTCTCATGTACTCAAAAATTGCTTCTCCTTGCTCAAAAATTGGCCAGCATTTTCAAACACCGTCTGTCTTATTGCCAAATTTGCATCCATCAACAAGCTTCTACACACTAGGGAAAAATTGAACTTTGATTGAGCTACCAACAATCCACAAAGCTTGGAGATACTACCAACACTCATAGTTCCTACACCCAATTTCCCCCTAACTTCACTTCTTTGATGTAATCAGATCATTTACCACTCTCAAATCAACTCAACTCAGACCAGTATTTGATCTATCACTCTATAAATTGTCAACATTTGGGCATTGATTAAAGTCAAGCCATATCGACTCTAGCTAAGAGAATCCAGGTGACGCTTGCCAGCCTCTGTCCACCATAGCTAAGAACTCAAAGGCTCAACATCAGAGAAGTGAGCTCTCTAGATGTGCACTTCAAAAGTAAACCCTTGGACTTGAGCTAGGTCTGGGACCCTAACGATCCCACTGACGGCACACTTGATGGTGCAAACGGTGCAAAGTGATAATGGGCCCCACCGTGTTGTGCGTATATACATAGCTACACAACATACATTGTTGTCAACATCATACACTATAGAAACACAACTCACACATAAGTCATACATAGACTCTAAAGTGCCACAATCGCCCCCCTAGCTAGTGGTTAGGTTCCTCTAACTCCAGATAGCCATCTATTCTAAGTATATGGTAACCCTCTAATGGGCAAAGATCAGGAGGCCGGGTGCTATGGAGCCCCATCATTAGTCGCCTGTCTGCAATCTATACCATATAAAGAACAAACTAGCTATAGGTCAAGTACATCTAGAACATGACCACTGTCCTAAGGAACCATCGTGAGAGGAGGAGTCATACATGCCATATGCCATCCTCTCAAACAACTATCACACACTAACATAGTAGCAGCTCCACCAGAAGAGCCACATAACATACACCTCAAGCCTGCACATACAAGTGCCAAGCTTGGGTCCATAGTACCATCAATGTTTGGAAGGTGGCATGGCGCACAATTGCGCACATGATCCTTCCAAACAACACCATCACGTCCTTCTAACACAAGGACTCCAGATGGCAAAACCTTGTGCACTCTCAAGATAGTGCGGCCTGTAGAAACATCAAGTGTCATTGGTGCTATCTGCTATAGATATACTTAGTTGCATGGATGAAATTGACGGATCAAAGGTCTATAACCTCCTCCTTGAATGGTAGCATAGCGTAAAGTATCTCTATGCTGAGCAATCGCCAAGTTCTCAAAGGCCATTGGCATCACTCTCTGAAAGATCTCTGCCCGCTAAGAACATGCGCTCATCCATACATTAGGGTCATCCAAGTCCAAAACTATAGTAGCATCTTGACGAATGGCTGCAAGTAAATCTGGATCTTGTCCATAGAGTAGAAAGTATGGAGAGAAGGATGCTAAGGAGGCTTGCCGGCTGAACCAATAGCCCATGGCCAACCAAGGTAATTGAAGATCCCAATCTCCCAAGTGGCCTCTCTGCAAACCATACTTTTGCAATCCTTTCTTCACCATCTGAACCACTCTCTTTGCTAAGCCATCTGCCTTAGGGTGATCTCGGGATGTAGTACGATGATCAATCAAAGCCTTGTCACACAAGACCTAAAACTCCCCCAAGAACTTTGTACCCTGATTAGTCAAAACCTCAGCTAGTGCACCAAAATGACTAAGAACTTGATCCAAGAATGAGTAAGTTGTCCCTTCACTAAACTTGTCAGGAAGTGCCACCAACTCAATCCACTTAGAGAAGTGCTCCACCATCACCAAAACATATCGATGATGTCTCACAATCAGCGGTAAAGGTCCGGCAAAGTCCAAACTCCAATGGTAACCCAATCCCATGATAGGTAATGGGTGTAACTATGGCATAGGAGCATTGAATGATGCTCTAACTCGATCACAAACCACACACTGGCAACAAACTGTTGTACCTTGGTCTGCATACCGCGCCACCAATAATGACTCTGAAGTAAGCTATATGTACACTTTACTCCAAAATGTCCTAGCTCCTCATGAGTATGACAGACAAACTGTGGTCTCTATGATGGAAGTGGTACTACTTGCACTCTACCATCCACCCATACATACAAAAGGTGTCTACCCTCCAATCTGAACCGTCTGGCTTGCTAAAGAACACGGTCTCTCTCCTTGGCCCCAACTGTGCCACCCACAACACCAGTGCAAAGATAGTCCATCACTAAGACATCATCATGAATGTCTCGTTGAACTGTACCAATATCTTCACTCTTTGGATCTGTGACCTCAATAACTCCTCTTGTATGCACTAAGAGAGATACCACCAAAGCCTCTGCAAATATACACAGAAAGGCCGATGCATGCCAACTTGGCACCATCTCCTCATCTGTCTCACCATGCCAACGTGCTCCGGTCTCATCTTGTTGGTTGGGACATGGGTTTCTACTCAACCCATCTGCATCACGGTTCACCACTCCAGGTCTGTGAACAACCATAAAATCATACTCCTGTAAAATCAGAGCCATCGTGCAAGCTTCCTTGACAGCTTGTCGGACTCCATCAACCACTTCAGTAGCTGATGATCAGTGATGAGAGTGAAGGGGTTACCAAATAGATAATATCATAAATGTGCTACTGCCCAAACTGCTGCCAAGCACTCTCCCTCATATGAACTATACTTTGCCTTTGCTGAATTGTTGAAGCGACTAGCATAGGCCACCACAAACTCCTTCTCCTCATCATCATGTTGGGTGAGCACCGCTCCAAGCCCCAACATACTCCAATCAGTGTGAACCTAAAATGGTCATCCCCTGATCGGTCTCCTCAAAATAGGAGCAGATGTCAACCTCTCCTTGAGCTCTACAAAAGTTGTCTCCTGCTCATCTCCCCAACACCACTCTTGTGTAAGCTTGGTCAGCTTCATCAAGGCCTTGGCAATGACACTAAATCCTCTAACATAGCAGCAGTTCACCAACCCAAGGAATGCTTGCACTCTGCTCACATCCATAGGCCAAGGAATACGTGCAATAGCCTCCACCTTGGTCTGTTGGACACCAAGTCCTCTGGGGTAGATAGTATGACCCAAATACTCAACCTGCTCGTGGAAGAACCTACACTTCCCAGGATGTAATTTGAGTCCATGAGATCTCAACCTCTCAAACACCTCCAACAACTGTCTCTCATGCTCCTCCACAATAGTGCTATAAACCAAAATGTCATCAATATAGCACTGAGCAAAATCCAATCTAGCTAGGATCTTATCCATGACCCTCTAGAACTCAGCAAGAGCGTTCTTTAACCCAAATGGTAAGAACCTCCACTGATATAACACATCCTTGCTGTGAGGATCAATAGCCCAAAATGTTGTCTTGGACTTATCCTCCTCCCTGATCGGCAAATGATGATATCCCGCTCAAAGATCCAAAGTATTGAAGACCTTTGCATGCCCAATTGCATCAAAAATCTCCTCCGGTGTAGGCATGGCATACCAATCAGCCCTGGTCTACTGGTTGATAGGACAGTAATCTCTACACATCCGCCTATCTGTATAGTTGCCATGCATATCTTTCTTGGCTGGCATCAATGTCGCTAATGCATACTCTCCATGTGAAATCTCTACCAAACCAGCCTCAAAAAGGTCACTACTCCGGCTCTGAATCAATATCCTCTCCATCTCACTATATTGATAAGGACGTCAGAAAACTAGTGTGTCGTTAGTCAGCTCAATCCGTATACCAGGTCCCTTCAAAGCACCCAAATCCTTCATACTGAAGGCAAAACAACTCGTGTGACTCCTCAAGAACCTCCAAACCCTCCATCTTTCCTCTCTAGTAAGCTTGGGTCCAAGATCTGGCTCCCAAGTATCCTCTGTAACTGTAGTAGGAGTGGAAGACGTACTGATTGACTACTACACTGGGCCCTTGGGATCAATAGTGTCATGCTCCCGACCACTAGAGGTCCCAACCTTTGTGCAAAAAACTCCCTCCACTCTGGCTGCAAGCTCCACACGTCCTCTAGCTGCATCCCATGTGGACCAAGGGTGTAATCTAAGTAGCCCACGCTCACCTGGATGGACTCCAAGTAGACCACTCTCCCTAGTAGCTAATGGATGTGTCCCAAGAATACCATGTCCACTCGGTCCATCGCCCCCAGCATGTGCCTGAATCGTCTTGATAGGTACAGGGCTCACAAGTGTCCGAGTGGTGATGCCTATCAAGCACATCCTACGCTACTCTGCCAAGCCAAGGCTCACAATCCAGGTCAAACAGTTCAAGTCCATAGCCTGACCTAACACCTGATGCCTAGATGCCTCGGACACTACTAGAACAGCGGTAATACCAGTGCAAAAACCCATTACCCGCTCTCTCTCATCAACGTTTGGCTCCACCAAATGTTGTAACTGTGAGTCCCAAACAAGTCCAGGTCCTCCTTCTCAAAAAGCATGAGAGCCTAGGAAACTCATGAGTGTGGGAAATGCGGCGCTAGGCTGTCTAACTAGGTTCACCACTACCATAGGTGACCTATCAACCACTACCATTGTTTGAGACTAACGTCCAACATCCAAGATATCATCAACAAGGATGTAGTCAAGTCGTTGAATCCCATCATAAGCGCACTATAGAACCTCTCTGGGTAAGAAGTTTGTCCACCAAAGATGAAGATGATGAGCCCATGATCCCACTCTGGCTGCATCTAACAATACAACAGGTCCCATCCAAGAATGGACATGATGTGTACTCGCCACCACTCTGGTGCAAGAATCACCCATCAAAGGAACGTTCTCCAAAAGGTAAGCTGGAGAAATGGACTGATGAACCTAGAGATGTCATAATATCTGTAACATCTCCCAAAACACACCAGAATGAGGATCTTGAAGACCCAAACCACGGCCCACACGTGTATGTCCCTAACATGGCCATCCAAAAATCACCAAGTGAATAGGCCCATGTCTCCCTAGGTCATGCGCCCCCAATAAGGAAATGTCTCCTAGTAAGGCCTTTTGGTAACCTCTGATTGCTGACATTGGTAATAACTCCGGATACCGATAGGCCAAGTGTGCCACATGATGTAGAGAGACTTGCCTAGTAGTCTCATCTCTCTTTACATACAAGTACCTCTGTACTCGGATACCCGCTTGTAACACCCCAGCTAGTCTGGTGCTGATCCCACCAAACAACTCCAATAGGCATATCCCCTCTACTGGATACTACCAAGCAATGAGTGTGGTATCCAGAGGTGTCAAAGCAATTGCCTCTAGAGGCTCATCCTCACACTCATCTCCTTAATAGTATGAAGGCTCTACTCCAAGCCTGTTGCACCAACTAATCTGCATGCTGCTGCAATGCCTCCTCTGAACTCCATAATGGAACATCCAAGGTGGATAGAACAATCCCACTTGTACTCCAAAGCCGAGTGATCTCCTCTAGTACTGGAGTATCCTCTGCATGGGCGTTCCCCACCAACAAGTCACCAGGCCAAGTAACTGCACCACTGAAAGCTAAAACTGATGCTGCCATGGTCTCGGACTGTAGTGAGCCAAGACTGCCACTACTAAAGCATACTGGTAGGCAACATACCCGTCCCTCACCAGACTTCCAACCAAGTCTATAAGAGGTTGTCTACTCCCAATCAATGCTGAAACCCATGGGGTATAACACTGCTCCCCCAACTAGCACATCATATGACTCAACTATCATTGCAATAGCCTGAGCTCTCACCACCAAGCTATCAGTCGGATGACCAGGCTGAACCTGGACAACAAGCTCCCCACGTGTGATGTACTATGTCAAACCACCACCTAGAGATGTTTGGATCTGAAATGGACACCTCTCCACATCGGTCTTTTGTAACTCCAAACCGACAAGTGCAGCCTTCCCCAACATAAGGGGCTGCACACCAGAGTCTAACAAGACTCTCTGTGGTGTATAAACCTTCCCTGAAGGTTCCACCAAACAAAAAATCCCCCTCTGGCTATCCAATAGGACAACACCAGGTGTAAACTGCACTCTCTCAAAGGCCGGTCTAATTGGCAACTCCTCCAATCTAGCCGTTGCTGCTTGCCATAAACCACTGGTCGCTGAACGGATCCCATGCTCCTCAACCAAGTAAGCTCCACTACCAACCACCTCTGCTCTAGTAGTAGGAATTACACCATCCCTACTCTCACACAACGTGGTAGCCAATTAGAATACTGGGGTTGGGTCAACTCCCAATGTAAACATGTGACTGGCTAAAAACAAAGAATGCCGCATAATCAACTGAGCCGCCCCCAACATCATGCCAGACTCAATCTATGTAGTAGCAGGTGGTTGACTAGCAGGTAGTCCATCATGTACTCCATCACCACCTACCACACCTGCACTTGGACGTCTAGGAACCATGGATGTCGTCTATAATGCCTCAGATAGCGTGAAAGACTAGGGAAGTCTGACCTGTCTCCCAACCTCTCCTCTTTGTGGGTCCAACTTCATTGATGCTCCTCTAGGCTTTGGAGCACGTACTGCACTCCTAATCATTGTTGTAGATGCATCTACCTGTGTTGCTCCGCACATGAAGTCCAAAGCATCTCTATCCCTAGCATATGAGGTGGAAGCCTCAGCACTCGAATCTGATCTCCTCTAAGCAATAGCCATACTAGCTAATCTCTACTCCAACTACTCAATCCAAGTAGCCATAGTTGTGTTAGAAGTAAGGGCAGGTACTGCACCCCTACTAGGTGTAGATCCTCTACCACCACCTCTACTACCTCGTCCTCCATGAATTGGAGCTCCTCTACTACTAGCCATAGCAGCCCTACCACCCCGTAACTTCGGGTGTAGGTCAAAACACCGGTCACTAGTGTGACCAAATCTGTGGCAATGCTCACACTACCTTTGTGATGGCTGTGATGCACCAGAGGTATCAGGTCCGCTGCCCTAAGTACACTCTTTCCTATGGTGAGGTCCACCACAAGTCCAACAAGCAACACCACCACTCACTAGCTGCTGCCGACCCAAAAATAAGGGTAAGGGTCTAACTCCACTAAGCCCTCCACTCGCTCCATAGGATCTAGGCTATCCAACTTGTCCTCGGAAACCAATTGGGCGTGGTGCACTCTGCTGCACTCTAGAAGAAGTCACAATTGTGGATGAGGTCTCTCTACCAAATCCAGATGTCACCACTCTCTCCTCCACCATGTTGAGCTCAATATGCTCAGCCAAACCAAAGACTACTGCCAAAGTGGGCAAAGTAGCCTGCAACAACATAGCATCACGAACTCTACGTCGTAACTCCCTGTCCAATATCCCATACCAAAACTGGACTGCTTGGGCCTCAGTAACTCCTTGAGTGAAACTGATCAGCCGCCTCATGCGAGTGTATGCCTCACGTAGGCTCTCTCCAGCCTTCTGCTAGAACTCCTGCAAGCTCCTAAGCTTGTCAGTTTGCACTCCTTGGTAGTTCTGCCTCAAACATAAGAAGAACTCCACCATGGGGTTAAACCCCACTAAAACACCACCTCTTGCAGCGGTACCTCCACTTGTAGTAGCACTATCTCCAGCTAGTGCACCTCCACTAGCTCCACCAACACTACTCGAGCTAGAACTCGTAGGTACAGCCGATCTACTCCTAGCCACCAAGCTTGAAGTGATGGAGACATAGTGTGGAGACCAATATTGTCTCCATGACTCAATCTCCTCCAAATGAGCTCTCCTGAACTCATGGTAGTCATCCATTGGTGGACCCTCCAAGTGCTGAAACAACCTCTTCCATGCCATGAAGGATGTGAACAAAGTCGGGTTCCGCATCTGCTGTAGATCACACCAACTATCAAACTATTGGATGAAGTCATCCAACTCAATGGTACCCACTGTACCAAAGTAACGCCTAGGGCCTTTAGAGGCCCCATTAATCTCGTTCATGTCCCACAACAATGGTGTGGACACACCGAGTGCACTCTCAACTGAATTAGCTCCTGTGTCAAACTCCAACTCAGAGTCAATCTCCTCCCTCATTGGGACCTGAGATATAGGTTGATACCGAGCACCACTCCGAGTAAACTCACTGCGTACTACAGAGCTAACTCCTTTGGAGTCTCCAAAGAACTCCGTCGTGACAAAGTAACCACACCAGCAAACCCAAACCACCAACTGCAACTGCAACTGCAACCAACCACAAGTTGCAACCGCAAGTGCCCCACCAAGTGCCAACACCACCAAGTGCCAATACCAACTAAATACCACCCACTAATGTAACTCTAACCGAGATAACTACACTAGGGGAAAGGGCAACCTATAACCTGCCATCATAACACACACTCTCACGGTCTGCAAGTCATCACTTCCTACCTCACCGGGGAGAAACAAAGGTAGTCTGATTGGTCATCACTCCAGCCTCACCACCGAGAGCACCCTAGAGCACCAACGCTCAAAATTCAAGGCACCTCACACAAACGTGGTGCACAAATAGGAAGTAGAGAATGGAGGGGATCCAATCACAAGAAATCTAAACAAAAACCCTCCATCTCATAACACAACACGGGACTGACTCTGCCACCATTTGGCATTTGACATAAGAGAAGTTTGTATCTAAGTCCTAAGCTACTAGGATCACCAACAATAGGATCAAATTGCCTCTCCTAGCCAAAGCTACATGTGTATAGATAACAGTGGTACAGTCACTATGACAACAAGTGAGGGTGGACCAGTTGGCTAGGGCACCAGTCTAGGAACAAGAGATCTAGGGGTCAAACCCTATTGCACACAATCTAGCATGAAAGGCAGATTTTGTCAACCAATGACCAAGATCTAATCTAAACTAGCTAGCCTTTTAGGCCTCTATAGCCCACAGCCCTATGCCTCAAAGCCTCTAAACGCCAAAATTCAGCCAAATGAGGCCTTTCTTGTTGCCACTTTGAACCTCCTCCAAAATTAGCAAAACTCCTCCAAACTAGCAAAACTCCTCCAAATCTGGCTCTAAATCTGACCAAAATCTGATGTAAATCCCAACTAAAATCTGACATAAACCCTAAAGATGGTCATCCGCCAAATCCCCCGCTAACTTTCCACTTGAGCCAAATTGACAAAACGGGTTTTTCCAAATCACAAATTCATGAGAAGAGCTTCCCAACTCCACCTCCAATTTGACTTTCTAAGCCCAACTCGCAACAAATTGGTCTTGCCTTCACTTCCAAAGCTCAAAATCACAACCATTGCTCAAAATTTGCTCCTTCTTTGCTCAAAATTTGGCCAGTGCTTCCGCACACCGTCCGCCTAATTGCCAAATCTGCATCAATTGAATGAGTTTCTGCACATTAGGGAAACACTGAACTTGAATCAAGCTACCAACAATCCACCGAGCTTGGAGATACCACCAACACTCAAAGTTCTTGCACCCAATTTCCCCCTGACTTCACTTCTTTGATGTAATCAGGTTGCTTAACACTCTCAACTCAACTCAACTCAGATTAGTACTTGATCTGTCACTCTATAAACTACCAACAACTGGGCACTAATTACAGTCAAGCCATACCCACTCAAGCATAGAGAATCTAGGTGACGCTCACCGGCCTCTGTCCACCATAGCCAAGAACTCGAAGGCTGAACATCAGAGAAGTGAGCTCTCTAGAGCTCACTTCAAAACTATACCCCTTGGACTTGAGCTAGCTCTGAAACCCTAATGGTCCCGCTGACGGCACACTTGACGGTGCAAACGGTGTAAAGTGATAGTGGGCCCCACCACAAAGTCTGTACCCCAAACACAAAATCTAACCGTCGGAAAGTAGTCTCTAAGAAATTGCTGAAATAACTCTAACTACTATCACTGGAACTCCAGTGTCCAAGCATCTAGATGCGGCACTACAAATGGCGTGACAATCGTGAAGTCAGTACCTTGAACACAAAATCTGACCGTAAAAAAGTAGTCTATGGGAAACTATTGAAATACCTCTAACTACTATCGCTACAACTCTAATGTCCGAGCAATCTAGATGCAACACTACAAATGGCTTGACATCTTCATGGCAACTTTTAGCTTATTTTCCTCCCTATTTGTCATGCAAATCAATCATATCTACTCCATTACCTAAACACAAAGTGACAAGGGTAAGTAGAGAAATATTTACTCTACTCCTAAACATCAAGTATATAAGGTGAAATTACATGCACAAGTGAGTCAACTTATTCTCTATTGTTTTCCAATCCCCTTTCAGCTCCTTTTTGGTTAAACACTCCATGTGCTCTTGTTCTTGAAATATCTAGCAGAGACTTGAAAGAAGCCATGTATCATGCCACTTCTTCTTCAATTGCATCATCTTCATAATCTCAAAAAATCCTCTCTGGAACCTCACAAGATAGGGTGCCAACATATGGTCTAGATGTATAGGTGAATTTCACCCATAAGCAGTCAAAAATCCAACATGCAAAAGAATTTGAAACACCTCCTAAACTTGCTAAGATGCGCCCATGTTTGAGCATTGACCATTAAATTTTGCCATTCACTTTTGTCACCTTTATTTTATATATAATTGGCCTTAAAGTTTAAGACCAAGTGCCGATATATAAACCCCTAATGAATTTATAGTTGCAAGATAAGTTCTTCCAAGGTCAATGGTGTCCAATAGGACACTCTTTCTTGCTCCCCAAGGCGTGGGCTAAACTAGATATTAGGCCGTAACCTACATGGACCAAGAAACAAAAATTATGTTTGATTAACCAAGATGGCATTGTTAGAAACATACAAGAGTCAATTGACTCTTATCTAACTCTTAATAGGAGTTATGGAGTTTGAGAACAAAAGAATATAGAAAAATAAGCACAATAAATTGCAGTTTCTCAAGTGCAATGGACCTCAAAAACTTATGTAGTGCATATCCTTGCATAAAGTTTTGAAGTGTTTTTTAAAAGATGTTTAGTTAGAAAAACCTATCAATAATAGTGTGTTATATATTCTTATTTAATATCAAAATATCCATACTATCTATAAGTAGAAAAGGGCGACCGAGTAGAAAAAATGAAGGATGTGAAGACCTCATCAAGCTATACAAGGGAGAGACAAAAAAAAGGTAAAGCAAGGCTAAGCCCCAATAGAGTCTATATGAGAAATCTGCCCTACCGCACCTAAGATATCCAAGCTATGGAAGTCATACGGTCTACAAACCACTAGAGCATCCAAAGAAACATCCCATAATGTGATTGCTCTCCTATGGATTACACTAGCCACTGCCCTCTACAGAGCACTAAACACATGTTGTCTAAAATATGCTACAAAGTATGAGAGTGGGAGTGGTACCCCTTAGCGCCTAGTATGATAAGCTCTCGTGCACTTCCTAACAAATGTGTTGAACACCATGTCCATCACTTTATATAACTCCAAGGCTAGAGGAACAAATAGGTGACCTTGCTACATGCCCTTATACTTGGAGACCTTACAACCTACTGCTGCACTTACCATCCATCTAGGCGGATGGGTAATCACTCCCTCTAAAACTATATCTTGCATAGGATCCATAACTGTGACATCTGCTATTATCGCTTGATCATCTCATACTAAGTATAAGTTTACCTTGACACGTGTCATTTGCAAAGCAAACAAATGCTCCATCTAAGCCAAGTATCCATTCTCTTATGCCATAACAAACACTATGTCTCTAATAGGATCATGGGTAGCTATCTTTTTGTCCTCCAAAAGGAAACCATGTCCTATGGACCATTGCTGCATCTAGTGTAGAACCACACTCACAAGTGAGTAATGAAGATGCAAATGAGTGGACCAAAATCTAAGTGAAACCTCATTGTTGTAGAGAAAGTAGCTAGTGCAAGTCAGAATGCTCTAATGCATGGTTAAGCTAGGATCCAAGAGCCTGCATCCTTGTTGGAGCAAGAGCAAATATGTGCTCTAGTAGCCTGAGGAATGGATGAGTCAACTAAGAAAGAATGTAGCATATGCTCACATTATCGCTCCATCAAGGAAGATTGTAAACCTCTAGTCCAATATGATGATAGTGAAGTAAAAGATGGAAAGTCCTCTCATGGTTGTGAGGATAGAATATTTCTTGTCTGCCACAAAAACCTCTAGGGAGAAAAGGATCCCTCCTCTAGCTCTATCACATAAGTCTCCAAAACCAATTTATCAACAACCGTAAAATGAGAGGAAAGTAGGGGTGCAAAGGAAGCTCAACTACCCAAAAATGCTCTAGGTGTCATCTCCTCCATAGATAGCAAGCCAACCCCTCCACACAAGATCAGCAGAGCCATTTTTCTACATCCTAAATCCTCTATCACACACTCAAATGTGATTGGGCCAATAATATCACCAAAGACTCCCATAATCCTCCTATCAAAGGCTCTCGGATGTGATAGGAATGATGAGGGAGGAATTGTATGGATGAGGAAGGATAGTCAATGAGCAATACTAGAGGAGAGTATACCAAATGCCACTTGTGGAGAACATCCTTTACAAGGGTAACATCTAAGAAGTGTGTGATAAAATCCTTGGATCCTACTGGCACTCCAAAAACACGTAGTCCATATGTAGATGTGATACATCCCTTTGGAAGCTCAAGGTGGGGATGGATACCTAAAGGGGACCATGCACTACACTTTGACACCTTGACTCTCAAGCCTACTAGATGTAGCTTGGTAGGGAAGTGGTCAAAGGTCTACCTAATCTAATCTACAAGCCCCATGATATATATATCATCTCCAAGGAGGGAAATAAAGCTCTCCTATCTACTACTATCTCCTATCTAAAGCTCTCCTATCTACTACTTTGGCTACACCAAGTAGTAGATAAGAGAGCTCTAAAGTGAGCCATGGCAAATAAGGGTCCTCCTAAAGGATCTCCCTAAAATGTACCAACAATTGACTCTCTCTTGTGAACAACCATGCTAATAGTAAAGGGAAGCAAGAGAGCTATAAAAAGACCACACAAAAGGAATAAGACTCACCAAGGACCCACCAACCTCCCTAAGCTCTCTAAAGATGGATGCTTGTGAGACATTATTAAAAGCATTCTCAACATCCACCTATAGGGCAATCCACTCTGGCTGGATATCTAGGAGTGCCTTAATGCCTAAAGATATAGCCTCACATCCTCCAAGTGTAGCTACTCCAAATTGATGTGGACTAAGGTGGTGTCAAATGTGAGAACAATGCTGAATGACAATAATACAATTGACAAAATGCAAAAAGATCTCTCTAATAGCAATCGGTCTAATGCCTCACGTGTCCTTCTCCATTGTGAGAAGTCGACTAGCACCTAACACCTGACAAATAGACATAAGAATGTCTCCTCTTGCTACTATTGTAACCACATGAAACAACTCAATAAAACCACTAGAAGGATCATATGCTTGAAAGCAATCTCTAAGGTACTCATAACCCATCCTTGACAAGCCTCTTGAGGAAAGGAGAAGGGAAATGCACAATGCTTGTGCAAACAATGACTTATCAAGACATAATGGCTACTTAGGCTGATAATCTAAGATCTTTTGTGGTAGTCACTCTACTGCTATAGGATGTAGTGAGCATAGGAAAGAGATAGTCACATCAATAGGACTAGCCATAGACAAAGAGTGTAGCGCTTGTGCTTCTCTACTAAACTCTCCCGCCTGACCCAATGTCCTACATCGTCAAAATCAAGTGGACTTCATGGTATCTTGTGGCGACGCATGTCACCTTGACTGTGTAGCCCTAACAGATTCCTCCTAAAGGGCCATCTAATCCCCCACTTGGAAAGTGATAAAATCTAGCAACCACCTCTTTATGCCTCACACTTCCTTCTCTAGCATAACGAAGACACCATCAAGGGAGTAAGAGGAATAGGAACCATGCTAACTCATCTAAAGGATCACGTGCCAAACAATCAAGTGGTAAGCAAAAAGCCTATCTAGCCTCATCATGAAATGTGCAGGGTAGCCTATGGAATAAACTTGGACAAAAATGTCTCAAATAACCCCAAAATGCAACCAACCTAAAAAGCTAAACACTTCCACGACTTGATCAGTATCCCTGAAATGCAACAAAAGGATAGAAGAAGCAAGCGTAATCCCCACTATCGATGTGGTCGCTCGCCTCATGTGGGCATCCCAAGTGGTCCAATCATAGTCCTTGTGCATCTCTCCCACATGGGTTTTGGAGAGACACACACCCCTTGCGAGACAAAGCGTCAATGGCACACCAAGCATGGTGTATCCCAAGTCGCTCTAGGCAACTCCACATGGGGAGGTGTAACCATGGCTAACACAAGAATAATGATAATAACACATGATACTCTTTTCCATATTTCTCATACTTGCAAAACCACAACCCTTCATATCCCAATTCATATAAGAAAATATAAACTTTCCAAACTCTAAAAAACTATAAATTTTTATAATTTTCATTTTCTATTTCAAAAAATTTTAAATTGAATTTCCATGAAATTTAATCATGAAAACCAAAAGATTAAAAATGAAAATTCTTGACCCATCACTCTCTCAACGTATACTAATCACTCTAAACCCTAAAAATCCTCATAACTTTCTACTCAATTCTCCATGATCTTCAATCTAAGTTCCAATAAAACTGAAATTGAAAAGCGAAATGAATGTACTATTCACCCAAGTGCTATATGTTATAGAGCACTCAGAAAATATAGATGTTCCTTCTCACATCTCTCTCTCCTCTCCCGTCTCCACACTCTCTCGAACTGTCGATGAGTGCTCTATTAACTTCAAACTGCACTTATCCAAAGCTTATCTCGACAGTTCCAATCTACGAATTGGTTACAGCTATAGAGATTGAGGGTACGTGCAAAACCTCAATAAGTGTAATCTTGAAGTCGGAACGGAGGGAAAGGGCCACCACATGGAACACATAAGCCGGAACGGAGGGTTTGCACTTATGGAGATGATGGAAAGACAAAAGATGCGGATGACTGCTGGCTACTGTGACTGTGGTTGGAAAACAAGTTGAAAGGACTGCTACTGTACAAGTGAATCCCTACTTGGTTGGTGTCTCCACAGAAAATTCAAATTTTGGAATCATGCCAGAATCTGACGGATAATCTGGGTAAAAATTCATAAATGCCAGGAAAAACTCGCTATGAATGCCTGAAACATTCAAAGCGGGCCCACCGTTATAAATTGGTGTGCATGTTCATAGCTGCTTGGTCGACATTACCGACTTGCTCTATGTCGGCAGTAACATTTCTGGTATTGCTATACAACCTGTTGAATTGCCGCTTTATCATGGGATCCGCCGGCTTCTAGTGGACTTAAAAATGCCTGTATTAGACGCCACCCGCACGTTCACGTGTTGTTTTATTCAACGGGGGAAAGTTCGCAACATTCCGAAAGGAACAAAGATCTGCCGGCAGGAAATACATAATTTCTCCCGGGAAAGTCCGCGAGTACAGTCGTTATAGAGTAAGTTTCCCATTTCCCGTCAACGTGTTGCGTGGTCAGATTACGCCTTTTTGCTGGAGGGGAACCTCGAGGTTCATATCCGGGTGATAACACATCCATACTGTACTCTGACTGCCATACAAAATGCAATACGTGGTTGCGTTTTGAAAGGGCGAAATGATAACAATTAAGGGAGTCAAATTTGTCGAGGAGAGGCAACTGGATGAAGGTGTTCGACAAAGTTACTAGCTTACGAGCGAAGTTTAAATCTGTATTAGTAGTTTACCTATGGGCAATTTGAACTGATGGATAAGCTCAGGTCGGCACCTTACGAGTGCTTGCTTACAGAAAGGAGAGGTATCCATATATCTATTAATTTTACTCGGTGTTCGGAAGATATTTGAGAGAGTGTGATGTCTAAAGAGACCCAGAATGGAGTTGAAAGGATTCCCTAGATGGATTAACATCCCTAGTGCAGGGGTACATCCTAGATTCTTGATTCGATACTGCTCTCTATTTAATTGATAGTTTACCAAAGCCGCAGAATAATAGCTATTCCAAAATACCCTTACACCGGCCGAAGTATTTAGAAAAAGAATTACTAAGAGTTGTCGTTTAGGTAGGATAGAATTATAGATCTTAGAGCCGGAGATGTTGCCCCCTTAATGTTTTTTAAGATGGTGTTCCGTTTATAAGTACTGTTCTCAATGTTAGTATTTTGAGGGAATATTGAAAGTTTGATTTAACAAAGCGTGACTTTGGACACAGTAATAAAGTTCCAGATCGTTCTCTTTCACACCAAAAGACAGTTGTTACCTTATCCATAGCCATGTAAAATGCGGAAACCAAAGGGAATTGATTGTTCAGGTCTTTGGGTACTTTGGAATAGCAAATATTGTTGAGGGAAATATATGGAATCTACCGGGTATTTAGTCATCGCGTGAAGAGGACAATCGCAGTAGATGAGCAAACCGTGTAGTGCAAGAACTGACTTTACACCGCTGTCAGATGGGGATCCAACGGTGGAGAGCGAGTTGGAGTTAGGTGCGAAGTAAGGATGCGGTGGGTTCTACCATGGTAAGTACAATGGACAAGGGGGAAGGCGTGAACGGGAAGGACAGGGTCACAGGGGGACGCGGAAAAGACATTGACATTGTTCACGTCGAGCGAGTTTCGACTTCCTCGGGGACATTGAATGCCATTTTACCAGCTCTTAAAACATAGAACATGTGATAGCGAGGGGGAGGCAAGAAGAGGCAGACAGCAGAGCAGCACTGATTGACTGCTTGTGGACACAGCTGAAAGGGAAAAGCCGATGAGCCGATCATACATATCTGCGGGCTGGTCGCGCTGTAGCTACTTTCTTTTCATTTAAAAAGATAGACGTGCGTTGATCCAATTCTCAGGGCAAAGAGCGATCCGCGGCACGCGATGCGCAGGTAGCTGACAGGACGAAAACGATATCGATTGGTGCTTGTGTGACTTGGTAGGTTGCATGTGTTTGTGTGGCAACAACGCTTGATCAGTTTCTATGAATAGAGCTACAAGATGATACATGATAAGACACTGATGGAGAGGTTCAACAGTTACATGCAGGCCAGGGTTGATTGATGTGCATTTCAAACGGGGGCTGAGATTGTGTGAGGCATGCCTGTGGTACGATAATTAGGCGCAGCAACGATGAAAACATTGGAGTCTTGATTGAGGCTATCACTGGCCAAGGAGCATTACTGAAGTGCGAACACGTGAACTGTAGGGATAGTCCGATATTGGCAAAGGTGGTCTTGGCGCATAAGGAGGCGATTTGATTCGTCAAAGAAAGAGACAGTCGTTGATGTTTGATCACGTCGTATAATTGCTTGCGCAGGGCGGGAACATGTCGATTGGAAATCATAGTGGCGCGAGGAGAGGATTAGGTTTGAACGTGTGTGAACCTTCTTACTGAGGCAATGTGCCTTTTGGACGGAGTGGAAACGCTTTTCTTCGGAAGGTTTCATTGCCTACATATCGAGCGGGGGAAGAGGAGACTCGAGAGAAAGATAAATGGCAAATCTTAGTGCTTTTGAGGATTACTTTCGACGAGCAGATTTAGATAAGGATGGACGGATAAGCGGGCAAGAAGCGGTCGCATTCTTCCAGGGAGCCAACCTACCGCAAGTCACTTTGGCAAAGGTGCCGATAATCCAATCCAATCCAATCTAATAAAATATACACTAATCGAGGGTTCTTAGGTTTCCCTGATATGTGCCGTGTACTTAGCGTGGGATAGTAAACATGACGTGCACGATGCTAGTCGTGTAAGCTCTGGATGCACGTGAGATACTGTGTTGGTGGAAAGTTAGCTCACATACACGAAGGCTTGGACTCGAGAGCATTGTAAACCTACTAATCCTCCAGATATTATCAATTAGCCGGCCTACATCGGACTGCGTGATCGTGCTAAGTTTTATTGCCCTGTCTTTCTTGCAGATATGGCAATTCGCTGATCAAGGAAGGAGTGGATATCTGTCGAAGCTCGAGTTCTATAATGCTCTGAGGCTCGTGACTGTTGCTCAGGCAGGGAGGGATCTTACACCGGAAATTGTAAGAGCTGCTTTGGCTGGACCCGCATCTGCACAGATCCCCGCCCCAAGAATAGTTACTCCTGGACCTCCTCCTCCAAGCTATGGTGCGCCAGCAGTTCAGCCACAAGTACCTGTCAGCTATCTCAATCAGCATCCGTCTGCTGCACAAGCACCTCAGAGCCGATGGTCTTCACAACCCTCTGCTTTGCCCGGAACTGCTCCTCAAGTTACTCCCCAAGCGATTCCTAGGCCTGGTTCAGCATCTGGAGGGAGACCCGGTTTTGCTCAAGATACATGGCCTTCCATAAAAACTTCGACCTCCGCTACGTCGCTCCACACCACTACCCAGGCTCCCACAAGTGCTGCAGCTTCAGTTCAAAATCCTCAGTTTGGACAAACTTTCTCTCAATCGTCACAAGGGCAGGGGCAGGTTAAGAAGGATGCTTTTGGCGGGTTTGGTTTTGAAACAGGTAGATTGTCGAATGGTGGTGAAGGTCCCAAATCCACCCCAAGTATTGTGGGGAAATCATCGTTATCGGACACTTTTGGAAGTGATCAGTTTGCTGCAACTTCGAAGTCATTGGCAATTACAACTCAGAAGCCTTCCTCGGCCACAACCACATCCCAGGGCTTTGCTGATTTCGGTGATGGAGGATTTAGAGCAGACCCTGTGGCAAGCTCAGCACTGGTTCCAGTGGATGTGCCCTCTCGACCAGTGGGCCGAGACTCGCTGCCAGTTCCTACTGCCCCAATACCGCGGCCAACCATGTCAACTCCATCGGCAGGTCCTGGGCAAGGATTTAGCACCCAACCACCTCCTGTCTCAGGAATAAGTGCACCTTGGCCTCGCATGACAGAGTCCGATGCCCAGCGTTACACAAGAGTTTTCGCGGAGGTGGATACTGACAGGGATGGAAAAATCACAGGCGTGCAGGCACGAGATCTTTTTTTGAGC
The DNA here is from genome assembly GCA_948567375.1 of Lunularia cruciata. Classification (NCBI taxonomy): domain Eukaryota; kingdom Viridiplantae; phylum Streptophyta; class Marchantiopsida; order Lunulariales; family Lunulariaceae; genus Lunularia; species Lunularia cruciata. The sequence goes on along the minus strand of OX419755.1, from coordinate 81,014,725 downwards.
TGGGGCCTCCCGAGAGGTAGCTTTCTTGTTTGAATTCTGGATGCAGTAGTTTCTTTCAAGACATAGAAGGACAATGCTATGCTTGGATGACGGTTCAAAACTCGCCTTACACTGATGTAGAAGAAATTGAATCCTTTCTAAAAAGTGATCAGGAAGATGGCACTTAAGTGGACTAGAGCAGAAATTGTATTCAGGGGACTCGACGGTGGGAAGCGTGTCTAAGTTTCGGGATTGTGAAAATGTGTAGCTAAGTGGAAAGGAAAGGTTGTCTGGGTTTTCCGTTTCTTAAAAGCGACACACAAGAAGGGTGATAACTGATAGAAAGATAAGGGTTGCAGGACTATCTCCTTATTGGAGTAAAATCGTTCAAACACCATGTTGAGTCCTGGTTCACAGTATGGGCTCTTTTCAGAACAAGTGGCACAAAGTCAAAGTTTGTTGTCTGCTGAACTTTGGTCCTACTTTTTACTATTCCATATCAGATTATCATTTCACTGGACTGAATTCCTGTTTCTTGCTCCAAATTAACGAGTTCCTTCTCGTTGCAGAGGTTTTAAAGCAGGTGTGGGACTTATCAGATCAGGATGGTGACAGTATGCTTTCCATACGAGAATTTTGTACCGCACTTTACCTCATGGAAAGATTCCGAGAAGGAAGACCTTTGCCACCTGTTCTACCCACGGGATTCCACTACGATGATCGTCAACCTGACACTTGGCCCCAGAATGTGGCTGCTACTCGGATTGAGCAGGCGCGTGTGTCTTTCTCTCAGAATTCTGCTGGCTATAATGTTCCTAGTTGGCAACAGAATCCAGGTGCTCATTATCTCCTTTTGTTTTTACATTGTGTTTTGTTATACCTGGTATAGTATTTGAATATAACCTCTAGTCTTATGACCTCACAGCTTCAGGCTGACCTTACAATATCTAATCTACAGTCGTGTAATATCCTGACCTAAACATACATATGATTTTTCCCAAAGATATGAGTAACTGAATCCCAGATAAACTTTTGACAAGACAATCTCATATGTACACCTTAAATTATTTCTAGTGAATTGTAGCGGGATTTTTAGTTCAATCTTAGCTACACTATTTTCCTACTTAAAAATATATACTAGTGCTCAAATCCCTTCTTCGAAACTGCTGGCTTTGTTATGATTATTCATGTGTTCAATTTATTTGAACTTAGGAATGCTTCAGCCCACCGGTTCAGGATCAGTTTCTACCCCACGGCCAGGCATGCCAACTGGAAACGGACGTATGCCTCCACCGGGGCCAACAGATGGAGTTGCCGGGATTGACATGGGTCAACCTACAGTTTACAAATCCAAGGCCCCTTTGCTGGAAATGCATTTAGTCAATCAACTAAGTAAAGACGAGCAGGAGACATTGAAGACGAAACACCGAGGTGCCGAAGAAGCAGATAAAAAGGTATGATTGGAGCCCTGGAAATAATATTCACTGTTATGTAAAGAATATCTGATATGTACGCAGCTCGCCCATTCGGTTCTTGTCTTGTTGGAGCAGTCGGGTATCTAAAGCATCTTGACTGGCATAAATTATATGCTTCTTTTCGTGGGCACTGAAGCTGACGCAATGTGAAGTGTAAATGATCTTCAAAATATCAAACATAAGTGGATTATTTCCTGAGCTCAATCAATGATCAAGAAGCTAGAACCAATTTTTTGAGGAAGCAAACTCGATGGCTTAGTTCCACTTTCAGTTCCAGGCTGGTAGCTTTACCTTGATGATACGGTGGGTCTGTGCCAGATCAGTTTTCTTTTCCAACGAGTCAAGTTTCTTTAACCGAATTTGCAGTAAGACTCTCTTCAGCTTATGGAAGTTTCGGTAAACTGAAGGTACTTTACATCGGATAAGCTATTAAGTTGTGCTCATTGTGTACATTGGCAGGCTTATGAGTTGGACAAGGAGATCATGGACTACCGGGAAAAAGCAGAATTTTATAGAACCAAGCTGCAAGAAATTGTAAGTAATACTGTCGCGGAACAGATATAGAAATTGGTTCTGTTTAACTTTTCGCTTTCTTGGTTGATTCTTTTTACAGAGTTCAGTGCGCAGTGTTGTCTACAGGCACAAAGTTTTTCTAGTGTATAAGTTTTTGTACATTTTCCAGATATTGTTCAAGAGCAGATGCGACAATAAGCTCTCTGAGATTACAGAGAGAGCAGCAGCTGATAAACGTGAGGTGTGGACCCATAGCTGCCCCTTATTTGTTTCAATGAAGTTCTCGACGACCGTTGTGAGGCATTGACTTTCTGGCTACAAAATATAGTAGTTGTAACTTTTTATCAAGAGTTTAAGTCCCATTAGGAAATCTGCTTAGCGTACACCAGAAAATGCAGCTCCGTTTGGCTAGTCCGTAGGGAGAAACTTCAATCAGCACCAAGTTTCAGTATATCAACATAACTGACTGAGGATCATGGATGGACATATTTTGCTGGTTTCCATTGCCTTGCTAGTAATATCGATTCTGGGGTCCTTAACTTAACTGAGGGGCCTCTTTGATTGCTGTGGTCCAGAGGATTACAATTGATTCCTAATAATCGGGTCTTGTTGATCTCCAATTCTGTATGTAGATGGAGGCACTGGCTAAAAAGTACGACGAAAGATTCAAAGCTGCAGGAGAAGTGAATTCACGGCTGCAAGCGGAAGAAGCAGTGTTTCGTGATATTCAGGTGTGTTCTGCAAGAGACTCTTCTCTCCTATTGTGTCGAATTCTGAATCTGGATGAATGTGTAGTGGGCGTTATCTACGCCTTGTAGCTTTAGATGGATAGCAGATGTCTACACATGAAGTCTGCCAACTTCAGTTCTTGTGATGATACTGGACATTGTTAGTATCGCAATGAGCTTCATTCCTTAAAGCGACTACTTCGTATCTGCTTCACTGCAGGAGAAAAAGGTGGAGCTTTATAATGCTATCGCCAAAATGGAGCAGGGTGGTGACTCCAACGGGTTGTTGCAGGTTGGTGTAATGATGCTAACTTTAAAGAACAAGGTTTAGGCTACCGACTTTTTGTGAAACTTCTTGGTATATATATCATGATCCATCATTTTGAGAAATATAGGTTTATTATTCACTCTTGGTGTCGCCCCTTTGGTTTCCTCTGATCCGTTTTACAGAGTAAGGCAGACCGCATATCTTCGGATCTAGATGAGCTGAAAAAGGCCCTAAATGAAAGGGCGAGACGTCTGGGCTTGCGTGTGAAGGCATCAGCACCTACTGAGCAACAATTTGGTTAGTACTCTCATTTAAGGTCAAAGCGTATCCAAAAAGAGAAAATAAAGTGATCAAAGCGGTCCAAATTGTGATACCTCGTTAAGAGCACATGCCAAGCTTGACAGATTAAGGACCGACCTGGTTTACTTTCAAGCTGTTTTACCCGCATGGATTACATGCCGATGATTCAATTGAACTGCCCGCACAGTTCTGCTGGTACTACATTGATGAATGATCGGTTTATCTTGATTGGCCACTTGGGCAGGCTGGCAGCCGGGACTTCAGGAAAATGCTGCAGAATGGGATGAAGATTGGGATAAGTTTGACGACGAAGGTATGCCAATCTGTTTTGGTACCTCGCTGTTGAATGTTAGCTTTGAAAGACCAAAGTGAAGCAATACTAGGAGTAACTATAAACGTGGCACATGATACAGGATATAATGTTATTGAACTCTCAAGGATAAACCTTTATTAGCATTCCCAGGAAGAGGAGACTTAATGTCATCTACACCATGTATCATATTTAGTGTGTTGTCGTGAATAGTGTCACAACGTAATTAGAGTGACACTCTAATTGTGTTTGTTAAACGATGGACGATATTGTTTAATGCTATAAACGTTAGCTATACACTATAAACGTTTAGCTTACAAGATTTAATGCCTCGTACAACCAATGCTGCATAGTCGATAAGGTTACGAGATAGCTTCACATTCCCCTCCTGCTCTTCCAAAACTGCTAACTTTATTACCCACAGGTTCGAGGAATATTGCTTTCATGCTAGAACGTATCAGTAGCTAAGGTCTACAATCCTTCCGGTGACGAATAGTATGCTACGATTCGTGAATTTGGTAATCATATGCACCGTAAAGAAGCTGACTCATCTTATCTAAGTTGGAGTTAGTTTGAGCATATGAAGATTCAACAGGATTAGTGTAATTGAATTCTTTACGAGGTTTCCCTCAATTAGGGTCAAAACGCTAATAACCTGCGTGACACTACTAAGTTTGATAGTGCGTACCACTAATGTGATAAACAGTGTAGGTCCCAAGGTACAAGTAAGTGTCCTTGATTTCTCATGAGTTTCTCTATCTGGGACGCAATTGAGTCAGATGTTTCGGACCCTCTGCTGCCGTACTCTCTCCGTGACTCTTGAGTTTTAAGTTGGGTTTTAAGTTGTTACCTTCGTTGGTTTTAAAGTTTGTCTCCGTTCTTATATTGCCTGTATGGGTTCTTCAGGATTTGTTTCTCTCCCGGACTTCACGGACGCAAACGGAGGTCTGCCCACAGCAGCTGCACCAGTTCTGGGTGCCGGCTGGGAATCAAACAGTCTATCTGGAGAGAGGGCTGATGCTCCGGGCTCTCCAAGATCAGATCGGAAAGCTGGAGAGCATCCTGAAGAGTCACCTCCTGGTCCTGCAGCTTCTGATCATGCCTCCTCTCGGGCTGACAGTGAAACTTCTGCAAGGAGCGGAGTTGATAGTCCTACCACATCCAGTTCGCAAGCTGCTGGAGGAAGTAGTTTCGACAAATCAGGAACTGCGAGTAAAGCCAGCCAGAGGTAGGTTCTCTATGATCGACCATGATATGTCATTTTGCAAATCTTTTTATGTCAAATGTATAATGAAGTCGTTTTATTGAATGGGAAAAAGGTTATTCATCATCTTGAAATATCCAAATTTTCTTAACACACCATTATTATTTGAGCTGCACAATAACAATAATTAATAAGAACCCGTATTGTTTGTAGTGGACTCTTGGTAGAAGTTCTAATGTTTTAGGAGAACCTGTAGATAATTTAGGACCTGTAGACGCTAACACAACATTTCCAGATACGTTTCAAATTGTTTTTGGATATATTTTCAAATGTTTTAGAAATAGACTGATTTTTTATTTTGACTTGTTACATATTTAAAACAATCTTTACATGGAGTGATGTGTCCAAATTAACTTTTCAACCGTGCATCAAGTATGTGCAGATATGCTAACGTCGCAGAATCACAAGACTTCAACGGAGGAGATGTTTTCAATAACCCAACGTCTGTCAGCTCAACAACCACTAGGTAAGCACGAATTTGAGGTGCGTGGGAAGGTACAAGTTTACTAGAGCACAACTAGCATAGCACGACCTAGATTAGGATCGTTTTGTCGCCTTTTCAAGTCAAGCATGCCTTGTAGCTTTTGAATGGTCTGTATCTTTTTGTGCAGTCTCCTGAACTACTTGAAAGAGTCTTATTGGTAACGATCTACTGTAGTGTTGAATTCACTTGGACCACGGCCACCAGTTCCTTGACATCTCAATTCCCATTAAGCTACACAATTGCATTCTGAGGTCGTCAAGACAAGCGTTGTTGCCTAGAGTATTAGAAGATATCTTCAGTTGCGAAGCCCTCAACACATCGATCCTTTTTTAAATTGTTGCAAATGAAACAAATGGTCAACGTCGCACCAGCATATGCAGGTTACGGTCGAGTTGGTTCTATTCACCGTACGTTATTGAGTAGCAGCGCTTGCAAAGCGTTCAATGGTAACGATGATTAAACAAGCTTTGACTGAAATCTGTGGACCGAACTGAGTATGGAAATGCTTTTCTAATCACAATGTCGTTGTTCCACAGCTTCGAGCAGGGACCACCATCGTACAATTCTGTGAATGACACTTTTGGCGATGGTGCGTCATGGTCAGCTGCCTTCAATCACGACGAGGAAGTGGACTCTGGGGTGAGGGCCTCTTGGGGATTACAAAGCTACCCATCCAGTACTCAGGTAAAGAAGGCAAGATATGTTCAGTTCTTGAAGGCTGTTGTATACTGGATGATGTAACAGTTTTGGGTCGTAGTTTGTGTTATGCCAGTTTATCCTATTCATCTGTGACACTGGTTGAGTTATTGGTTGTTGGAGATATCTTCATTGTTGACGGGACCTGTTTCCTTTCTGTAACATCATGCATGGTACAGTTAGACCTCAGTTCTGGATTTAGTTAAGCCATGGCAATATTTCCCTGTCTCTCTCCTGTGAGCACATTTTTGTTTACGCGTTTGGATGCTCGCAAAGTCTGGCTGAAAGCAAGAGGTCTTACAGGAAGTTGCTCTGCAGGCATCGGTGGATGTCACTGCCAATCGTACATCCCGCTTTGGAAGAACTGGTTTGTCCACAACTTCACATGGCTTTGATGAATCCTTGGATTTTGGTTCTTTGGGAGTTTCAAGTCCTGGTAGGGCTCCTGACGGATTTTCTAGTCCAGCCCAAAGCCAACGTAGTAACGGAAACTTTAACTTCAGAGATTCGGAAGATTTTGATGCGCTTGGATCACCAGGGGCATCTAAAGACTTTGATAGATCACCGAAGTTCTTTGGAGGTGGTAATTCGTTGAGAGGAAGTTCTGTCTTTGATAGTCCGCGTGCGAAGTCTGGATCTGGGAACGAAGGACGCTTTGCAAGATTCGATTCTTTCAGCAGCCCACAAAACAATCCAGCTTCTTTCAGCAGTCCACAAAACAATCCAGCTTCCTTCAGCAGTCCTCAAAACAACCCAGCCTTTCCTGGAGTTGGATTTGGTGAAGATCGTCACGAAAACAGTAATGTGCAAGCTGGAAGCGATCACCGCACCTTTAACAGATTCGATTCTTTTGGAAGTGTGAAATCTGATGCCGGACGCAGGAGAAGTGGAGTATTCTCCTCATATGACGACGGGGATGATCTTTTTGCCGGTACTGGGCCATTCGGAGCTGGAAGTCAAGACAAGAAAACAACTGATCTTGGTTGGAGTGCTTTCTAGAGAAATTTCCTTGTTCGTGTTCACTTTTTCTGCAGTGTTACTCTGCTACCCCTACCCTTTTTGACTCCAGCTTAGTTTGATCATCTTTCTGTCATTTGGAATTGACTTGTATTAACCCCTGTCAACGCACACACATGTGTGGATATTGACAATGTCAGCATTATAATCAGGCTTGTAACTTGGGTTCAAGTCTTAGTTTGTTCATACTTGATGCCATTATTATTGGATTTCAATCCGATCTACCTTAGCCACACTTCTGGAACTAACCAGCTCCGCACCCAGTCTGACATTCGAAATAATTTTCAACGGGGTATGGCAATCATCTTCGACAATGTAAGTAGTGATTGTTTCGGTCAGTTCAGCGTTTGGATGCTCACGGGGCAAGTCAAAATTTTATGGTCACTTCTGAAGTATTAGTAGTATGAGGTTATTCTCCTCCAAGATGTAGGACCAGTCCTGCATGGATCACATGTATTTGTACATGTGATCTCATTATCTGGTATATCTAAAAGCCATGCGTGCGAGATTATGTCGCTATATTATCGGTTACTGTTTTCCATTTGAGGGACTCTAATACTCTGAACTTGAATCGTGCCAATGTGATCATTTAATGACCTGTCCAAGGTGTTGAGGAGAGAGTTGGAAAAACAAGACACCACACATCATTTACTCGATCACAAAAGCACACGTTTCCGTGCTCAGTATCATCCACAGGGACCGTGCAATCGCGTGAAGCGAATATCCGAATTCCGGGAACTCTATTCCTTAGAGCGCACTGAAGAGGAAAGTGAAGCGTCGTTCCTTATAGACAATGCGCTGTCACCTGGAAATGTACGCCTTAGTAGATACCTCGAAGATGAAATCTTTACGGAACCCGTCACATGTGCAAGGAAGGACCAAATACATGTTAATCCAGCTGAGTTACAGGATTGCCAATTTTGTACATGTGACAGGAACTTATTTTTTACATGACAGGGAGGAGAATTTAGACTTATTTGGGTTTACCTGCCCATTATTGTAAAAGGGTGACAGTGTAGATAACACGAAGGATGTGGAGACCCTATCAAGCCCGACAAGGGAGATACAAAAAAAAGGTAAAATGGGGCTAAGAACCAATAGAGTTTGAGAAATTTGCCCTGCTGCACCTAAGATATCCAATCTATACAAAGATGGTCTACAAACACACGTAGACCATTCGAAGGAGTACTTGAAGAAGCATCACCTAGTGATTGTTCTTTTATGGATTGCACCAACCATTGCCCTTGTAGAGTAATGGACCCACATTGTTTAAAATATATTAAAAGGTATGAAAGTGAGAGTGACACTCTAATGTTTACCATGATAAGATCTCGTGCACTCCTTGACCAATATGTTGAATGTTGTATCCATCGTTCCATATAATTCCAAGGCTAGAGGAACAAAGAGGTGATGTCATTGCATGCCTTTATACTTGGAGACCTTGTGATTTGATGTTGCATTCGTTGTCCATCCAGGGGGATGTGAAATCACTCCCTCCGAAATTGTATCTTGTGTAGCGTCCGTAACCATGATATCCTATATTGTCACCCAATCATCTCGGACCAAGTATAAATTTGCTTTGACACGTGTTGTCTGCAAAGCATACGAACGTTCATTCCAAGCCAAGTATCCATTGTCTCGTGCCATAACAAACACTATGTCCTTAATAGCATCATGGGTAGCTATCCCCTATCCTTCAAAAGGACACCGTGTCATATGGACTGCAGTTGCATCTAGTGTAGAACCACATTCACAAGTGAATAATGAAGATGCAAATAGGTGGATCGAACCTAAACAAAACCTAATCGTTATAGAGAAAGTAGTTGGTGCGAGTCTGAATGCCCTAATGCACGGTCGAGCTAGGATCCAAGAGTCTACATCCTTGTCGGAGCAAGAGCAAAGATGTGCTCTAGTAGCTTGAAAGAATGGACAAGTCACCTAAGATAGAATGTAGTATATGCTTGTATTGTCGCTCCATCAAAGAAGATTGTAAACCTCTAGTCCAATCTAACAATAGTGATGGAAAAGATAGAAAGTACTCGTGTGCCTGTGGGGATAGACTATCTTTCGTCTTCTGCAATAACATTTAGAGAGAAAAAGATCCCTTCTCCACTTTTGTCACACAAATCTCCAAAATTGGCCTATCAATAACCATAAAATGAGAGGAAAGTAAGAGTGCAGATAGCGCACAACTACCCAAAAATGCTATAGGTTCAATCTCCTCCATAGATAGCAAGCCAACCCTTCCACACGAGATAGGTAGAGCCACATGTCTATGTGCCAAATCCCCTTTCACACATTCAAATGTCCCTTGTCCAATAATATCACCAATGATTTCCATAATCCTCCCATCAAAGGCTCTCTTATGTAATAAGAAGGACAAGAAGAGGAGAATTATACAGATGAGGTAAGTCAGTCTATGAGCAATACTAGAGGAGAGTATACCAAATGTCACTTGCAGATCTCCTAGTAACAAAAGATCATCCACATGGAAAACATCCTTTGCAAAGCTAGCATCTAAGAAGAATGTGATAAAATCATCCAGTCCTATTGGGATTCCAAAAACATATAATCCATCTGTAGATGTGATACACCCCTTTGGAAGCTCAAGGTGGGGAGTGATACCTAAAGGGGACCATGCCTTGCACTTTGACACCTTGACTCTCAAGTATACTAAATGTAACTCGATAGTCAAGTGATCAAAGGTTTACCTAATCTGATCTACAAGGCTCACGATGTTTATATCGTTAGCCAAGGAGAGAAATACACAACATTGCATGGCAAAAATAGTAGATATGAGAACTCTAAAGTAAGCCATGGAAAATAAGGATCCCCCTAAAAGATCTCCTTGATGTGTACCAATAGTTGACTCCAAGATGGTGACTTCCTCTTGTGAATAACTGTGTTGATAATAAAAAGAAACAAGAGAGCCATAAAAAGACCGCACAAAAAGAATAAGACTCGCAAAGGATCCACTAGTTTCCCTAAGCTCTCTAAAGATGGATACTCAAAAGATGTTATTAAAAGCCTTCTAAACATCCATCTATAGAACAACCCACTTTGGATGCATATCTAAGAGTGCACTTATACTTAGAGATATAGCCTCACATCCTCTAGATGTAGTTATTCCAAATTGATGTGGATTGAGATGTTGTCAAAAGTGAGAGCAATGCTGAAGTACAATGGTATGATTGACCAAACACAAAAAGATCTCTCCAATAGCAATCGGTCTAATGCCCCTAGTGTGCTTCTTCATTGCAAGAAGTCGACTAGCACCTAACACCCGACTAACAGACATATGAATGTCTCCTCTCGTTATTGTTGCAATCACAAAACAACTCAATAGAACCACTAGAAGGATCATTTTCTTGAAATTAATCTCTAAGGTGCTCATATACCATCCCTGACAGGCCTCTTGAAGAAAGGCAAGGAGTAGTGCACAATGCTTGTGCAAAAAGTGACCTATCAAGACATAAAGGCTGCTAAGGCTAATAATCTAAGAATCCTATTGCTATAGGATATAATGAGCGTAAGGAAGAGATAATCTCATTAATAGGACTAGCTATAGACAAAGAGTGTAGCACTCGTGATGCTCTACTAAACTCTCTTGCTTGACCTAATGTCATACACCATCAAAATTGAGTGGAATTTATGTATCCTGTGGCAACACTTGTCTCCTAAGACATGTAGCCATAGTAGACTGCTAATGAAGGGCCACCTAATCTACTATTTAGAATCAATGAAATCTAGTAACCACCTCTTTATGCCCTGCACATCCCTCTCTAGTATAACAAAGACACCATTGAGGGAGCAAGAGGAATAGGAACCATGCTAACTTGTCTAAGGAATCATGTGCCAAACAATCAAGTGGTATGCAAAAAGCCTATCTAGCCTCATCATGGAGTGTGTGGGGTAACCTATGGAATAAACGTGGACATGGAAAACTAGTCTCAAATAAACCCAAAATACAACTCTCCTAAGAAGCTAACTACTCTCACGGCTCAATCAAAATCCTTGGAACAATCAACAAAGGGATAAAATAAACATGTGTAATCTTAAGTGTCATTGTTGTTAATGTGGTCGTTCATCTCACATGCATCCCAAATGGTCCAATCATAGTCTTGTGCATCCTTCCCATATGGGTCTTTACCCTTTACAAGGTAAAGCATTGATGACACATTGAGCATGGTGTATCCTGAGCCCCTCTAGGTGGCCCCACATGGGGAAGTGTAATCATGGCTAGCATAAGAATAACGATAGTAACATATGATGTTCCTCTCCATATCTCCCCATACCTACAATACCACAACCCCTCACATCCCAACTCATCCTTTATCCATGTGGACTCCAACATATTCCCCTTCTAGTAAAGAGGATTCATCCTAGCCTTTCCTTGAGTTAAGTTAGGAGCTAGGTAAGTCAGCTTGGGAAATTGTATTATAGGCTCCACATCAGAGGAGTTTATAGCTTGGACTCTAAATTAAAACTTAACTATGATTACATAATTGCGTTATAAGGATTTCAAAGTATTGGATGTGCAGCTATGATTACATAATCGTGTTATAAGGATTTCAAAGGATTGGATGTGGTCAGTTGATGCTCAGTTCTTGGATGTCGATGGTTCTTGGACTACTTGAGGGGCATCATGAATTTCAATGCTCAACCCTAGTGATTTTCATAGTACAAGCTGTAGCTCCAATGTTTGTGAATATGCTCTCAATCTATTTCTCCTACTCTCTCATTTGAAAACTTTCTTGTAAGGATCTAAGCTTGTCCCAGAGGACAAGGAGTCTTCCATGCTTCTTTGCTCATGTCATTTGCTTTGTTCATCTTGGTGTTTTTTCCAAACAATGTTCATTGCATCCATATTGTTGCATTCAGACCTCCCATCTTCTTTCCACCTACGTCGTCCGTGTAGGACTGCTATTCTTTTGCCTTCTCCTCCACCGGGTTCAAGTTCACATCAAGGTTACCACACCGCCTGTAGTTAGTACTTGCAATGGATATACATTGACCAAACTCTATCATAATGTTTTGCATTTTGAATCAAATAGAAAGTCAACCACTTAGAACACATGAAGGTTAGGAAAACCACATCAAGCCGTACAAGGGAGAGAAAAAAGAGGTAAAATAGAGTTAGGTCCCAAGTGTGTCAATATAAGAAATCTACCCTATTGCACGTAAGATATCTAAGCTATGCAAGTTGTAAGGTCCACACACTACTCTAGTATCCAAAGAAGGATCATCTAGTGTGATTGCTCCCTATGGATTGCACCAACCAATGTTCTCTATAGAGCAATGAACACACACTATCTAAAGTATGGTATAAAATATGCTACCAAGTATGAGAGTGAGAGTGGTACCCCTTGACATCTAATTTGGTAAGATCTCATGCATTCCTTGACAAATGTGTCAAAGGCTGCATACCCCTATACTTGGAGACCTTGCATGATGTTGCTTCACTTGTTGCCCATCTAGGAAGATGAGTAATCACTTCCTCCAAATTGTATTACATGTAGGATCTGTAACCACAACATCCAATACTATCACCTTATCATCTCAGCCAAGTATAAGTTTGCTTTCACATGTGTCATATGCAAAGCATATGAACTCTCCCTCCAAGCAAGGTATCCACTCTCTCATGCCATAGCAAAACTATATCCCTGATGGCATCATAGGTAGCTATCCTTTGTCTTCCAAAAGGACACCATTTCATATGGATCGCTGTTGCATCTAGTGTAGAACCACGCTCACAAGTGAGTAACAAAGATGTAGACGATGGACCAAACTCAAGCAAAAATTCAACATTGTAGAGAAGATGGTTGGTGCAAGTTGGAATGCTCTAATGTACAGTCTAGAAAGGATCCAAAAGCTTGCACCCTTGCTAAAGCAAGAGCAAAAACGTGCTCTAATGGCTCAAGGAATGGACGAGTCAATTGAGAAAGAGTGTAGCATATGTTTACACTGTCGCTCCATCAAGGAAGATTGCAAGAAAACCTTTGGTCCAATCTAATGGTAATGAAGCAAAGGATAGAAGGTCCTCCCATGCTTGTAGGAATAGACCATCTCTTTTCCACAACAATAACACATGGAGAGAAAAGAATCCCTCCTCCACCTTTGCCACATATATCTCTAAAATTGGCTTATCACCAACCACAAAATGAAAGGAGTGCAAAAAGAGCCCAACAACTCAAAAATGCCATAAGTGTCGTATCCTCCATCAATAATAGGCCTACCTCCCCGCAAGAGATTGGTAGAGATGTTTGTCTATATGCCTAATTTCCCATCATACACTCAAATGTCCTTGGTCCAATGATGTTACCAAAGATTCCCATAATCCTTCTATCAAAAGCTCTAAGATGTGACAAGATAGTCAAGGAAAGGAGAACCTCGCAGAGAAGGTAAGTTGGCAAACTAGAGGAGAGTATGCCAAATACATCTTGTGGATCTCCAAGTAGAGGAAGGTCATCTACATGGAGAATATTCTTCACAAGAGCAAAATCCTTGGATCTTATTAGCACTCCAAGAACATGTAGTCTATATGTAGATATGACACATGCCTCTAGAAGCTCAAGGTGTGGAAGGATAATTGAAGGGGACCATGCTCTACACTTTGACACTTTGACTCTCAAGCCTACAAAATGTAGCTTGATAGTCAAGTGATCAAAAGCCTACTTAATCTAATCTATAGGGGCCACAATGTGTGTATAGTTTACTAAAGAATGAAATATAAAACCTAGCATGGCTAAAGTAGTAGATAAGAGAGCTTTGAAGTGAGCCATGGAAAGAAAAGATCTCCTTAAAAGATCTCCTTGTTGTGTATCAACAATTAACTCCAAGATGATGACTCCTTCTTGCGACCAACCATGTTGGTAGTAAAGGGAAGCAAGAGAGCCATATAACAACTATATAAAAAGGAATGAGACTCGCCAAGTATTCACTGGTCTCCCTAAGCACTCTAAAGATGAATGCCCAAGAGACATTATTAAAGGCATTCTCAACATCCACCTATAGGATGATCCACTTCGGATTGATATCTAGGAATACCTTGATGCATAGAGATATAGCCTCCCAACCTCCATGTGTAGTTACTCCAAACTGATGTGGACTTAGGTGCTCTTGAAAGTGAGATTGATGCTAAAAGACAATTGTGCGACTAACCAAGCATAAAAAGACGTCACGCCATTTGTAGTGTCGCATCTAGATTGCTCGGACATTGGAGTTGCAGTGATAGTAATTAGAGGTATTTTAGCAATTTCCCATAGACTACTTTTTGACGGTCCAATTTTGTATTTGAGGTACTGACTCACAATGGAGCACACTGTCACTTTGCACCATTCACACCATTGAGTGTGCCATCAGTGGGACCATTAAAGTTCCAAACCTAGCTCAAGTCCAAGGGTATACTTTCAAAGTGCAGCTCCAGAGAGCTCACTTCTATGATGTTTAGCCTTTGAGTTCTTGGCTATGGTGGACAAAGGCCGGCAAGCATCACATGGATTCTCTTAGCTAGAGTGAGTGTGGCTTGATTGTAATAAGTACCTAGTTGTTGACAGTTTATAGAGTGACAGATCAAGTATTGATCTGAGTTGAGTTGATTCAAGGGTTGTAAACAATCTGATTACATTAGAGAAGTGAATTCAAGGGGAAATTGGGTGCATGAATTGTGAGTGTTGGTGGTATCTCCAAGCTTGGTGGATTGTTGGTAGCTCGATCAAAGTTCATTTTTTCCCTGGTGTGCAGAAGCTCGTTGCTTGATGCAAATTTGGCAATAAGGCAGATGGTGTGCAAAAGTGTTGGCCAATTTTTGAGCAAAGAAGAAGCAAATTTTGAGCAATGCTTGTGATTTTGAGCTATGGAGGTGAAGGCATGACCAATTTGTTGCGAGTTGGGCTCAGAAAGTAAAATTGAAGGTGGAATTGAGAATCTATCTTCATGAATTTGTGATTTGGAGAAACTTGTTTTTTCAATTTGGCTCAAGTGAAGAGTTAGTGGAGAATTTGGCGGTTAGCCAACTTTAGGGTTAGAGAGGTTTTGCCAGATTTGGAGAGGGTTTGAAATGGTAAGAAGAAATGCCTCATTTGGCTGAATTTTGGCATTTGGACACTTTGAGGCATAGGGCTGTGGGCTATGAGAGGCTACAAAGGCCTAGAAGGGCCAGCAAGACAGCTTGTTGGCGCAAAGCTAGCTAGTTTAGAGAAGATCTTGGTCATTGTTTGGCAAAATTTGCACATCTTGCTAGATTGTGCGCAATAAGGTTTGACCCCTAGATCTCTTGTTCCTAGATTGGTGCCCTAGCCAACTAGTCCACCTTCACTTGTTGTCATAGTGACTGGCACACTGTTATCTATACACTTGTAGCTTTGGCTAGAAAATGCAGTTCAATCCCATTCTTGGTGATCCTTGTAGCTTAGGACGTAGATACAAACTTCTCTAGTGTCAAATGCCAAATGGTGGTAGAGTCAATCCCGTGTTGCTTTATGAGATGGAAGGTTCTTGTTTAGATTTCTTGTGATTGGACCTCCTCCATTCTTTACTTCCTATTTGTGCATCACGTTTGTGTGAGGTTCCTTGAATTTAGAGCGTTGGTGCTCTGGTGTACTCTCAATAGTGAAGCTGGAGTGATGATCAGTCAAACTACCTTTGTTTCTCTCCGGTGAAGCAAGAAGTGATGATCTGCAAATTGTGAGAGAGTGTGTGTTGTGATGGCAAGTTACAGGTCTCCTTTTCCCCTAGTGCAGTTATCTCAATTAGAGTTACATTCGTAGGTGTTGGCACTTGGTGGAGTACTTGTGGTTACGGTTGCATTTGGTAGATCTGGTTTGCAATAGCAGTTGCGGTTACTTTGTCATGACGGAGTTCCTTGGGGATTTTGGAGGAGTTAGCCCTATAGTACACAGTGGGTTTACTCGGAGTGGCGTTTGGTATCTGCTTGTATATCAGGTCCCAATGAGGGAGGAGACTGACTCGGAGTTGGAGTTTGATACAAGAGCTGATTTAGTTGAGAGTGCACTTGGCATGTCTACACCATTGTTGTGGGACATGGACAAGATTTATGGGGCCTCTAAAAGCCTTAGGCGTTACTCTTGTATAGTGTGTACCATTGAGTTGGATGACTTCATCTAGGAGTTTGATAGGTGGTGTGATCTGTAGTAGATGCAGAACCCGACTTTGTTTACAAACTTCATGGCATAGAAGAGGTTGTTTCAACATTTGGAAGATCTGCCGATGGATGAATACTATGAGTTCAGGAGAGCTCATTTGGAGGACATTGAGTTGGAGATAGTATTGGTCTCCAAACTATATCTCTATTACTTTAAGCTCGGTTTCCAAGAGTAGATCAGCTGTATTCACAAGTTCTAGCTCAAGTAGTGTTGGTGGAGGTAATGGAGGTGAACTAGCTGAAGATAATGCTAGTATGAATGGAGGTAGCGTTACAAGAGGTGATATGGTACCGGGGTTTAACCCCATGGTAGAGTTCTTCCAATGTTTGAGGCAGAACTACCAGGGAGTGCGGACTAACAAGATGAGGAGCTTGCAAGAGTTCCAATGGAAGATTGGAGAGAGCCTACGTGAGGCACACACTCACATGAGGTGGCTGATCAATTTCACTCAAGGAGATTTTGAGGTCCAAGCAATCCAGTTTTGGTATGGGATACTGGACAAGAAGTTACAAAGTAGAGTTCATGATGCTACATTATGATAGGCTACTTTGCCTACTTTGGCAGTGGTCTTTAGTTTGGTTGAGTGTATTGAGCTCAACATGGTGGAAGAGAGGGTGGTGACATCTGGATTTGGTAGGGAGACCTCATCTACAATTGTTACTTCTTCTAGAATGCAACAGAGTGCACCACGCCTAATTGGTTTTTGAGGACAGGGTGGACAACCCAGATCCTATGGAGCGAGTGGAGAGCCTAGTGGAGCTAAACCCTTACTTTCATTTTTGGGTCAGCAACAGCCAGTGAGTAGTGGTGTTGCTTGTTGGACTTGTGGTGGACCTCACTATAGGAGAGAGTGTACTCAAGGAAACAAACCTGATACCTCTGGTGCATCACAGCCAATACAAAGGCAATGTGAGCATTGCTACAGATTTGGTCACACTAGTGATTGGTGCTTTGACCTATACCTAGAGCTACGGAGTGGTTGGTCTGTTATGGTAGGTAGTAGAGGAGCTCTAGTTCATGGAGGACGAGGTGGTAGAGGAGCTTCAGTTCATGGAGGACAAGGTGGTAAAAGTGGTGGTAGAGGATCTACACCTAGTAGAGGTGCAGTACCCACCCTTACTTTTGATACAACTATGGTTACGTGGATTGAGCAGTTGGAGCAGAGATTGGCTAGTATGGCTATTGCTCAAAGAAGATTAGATTCAGGTGCTGAGGCTTCCACCTCATATGCTGATGATGGAGATGCTTTGGACTTTATGTGTGGAGCAGCACAGATGGATGCATTTGCAATAGTGACTAGGAGTGCAATACGTGCTCCAAAGCCTAGAGGAGCCTCACTGGAGTTGGATCCACAAAGAGGAGAGGTTAGGAGATAGGTCAGACTTCTCCAATCTTTCCCGCTATTTGAGGCATTGCAGACAACATCCATGGCTCCTAGATGTCCCAATGCAAGTGTGGTAGGTGGTGATGGGGTGCATGATGGACTACTTGCTAGTCAACCACTTGTTACTACACAGATTGAGTCAAGCATGATGTTAGGGACGGCTCAGTTGATTATCCGGTGCCCTTTGTTTTCAACCAATGACATGTTTACATTGGAAGTTGACCCAACCCCAATGTTCTGGTTGGTTGCCACGCTTTGTGAGAGTAGAGATAATGTGGTTCCTACTACTAGAGCAGAGGTGGTTGATAATGGAGCTAACTTGGTTGAGGAGCATGGGATCCATTTAGCGACCAGTGGTTTATGGCAAGTAACAACAACTAAATTAGAAGAGTTGCCAACTAGATTGGCCTTTGAGAGAGCACGGTTCACAATTGGTGTTGTCCTATTGGATAACCAAAGGGGGATTTTCTATTTGGTGGGACCTTCAAGGAAGGTCTATACACCACAGAGAGTCTTGTTAGACTCTGGTGCACAATCCTTATGTTGGAGAAGGCTGCAATAGTTGGTCTGGAGTTACGGAAGACCGATGTGGAGAGGTGTCTATTTTAGATCCAGACATCTCTAGGTGGTGGTTTGACATAGTACATCACATGTGGAGAACTTGTTGTTTAGGTTCAGCCTAGTCATCCGACTGATAGCTTGGTGGTGAGAGCTTAGGCTATTGCGACAATAGTTGAGTCATATGTTGTGCTAACTGGGAGAGCAATGTTGTATCCCATGGGTTTCAGTATTGACTATTGGGAGGAGACAACCTCCTATAGACCAAGTTGGTAGTCTGGTGAGGGACAAGTATGTCGCCTATCAGTACACTTTAGTAATGGTAGTCTTGGCTCACTATAGTTTGGGACCATGGCAACGTCAATTTCAACTTTCAATGGTGCAGTTACTTGGCTTGGTGAGTTATAGGGGAACACCCATGTAAAGGATACTCCAGCACCAGAGGAGACCATTTGGATTTAGAATACAAGTGGGATTGTTCCATCCACCTTGGATGTTCCATTGTGGAGTTCAGAGGAGGCATTGTAGTAGCATGTAGATCGGTTGGTGCAATAGGCTTGGAGTGGAGCCTTTGTACCACCAGGAAATGAGTGTGAGGATGAGCATCCAGAGTTGATTACCTTAATACCTCTGGATACCACACTAATTGCTTGGCAATATCTTATAAAGGGAGTATGTCTATTAGAGTTGTTTGGTGGGATTAGCACCGGACTAGCTACGGTCCTACAAGCGGGTATACGAGTACAAAGGTACTTGTGTGTGGAGAGAGATGAGACTGCTAGGCGAGTCTCTCTACATCACGTGACATACTTGGCCTATTTGTATTTGGAGTTATTACCAATGTTATCAGCAGTCAGGGGTTACCAGAAGGCCCAACCAGTAGACATTTCCTTATTGGGGGCGCATGATCTGGAACAACATGGGCCTATTCATTTGGTGATTTCAGGATGGCCATGTTAGGGACATGTACGTGATGGCCGAGGTTTGGGTCTTCATGATCCTCATTCAAGTATGTTTTGGGAGATGTTACAAATACTACAACATCTCCAATTTCATCAATCTATTTCTCCAACTTACCTTTTGGAGAACATTTCTTTGATAGGTGATTCTCGCACTAGAGTGGTGGCGAGTACACATCAGGTCCATTCTTAGATGAGACCTGCTATATTGTTGGATGTAGCAAGAGTGGGATCACGGGCTCATCATCTTTGTCTTTGATGGACGAACCTCTTACCCAAAGAGGTTTTACAACATGCATATGATGGGATTTAGCAACTAGACCACATTCTTGTTGATGATATCTTGGATGTGGGGCATCAAGCTCAAATAGTGGTAGTGGCTGATAGGTCACCTATGGCAGTGGTGAACCTAGTTGGATAGCCTAGAGCTGCATTTCCCACACTTATGATTTTCCTAAGCTCTTATGCTTTTCAAGAGGGAGGACCTGGATTTATTTGGGACTCACAATTACAGTAGTTGGTGGAGCCTAATGCCAATGAGAGAGAGCTAGTGATGAGTGTTTGCATGGGTATTACCGCTATTCCAGCAATATCATAGGCATCCAAGCGTTAGGTGTTAGGTTAGGCTATGGCTATGTTAGGTTAGGCCCTTTGACCTGGATTGTGAGCCTTGGTTTGGCAAGCAGCATAGGATGCACTTGATATGCATCACCACTCGGACACTTGTGAGCCTTGTGCCTATCGAGATAATTCAAGCACATGTTGGGAGCGACAGATTGAGTGGACATGGTATTCTTGAGACACAACCAATAGCTACTAGGGAGAGTGGTCTACTTGGAGTCCATCTAGGTGAGCATGGGCTACTTGGATTACACCCTTGGTCCACTTGGGATGCAGCTAGAGGAAGTGTGGAGCTTGCAACCAAAGTGAAGGGGAATTTTTCACACAAAGGTTGGAACCTCTAGTGGTTAGGGGCATGACACTGCTGCTCCTAAGGGCCCAATGTAGCATCCAGTCAGTACGTCTTCCACTCTTGTGATATCTACAAATGATACTTGGGAGCTAGATCTTGGATCCAAGCTTACAAGAGAGGAAAGACGGAGAGTTTGGAGGTTCTTGAGGAGCTACAAGAGTTGTTTTGCTTTCAATATGAAGAATTTGGGTGCTTTGAAGGGTCCTAACATACAGATTGCGCTGACTAACAATACACCAATTTTCCGACGTCCTTATCAATATAGTGATATGGAGAGGACATTGATTTAGAGTCGGAGTAGAGACCTTTTGAGGCTAGTTTGGTGGAGATCTCACATGGAGAGTATGCATTAGCGACAATGATGTTGGCCAAGAGGATATGCATGGCAACTACACAAATAGGTGGATGTGTAGAGATTACCATCATATCAACCGACAGACTAGGGTTGATCGGTATGCCATGCCTACACAGGGGGAGATTTTTGATGCAATTGGGCATGCAAAGGTCTTCAGTACTTTGGATCTTCAAACAGGATATCATCAATTGACAATCAAGGAGGAGTATAAGTCCAAGACAACATTTTTGGTTATTGATCCTCACGGCAAGGATGTGTTATATCAATGGAGGTTCTTACCATTTGGGTTACAAAATACTTCTGCTGAGTTCCAAAGGATCATGGATAGAATCCTAGCTAGATTGGATTTTGCTCAGTGCTATATTGATGACATTTTGGTCTATAGCACTACTATGGAAGAGCATGAGTTGGAGGTGTTTGAGAGGTTGAGATCTCATGGACTCAAATTACATTATGGAAAGTGTAGGTTTTTCCATGAGCAAGTTGAGTATTTGGGTCACTATCTACCCCAAAGGACTTGGTGTTTAGTAGACCAAGGTGGAGGCTATTGAACGTATTCCTCGGCCTACAGATATGAGCAGAGTGTGAGCATTCCTTGGGTTGGAAAATTTTTATCACCGCTATGTTTGAGGATTTAGTGCTTTGATTTTATAGGAGTATGATTTCACAATTGTTCATAGACTTGGAGTGGTGAACCGTGATGCAAATGGGTTGAGTAGAAACCCATGTCCCAACCAACAAGATCAGACCGGAGCATGTTGGCATGGTGAGACAAATGAGGAGATGGTGCTAGGTTAACATGCATCTGCCTTTCTTTGTATATTTTTTGAGACTTTGGTGGTATCTCTCTCAACACATACAAGAGGAGTTATTGAGGTCACAGATCCAGAGAGTGAAGATATTGGTACAGTTCAACAAGACATTCATGATGATGTCTTAGTGATGGACTATCTTTGCACTAGTGTTGTGGGTGGTACAATTGGGGCCAAAGAGAGAGATCGTGTTCTTCAACAAGCCAAACAATTCAGATTGGAAAGCATACACCTTTTGCATGTATGGGAGGATGGGAGAGTGCGAGTAGTACCACTTCCATCTTAGAGACCACAGTTGGTCCGTCATGCTCATGAGGAGCTAAGACATTTTGGAGTAAAGCATACATATAGCTTACTCTAGAGTCATTATTGGTAGCATGGTATGCAGACTGAGGTACAACAATTTGTTGCAAGATGTGTGGTTTGTGACCAAGTTAGAGCATCATTCAATACTCCTACACCACAATTACAGCCATTACCTATCACAGGATTAGGTTACCATTGGATTTTGGACTTTGCCGGACCTTTACCATTGATTGTGAGACATCATCGTTATGTTTTGGTAATGGTGGAGCACTTCTCCAAGTGGATTGAGTTGGTGGCACTTCTTGACAAGTCCAGTGAAGGGATAGCTTACTTGTTCTTGGTCATTTTGGTGCACCAATTGAGTTTTTGATTGATCAGGGCATAGAGTACTTGGGGGAATTTTAGGTCTTGTGTGACAAGGCTTTGATTGATCATTGTACTACATCCTGAGATCACCCTAAGGCAGATGGCTTAGTAGAGAGAGTGGTTCAGATGGTGATGAGAAGATTGCAAAAGTACGGTTTGTAGAGAGGCCACTTAAGAGGTTGGGATCTCCAATTACCTTGGTTGGCCATGGCTTTTGTTCAGCCAGCAAGCCTCCTTAGCATCCTTCTCTCCTTACTTCCTACTCTATGGACGAGATCTAGATTTACATGTAGCCATTTATAGAGATGCTACTGCAGTCTTGGACTTGGATGATCCAAATGTATGGGTGAGCATGTGTTCTCAATGGGCAGAGACCTTTTGAAGAGTGATGCCGATGGCCTTTGAGAACTTGGCAATTGCTCAACATAGGGATACCTTATGTTATGCTTCTATTTGAGGAGGAGGTTATAGACCTTTGATCTATCAATTACATCCAAGTGACTATGTATATCTACAATAGACATCACCGACAACACTTGATGTTTCAATAGGACCCACTATCTTGAGAGTGCATGAGGTTTTTCCATCTAGATTCCTTGTGTTAGAAGGACATGATGGTGTTGTTTGGAAGGATCATGTGTGCAATTGTGCACCATGCCACCTCCCAAACATTGATGGTTTTATGGACCCAAGCTTGGAACTTGTACAGGTAGGCTTGAGGCATATGTTATGTGGCTCTTCTGGTGGAGCTACTACTATGTTGGTGTGTGATTGCTATTTGAGAGGATGACATATTTCATGTATGACTCCTCCCCTCATGGTGGTTCTCAAGAATGGTGGTTATGTCCTAGATGTACTTGAATATAGCTAGTTCATTCTTTATATGGTATAGATTGCAAATAGGTGATTAACAATGGGGCTCTAAAGCACCTGCCTTTCTGATCTTTGCCCATCATAGGGTATACCTTATACTTGGAGTAGATGGCTATCTGGAGTTAGAGGGACCGAACCGCCAACTAGGAGGCAATTGTGGCACTTTAAAGTCTATGTATGACTTATGTGTGAGTTGTGCTTCTATAGTGTATGATGTTGACAGTGATGTATGTTGTGTAGTGATGTATGTTGTGTAGCAATGTATATATGTACAATAACTGTCATGCCATTTGTAGTGTCACATCTAGATTACTTGGACATTGGAGTTGTAGTGATAGTAGTTAGAGATATTTCAATAATTTCCCATAGACTACTTTTTGACAGTCAGATTTTGTGTTTGAGGAACTGACTTCACAGTGAGGCCCACCATCACTTTGCACCATTCACACCATTGAGTGTGCCATCAGCAGGACCATTAGGGTTCCAAACCTAGCTCAAGTCCAAATGTATACTTTTGAAGTGCAGCTCTAAAGAGCTCACTTTTGGGCCTTTGAGTTCCTGGCTATGGCGGATAGAGGATGGCAAGCGTCACCTGGATTCTCTTAGCTAGAGTAGGTGTGGCTTGAACATAATTAGTGCCCAGTTGTTGGCAGTTTATAGAGTGACAAATCAAACACTGATCTGGGTTAAGTTGATTTGAGAGTTGTAAACAATCTAACTATTGTGGCACTCTTTTTTAGAGTCTATGTATGACTTATGTATGAGTTGTGCTTCTATAGTGTATGATGTTGATAATGACGTATGTTGTGTAGTGATGTATATACACATGACAAAGATCTCTCCAATAGCAATCAATCTAATGCTCCTTGTGCCTTTCTCCATCATGAGAATTCTATTAGCACCTAACACCTGACTGATTGACATAGGAATATCTTCCCTTGCTACTACTATAACCACTTGAAATAGCTCAGTAAATCCATTAGAAGGATCATCTACTTGAAATTAATCTCTAAGAAACTTATATACCATCCTTGATAAGCCTCCTAGGGAGGAGCAAGAGACAATGTACAACACATATGTAAAAAAAGACCTATCAAGACATAAAATTTGCTATGGTTGATAATCTAAGACCTTTAATGGTACTCCATCTCTTGCCATAGGATGTAGTGAGCATAAAGAAGAGATAGTTTGATCAATGGGACTAGTCATAGACAAAAGGTGTAGTGCTTGTGCTACTCTATGGAATGCTCCCGTGTGACCAATGTCCTACACTATTGTAATCAAGTAGACTCTATGGTATCTTATGGTAGAACCTATCTCCTAAAATGTGCAACCCTAACAAACTCCTCATATAAGGTAGCCCAATCCTCCACTTGGAATTGATAAAATTGATCAACCACTTTTCTATGCCCCACACATCCTCTTCTAACATAACAAATGCACCATGAGGGAGTAAGAGGAATAATAACCATGCTAATTCGTCTTGTAGGCCAGCCTGTAGATGAACCTTTAATGGCTATTATGGTAGTGCACCATAGATTAAGAAGCAAAGGAACTCCATCATACTACTCCAAGGTCAACAATCCAAGACTTAAGACATTGCTCACTAGATAATTCAATGAGAAAGAGATAATTGTATGAAAGAATGATAAATACCTTTTCACCCCTAGTTTATATACTTGTGAAATAGTTACATACCAAAGTTACTAATTATTGGAATAACTTAAGTTACTAGGCTAGAACTCAAATAAAGTCAAAAAAGTAAAGGAATATCCATACTCATGGGAATATCTTCATAAGCATGTGATTTTATCATGTAGTCTTATCTTATCAACCACTAAGTCAAGGTTTCCTTCACATGGACTACCCTTGGACTATAGAAGAATCCAAAACAAAAAGGCTTGTGGGTCCAAGAGTTCTCAAGTCTTTTCTCAAAACCAAACATCTAAGAATAATACCAAGTCAACACACTAGAATCCAAAATATTAGTGCTCATCTTTTCCATTTCTTCTAAAGTAAGGTCCTCTCTATCTTAACTATGACTAAATTTAGCTAATCATGACTAATGTAGAACCATCCTTTATCTCTATACAAATAATATCTCTCTAGTACTTATAATACGAAACTAAATATCATAATAGCACACACATGCATAAATAGGTGTTACATTTACCCCTTGACTAAGATTTCACTTTGTGTTCAAAGTGAATGTCTCTCTACCTTCTATGATACATCTTCAACTTATCAGCGTTAATCCTATCAAAGTGTCTTCCTCCCAACTCCTTGAGATCATAGGGTGTGATTTCCTCACACCTTCTTCTCTATGAAAGGTCCAAAGTACTTAGGCAAAAACTTCTTTTGTACTCCCTTGAATTGAATGGAACCAAACATCATTACCAAATCACCTTTTTTTGAAAGGCTCCACCTTCTTCTTGCCTTACCTCATGTCATAGCTCTCCTTTTGTTTCCTTTGAGTTTGCTCCATGCAAACCATAGCAACTACTCTTGCCTCTTCTAATTCCATGAGTTGATCCTTCCTTGACTTCTTTGCATCACTTCCTTGTCCTTTCTTCAATCTCCTATGAATGCTTTGGAAGGTAGGAAGATCAAAGTGAATAGGTGAGGTAAACTCAATACCATATACCAATTGGAGAATATATGGTGGAATTCTTCATGGTTGTCATATACTTCAACAAAATTCCATGAATCTTCTTGTCCCAATGATGTTTAGTCCACTCCATTTTTGCATCTTTGGCCAACGTCATGCACAAGGTCTGACTGGTTCTCTTTGCTAAGCCATTGGAATTTGGCTTATAGGATGTAGTTACTCTATGTGTGATAGAGAAATGTTGTAGCATGGCTGCAGTAATGATTCGTGTAAACTCTACTCCTCTATCAAAAATCAACTCCAAAGGGCACCCAAACCTAGTGATAATGCATTTATTACAAAATCTCTTAACTTCATCTTCATTCTTGTACTTCAATGGTCTAGCCTCAACCCACTTGGTAAGATAATCAGTAACTACCACAATTTACTGATTTTTCCTTAAAGTTCTATTGAGAGTACCTACAAAATCAATTCCCTACTTCTCAAAAGGTCATAGAAATGGAATTGATCTAAGTGGTGGAGTGGAAGTAGACTTTTTAGCAAAAGCTTGACAAATATGACAAGTTTTGCAATAATCAAGATAATCCTTGAAAATCACACTCCAATAGTAACCTACATCTAGAATCTTGAAAATAGTCACCTTTCATGCAAAGTGTCCTCCACACACTAAACCTTGATGGGACTCCTTTATGAGTAAGATAAACTCTTCTTTACCTATTGCTCTTTGAAGTAGACCATTTGCTCCTTGGTGAAAAAGAATATCCTCCACCATTGTGTAAGGTCTAGATCTTGTTACAAAACCCTTCCTCTCCCTAGCATGCATCCTTTAGGATACTTATCTCTTGTAACAAAGTCCACAATCTCCTTGTACTCCATTAGAACCTCTTGCGTGACGGAGATTGTTATGAGCTCCTCATCCGAGAAGTAATCATTTATTGGCTCATCTCCATTATGATCATAAGCCCTAGATAACAAATCAGCATTTGCATGTTTCTTCTTTTGTGTAAAAGACCAAAACCGAGGAGAGAAATAGGAGAATGGAAACTCACATTGGGACACTTGAATGAGGAACAACTCCAAATGCCTAGCATGAGCTTTGGCTTTGGTATTTATAGGTAGCATACAAGACCCTTGAAAGCTTCTCAAGAAGCTTCCTTGAGCCACTTTCTTGGAGTGCAAGCCAAGTTAACCAGGAAGCTTCTCAAGAAGCTTCCTTCTAGAAGCCGCCTACTTGGCGTGCAAGCTAAGCTAGTTAGAAGCTTCTAGAAGCTTCCTTCTAGAAGCTACATGCTTAGGGCGCAAGTTAACTAGTTAGGGAGCTTCCCAAGAAGCTTCTTAGATGCTTCTAGAATATTCTAGGCTATTTTGTCTTATTCTCTACTTTGTAAGCCCGACTAACTTTGTCGCTAAACTCCATATTGTTACATATTCCCCCGTTGCTAGTTGGTGATGTCCTTGTCGCCAGTGAAGCTTCAAATTCCTTGATAGCCATCTGTGCATTTTGGAGGTGGGAAAGAGGTTCCCATGTGACATCATGAAGGGGATACCCTTTTCCAAAGGACCTTGTACTCCGTATGTTGACGACGGCCTTGTTGAATATGGCGACGTGCAAGGATACGATCAACTTTGTACTCCTCATGATCATTGATAGGGACAAGAAGAGTGGGAGGTTGGACTTGAGAGGAAAAGGAAGAAAAGTTAGGAACAAAGGGTTTCAACTTGGAAACATGAAAGACAGAATAGATACGCATATGACAAGGCAAGGCAAGTTGATAAGCAACAAGAGAGACAATGTGGGTGATATCAAAGGGTCCTATGCAATTAAGGGCAAGTTTACGAACTTGGGTATCAAGTGGGAGAGGGAGGTTACTAGAGGATAGCATGACTTTATCACCAACTTCAAAAGTGAGATCACGACGATGGTGGTCCGCATATTGTTTTTGGCAATTTTGAGCAACAAGGAGGTGTGACTTGGCTTGTTGGAGAGATTGGGATATAGTGGTCAAGAATGTGGAAGTATGAGGAACCAGAGAGGGAGGGGGAGCAAGAAGAGAATCTGGAACAAGTGGATCTTGGCCAAAATTGAGAAAGAAGGGAGAAAATCCGGTGCTTGCCTATTTGGAATTGTTGTAGGAAAATTCTGCAGCTGCAAGACATTCATCTCAGTTGGTATGGTGGACATTGACAAAGGCCCGCAACATATCCTCCAATGTACAATTTGCGCGTTTGGTTTGTCCATCAGTTTGAGGATGATAGGCCGTGGACAAAGCAAGCTTGGTGCCAAGTATTTGGAAGAGTGCTTGCCAAAACTTCCCGATAAATTGAGGATCACGGTCAGAGATGAGTACATGTGGCATCCCATGATGCTTGAAGATATTGTCGAAGTAGATTTGCACTAAGGTTGGAGCATCCACGGTATCACAGGTTGGTGCCAAGTGGATTTGCTTACTAAGCTTATCCACAAACACCATGATTGCGGTGTGTCCTTGTTTTGTCTTTGGCAAGGATGTGATGAGATCCAAGCTCACATGCTCCCAACAAGTAGATGGAATGGCAAGTGGTTGAAGGAGTCCACTCGGCTTTTGGTTTCTGGCCTTGTTACGTTGGCAACTCTCACATGATCGGACAAAGTCTCAAACATCTCGTGTCATGTTAGGCCACCACCATTGGCGTTGGAGGGTGCCCAAGGTCTTGTCCACTCCCATGTGACCAACTATTGGTAAATCATGGGCTTCTTGAAGGCGCACAAGTCGATGATCACCTTTGGCTGGAACATAGATCTGATCTGCATGGAATAAAAGGCCTTCCTTGAAGGAGAAGGTGTTGTACTCCTTGTCACATGCTGTAAGATGACCATGTACCATTTGGAAGAAGGGATCTTGTTGTAGAGCTGATTGAAACTCATTATGGACCTTAGGGTCAATGGACACCGTTGTAATCTCCGCCGTGATGAGAGGAAGAGCCTTCAAATCAGGTCATTGTGATAGAGCATCAGGGATGACATGGAACCGACCTGGTTTATACTCAAGTTTGATATCAAAAAATTGGAGTTGCTCTTCCCATCGATGATGCCGACTCTTCATGTGCTCCAAGTGTAAGGTCTGCAACAATGGCTTGTGATCAGTTTGCATGATCACTTGTTTCTCCAAGAGAAAATGCTTCCATACCTTGGTGGCATATACCATTGCAAGTTGTTCTTGATCACGAGCAGAGTTATTTCTTTCAGCTGTATTTAGTAGGCAAGACACAAAGGCAATAAGATGTAGTCCATCTGGAAATTCTTGTTGCAACACAACTCCAATTGCAAAGTTAGAAGCATCAAAATCAACCACACAAGGTAGTTGAGGATCATATGGTTGAAGAATGGGTCTTGAAGACACCATATGCTTTAACTTCTAGAGTGCTTCTTCATGCTAGGTGGTCCACTGACGGCTCGAGTTCTTTCCCAAGAGGTCAGTCAATGGTGCAGCCACGTGAGCATAATAGTGGATGAACCGTTGGTAAAAACTGGCCAATCCATTGAATGCTTGTACTTCTGTAGCATCCTTTGGGGTAGGCCAATCAGTAATGGCCTTGATCTTCTCTTCTTACATCTTGATCCCCTCTGATGAGATCTTATGACCCAAGAAGGTAACCTCCTTCTGCCAAAAAGCACACTTTGACTTCTTGCAGTAAAATTTCCATTGTCGTAGTTGTCTTAGGACTTCTTGCACATGATTCGCATGTTCTACCTCTGTCTTGCTATAGATTAGGATATCATCTAAGAACACCACCACAGATTGATCCAATAGTCCCTTCAACACCTGATGCATCTGATCCATGAAGACTACTAGAGCATTTGTGAGTCCAAAAGGTAGAACTCTCCACTCAAAATATCCATACCTTGTGCAAAAGGCAGTCTTTTGCACGTCCTCTCCTTCAATAGGAATTTGCCGATAGCCGCTACGAAGATCTAGCTTGGAAAAGTAGCATGCTCCACTTAGTTGATCAAGCAGGTCATCAATCTGAGGCAAGGGATATGCATTCTTCACGGTTTGCGTATTAAGTCCACGGTAATCAATACAAAATGAAGTCCTCCATCCTTCTTTGGATTAAATAGTACCGGTGCTCCCCAAGGAGAGGTACTATGTCGTATGAAATCCTTCTCCAACAACTTTGTAAGGGTTGTTCGCAACTCCTCCAACTCCTTTGGTGAGAGCCGATAGATTGGTCTACTCAC
This sequence comes from Lunularia cruciata, assembly GCA_948567375.1. Classification (NCBI taxonomy): domain Eukaryota; kingdom Viridiplantae; phylum Streptophyta; class Marchantiopsida; order Lunulariales; family Lunulariaceae; genus Lunularia; species Lunularia cruciata. The sequence continues at coordinate 80,985,114 of OX419755.1, read as the reverse complement.
TGGAGTACTCTTTGGCAATAACTTGATCTTGAAGGGCATACCTCGATCGGAGGGTAATCCCTTTGGCAGATCATCCGGAAACATATCTGCAACTCCTAAACTATCCGATCAACCATTGCTTAATGAGGCTCTTGGCCTTCCTCAGATTGTTCGTGTGCAATCGGCTTAACCCACACCGCAAATACATACTTATCTTCCTCCAAAGCTTGCTCTATGGCCGCTTCATTAACAAACTTCCCTTCCATAGACTCATCTCTCTTCCAAGCTTGCTCCATGGTTGCCTTCTTGGCAAACTTCCCATCTTGGGACTCATCTCCCTTCCAGATCCGCTCTATGGCTACCTTCTCGACAAACTTCCCATCTTGGGACTAACTATTCTTAGGCGTCTTACTCAGAGGTACCAGACAACCTAATCGGAAATTTCTACCTTGGTGTTGTACTTGAATTTGTCGTCGGGTCCAATCAAATTGAACCTTATGACATTCAAGCCAAGGTAGACCCAGAATGATTTCATAGTGTAGAGGTGCCACTACAAACCTCATACACTCCAAATACTCCTTCCCAATCTTGAAGGTAACAGGATGCGAGGGGCGGAATGCAGAACCCTTTCTACCATCCGCCATCATCAAACTACTTCCAAACATTAGCTTGATAGGAATATCCAATTCCTTTGCTACTTGCATAGACATGCAATTCTATGAACTTCCAGAATCAACCAAAATCCTACAAACCCAATTAGATATCATACCTTGCAAGTGAAGAAAACTTGCATAGGTCAAGCCTTCAATCCTATTGGAACTAATCAAGCTCCAAGTAGACGGCTTGAAATCTCCTATTGGGATTCTTCGTTTCCCTGATCATTCTGTTCCACAAACTCCATCTGAGCAACTTGTCAAGGTTGCCCATTCCTAAGTGGACATTCAGCAATGCGATGCCCAACTTGGCAACAATAAAAGCAACCCCCATTTTGTCGTTATCTTTCTCTATTTGTTGTGCCAAGTGGTCTTTGTTGGATAGCATCAATCTTCATTGGTACCGGTTCTTCCACTCGTGCGTTGTGTATTGGTAGGCTTTGTGTAGGTCAAGTTTGAGACCAAGTTGTCACAACCAAGGAATCAAAATGCTCAGCCAATTGCATGGCTTTTTCTACGTTTTGTGGCTCCCGCATGGTCACCTCCAATTTGGTTTGTGACTTCAATCCTCGCACAAATTGATCCAGAACTTCACCTTATTGGATATCTAGAATTTGCATGATGATGTTCTAAAAGTGTGTGATGTAGCTTCTCACTGAGCCAATTGCCTCAACTCCGCCAATTTATCTCGTGCGGCTCAGGTGGCATTTATAGTTTGAAATTGACCAAGTATTGCATCTTTGAATTCTGCCCATATCAAAATCGGTGTAACAATTTGTCGTTCTGCTCTTTCTACTTAGAATCACCACCAAAGTTTTGCCACACCATCCAATTGGCTAGAAGCCAAGAGAATTTGTTTCCGCTCGTCTTGAAGATTTGTGGCTTCAAAGTAACGTTTGTAGTCAAACAAAAATTCTCCACTGTTCCTAGAAGATTCTTGCCTTCAAACACCTTGGGTTTTGGGAATCAAATATGATCTTCTCCATGTCAAATTGGCGCTCTGTCTATCTGTTCTTGTCGTTAGTGGTCTCGTTCATCCAACAATCGAGTAAGATGCTCAATTTGTTGTTGCATTGCAAGGATAACATCCGGTATTGCCGCCATTGCCATTACTCTATTCCACTACCCTCAATTTATCTAGCTGATTAACACATAGATACAACACGTCCACCATTCTCCATAAATTACAATTGGAAGTATCAAGGGTTCCTATGACATGGTGATCATATGTAGAAAATCTTGCCCAAAGTGTGAGGTGATGAATTGTGTGAAACGATGCTTTGGTAATATCTAGACATGAAAGTCCCAATGGTTTGGCGGAAGTGGATTTGGTGGTCCATAAATTCCATCCATCCCATTCATGCTCTAATACGAATGGAAAAGACCAAAATCGAGGAGAGAAATAGGAGAATGAAAACTCACATTAGGACACTTGAATGAGGGAAAACTCCAAATGCCTAGCATGAGCTTTGGCTTTGGTATTTATAGGTAGCATACAAGACCCTTGAAGCTTCTCAAGAAGCTTCCTTGAGCCGCTTTCTTGGAGTGCAAGCCAAGTTAACCAGGAAGCTTCTCAAGAAGCTTCCTTCTAGAAGCCGCCTACTTGGCGTGCAAGCAAAGCTAGTTAGAAGCTTCTAGAAGCTTCCTTCTAGAAGCTACATGCTTAGGGCACAAGTTAACTAGTTAGGAAGCTTCCCAAGAAGCTTCTTAGATGCTTCTAGAATATTCTAGGCTATTTTGTCTTATTCTCTACTTTGTAATCCCGACTAACTTCGTTGCTAAACTCCATATTGTTACACTTTGGCTATCTTCAATGGTGTAGTCTTACTTAGACAAGAGTATCATCCACCTTGCTAGCCTCCTTTCCACATTAGGCTTTGTTGAAGATGTACTTCAAAGCCTTGTGATCCGTGACAATGGTGGCTTTCCCTCCAATCAAGTAGTGTCTAAACTTCTTGAGACCAAAAATCACTATCAACCTTTCTCTCTCTATGATAGATGTGGTACCCACATTTTTGGTTATTTTCTTACTTTTGAAGAAGAAGTGTACAGATAAAGTTGTATTGCACCTATATGACATCAAAAGGCAAAGAATGGTGTCTTTGGTTTGTAACCCGAGGAAAAGTGACTTTGTATCAGAAGACAAAGTACTCGGATTGGCCTTGTCAGCATTCAACCCAAAGTAAGGAGACTTTGGCTTGGGGGTGCTCACGAGGTGAGGATAGTGTAACAACTTTCCTTTGGGGTTGGAGATTCAAGAAGGTACCGCACAGAAAAATGGCTGGCCTATGAGAAAGAGAAAATTGATAGTGACAAGAGCATGAAGGAGGTGTGATTTCTTGGTAGAAACTCAAAGTGAAGAAAGATGGAGGAAGCACACCGCTATAAGAATCAAGATAGAGACAAAGAGATGACAAGTAATTTTCCATTGCCATTAAGGAGTTGTCTTGAGGAAGATTGTGGAAAAGGAAGTGTAGTAAGAGATGCGCTGGTGTGTCGAGAGGAAGTTAGGAGAGTTAGTCTGAGAATCAGTTGGAAGAGTAGCCACCAGCCCAAAATGGAAGAGAGTAAGATGGGAGGTGGGAAGAAGAACTTGGAATTAGTGAGAAATCATGCAATTCGGAGATTAGATGTGATCGCAAGAATCAAAATCTTGAGCATGCTTTGGATCACATTTCTGGCATGGAACTAGAACCTTAGATTTCTAGGTTTCATGACCAAGATCATTGAGAGTAAATGTCTCAATGGATCCAAGGAAGAAGGTAAGAGAGGAAATCCGGCTTGGTAGATAGAGTCAGATTGCAGGTTAGTACTTGGAAGAGAGGCAGGTGAGGAGCAGGGAGCCATGTTCTTAGGGAAAGGAGAAGCTAAAGAAACTCAAGAAGTGAGAAACGCCTTCAAAGAATGGCTACAAAGTTGAGAGCTACAAGGACCTTGTGAGAAGAGGCATCATAGGAGCAATGATGGCTATCTTCAAGCCAAAGCAAACTACTTATGTGATGAAACATCAAGCGGTGTTCTTTCATAAGATGTTTGCAAGGGAGCCAATCAATTGGGCAAAGTGCTTTCATCAGTGTACAAGACAAATGGTGTGGAACTTGCGGGACAAGTTGCCTCTGCACTACATTGTGTTGTTTGCAGCCCACTTCTACTTGGGATTGAATTTGCTAAATGCAACAAAGAGACACAAGATGGTGTTGCATTTCCATCTTGACTTGAGAAAAGATGTCAATGCGGAGGAGTAGCAATACATTCTGCAGATTAGAAGTAGTGACGAGTACTACATGCAGACGGGGCAGAGCGTGGGGTTGAAGGTGAATACTCCAAAGTCAAAAAAGAGGAGTCAACAAGAAAAAGAAGAAGGAGAAGTAGTAGTAGCGGCAACAAGACCTTGGAAGACCAAGAAGGTAAACCCAAGGAAAGAATTGGTGGTAATCGCGTCGTCAGGTGAAGAATCAAAAGGCAAAGCCGAGTACAAGTCAGAAGACTCGAAGAAGGAGGAAGAACCGGAACTCACGCTGTAAAGTGGTGAAGCAAGCAGCAAGAGTGAAGATGGCATGGAGACAAAGCCGGTACGAGAGGAGGAAGAAGAAGAAAAGTTGGAGATGGCAGAAGAATGTAACCCGAGACAAGAAGACAAAGTTCCAAAGAAGGAGGAGAAGAGGGTGATCATTCAGAGAGGAGTCCATTCCAAAAGGAAGGTGACATATGAGGTGAGACCGAGTAGAAGAAGAGAAGAGGAGAGTAGAAGTTTGGAGAGCAAAGAATCCATCCCTATAAGGTGACTGCGGCTGAGAAGAAGAGTGTCCAATGAAGAAGAAGCAAAGAAGGAGAAAAGCCCGCGAGTCAAGGTAAAACATAGTGAATGAGCAGATTATCTATGGGATGTTGTATGCCCGTGGTTAGTGAAAATAGAGGAGAAGAAAAAAGAGATGCAGTTGCAATGTCCAGAGGTGAAGACTGTGTTGCAAGTGTTGGGGAGATTAAAGAAAGAGAACTTGGAGTTGAAGGAGAGCATAACCAAGGTGAAGAGTAGAGGGAAGTACTACGAGTAGATCCAGTAGTATAGAACCAAGTAATTGAAAATTTAAAGAAGGAAGTGGGAAGTAAAGAGCAAGTAATAGAGCAGAATGTCATAGCAAGGGAAAGACAAATAGCTGATTATGAAATCTTGAAACAACAATTTGTTGATTCATGGTCAGAAATCATCCATGCTATGGCAAGAGTAGTAGAGAAAGAGCAAGAGCTCAATAGAGTGATGGAGAATGTAGAAGAGAAGAAGCAGCTCTAGCAAAGAGAGTTGACAGTGAGATATAGAGAAGAAGAGAGATTGCATAGGTTACTTCATAATCTAGAAGAGAAGATTGTTCCAAAAGAGAAGGAGAAGGAGACAATGAAAGCCAAATTTGAGGCAGAACTGGCAATGTATAGGGAAGATTGGCTGGTGGATTGACAACATGAGAGAAGGATGAGACTCAAGCCATTGAAGAAGATCGTAACAAAGGTTAATGCAATGCTGAGTACAGAAGCCAGTGTGCAGATTGAGGAAACAAGGTTGCACGAGTTGAAGTTGTTGGTGTAGGAGACAAGGAGGAGATTTGCAAAGGATAAAAATTTGAATTCATTATTAATCAGTCTCAAAGCTTGTGTAGATAGGAAGATATTGGAAGTGGAAGACAATATCACGGTCAGATTAGATTTGGTTAAGTAAGAGATAGATAAACTTTAGAAAGATGTAAGAGCAAAGCCTAAAGTAGATGAGATAGGAGTACAGATATCTTTGGATTTACCATTGGAGATATTAGAGAAGAGTGGGTCAGAAGATAAAGAAGTAGAAGGGTTAAATATGACAGGAATTGTAGATCAGGAGGAAGAAGTGTTAGAATTTGTAGAAGAATTAGAAGTTGTGAAACCTAAGGATAGAGTAGTATGTGAGGTTACTTTGGGATTGGAAGCCGAGGAAGAGGTAGACATTGGATCGGAGTAGTAACAATTTTGAGATATGAAGAGGCATATATGAAGAGGTGCATTGTCATTTTGGATCTGCATGTAGCAAGAGTTGTTAGGAAACAATATAGTTGCTAGTAACTATCAAGTGCTCTGCCTATTTAAAGGGAGCATTTGTAGTAAGTTGTTGTTCAATATTCATAATTTTTGAAGATAGATAAAGCAAAGTGTTGATTTCAGTGCTTGTTGCTTGAGCTTGATTCCAAGTATTAACATTGTGATTGTGTTTGTGAGTGTGTGGGGAATTTTGAAGTGCAAGTCAGTGTGTTTGTTGGATGTTGGATTCCATAGCCTTGATCTTCATTCTATGTGTTTGATCATCAGTGAAGTGCAATCAGAGCAATGCCTTGACAAATTTGAGAGGAATTGTAGTGTTGGTAGTATTTTGCAATTGTGAGTGTAACGCAAAGTTGATGTGAAGCAATTTTGATCAAGGAATTTGTGCCTTCAGTGGAAGGGTGGACCAAAATTCTGAGGTGAAGTCATTCTACAATGAAGTGTTGTTTTCAAGAGAATCTGAATCATCACAATCAAGATTGTTTGGAAAGATTTGATGAAGTTGTGATTATGGGTGACAAATTGTTGTGACGAGATTGCGATTTAGTGCTTGTTACTCTCTTCTGGGTGTAATTGCTACTTGAGAGATTATAGACAAAATCAAGAAGGACTACATTGTGGCATTTGACTTTGTATATCAACATTTCTGAATCGTATCTTTGCGGGAACAAACTTTACTTACCCGATTACCGCAAAAGTGATATTTGCCGGGTTGTTACAATAGAATAGTTTTTTTTTGTTGAAACCATCTACCTACTAGCATAAGCTATTGAATCATCATGCCTATCTTGGTCTTATTGACTAAGACTACATCATATAACTACATTGGGAGCATCAATGTAGAGGATGAAAGACTTATTCCAATTAGGTTTAGCAAGAATTGGAGCTACAACAAGAGATTTCTTGAGCTCTTCAAAAGCTTTGAGAGCCTCCTTGTCCTCCAAAATTACCAAGGATTCTACACCCTTTTTCATATAGATGGTCAATGCATAAGCCTTGTTGGAAAATGAGAAAATGAACATCTTATAATACACAATCATCCCCAGGAATTGACATAACATTTTCAAGCTTGAAAAGAACAGAAGGTTTGAGATTTTCTTTGTTTTCTTGGGGTCAGCTGCTATTCCATCATTGGAAATGATGTGCCTCAAAACTAGACCTTCTTCACAACCAATTATGAACTTCTTTGGGTTGAGTGATGCATTTGCTTCATCCAAGCATTACAAGACCTTGATCAAGTGCTCAAAATGCTCCTCTTTACTCCCATAGACACAAAAGTCATCAATGAAGTCTCTCACAAATTTCCCAATGAAAGATTCAAACACCTTGTCATGAACTATTGGAATATGACTGGAGCATTGCAAAGCTCAAAAGGTATGACCTTGAAAGCATAAGTCCTCCAAGGTGTGATGAATGTGGTGAATTGGTGATGTATGGGGCAATGATTTGGTTATACTCACTGTAACCATTCCAAAACTATACCTCTCATGACCTGATATGACTTCCAAGATCTCATCAATGAATGGCAAAGGGTAATAGTCCTTCTTAGTAACAACATTTAGATTCTTGTAATCTACACATATCCAAAACTTGCCATTCTTTTTCTTCACAATCAAAATTGAAGACACCCAATCTAAATTCTCCACCTCAAAGATAAATCCAGCTTCCTTGAGCTTATCCTTCACAATAAAAGATATTGGTGGACTAATGCAATGTTGCTTTTGGTAGACTAGTCTTGCATGTGACTCCACCTAAATCTTGTGCTCCTTGGTAAAAGCAACTAAAAGCAAACACATGGATGAACTTGTGGAAAATCTCCTCAAATATTTCCTTCTCCTCCTTGGTAACATTTGGACCATACTTGAGGGTAAATAACCTCCTCTCTATCTCCTCCATTTTCAATGGTGATTTATTTGGGTCCTTCATAACCTCTGGCTTAGGTGCAAAATCCATAGCTCACAAGGGATACACATTTGAATTAGATTCAGATTCATTTTTCTTCATAAAAGTCTCTTCTTCTATGCTTGTGTTCACACTTGAAGCTCCTTCTAAATATAATTTTCAATAATCCAAAGATGGTGTATTTGAATTTGAAGTGTTGGTGATGTTAGTGATTAGAATTGTGATTCTGGAGTTTGATGGCCCAATCCTCAAGTACCCTTTGTGCCATCGATCAGTTGTGCATGTTGCTTTCAACCATGGTCTCCCAAGAAGTAAATAACAACTTGAATCCTTCAATACTTGGAAAGTCATGAGATTTTGAACTCCCATAACTAAAACTACTACTTTATCCATCATCCCTATTTGTCAAACTTGTTGTTTGTTTGCCATGCTCACCATAAATGTTGAAATTCTAGAAGGTATCATACCCAACTTCTTCATCAACCTCTTTAATATGACATTCATTGCAGATCCTCCATCAACAAGTGCATCTTTGATGTTGTGATCATATACTCTCATATCAATCTTAGAGGCATATTCACAAGCCTCCCATGGTGTTTGTTTGGCATCCACCACCCCCATTGATACTAAAGATTTCTCTTTTGCTTTCTTCTTCTTCCTACTCCTGAAAGAACTCAAACCATCTCTAAGTTCCTTTCTCAAGGTAGGATTCAAAGCGATCAATTGGCCCAGTGTGATTTTAGCCTTATGACCACCAACATCTTCCAACACATTGTAGTTCTATTGTTGATTTGAGATCAAGAAGTCCTTCATCCCCAACTTCTTCCTTGGATTCTTTGTTGTTGATGGTGTTGAAGTGCTAGTGAAAGTGCTCCTAATAGGCATAAGAGTATCTTGCTAGGAGTAAATCCTTGAGAAGAGTATACATCTTATACAAAACAAGTTCTCTTCTTCTCTTGTGCCAAAACATCCAAATTAAGACCTTTGGAGTTTGAGCACTCCCACTTCTCATACTTGCTCTCACCCACATATATAGATGCTATCTCCTTATTTTTTTTGGATTAAGAGCCACTTGGGTTTCACTCCTTCCTTCTTGCACTCTATTGGCTCATAATCCCTTCCACCATGGTAAGTAGAATTTGGGCAATTCCTTTGGATGTGACCTCTTCCTCACAACCAAAAAAATTTCTATCATTGAAATTATTGGTTGGTTGGCCATCTCTATATGGATAGTTTTTATAACTCCTAGGCACTCTTTTCACATTCTGATCCACCTCTCTCTTCTCCCATAATGTATTACATTCATCTTGAGATTTACAAGTTGTTTTGTGATGGTTCAAAGTGGATCTTTTGGTAAAGGTTTAAGAATTAGAGAAACTACAACTTGTGGTGCAACCCTTATCACCAAAGTATCAGAAGTTTCACCATACTTGTAGCCTTGAGGAGGATGCACAACCTCCTTCACCACTAAATCACTCTCATCTCCTTCCAAACTCTCCTCTATATAAATTGCAATCTTGATAACTTCAACTTTAGAAGAAGGTTTCTCATATCTCACATTACTTCTAATTTGTGATCTCAACCTTCCCACAAAATTCTTGGTAAGCATGGGTCTATGCTAATCATAGTAATCTCCACATCATCCCAACCCAACCTCAACACTATGCAAAGTCTAGACTCTAGCTTCTCCACTCTTTCTACATAAACTCTCACTTTCCCTCCATCTCTTTATTTGAGGAAGGTTACCTCAATCATCAATCTCTCATAACTCTCATCTAGAAGAAATTTCTAAATGAGTGTTCAAGTCAAACTCTCCCAAGACTCTTCTTGCTCATCTCTCCTCTCTCTCTCTCTCTTTTGGTATTCTGACTCATACCATATAAATATTGCATTCTCAAAGAAATCTGGTAATAATGAGGCCCATTCATTCTTCCTCCTCTTTTTGTTTCTTATGCAAGCTCTCTTGAAGTCTCTCACAAAGACCTTTACATCTTTTCCATCCTTGCCAAAGAAAACCGAAAGTTTCTCCATCTTAACCCCTCACTATCTTTCTATTTTCTCTCAATCTTTTTTTCTTTTCCTTTCTCTCACTTAATAACTAATAGAGTATATACATGGCTAACAACATTTGAAAGAAATGCACCATAGAAACACAAAAGATTCAGGTTTTCTCCAAAATTTCTATAGCAATATCAAATCCTAGAGTGCATATTAATTGAATCTTCACGGATAATTTATCCATGAGTTGAAAGATTATTGCCATCACTAATGTTGAGAACTAGTTGATGAAGGTGGTATTATTTCTATAGCTGTACTAAGACTCTCTCCAAGATCCTTCACCAAAGTCTCCAAAATTGTTATTACTCCACTACACTCATGTCTTTTTGGAAGTCCTTCCACTCCACAAACCTCATACAACTCCTTGGTCTTAGATCTCCTCCCTACCAATCTTGGTGAAGAAGTTCCAACATGCAATCCCAAGTCAATTAAGCCTCTCTTTTCCCTCAATCTCTTGCTCTTAATGTTCAATGGATATGAACTTGCCTTATGTCCCATCTCTTGACATAAAAAGCATTTAGACTCACTCTTTCTTCCAAGTGGTGTATGTTTTTGTATCCTCTCAACACTTCTTTCAAATTCTATTATGAACATTATTTTCCTCAAATCCATCACTACAAATCACCTCAAACTCTTGGGTAACCTTGCATAGCCTCAACTTCCACTCTTGGTGACCATCCATGTTCCCACGATGAATTTAAACACTCAAATATACTTTTGGTTGCGCTCACACTCCTCATGCATGAGATCTCAATGCTTCAAAATTGACCCCTCCTCACAATGTCACTCAATGCTCTCAATTGGTATGTCATAGTCCTTTGAAAGTTTTTACATTTGATTAAAACCTCAGGGCATCTTCTCCTACAAAATTTCAGATCTTTTGGCATATACCTCTTTTTATTCAATACACATATTTCAAATTTGGTCTGAAAACCACTCCATTACTTTAAAAACTCAAAAATTTCTATACAAGAACGATCTTTCTCCAATTCTTGAGCCCAAAGGTAGAATACTATGCACTAAATTTTTTGAGAAAGTTTCAAAAAAATCAGTCTAAAATTGAAGAAATGGCAAACTTTATACAAATTTCCAAATAGCATGCAATTTTGGGAGCAATTTACCCTATCAACATTCAAAAATTTTGGCTTAGTGTGTGTAGTGTAACACCCATTTGTACATGTGTGTGGTATTGTGATATTTAGCTTGATATTAAAAGTACTTAAGAGATATTATTTATATAGAGATAAAGGATGGTTCTATATTAGTCATGGTTAGCTAAAGTTAGTCATAGCTAATATAGAAGGGACCTTACTTTAGAGGAAGTAGAAAAGATGAGCACCACTATTTTGGATTTTAGTGTGTTGACTTGGTATTATTCCTAAGTGTTTGGCTTTGAGGAAAGAGTTGAGAACTCTTGGGCCCGCAAGCCTTTTTGTTTTGGATTCTTCTTTAGTCAAAAGATAGCCCATGTAAAGGAATCCTTGACTTAGTGGTTGGGTCAAGATAAGACTACATGCTTAGGGGAATATGCCCATGTGAATGGATATTCCTTTCTACTTTTTGACTTTACTTGACTTTTAGTCTAGTAACTTGAGTTACTATGGTAATTAGTAACTTTGGTACGTAACTATTTCACAAGTATATAAACAAGAGGTGAGGAGGTACTCATCATCCTTTCATTTACAACTATCTCTCTCTCATTGAGTTCTCTAGTGAGCAATATCTTGAGTCTTGGAGTGTTAGCCTTGGAGGAGTATGATGGAGTTTGGGTTCCTTGCCTTCTTAGTCCATGGTGCGCTACCATAATAGCCATCAAAGGTTCATCCTGAGTGAGAGACAGGCCGGCTCACAGTACTAGCTCCCATAATATTTTCCACTGTGCTAACTGAAAGATAACCCAAGTTATCATGTGTGGAAATTGCAAGTCCAGATCTCAAACTTACAATTTTGCCCAAAATCATTGGAATCCCCAAAATCTGCAGTCCACCTCACATAATCTTTACAAATCTTCTCATGTGTACAAGATATACAATATCACCTCAAGGATATCATAATGAACTATAGGGTAAAAAAATATGTCTTGGTTCTCTAACATAAATTCAGCTCTATCTTCCCTTAATGCTCTCTTCAAGTGAGTTCTCATAGCCTCCTTTTGTTTAATATAAAATTGTATGTGAAATATTATCTTACCTTCTAAAGGGATTTCAATAACGGAACCAAAAATATGAGTTAGCTTATCTCTTACTCAAGATGAACCTATGATGGCTATTATGGTAGCACACCATAGACTAAGAAGGCAATGAACCCCAACTCCATCAGAGTACTCCAAGGCTAACACTCCAAAACTCAAGACATTGCTCACTAGAGAACTCAATGAGAGAAAGATAGTTACAAATGAAAGGATGATGAGTACCTCCTCACCCCTAGTTTATATAGTTGTGAAATAGTTACATACCAAAGTTACTAATTACTGGAGTAACTCAAGTACTAGGCTAAAAGTCAAATAAAGTCAGAAAGTTAAAAGAATATCCATACTCATAGGAATATTCCCTTAAGCACATAGTCTTATCCACTTATCTTGACCCAACCATTAAGTCAAGGATTCCTTTACATAGGCTATCCTTGGACTATAGAAAAATCCAAGAATTCTCAATTCTTCCTTGAAAGCCAAACACCTAGGAATAATACCAAGTCAACATACTAGAATCCAAAATAGTGGTGCTTATCTTTTTCACTTCCTCTAAATTAAGGTCCCCTCTATCTTAGCTATGACTAGCTTTAGATAATCATGACTAATGTAAAACCATCATTTATCTCTATATAAATAATATCTCTCAAGTGCTTATAATACCAAACTAAATATCACAATAGCACATGCATGCACAAATGGGTGTTACAATCCAAGGGATCACATGCCAAACAATCAAGTGGTAGGCAAAAAGCATATCTAGCCTCATCATGGAGTGTACAAAGTAACCTATAGAATAGATGCAAATATGAAAAACTAGTCTCAAATAATCCCAAGATACAACCCGCCTAAGATGTTAACCACTCCTATGACTCAATCAATATCCCTAAAATAGTCAACAAAAGGATAGAGGAAGCATGTGTAATTGTGAGTGTCCTTACAATTGATGTGGTTTTTTGCCTCACGTGAGCATCCCAAGTGATCCAATTATAGTCCTTATACATCTTCCCATATGGATCTTTACCCCTTGCAAGGTAAAGTGTCATTGATGCACCGGGCATGGTGAATCCCAAGCCACTTTGGGTGACCTCACATGGAAAAGTGTTGCCATGGCTAGCATAAGAGTAATTTTAGTAAAACATATCCTCCTCTCAATATCTCCCCATATTTGCAACACCACACCCCTCATATCCCAACTCACATGAGTAAATGCTATCTCTCCAAACCCTAAATACTAGAGAATCTCATAACTTTCAATTCCCATGGAACTCAAGGATGAATATTAAGAGAGTAGGAATGAAAATCCTTGACCCCTCACTCTCAAGGTGTAATCACTCTAAATCCTAAAAATCCTAAAATTTGTCATAACTTTCTACTTGAATCTCCATAGCCTTCAATTTAGGTACCAATGGAACAGAAATTAAAAAAGTGAACAAAATAGGCTATTCACTCATGTGATATATGTAGGTGAGCTCTCCAAAATTTGATAATACACTTTCTCTTATTTTTCTCCTTCACTCCCACTAGTTGCTCTTCTCTCTCACTCCCTCTCTCCACATGAAGGAGAGATGGAGAAAGAGATCTTTATGAAACAAGATAACTTTTGTAGATTATGTCAAATGTAGTGCATGTTCAAGCACTACCATTGGGAACTCATTGATTTAAACATTCATTACCGTAACCTGAAAATATGTTCCATCTTAACCTTGAAGTTTTATTCCGTATATAGGTTGACTTATGGTTCTTTGGAATCTATCCAAATACAACCTCAAGTTATCTACACTATTTCATGACTTATTATTCAATGTGCTATTGGGGGTTTCAATAATATAATGTATAAGAACTTTATGGTAATGGCTTGCTCTCATAAAATATTTTATGGGACCAATAAAGAAAACAAGGGGATTTTAAGAGTGGTCTGTAAGTATTAGTTATGACTCTTTATATGCACTTTCATCTTTTAGAAACTAAATGATTATTAATATTTTGTGGGACCCATAACAAAAACTAGGGTTTTTTAAGAATGGTCTATTAATTAACTCTTTATTTGAACTTTCATCTTTTAGAAATTAAATGAAGGTTATGGATAGATTAAGAGAGACTTTCAAGTAAATATATTTCTTGTGAATGCACGGTGAGTGTCAAATGGGAGCACAATGTGTCATGTGTCTGAAAAGGAAATGAAACAAATTCCAAGCAATGACACATGTTAAGCAAATTCTAAATTCAATTTGTAATTAATTTTTCTTGAAGGTCTTACAACCTCGTAAAAAAGTTAAATATCCATTCTCTTGTGCTATGGCTAAATACTATATCCTTGATAACATTGTGGAGAGCTATGCTCTATCCTCCAAAAGGACATCATGTTATATGGATCCTTGTTGCATCTAGTGTAGAAACATACTCACAAGTGAGTAACAAAAATGAAAATGGGTGGATCTAACTTAGGTGGAACCTCATCACTATAAAGAAAGTATGGTACAAGTTAGAATGCCATAATGCACAATCAAGCTAAGATCCAAGAGCCTACATCCTTGCTAGAGCAAGAGCAAAGATGTGCTCTAGTAGAAAAAAGAATGGATGAGTCAAATTAGAGTGAATGTAACACATGTTGAAATTGTTGATCCATCAAGGAAGACTACAAACTTTTGATCCAATCAAGATGTAGGGAGGCAAAGGATGGAAGTGCATCTCATGCTTATAGGGATAGGTAATCTCTAGTCTAATGCAAAAGCACTTGGAGAGAAAAAGATCCTTCTTCCACCTCAATCACATATATCTACAAGATTGGCCTATCAATAACCACAAATTTAGAGGAAAATAGAAGTGCCAAGAAAGCATAACTACCCAAAATTGCTATAAGTGCCATCTACTTCATAGATAGTAGGCCTATCCATCCGCATAAGATTGGCAAAGATGTTTATCTTTGTGCCAAACCTCCTATCATACATTCAAATGTGCATGGTCTAATGATATCATTAAAGACTCCCATGATCTTCCTATTCAAAGCTCTTAAATGTGATAGGTAGGTTAGAGAAGGGAGAACCATGCAAAGAAGATAAGTTGATCACCATGCAATACTAGAGTAGAATATATCAAATGCTACATAATGGATCTCCTAGTAGAGGAAGGTCATCCTTATGAAGAATATCCTTTGCGAAGGCAATGTCTAAGAAGCATGTGACAAAATTGTTGGATCCTACTAGCACTCCAAGAATATGTAGGCCATCCATAGCTATGATACATCCTTCTTGAAGTGGGAGACAAGGAAGGTTTGACTCAACAATTTGATACCTTGACTTTCAACCCTACAAGATGAAGCTTGGTAGTCAAGTGCTCAAATGGTTGCCTAATCTGATCTATAAGGCACACCATGTATGCATTACCACCAAGGAGGTAGAACACGCCTTGGTATGGACAATGTAGTAGATAAGAGAGATCTAAAGTGAGCCATGGAAAATAAAGGTCCCCTTATGAGAAATTATGTTGGTGATAAAAGGAAGAAGGAGCACCAGAGAAGAACCACACACCAAGAATAAGACTTGCTAAGATCCAGTAGCCTCCCTAAGCTTTTCTAAGACAAATGCCCGTGAGATGCTATTAAAAGCATTCTCAATATCTATGTATAGAACAACTCACTTTAGGTGGATATCTAGGAAGATTATGACACCTCACAAACTTTGAGTGTAGAAAATAAAAATTGATGTGGATTAAGGTACTATTAAAAGCAGAATAATGTTGAAGACAATGTATGGCTAACAAAATGCAAGAAGACTTTTTGATAGTAATAAGTTCAATATCCCTTGTATTTTTCTCAATATAGGAAGTCAACTAGCAACTAGCACTTGACATAAGAATCTCTCCACTTGTTATGGCTACAACTACTTGAAACCGCTCAATAAAACCACTAAAGGGATCATTTACTTGGATTACTAGATTTAATTTTAATTTTAGTGCTTGTTACTTTTTTCTTCTTTTTCTCCCTTTAAAATTCCCCCTTGAGAGCAAACCAAAGAAATATGAAAAGCCATAAAAGTCCTTAAACCACCTAATTGACACCAATGCATAAAATCACCTTGTGCTTTAGGTCCCCATAATAATAGCAAAGAATATGCAAAACTATTTATTGGAGTAGAGATAGCAACAATTTAAAAAGGGAATTGATATCTCCACACCCATTTACTATATTTCAATACCCCCACCAATAATTTCATGTCTCCAATCAAGTTGGAGAGTTCTAACTTAACAAGCCATTCAACTACCTTTTCTTTAGCACCATTTAGAAAAAGTGCTACTTGAAAACAAATTGTGAGACAAAATTCTAGCTTTATCCTAGAGAGTACAACTTCATCTATGGGAGCTAAGCATTGTTGAAGCTAGCAAAGATTATACATCAAAGTGTTGCCTATTGTAGTAGCTTTAATTCATTAAATTGATGGTGGAAATTTGCTCTCTTACCAATAATTTGTTCGGAAATGGTGTGCCAAATGGTTTGGTTCCAATTAGTGCACCAATTGCTGCATCCTGTCTGGCCCAACCATCCTTCCTTATATTGCTCAAGATATCTTTTTCATTGAATTTGGGCTCTTCTCTTTTCTTGCAACCTTTATAATATAGCTATTAGTACACTAAATGGTTTCCATCTTGACAAATTAGGGAATTCACTTATGTTTGAGTTATTACAACTTGGTGTAATTGGAGGAGTTATCTATGCCACTCTATAGAGATTATAACATCTATTGTTATTTTTTATTCATTTAAAGAAAAATTTGATGCTCTCTATAAAATCTATAACAAATTGATTTAGAGAAACACAAGAAGAATTTGAGTTTAAGGTTTAGGGTAGTTGAGTAGCTTATGAAGAATTTAATTTCTACCAGTGCAACCTTTAACCTCTTGAAGACCTAAAAATTAAGGTGATGGCTATAATGATTAGGCTAGGCTCTCACTCTCTAACCATACAACCTACAATAAGTAGATCTATATTATGTATGCTTGTGAGTGAGTAAAGTAGGGAAGAACTTATATAGTTTCATGAATCTCTACAATATTGATATAATTCTTCAAGTTTGCATGAAATTGCTATAGCCAATGTGGGGAGTTGGAGTATCTTCAATGAGGAGAAATTTTGATAAATCACTTTGTAGGTTGGCATCTAAGAAGGTTTCTTGAATGTCAAACAAGCAAATCAAATTCTACTTTAAAACTTGCTAACTTGATGTGTAATTAAGTTATATTTTTGTGTTTCTTCTTTGTTATCAACTGTCAACCTCTACCAATTATCATTCTTTGGTTTAAAAAGAAAACCATAAGATTTTAATCTTGTGATAATTGAAGAAATACATTGATGTTTAAAATTGTATGACTGCCAAAATCCTTGCACATTATCCAAGCTATAACTGATCCTAATGATTCACAAACTACATTCTACTAAACTCAATCTCATCAAGCTTGGCAAAATTTTCAGATATTGCATTGTCTCAGTTCTAGGACACTTAGCCTTTTGGCAATTTTTAACTTCTCAAAACTTGGAATTCCTGTTGGGTTCCATAGTCCATTGTTATAAAAAATATTAGAACTTATCTTTTTGTGACTTTAGACCACCAGTTGTAAATTTGACCTTATACATTGCCTATGGCATCAAACATTAAATTTATTATCTACCAAAACATGCATGGGTCATAGGTGAAAATTTTCTTCTAATTTATCTATTCCAAGATCACATTTTGAAGCTCAAAACTTACATTCTCTACAAATTGCATGCATTGGCATTGCATAAATGATTCAAAGATTTGCATCCAATTCTACAATACCTTTCCTCAACCTTTTCCCAATCTATGGTGACCTAAAGAAAGTGACACCAAAGTCATGGTCAAAGAATCCCCATGAGTATCAATCTCCAAAACAAAGTGTCACCAAGAAAGCAAGTGTTGTACTTCTTTTTAAAGAAACTTTAGCATGATTAGCAAGGTCAAGTTACACATCAAATTTTGGTTACTTATCAACTATACAAGCTCTAGAGCACCTCCTTAAAGCACTTTTTCTGAGTAGATGCTTGGAAATCCACTAGCAAATTTGGGAGGGATATGGAATCATTTTTTTGCAAGTCTGAATAACACTTTTTATAAGAGCTACTAAAAAAAGAGTTGGACCATCAACTAATTTAGAACTCTCCAATTTGATGGGAGACCCAAAATTATTGGCAAGGGTGTGCAAATATAATAAATGGGTATAGAGATATCAGTCCACCTTCTTTACAACCTTCTAGATATGAACTAGTCAAGGAACTCATTCCAAAAAAAGTTTAGAACTAGAAATTAACAAGAAATGAGTGCATTACTCCTTTCAGATGCTCATGAACAATCCTTGAAAAACCTCATGAATAGAGGTGTGATGTAGTGCAATACCTGTACAAAAAGAAATCTATCAAGACATAAAGACCCCTTAGTACTAGTACTCCTTCTCTTGCCAACGGATGTAATAGATGCAAGGAAGAGATAGTCTTGTTTTTGAGACTAGCCATAAACAAAGGATGTAGGGCTTGTGCTATTCTAATATAATCTCTAGCTTAACCCAATATCCTATTTTGGCATAATTGAGAGGAATCTATAGTATCTTGTGGTTGAACCATCTCTTGGAACATGTAACCTAAACATACTCCTCCTATAAGGTAGCCCAATCCCTTGCTTGGAATCTGAAAAACTTAGTAGCCATCTCTTTCTTCCTTGCATGTATTCTTCTAGTATAATGAAGATACCATCATAAGAGTAAGAGGAAGAGGAATAAGAACCATGTTAGCTCATCCAAGGGATCATGTGCAAATCAATCTGATGGTAAGAAAAAATCTTGTCTAGCCTCATCATTGAGTTTATGAGGACGCCTATAAAGTAGGCATGGAAATGGAAAACTAGTCTCAAATAACCCTAAAATACAACCTACCAAAGATACTAACTATTCACACAACTTGATTGGTATCCTTGGAATTGTCAACAAAGAGATGGATAAAGCATGTGTAATCTTTGAGTGTCAATGTTGTTGAAAAATGATGATGATATGGTTGCTTGCCTCATGTGAGCATCCCAAGTTATCTGACCATAGTTTTGTGTATCTTTCTCATATGGATCTCTCCACGCAAGGTAAATAATCAATGACAAACTAAGTATGGTAGATCTATAACATCTATTGGTGCATGTATGCTCTAATAGAATATTTAGTTTGGTATTGCAAGTAGTAGAAAGATATTGTTTATATGAAGTTTAACCAAGCTTCTACATTAGCCTTGATTAGCTAAATTTATTCATAGCTAAGATAAAGGTGATTCTAGTTTGGAAGAAATTGAAAGAATGAGCACTATTATTTTAGATTCTAGTTTATTATAAGAATATAATGTCAGCCAAATTGTAATAAGCTAGTAAGAAATAGGTTATTCCCAAATAGACAAATATGAAAGAATATGTCACAAAGTAGTTCTTTACTATTTTTTATTTAACCTCTTGGGTAGAAACTAATCCTAGAAGAATACAATGATACCAAGAAGGTGCATTGTAGAAAGATAAAAAATTTCATAGTCACCAATAGTGAAATTCAAATCTAGACCCAAAAGGCAATGTTTCAATATGAAGGTGTCAATCCTTTTGAAGATCTTGTCAAACATCATATTCCTAAGATTCATGTTTTACCCATCCTTCCAAATGCACTTGTCTTCCAAAGAACTCAACATATTCCTAAAGATTGTTTCTTCACGTCTTTGTACCTAGATTAATATCAATAATACAACATAAGAAAGCATCTTCAAGGCATTGCTTATAGACAATTGCATTGGACATCAAGGATCAGACACAAAAGATATCTTGGAATTCTCATTGCAAAGATTCACTAAGGCACCAACACCAAGAAACCAAATCTTCAGAAGAAAATTAAGAAAGGGATGAAGAGCTATGAGCTCTTTCACTTATTCATTGATTGCATAAGCTTAACAAAAAACACTTAAAATGCTAACTTAAATAGTTAGAGGCACTAGAGAGTACAAAAATATAAAGTATCTAGTTGTAATACTCCAAGGACAAGAGAAGAGAGAAAACATAGATTGCACACTCAAACATTCGATGCCCCAAGGGAGCACCTTCTCTTTATTATATAGACAAAGAGGATCTCCTCCAAGGAAGCTCCACCATAGGATTAGGGATACAGATAGGTGACATGTCAGCAAGCTCCACCCTTGGATTACTTACTTGGATGGGTGACCTGTCTGGTCTAGGTCCTATCTGGTTGGTCAAACGAGCTTTGACCGGAGGGAATCTTTTAGGGAATCTTCCTGTAGGAATCTCAGAATCACATGAGTAAGGTACCGTTGGAAAGCTCTCAACGAGACAAACCAGGGGGGAGGGAAGGCCAACCTTTCCTCTGTTGGGGGGGATCTGCACATTTTTGAGGCCTAATTCATCCGTTTAGGCCTTTGAAATTGCCTTCAAAGATTTCAGGCATATTTCGGTTCCTACTCTATTAGTAGAAGTCCCCTTTTGGTGATACCTCTTTCTGATCTGTTTAATCCATCATGTGTAACATCCTTCCAGATGTTACCAAACCAATTCTCACCTTTAAATCATATGTCTAGCTATTGGTTCTAAGGTTCTCAAAGTCTATTTAGGTTTCTGCCCTATTAGTAGAAGTACTCTTTTGGTGATACTTCTATCTGATCTATTTTGACCATCATGTATAACATCATTCTAGATATTACCAAACCAAATTTCACATCTAGATCATATGGCTAACCCTTGGTATTACACTAGTGCACAAAGCTCCAAAACAAGTACAAAGTAACTACTAACTATCACTCAGAAGGTCTAATGCCTATACCTTATGATCTTCATGTTTTATAGATTCCTTGGGTTTTAAGTCATCTACTATTGCATCAATCTTTGCTTAATGCTTAATAAGGTCATTCAAAGATTCTCTCTAAACTCTATGAATTTATATTCTATTTAACTCAAATGTCTATTGTGTCATGTGTATATACATTGCTACACAACATACATTTTTGTCAACACTATAGAACTATAGAAGCACAACTCACACATAAATCATACATAAACTCTAAAGTGCCACAATAATCAGATCATTTACAACTCAAATCAATTGAACTCAGATCAATACTTGATCTGATCTCAATAACTTGCCAACAACAGGGCACTAATCACAGTCAAGCCACACCCACTCTAGCTAAGAGAATCCAAGTGACACTTGCCGGCTTTTTGTACACTCTAGCCAGGAACTCAAAGGCTCAACATCAAAGAAGTGAGCTCTCTGGAGCTGCATTTCAAGGGAATACTCCTGATTTTGACCTAGGTCTCATCCCAGCGGTCCTGCTGATGGCACACCCGATGGTGCGGATGGTGCAAGTGACAGTGGGCGCCGCCATGAAGTCAATACCCTCAAAACAAAATCTGACCGTTGAAAAATAGTCTATGAGTAATTGCCAAAATGCCTCTAACTACTATCATTGGAACTCCAATGTTCAAGCAATCTAGATGTGACACTAATGGCGTGGCAACTATTGTGCATATATACATCACTACACAACATACATAGTTGTCAACATCATACACTGTAGAAGTACAACTCACACATAAATCATATATAAACTCTAAAGTGCCACAATCGCCCCCTAGTTGGCGGTTAGGTCCCCCTAACTACAAATAGCCATCTACTCCAAGTATATGGTATACACTATGATCAGGAGGCCGGGTGCTATAGAGCCCCATAGTTAGTTGCATGTCTACAATCTATACCATATAAATGATGAAGTAGCTATAGGTCAAGTACATCTAGGACATAACCATTGTCCTTGATGAACCATCATGAGGGGAGGAGTCATACATGCCATATGCCATCCTCTAGAACAGCTATCACACACTTACATAGTAACAAATCCACCAAAAGAGTCACATAACATACACCTCAAGCTTGCACGTACAAGTGCCAAGCTTGGGTCCATAGTACCATCAATGTTTGGGAGGTAGCATGGCGCAAAATTGTGCACTCGATCCTTTCAAAAAACACCATCATGTCCTTCCAACACAAGGAATCCAAATTGCAAAACCTCACGCACTCTCAAGATAGTGCGGTCTGTCAAAACATCAACTATTTTTGGTGCTATCTGTTGTAGATATACATAATCTCTTGGATGAAATCAATGGATTGAGGGTCTATAACCTCCTCCTCAAATGGAAGCATAGCGTAAAATATCTCTATGACGAGCAATTGCTAAGTTCTCAAAGGCCATCAACATCACTCTCTGAAAGATCTCTACCCATTGAGAACATGCCTTCATCCATACATCTAGATCATCTAAGTCCAAAACTACAATAGCATCTTGACGAATGGTTGCAGATAAATCTGGATCTCATCCATAGAGTAGAAAGTAAGGAGAGAAGGATGCTAAGGAAGCTTGCCGGCTGAATCGATAGCCCATGGCCAACCAAGGTAACTAGGGATCCCAATCTCCCAAGTGGCCTTTTTGCAATCCTCTCTTCACCATTTGAACCACTCTCTCTACTAAGCCATCTGCCTTAGGGTGATCTCAAGATGTATTATGATGATCAATCAAAGCCTTGTCACACAAGGTCTGAAACTCTCCCAAGAACTCTATACCCAAATCAGTCAAAACCTCAGCTGGTGCATCAAAATGACTAAGAACTTGATCCAAGAATGAGTAAGTTATCCCTTCACTAGACTTGTCAGGAAGTGCCACCAACTCAATCTACTTGGAGAAGTGCTTCACCATCACCAAAAGATACAAATGATGTCTCATAGTCAGCAGTAAAGCTCTAGCAAAGTCCAAACTCCAACAATAACCCAATCCCATGCTAGATAATGGGTGTAACTTTGGCGTAGGAGCATTGAATGATGCTCTAACTTGGTCACAAACCACACATTTGGCAAAAAACTATTGTACCTTGGTCTGCATACCATGCCACCAATAATGACTCTAGAGTAAGCTATATATATGCTCTACTCCAAAATGTCCTAGCTTCTCATGAGCATGACGGACCAACTATGGTCTCTAAGATGGAAGTGGTACTACTCGCACTCTACCATCCTCCCATACACGTAGAAGGTGTTTGCACTTCAACCTGAATAGTTTGGCTCACTCAAGGACATGATCTCTCTCCTTGGCCCCAACTATGCCACCCACAAGACCATGCAAAGATAGTCCATCACTAAGACATCACCATGAATATCTCATTGAATGGTACCACTATCTTCACTCTCTAGATCAATGACCTCAATAACTCCTCTTGAATGCATTGAGAGAGATACCACCAAAGCCTCAAAAAATATACACAAAAAGGCCTATGCATGCCAACTTGGCACCATCTCCTCATCTGTCTCACCATGTCAATGTGCTCTGGTCTAATACTGTTGGTTGAGACATGGGTTTCTACTCAACCTATCTACATCATGATTCACCACTCTAGGTTTGTGAACAACCATGAAATCATACTCTTGTAAAATCAGATCCCATCATGCAAGCTGCCTTGAAAACTTATCGGACTCCATCAACCACTTCAGTGGTTGATGATCAATGATGAGAGTGAAGGGGTTACCAAATAGGTAACATCAAAAATGTGCCCAAATTGCTGCTAAGCACTCTCCCTCATATAAACTATACTTTGCATCTACTGAATTGTTGGAGCGACTAGCATAAGCTACCACAAACTCCTTCCCCTCATCATCATGTTGAATGAGCACTACTCCCAGCCCCAACATACTTCAATCAGTATGAACTTGAAATAGTTGTCCTTTGATCAATCTCCTCAAAATAGGAGCACATGTCAACCTCTCCTTGAGCTCTACAAAAGCTCTCTCTTGCTCATCTCTCCAACACCACTCCTATGTAAGCTTGATCAGCTTTGTCAAGGCCTTGGCAATGGCATTAAATCCTCTAACATAGCAGCAATAGAAGTTCACCAACCCAAGGAATGCTTGCACTTTGCTCACATCCGTAGGCTGAGGAATACGTGCAATAGCCCCCACCTTGGTCTACTGAACACTAAGTCCTTTGAGGTAGATAGTGTGACCCAAATACTCAACCCGCTCATGGAAGAACCTGCACTTCCCAGGATGTAATTTGAGTCCATGAGATCTCAACCTCTTAAACACCTCCAACAATTGTCTCTCATGCTCCTCCACAATAGTGCTATAGACCAAAATGTCATCAATATAGCACCAAGCAAAATCCTATCCATGACCCTTTGGAACTCAACAAGAGCATTCTTTTAACCCAAATGGTAAGAACCTCCACTGATATAACACATCCTTGCCATGAGGATCAATAGCCCAAAATGGTGTCTTGGACTTATCCTCCTCCCTAATTAGCAACTGATGATATCATACTTGAAGATTCAAAGTACTAAAGATTTTGCATGCCCAATCGAATCAAAGATCTCCTCAAGTGTAGACATGGCATACCAATCAGCCCTAGTCTGTTGGTTGATAGGATGGTAATCTCCACACATCCGCCTATCTGTGTAGTTGCCATGCATATCCTTCTTGGCTGGCATCATTGTCGTTGATGCATACTCTCCATGTGAAATCTCCACCAAACTAGCCTCAAAAAGGTCACTACTCAAGCTCTGAATCAATGTCCTCTCCATATCACTATAGCAATAAGGACATCATAAAATTGGTCTATTGCTAGTCAGCTCAATCCATATGCCAAGTCCTTTTAGAGCACCCAAATCCTTCCTATTGAAGGCAAAACAACTCATGTAGCTCCTCAAGAACCTCTAACCTCCGTCTTTTCTCTCCAAGATCTGGCTCCTAAGTATCCTTTGTAACTATCATAGGAGTGGAAGATATGCTGACTTGCTACTACATTGGGCCCTTAGGAGCAGTAGTGTCATGCCCCCGACCACTAGAGGTCCTAACCTTTGTGTGAAAAAAGTCCCTCCACTCTGGCTACAAGCTCCACACGTCCTCTAGCTGCATCCCAAGTAGACCAAGGGTATAATCCAAGTAGACCACGCTCACCTGGATGGACTCCAAGTAGACCACTCTCCTTAGTAGCCATTGGCTACATCCCAAGAATACTCTGTCCACCCGGTCCATCACCCCCAACATGTGCTTGAATAATCTCAATAGGCACAAGGCTTACAAGTGTCTGAGTGGTGATGCCTATCAACCGCATCCTACATCGCTCTACCAAGCCAAGGCTCACAATCCAAGTCAAATAGTTAAGATCCATAGTCTGACCTAACACTTGATGCTTGGATAACTCTGATATTGCTGGAACAATGGTAATACTAGTGCAAAAACCCATTGGTTGCTCTCTTTCATCGGCATTAGGTTCCACCAACTATTGTAACTGTGAGTCCCAAACAAGTCCAGGTCCTCCCTCTCAAAAAGCATGAGAGCTTGGGAAAATCATAAGTGTGGGAAAAGCGGCTCTAGGCTGTCCAACTAGGTTGATAGGTGACCTATCAGCCACTATCATCATATGAGACTAACGCCTTGCATCCAAGATGTCATCAACAAGGATATGGTCTAGTCGCTGAATCCTATTATATGCACGTTGTAAAACCTCTTCAGATAAGAGGTTCATCTACCAAAGACAAAGATGATGAGCCCGTGATCCCACTCTAGCTGCATCTAAAAATACAATAGGTCCCATCCAAGAATAGACCTGGTGTGTACTTGCCACCACACAGGTACAAGAATCACCCATCAAAGGAATGTTCTCTAAAAGATAAGTTGGAGAAATGGACTGATGGACTTGGAGATGTTGCAGTATCCATAACATCTCCCAAACACACCAGAACAAGGATCTTGAAGACCCAAACCTCAGCTAGCATGTGTATGTCCCTGACATGGCCATCCAAAAATCACCAAGTGAATAGGCCTATGTCTCTCCAAATCATGCACCCCCAATAAGGAAATCGTAGGGCCTTCTAGTAACCTCTGACTGTTGACATTGGTAAAAACTTAGGATACCGATAGGCCAAGTGTGCCACATGATGTAGAGAGATTTTCCTAGCAGTCTCATCTCTCTCTATATACAAGTACCTTTGTACTCATATACCCACTTGTAATACCGCAGCTAGTCCGGTGTTAATCCCACCAAACAACTCCAATAGACATATCCCCTCTATTAGATACTGCCAAGCAATGAGTGTGGTATCTAGAGGTGTCAAAGTAGTAGACTTTGGAGGCTCATCTTCACACTCATCTCTTCATGGTATGAAGGCTACACTCCAAGCCTGTTGCACCAACTTATCTACATGTTGCTACAATGCCTCCTTTGAACTCCACAATAGAACATCCAAGGTGGATGGAACAAGCCCAATCATACTCCAAATCCGAGTTTATCTCCTTTGATATTGGAGTATCCTCTACATGGGCGTTCCCCTCCAACAAGTCACTAGGCCAAATAACTACACCACTAAAAGCTAAAACTGATGCTGCCATGGTCCCAGAGTGTAGTGAGCCAAGATTGCCACTAGTGACGCTTATTGGTAGGCAACATACCCGTCCCTCACCAGACTGCAAACCTGGTCTATAGGAGGCTATCTCCTCCCAATAGTCAATGTTGAAACCCATGGAGTATAACACTGCTCCCCCAACTAGCACATCATATGACTCAATTATTGTCGCAATAGCTTGAGCTCTCACCACCAAGCTATCAGTCGGATGACCAGGTTGAACCTAGACAACAAGCCTCCCACGTGTAATGTACTATGTCAAATTACTACCTAGAGATGTCTAGATCTGAAATGGACACCTCTCCACATTGGTCTTCCATAACTCCACACCGACTACTACAGCCTTCCCCAACATAAGAGGCTGGGCATCAGAGTTTAACAAGATGTTGTGTGGTGTATAGACCTTCCCTAAAGGTCCCACCAAATAGAAAATCCCCATCTGGTTATCCAATAGGACAATACCATGTGTAAATCATGCTCTCTCAAAGGCCGGTCTAGTTGGCAACTCCTCCAGTCTAGCCATTGCTACTTGCCATAAACCACTGGTCGCTGAACGGATCCCATGCTCCGCAACCAAGTCAGCTCCACTATCAACCACCTCTACTCTAGTAGTAGGAACTACATCATCCCTAATCTCACCAAGCATGGCAGCCAACCGGAACACTAGGGTTGGGTCAACTCCCAATGTAAACATGTCACTAGCTAAAAGTGCACCGCATAATCAGCTGAGCCGCCCCCAACATCATGCTAGACTCAATCTGTGCAGTAGCAAGTGGCTGACTAGCATGTAGTCTTTTATGCATTCCATCACCACCTACTACACCTAGACTAGGACATCTAGGAGCCATGGATGTTGTTTGCAATGCCTTAGATAGCATGAAAGACAAGGGAAGTCTGACCTATCTCCCAACCTCTCCTCTCTATGGGTCCAACTCCACTGATGCTCCTATAAGCTCTAGAGGAGCATTGCACTCCTAGTCACTACTGCATATGCTACCCCGCACTATCTACCCCCATCTATGCTACCCCGCACATGAAGTCCAAAGCATCTCTATCACCAGCATATGAGGTGGAAGCCTCAACACCTGAATCTGATCTCCTATGAGCAATTGTCATACTAACCAATCTTTGCTTTAACTGCTCAATCCAAGTAGCCATAGTTGTACCAGAAGAAAGGGTAGGTACTACACCCCTACTAAGTATTGATCCTCTATCACCACCTCTACTACCTCGTCCTCCATGAATTGGAGCTCCTCTAATACCTACCATAGTAGCCCTACCACTCCGTAACTCCGAGTGTAGGTCAAATTATTGATCACTAGTGTGACCAAATCTATGGCAATGCTCACATTGCCTCTGTGTTGGTTGTGGTGCACCAGAGGTATCACCTATCCTCTACCACCACCTCTACTACCTCATCCTCCATGAATTGGAGCTCCTCTAATACCTACCATAGTAGCCCTACCACTCCGTAACTTCGGGTGTAGGTCAAACTATTGGTCACTAGTGTGACCAAATCTACGGCAATGCTCACACTGCCTTTGTGTTGGCTGTGGTGCACCAAAGGTTTGCTGCCCTAAGTACACTCTCTCCTATGGTGAGGTCCACCATAAGTCCAACATGCAACACCACCACTCACTGGATGTTGCTGACCTAAAACTGAAGGTAAGGGTTTAACTCCAATAGGCCTTCTACTTGCTCTATAGGATCTGGGCTATCCACCCTATCCTCAAAAACCAATTGGGCGTGGTGCACTATGTTGCACTCTAGAAGAAGTAACAGTTGTGGATGAGGTCTCCCTACCAAATCTAAATGTCACCACTCTCTCCTCCACCATGTTGAGCTCAATATGCTTATCCAAACCAAAGATGGCTGCCAAAGTGGGCAAAGTAGCCTGTAACAACGTAGCATCATGAACTCTACGTTGCAACTCCTTGTTCAATATCCCATACCAAAACTGGACTGCCTGGGCCTTAGTAACTCCTTAATTGAATTTGATCAGCCACCTCGTGCGAGTGTATGCCTCAAGTAGGCTCTTTCCAGCCTTTCATGGGAACTCCTACAAGCTCCTCAGCTTGTCAGTCCGCACTCCTTGGTAGTTTTTCCTCAAACATTGGAAGAACTCTACCTTGGGGTTAAATCACGGTACCACATTACCTCCTATAGTGGTACCTCCACTTGTGGTAGCACTATCTATCTAGTGCACCTCCACTAGCTCCAACAATGCTACTCAAGCTAGAACTCGTGGGTATAGCTAATCTACCCCAGGCAACCAAGCCTGAAGTGATGGAAACATAGTTCAGAGACCAATATTGTCTCCATAACTCAATCTCCTCCAAGTGAGCTCTCTTAAACTCATGGTAGTCGTCCATCGGTGGACCCTCCAAATGCTGAAATAGCCCCTTCCATACCATGAAGGGTGAAAACAAAGTCAGGTTCCGCATCTATTGCATATCACACTAACTATCAGACTCCTGGATGAAGTCATCCAACTCAATGGTACCCATTGTACTAGAGTAACGCCTAGGGCCTTTGGAGGTCTCATAAATCTCATCCATGTCCCACAACAACGGTGCGGACACGCCAAGTGCACTTTCAACTAAATCAACTCATGTATCAAACTCCAACTTAGAGTTGATCTCCTCCCTCATTGGGACCTGAGATACAAGCTGATACCAAGCTCCACTCCGAGTAAACCTACTATATACTGTAGGGCTAACTCTTCTAGAATCCCCAAAGAACTCCGTCGTGACAAAGTAACTGCAATTGCAACCGCAAACCACAAGTACCCTACCAACTAAGCACCACCAAGTGCTAATACCCATGGAACACCA
Source organism: Lunularia cruciata (assembly GCA_948567375.1). Classification (NCBI taxonomy): domain Eukaryota; kingdom Viridiplantae; phylum Streptophyta; class Marchantiopsida; order Lunulariales; family Lunulariaceae; genus Lunularia; species Lunularia cruciata. The sequence goes on along the minus strand of OX419755.1, from coordinate 80,955,956 downwards.
CCCACTAATGTAACTCTAACTAAGATAACTACACTAGAGGAAAGGGCAATCTGTAACTTGCCATCATAACATGCACTCTCACAGTCTACATGTCATCACTTCTTGCCTCACCAAAAAGAAACAAAGGTAGTCTGACTGGTCATCACTCTAGTCTCACTACCAAGAGCACACTAGAGCACCAATGCTCAAAATTCAAGGCACCTCACACAAACACGGTGCACAAACAAGAAGTAGAGAATGGAAAGGGTCCAATCACAAGAATGTTAAACAAAAACCCTCTATCTCATAAATCAATACGGGATTGACTCTACCACCATTTGGCATTTGACATATGACATAATTGGAGTACCTATCTACTTCTTGAGCTACAAGGATCACCGAGGATCGGATCAAAGTCCTTCAAAGTTCAATGATCAAAGTTCTTCTTGCCAAAATCTGACATAAATCATTCACAAAATTTGACATAAAATTTGACATAAATCTGACATAAATTTGACATATATCCCTAAAAATGGCTGACTGCCAAATCCTCCATTAACTCTTTGCTCAAGCTAAATTGGAAATATGGGTTTCATCCAATCTCTAATTCGTGAGGATGTGCTCCCATCTCCACCTTCAATTTCAGTTTCTAAGCTCAACTTGCAACAAATTGGTCTTGAGCTCAAAATCATAGCTACCGCTTGAAAATTGCTTCTCCTTGGCTCCAAATTTTGCCAATGCTTCCTCACACACCTTCTATCAAGGAAATTTGAACTACTCTATCGAGACACCACAATCTACTAAGCCTGGAGATACCACTAACACTCGCAGTTCTTGCGCCCAATTTCCCCCTTACTCACTTCTTTGATGTAATCAAATCATTTACATCTCAAATCAACTAAACTCAGATTAATATTTGATCTGATCCTCAAAAACTTGCCAACAACGGGACACTGATTACAATCAAGCCACACCTACTCTAGCTAAGAGAATCCAAGTGACGCTCACCGGCTTTCTATCCACTCCAGTCAGGAACTCAAAGGCTCAACATCAAAGAAGTGAGCTCTCTAGAGCTACACTTCTAGAGTATACTCCTGATTTCAACCTAGGTCTTATCCCAACGGTCCCAGTGATGGCACACCCGATGGTGCAGATGGTGGGCCCCGCCATGAAATCAATACCCTAAACACAAAATCTGACCATCGGAAAGTAGTCTATGAGTAACTGCTAAAATGCCTCTAACTACTATCACCGGAACTCCAATGTCCAAGAAATCTAGATACGACACTACAAATGGTGTGACAATTGCTAACATTCTAACTTGACATCTTATAATGGTCAAAGGAGGCACTATTTTGTGGTCTTTAACTCATGCACTTTGCATATAGCTATGGTGGCTTTGATAAACTCTTTAATGAGAAATATGATAAATTGATTGTATAGCCTTCTTATTGTAATCTCCTACTTCAAAGGCACTGTGTGTTCAACCTTCACTCGCTCTTCCTTCACCTAAAACTTCTACTAAAGATATGTCAAGATTAAATCTAGCTAGTAACAGGTCCACCATAGTAGAAACACCCAATTTATAGCCAAGGGCTTCAATTTATCATGTGTTAATATTTTCTTGTGAGTTCTTATGCCCAATGCTCCAAAATCAAGAAATGTTTTAGATTTGAATATTTAAATATTAAGATGTTCATAATTGCTACTAGAAACCTCCAATCAAAGCCATATTGTACTCAATCAAAAGCTCTTGCAAGGAGATTTTCAATAAGTTAAGAACACCTGAATTTAAGTTATGGCAAGGAGGATATGGTCCATGGAATTTGCTCCTCCCTTCAACTCTAGCACCAAACATTTATATGTGCATGACTTTGTCTATAGACCTCTAAACTCTTCAATTTGTGTATCAAGGGAAAGACCTTACAAAGACTCTTCCAACAAAATAAAGACCAGTTCAGTTTGATGTGTAACCACAAAGATAACAACCCCAAAGTGTAGCATAGAATTCTTTCCTAGTGCAAGTCTTTGGACTTTTGGTGTTTGGAGTGAGCTTTGGACTTTGGCACTTCTGGCCTTTGGGGTGAATTGGCATTTGTACCTTCAAAATGAACTTGTCTTTGTAGTGAATTGTCCTTCAAAGTGAATTGGATTTTGGAACAAATTGTCCTTTGTACATTAAGACTTTTTTCCTTTGGACTTATGGCCATCATAGTGAACTTGTTCTTTATCTTCCAAGGAAGAACATGTTATTTACAAGAGCACCTATCTTTAGAATCTTTGGCCTATCTTTAAATATAAAACTATCAAATATCATCAAATGTGAGATTGTTGAGCTCTTGCTATATTTAGAACAACCACCACCAACAAACAACAGCTATATTCAAAATATGTAGATTCATTGCAAATTAGGGCAATCTCCTTTACTTAAGAGGAATTATCATCCTTGCTATACAAAAATGAAAGAACACAAAAGTAAATTGCAAAAATTCAAAAACCTTGAGTGCCACATGTATTGACTTTATATTATTTCTAGATGTTTGGCTTTGAAGAAGACTTCAGAACTTTTGGATCCATAAGCCTTTTTGGTGTGAATTTCTCTGTAGTTCAAGGATAAGCCATGTGAAGGAATTCTTGCCCTTATTGTTGGTTCAAGATAAGACCCCATGCTTATGTGATTTTTCACATGAACTTGATTATTCCTTTAGACTTTTGACTTTTGACTTTTGACTTTATATGAATTTTTGCCTGGTAATTTGAGTTATTCTAATAATTAGTAACTTTTTTGAATACATCTTTCATAAGTATATAAATCAAGGATGAGAAAAGACTCATCATCCTTTCATTTGCATTTATCTTTCTCTCATTGAGTTCTCTAATGAGTACATGGCTTGAGTCATTGAGGTGCCTTAGAGTTTAGCCTTGGAAGAGTGTGATTGAGTTTGGTTTTTTCCCTTTCAGTCCATAGTGTGCTACCTTAATAGCCACCAAAGGATCTTCTTGTGTGACAGAGAAGCTAACTCATAACTCCATACAGGAAAGTGAGCCATAGCTAGCACAAGAATAATGATAGTAATACATGATGCTCCTTTATATGTATCTTCCCAAACTTGCATAAAGCTCTTGAAGTTTTGAAGTTGCAACAATAATAATATCTACATCTATATCCTTTCCAAGTTGCCAAAAAGTAAAGATTTTTTCCATTTTTGCTTGTGATCTTTATATAAGGGTCATGCCAATGGTCTTTTATTGTTCTAGTTTTGAAGGATGCACCTCAAAGGACTATGTAAAATATGAGCTAAGATTTTATTTACCTTTAGAATTTTGGGTACATCACAAATATGGTTGATAAATTCAGTAGGATAGCACATGGTTCCTTGATTTTTTTAGACTAATAAAGTGAGGAAGGAATAAAATTCAAATGGAAGTAAATGTTACTTCTTTGAGCAATCATTCTTCTTCTAGATTAGATTGATGGTAAAGTAGTAGTGGCATCTTATTTCTTGCTTCTTATCTCATACATCTACACTATATTTTGGTCCTATAAGATTTGAATATCTATCTTCAAAATATATAAGAAAGAGGTGGTGTAAAATTTGCAAGTATATTGTAACCCGCTTGTAAGATCCAGATGCCTTGTTTGACTTAGTGGTTCTCTTTTTCAAGATATTGACGGGAGATATAAACACCAACATGGTTTGAGCTTATGAGATAGATCTCCACCATCTCATGCACTACATAAGACTGCTTCAAAATAATGTTCTCAATAAAAAGTATTGGGTTGATGCAAGTAATCTTAGCAAGGTTGCTAAGGAAGATAGTGTTGTTGCTAAATAGTAATTTCAAGTTCAATGCTCTAACATTTACCTATCTTACATGACAAAGTCATCATGTAGAGTCAATTCTTCTAAATTGGAAATTTGGAGAGTCCATTATGTGTATTGATTATAACAATTTGAAAGTATATGACCAATTTTGGGTTAAATAAAATGCTGATGGTTTTCCAACAAGGAGTTGGTTATCATAGAGGGTAACAAGAAAGATGGGAAGATCACATCAAGCTGTACAAGGATAAAACAAAAAGGGGTAAAATAGGGCTAAGCTCCAATAGTATTGGTATGAGAAATCTGCACTATTGCACTTTAGTTATATAAGTTATGCAAATTGTTTGGTCTACATATTGTTGTAGTATACAAAGAAATATCACCTAGTGTGATTGCTCTCCTATATATTACACCTACCAATGCTCTTTATAGAGAAATAGATACATGCTATCTAAATTATCCTACCAAGTAGGAAAGTAAGAGTAGTCTTCCCTAACATCAATATGATACATTACCATGCACTCATTGAAAAATGTATCAAAAACTATATACATCATCATTCCAAGGCTAGAGGAACAAAGAGGTGATCTCTTTGTATACTCCTATACTTGAAGACCTTACATGTTATTGGATCACTCATTGCACGTCCAAGTGGGTAAGTAATTACTCTCTCCAAAATTGCATCATGTATAGGGTCTATAACCATAACATCTACTATTTTCACCTTATTATCTTGGACAAAATACAAATCTTCCTTGATTTGTGTTCTTTGTAAAGCATACTAATGCTCTCTCCAAGCAAGATATATGTTCTCTTGTGCCTTTGCAAACACTATGTCCCTGATGGCATCATGGGTAGCCATCTTTTGTCCTCCAAAAGTATACCATGTCATGTGGATCTCTATTGCATCTAGTGTATAATCACAATCACAAGTGAGTCATGAAGATGCAAATGGATGGACTAAACATAGGTGGAACTTCATTGCTATAAAGAAAGTAGCTGGTGTGAGTCAAAATGCCCTCATTTATAGTTGATCTAGGATCTAAAAGCCTACATTCTTGCCAAAGCAAGAGCAAAGATATGCTCTAGTAGCAAAAATAATGGATGAGCCAACTAAGAGAGAATGTAGCATATGTTGAAATTGTTGATACATCAAGAAATATTACAAAACTTTGGTCCAATCAAAAGGTAAGGAAGAAAAGGATAGAATTCCATCTTTTACCTATATAATAAGTAGTCACTTATATGCTACAATAGCACTTGGAGAGAACAAGATCTCTCCTCCACCTCCAAGATTGGTCTATCAATAATTGAACAATGGGAGAAAAGTAAAGGTGTAAAGAGAGCCAAACTACCCAAAAATGCTATATGTGCCATCTCCCCCATAAGTGGTAGACCTACTCCTCCACAAAAGATTGGTAGAGATGTTTGTCTATGTGCCAAATCCTTTATCTCACACTCAAATGCCCTTGGTCCAATCATATCACCAAAGACTCCCATAATCCTCCTATCAAAAGTTCTCAAATGTGATAGGAAGGTCAAAGAAGGAGAAACCATGCAAAATAGGTAAGTCAATTGATGGGAACTACTAGAAGAGAGTATACCAAATGCCACTTATGAATCCCATAGTAGAGGAAGATCATCCACATGAAGAATATCCTCTACAAGGGCTAGGTTTAAGAAGCATGTGACAAATCCTCAAATCTTAATAGCACTCCAAGAATGTGTAAGTCATTCATAGATGTGATACACTCCTCTAGAAGCTAGGATAAGGAGGTATACCTAAAGGAGACCATGCTCTACACTTTGATACTTTTTTTATGTTTAAACCTACAATATGAAGCTTGGCAATGGTCAAAGGCTTACCTAATTTGATCTACAAGGTCCAAAATGTGTGTATTGTCTACCAAGGAAGGAAATACACAACTTTGCATGGCCAAAGTAGTAGATTAGAGAGCTCAAAGGTGAGCCAAGGCAAATAAAGATCTCCATAAAGGATCTATTTGTTATGTATTATTATATAGTGACTCCAATATAGTGACTTCTCTTTTACGAAACCATGTTGGTAATAAAGGGAAGAAGAAGAAAAATAAAAGGACCGCAAAAAAGGAATAAGACTCTAAAAGGATCCACCGGGCTATCTAAGCTCTCTAAAGATGGATACACAAGAGATATTACTAAAAGTGTTCTCAACATCCACTTATAGAACAACACACTTTAGATATCTAGGATGCTTTGATGCCCAGAGATCTAGCCTCCCAACCTCTAAGTGTAGTAACTCCAAATTGATGTGGACTAAGGTGCTAATGGAAGTGCAAATGATGTTAAAGGAAAATGGTACAACTAACAAGATATCTCTCCAATAAATACCTGCAAAAATACCTCCCCAATAATAATCAATCTAATGCTCCTATGTCCTTCTCCATCTAGAGAAGTCAACTAGCACCTGACTAATTGATATAGTAATCTCTCGACTTGCTACTACTATAAATAATCAAAATAGCTCCATGAAACTACTAAAGAGATCATTTGCTTGGAAGCAATATGTATGATGCTCATATATCATCCCTCACAAGGCTCTAGAGGAGAAGCATGGGGTAGTGCACAATGTTTGTGAGAAAAAAATCTATGAAGAAAAATAGACTACTAAGGCTAATAGTCTAAGACCTCTAATGGTACACCTTCTCTTGCCAAGGTATGTAATAACCAAAAGGAAGAGATAGTCTTATCAATAAGATTAACCATATATGATAAAAGGATTTATTGCTCTACTATACTCTCCAACTTGACCCAATACACTACAACATTGTATCAAGTAGAAACTCTAATATCTTGGGGTTGAATTAGTTTATCGTAACATGCAACCCAAACATACTTATAAGGTAGCACAATCTCACGCTTGGAATCTACAAATCTAGCAGCCACTTCTTTTTGCTTCACATTTTCCACTCCAATGTAATGAACCATTGTAGGAGTAAGAGGAATAAGAACCATGCTAACTCATCCAAGGGATCATATGCCAATCAATTGAGTAGTAAGCCAAAAACTTGTTTTGCTTCATCATGGAGTATATGGAAAAACCTATGCAATAAGCATGGATATAGAAAACTAGTCTCAAGTAGCTGTAAAATAAAAACCTGCATGAGATGCTAACTATTCCTATGACTTGATCAGTATCCTTGGGACGGTATGACTTGATCAGTATCCTTGGGACGGTCAATAATAAGATAAAAAAAGCATGTATAATCCTAAATGTCAGCGATTTCGATGTGGATACTTGGCTCACATGAGCCTCCTACATAGTCAAATCATAGTTTTGTGGATCTTTCCCACATAGGTCTTTACCCCTTGTGACGTAAAGAGTCAACAACACATCAGATATAGTGTATCTTGAGTTCCTCCAGGCAGCTCCACATGGAGAAGTGAAAACATAACTAGCACAAGAATAATGATGGTCACATATGATACTTCTTTTTATATCTTTACAACATCACAAACCACTGACATCCCATCTCATATGAGTATAATGTGAGTTTTATAAACTCTAAAAACTATAAATTCTCATAATTTTCAATTCATATTTTCAAAATTTTAAAACTAAATTCAATGAAACAAGTGGATTGAAAAATATAACTGAAAAATTTGCAACCTCTATCTCTAATTGGGAGTAATCACTATGAACCCCAAAAAAATCCAAATGTCTTTATATTTATATTTTTTATTTTTCAATAACTTTCAATTTAAGTTCCACTGGGATCTAAATTAACAAAACAAAACAAATTGATTATCACTCATATTCTAAATTCTAGTGTTCGTTCAAATGATTCAAAAATTTCTCCGCTCTCCCTCCGCACTACCCTCCCTTGCCTCGCGACTCCTCCCTTCTATAATCAACGAACCAATGTCTGATCAATCTCGGGAAAGCTTGGTAGTGTTACTGATGGGGTTGGAATTTGGTGCTCATCGAGGGTGAAATATGGAGATCATACTATAGCAAGGATACTTATTTTAGCATGGACAGCCTAACGACCTAACACAGCATGCTGGCTAATGTATGGTTCGAGCACAAACTATTCACTCGAGTTCGAAATATTGAGGACAGCTTGTCACGAAGAGTTCAAGAGAAGAAAGAGTCAAAAGGCATCGGTGAATCAAAGAGACATTTAATCCTAATCCAAGCTTGTACGCCTACATTCTGTCACCTTTGTCGTCTCCAGTGATCAACAAAGCTTTCACACATATCGATGAGAAGAAAACAAGTACCACAACATACATGCAGCAAATAGCTTATAAAATTTGTGGAGAATTGGAGAGGTCATGGGAAAGCGAAATAAAGAATCTACGTCCAACGCCAGAAAATATGAAACGAATTCAGTTTCGATGCCAACGAGGAGACATCTTCATTACCTTGTTCCACTTATTATGCTAGGTTTGTCAACAAGAAGGGCTCTGATTAGAGGCTGAGGAGAATTATTACGTTCAGCGTATGCACCGTGCACTTGTGATTAAATACAACAAAAAGCAGACTGTAATTAAAAAACGACTTCTCAATTCTGTACCCATCAAATACTACGCTCAATAGAAGGGCTGGAGGTGCGCTTCAAATGAAATGCTTCAATATTCACCAAGACGGAGCTACTTCAAAGAACAACTTACAAGCTATGCCTTGAAGTCGAACACGTTAGGGGGGTTTTGGGATAAGTAAGGATCCCGAAAAATAACTTTTACACGAGATCTATGGGAGAATCCATGTATTTCTATGGGGTGCGGATGGGTGGGTACTATTTCTCCTATAACTACAATAAATTATGGGTCCTGAAAAATGTGATCCACACACTTTGTGGGCACTCCATAGTGATTAGTGAACAAAAATTTGACCCAAAATTAATTTTGTCTAAAAGTTTATGCAAAATCTTAAAATTACAAGAATGTTCAAAATTGAACTAGATTTGAATAAGGAGACTCAAGAGGGAGAAAGCCGACCTCATAGAACACAAGAAGGATGGGAAGACCCCATCAAGCCATACAAGGAGAGACAAAAGAGGTAGAATGGGTCTAGGCCCCGATAGTATTGATATGAGAAATCTGCCCTACTGCACCTAAGATATCCGAGCTATGCAAGTCATAAGGTCTACAAACTATTGGAACACCCAAAGAAGTATTACCTAGAGTGATTGCTCTCTTATGGATTGCACCAGCCAATGCTCTTTATAGAGCAATGAACACACGTTGTCTAAAGTATGCTACAAAGTATGAAAGTGAGAGTGGTACCCCTTGGCATCTAATATGATAAGCTCTTTCACACTCCCTAACAAATGTGTCGAACGCCATGTCCATTCCTCCATATAACTCCAAGGCTAGAAGAACAAAGAAGTGACCTTGTTGCATACCCCTATACTTGGAAACATTGTGTGTTGCAGCACTACTTGTCATCCATCCGGGAGGATGAGTAATCACTCCCTCCAAAACTGCATCACACATAGGGTCTATAACCACAACATCCACCATTGTTACCTGATCATCTTGGACCAAGTATAAGTCTACTTGGACATGTGTCATCTGTAAAGAATAGGAATGCTCCCTCCAAGCAAGATATCCACTCTCTCATGCCATAGCAAGCACTATATCCTTGATAGTATCATGGGTAGCTATCCTTTGTCTTCCATAAGGACACCATTTCATATGGACCACTAATGTATCTAGTGTAGAATCATATTCATAAGTGAGTAACAAAGATGCAAACGGGTGGACCAAACCTAGGTGGAACCTCATCGCTGTAGAGAAAGTGGTTGGTGCAAGTTGGAATTCCCTAATGCATGGTTGAGCTAGGATCCAAGAGCTTGTAACCTTACCACAGCAAGAGCAAAGATGTGCTTTAGTGGCTCAAGGAATGGACAAGTCAACTCAAAAAGAATGTAGCATATGCTGACACTATTGCTCCAGCAAGGAAGATTGCAAACCTCTAGTCCAATTTGACAATAGTGAAGGAAAGGATAGAAGGTCCTCACATGCCGTGGAGATAGATCGTCTCTTGCCTACCACAATAACACCTAGAGAGAAAAGGAGTCCTCTTTCACCTTGGTCACATAAGTCTCCAAAACTAGCCTATCAACAACCACAAAATGGAAGGAAAGTAGGAGTGTAAAGAAAGCCCAACTAACCAAAAATGCTATAGGTGCCATCTCCTCCATAGAAAATAAGCCGACCCCTCCGCACAAGATCAGTAGTGATGCTTGTCTACGTACCAAATCCCCATCACTCATTCAAATATCCCTAGTCTGATGGTATCACCAAAGACTCCCATGATCCTCCTATCAAAAGCTCTTAGACATGATAGAAAAGTCAAGGATGGGGGAATCATGCAAAAAAATTAAGTTTGTTGATGAGCAATACTAGAGAAGAGTATACCAAAAGCCACATATGGATCTCCTAGTAGAGGAAGGTCATCCACATGAAGAATATCCACTAAGAAGCATGTGACAAAATCCTTGGATCCTATTGGCACTCCAAGAATACATAGTCTATTGTGTGGGCTACATATTCTTGAGCTTCTAGAGGATTGTGACACACCCCTCTGGAAGCTCAAGGTGGGAAGGGATACTTGAAGGAAACCATGCTCTGCACTTTGACACCTTGACTCTCAAGCCTATAAGATGTAGCTTGGTAGTCAAGTGATTAAAGTCCTACCTAATCTGATCTACGAGGCCCATAATGTGTGTATTGTTTGCTAAGGAGGGAAATACACAACTTGGCATGGCCAAAGTAGTAGATAAGATAGCTCTAAAGTGAGCCATGGAAAACAAAGGTCCTCCTAAAAGGATCTCCTTGTCATGTACAAATAGCTGACTCCAAGATGGTGATTCCCTCATATGACCACTCATGTCGGCAAGTAGGAGAGTTATAGAACAACCGCACAAAAGGGAATGAGAGTAGCCAAGGATTCACTAGCCTCCTTAAGCTCTCTAAAGATGGATGCTCAAGAGACGCTATTAAAAGCATTCTCAACATCCAATTTTAGGACAACTCACTTTGGATGGATATCTAGGAGTGCAAGGTTATTTCCCTAATAGCCTTGAAACCTCTAGGTATAGCTACTCCAAACTGATGTAGATTGCGGTGCTCTCGGAAGTGAGATTGATGTTGAAGGACAATGGTGTGACTTACCAAGAGCAAAAAGATCTCTCCAATAACAATTGGTCTAATGCCTCTTGTGCCCTTCTCCATTGCAAGAAGTTGACTAGCCCCTAATATCCGACTAATCAATATAGGAATATCTCTCCTTGCTACAATTACAACCACCTAAAACGGTTTGGTAAATCCACTAGAAGGATCATCTACCTAAAATCAATCCCTAAGATGCTCATATACTATCCATGACAAGCCTCTTGAGGAGGAGGAAGGAGCAATGCACAATGCTTGTGCAAAAAGTGACCTATCAAGACATAAAAGTTGCTCAGGCTAATAATCTAAGACCTCCTAATGGTACTCTCTCTCCTGCCATAGGATATAGTGACCATAGAGAAGAGATAGTCTCATCAGTAAGACTAGCCATAGACAAAGGATGTAGTGCTTGTGTTACTCTACTAAACTCTCTTGCCTAAGCTAATGTCTTACATCATTGTAATTGAGTGGACTCTATGATATCTTGTGGCAAAATTTGTCTCTTAAAACGTGCATCCCTAACTGACTCCTCTTGTAGGGCAGCCCAATCTCCTGCTCAGAATTGACAAAAATTAGCAGCCACCTCTCTATGCCTTGGATGTCCTCCTCTAGCATAACAAAGGCACCATCAAGGGAGTAAGAGGAATATGAACCATGCTAACTTGTTCAAGGGACAATGTGCCAAATGATCAAGTGGTAGACAAAAAGCTTGTCTAGCTTCATCATGGATTGTACGGGGTAGCTTGTGGAATAACATGGACATGGAAAACTAGTCTCAAATAACCCTAAAATAAAACCCACTTGAGATATAACCACTTCACGACTCGATTGGTATCCTTGAGACGGTCAATGAAAGCATAGAAGAAGCGTGCGTAATCCCAAGTATCACCGCGATTGATGTGGTTGCTTGCCTTACATGAGCATCTCAAGTGGTCCAATCATAGTCCTTGTGCATCATTCACACATAGGTCTTTACTTCTTGCAAGGTTAAGCATTGATGACACACCGTGCATGGTGTATCCCGAGCTGCTCTAAGCGGTCCCACATGGGAAGTGTAGCTATGGCTAGCACAATAATAACAATAGTAAAACATGATGCTCATCTTTGTATCTCTCCATATCTACAAAACCACAACCCTTTCACATCCCAACTCACGTGAGAAAATACAATCTCTCCAAACTCTAAAAACTATAAATTCTCATAACTTTCAATTTCCATCTCAAAAATTTTCAAACTAAGTCTCTTTGGAACTCAATCATGAAAACCAAGAGATTAGAAATGAAAATTCCCAACCTATTACTCTCAATGTGAATTAGTCACTCTAAAAAACCTAAAAGTCCTTGTAATTTTCTATTCAATTCTCCATAGTCTTCAATCTAGGTACCAATGGAACTGAGCTAATAATGTCCAAGTGGAGACATCTCTCCCTTGGTCATCAGCCAAAATGGCATGTAGTAGGATAGAGAGAGTATGGAGCACACAAGAGGACATAAAGGCATAGGAATCCTAGTATACATATGTGTGAATTGCAAAATTGGAAGGAATGTTTGGATAGGGTCCAAAGAGTATAACCACATGTATGAGTCAAGGGAGCCTATAGAAATACTACCAAAGTGTGGAGGAGGTTTAAGAGGGTCAGAATAGATTTGGCCTCCGCTCTCATACACAAAGAACAAGATCTCTCTCTCTCTATGTTGGGTGAGACCAATCCCTACCCATGGACAACCTAGACAAGATTGTGTATGACGCTAATGGATTGGGATCTAAGATGTATTGAGGGTCCAAGTGGAGGAGACTGATCTTGGGGGAGTGGTGGGATGGTAGGAGGAGGAAGAAGCTCCGGATAGTCTTATAGAGGTGGCAAGGTAGTAAGGGTAGTATGAGAGTCCGAGGTGGAGGGAGGGTGTGGAGCATCTGTATCCTAAGGAGGAGGGATAGAAAGGACAAAGGATGGAGCATCATCCATAAGGGAGTCCACTCCTACAAGGTGCTCCACTAGTATAGGAGAAGTATGTGTCTTGGGGACATAAGGAAAGCCATCTGGATAAATTTTAACAATTGTGGGTGTATGTTGAAAAAGATGACGTTAAAGGTTGGCTCCATGGTTGCACATACAGGGTGTGGGGTGCCAAATGAGGAGTGGCGCCTAAGATAGCCCCTCTATGGCTCCATGCCAATGAAAAAAATAAAGGCATCTAGAAAGAATCTATTGAAGATGTACACGTCCCAACGAGTACACAAGAAAGGCCATCACCCAAAATTGAGACATAGTAGAGATATAGCGATATATCTCGACACAAAAGAGAAAACAAGAAAGAACAAAAATGAAAGAAACAAAAACCTATGAGAGAGGTGAGGAGGGCCTATCTACAACCACCAGAGATCTCCCTTAGCCTCTAATGTCTTGTCCATTGGCAGGTGCAACCGCCCGTCCATGATAGTGGTGCTCAATGCCAAACCCCAAGCATGTATCGAAGAAGTCAATAATGGTGGAAGACTCCTATGCCCATTGAAGCATCCACTAGTATATAGACTCCACCATGTGCTATACATAAATCAGTTTGTACAAGAACCTCCTTGTACAAACACCTCCTAGTACAAGAACCACTTGATATAGGAACTTTAGTTACAAGAATAATCTGGTAAAAGAACACACCAACACCAAAACTATTTCCCGTACAAGAACCTATCAGTGTGCAAAATCCCCCATCATGACATCGTGCCAAGTCCCTAATCCCCCGGCACCTCTTGACATTCAGGTACAGTTCTCCACGTTTTCCCAACGGCCAAACGAAAAGTACCTCTTAGCCAAAAAATCACCTTCGTGCAATCCCGCTCCCCCTCAGATTTCTCGTCCTTGGAAAGAGTAACATGCCTGGATTAATAGTACAAATTCGGTGCAGGTCTAGACTTCATCTCCATAGGATAGTACTCCCAAGGCTGCTCTAAATCCCTCCCACGTTGTATCCCCAAGTTTATTGAGCACTGAGGATAAACTTGTTCATTTGATGTGATACACCATGCCTTACCCAATGATCATTTCCTCACTTCCTCAAATCTGGTACAGTAAATTTAGTTCAGGTAACTATATTCATTGCAAACAGTTAGGGGTCAATAACGCTCCTTGAATTTACTCTAGTAATTATTTTACCCAAATGATGAAGATAGTTACGTGGTTTCGCCATTGTGAAAGCTACTCAATCCTCACTCAAGTTTCTAAAGCTTTATTGAATTCTCAAAGCTTATTTCCAGAGCAACAGAAAATTCAACACATCTTATCCAACACCAACACAAGAAAATTCAGTTAGCTAGACTGCATTCGCCAGGATGTATGCCGATCCACCACATAACAAACAGCGATCAAGAACTTCTCAAATTAACAGTACTGGATATTGCCAATATGAAACAGCAGTTACAGAACGGAGTTGCTCTTGCTAGTGCATGTAGGACGAGAAAAAGGCAACCGCGGATGATAACCACAAGGATGAGAAGACCCCATCAAGCTGGACAAGACAACGGCAAGAGTGTAACTACACAAACCTTTCCAGCATTCGGTGTACTAGTTTACTATTCATGGCCCAGCAAAGAACCTACAGCAGCTACTTATCTCAATGTCTACATACGTTGGTAAACAATTAGTACAGGGAGTCATACTTGTTCTGGCGATGACTGTTCTGCGAATACGTGGAGTGCATAGTACGGGTCTCTCCCTTGTACGGCTTGATGGGAAAACCCATGAAGGATGGGTTTTCCCATCCTTCATGTGTTCTATGTCCGACGTTCTTAGACTGCTGGAGATTAGTGATGAGTGAGGCCTGCCTGACTCAAGAGCTTATCATGTTAGGCGTTAAGGGGTACCACTCTCACTCTCATACTTTGTAGTATATTTTAGATAACTTGTGTCCATTGTTCTACAAAGGACAGTGGCTGGTGCAATCCATAAAAGAGCAATCACATTAGGTGATGTTTCTTTGGATGCTCCAATTGTGTGTAGACCGTACGACTTGCATAGCTCGGATATCTTAGGGGCGGTAGGGCAAATTTCTCATATAGACTCTATTGGGGCTTAGCCCCATGTTACCTTTTTTGTCTCTCCCTTGTACGGCTTGATGGGGGTCTTCCCATCCTTTGTTTTTCCTACGCACTCGCCTTCTTCTCACTTGCTCGACAGAGCTGGGACCGAGTGTTCCTTGTATCCTGAGTAGCATGCATGAGAGCTACATGGGGGGTGCATCCTTTTTAACTTTGCTTTCCGTAAAGTATCAATGTAGAACCCTTTAACCAATGGTCACAAACTGGTCTTCGAATGTTTTCTCTTAGATAAGGGAGATAGGGAGGGCTTGGTAAAACTACCCGATAGGCAAGGTCTATCCACGTAAAGTTGGTGACAAGAGTAGGCAATTATCATATGATGCCGAACTCAAGCATTAAAGACTCATGAACACACAAAAATATATACTCGGAGAAAAGCGAAACAATACAAAGCCCCAAGGAGTGCGAGACTGTTTTCTCTTACATAAGGGAGATAGGGAGGGTTTGGTAATGCTACCCGATAGACAAGGTCTATCCACGTAAAGTTGGTGACAAGAGTAGGCAATCATCATATGTTGCTGAACTCAAGCATTAAAGACTCATGTACACACACAAATATATACTCGAAGAAAAGCGAAAAGAATACAACGCCGCACCAAGGAGTGCGAGAGGGAAACCGAGCACGGAGCTCAATGAACTCAATGAAACCCAAGCGAAGCAGGCAACCGCCTAAGATAACAAGAAGGATGGGAAGACCATATCAACCGATACAAGGATAACACGCATGAGGTAAAATGCAGCCAAGCCCCAAGCACTTAAAGCACAAAAACTTCCACATAGTAGTACTGACTAAATGAATCCATTCATAGATGCCCCTGGAAATGGTAGCTGTCAACGCACCTTAAAGTGCATCACCTTTCCATCATCTCAAAGAAATGTTACACTTACTTGAAATTGGCTAAGGTTGAAATTACTTGAAATTTGGGCTTAACCCCCTTTTACTCATCCCCATGTCTATTTTATCCTTGTTTCGTTTCATGGGGTTCTTCCCTTCCCTTCTTGTTACACTATGGGTGTCCCGGTTCCTTGAGATCGTTCAAGGTCATAGGGAGTTCTTTGACCTACCGAAGATGGTAAAAAGTTACCAGAAATCTTATTAATATAGTAATTAGTTCACTGACTCCACCCTACATCTCCAAAGCCAAGGCTCAAATATGTACCGTATTCTGCTGATTCAAAATGTAAACCAAAGAGTCAAGATTTTCTACCTGAGCTGCAACATAGTGACATGATTTGCTCTGGAGGTTGCGTTTCAGTAGCGGGAAACTTATAGCCATTCAACCCGATGCATTTCTGACTAGAAAATCAATACACTTCTCAGCGGATACCAATACCGTAGCACGGACATACTTGCTGGTTTATAAGTTGATTCTGCCATTGCTCGTTCAAGTAAACCTACCCCCGGGGAGCTCGGATAACAGATAGGAGAAGGCGCCCCGACTAGAAGGATTGTGATGATCATGTATAATAACTTGAAAGAGGGGACCGTAAAAGATTACAAGAAGATGGAATACCTCATTAAGCAAATACAAGGATAAAACACATGAGATAAAATGGGGGCGATTGCTATACTCATGTGTAATAATTTGAAAGAAGAGTGAGTTATGACAGCGTAGAATAACCAAGAGGAAGGGAAGATCCATCATACCGCACAAGGATAAAACATAAGAGATAAAATGGAGGTAAACTCCAATAGTGTACTCGAAAGAGGCGACAGTGCAGGATAACGAGAAACAAGGACGGAAAACCCATCAAACCATACAAGAATAAAATACAAGAGGTAAAATGAGGCTAAATTTAATTTCTATAATAATATATATAATAATGAATATCAATGTTTTCCAACTCTTTTGACCTTTAGTGTACTTGAAAGGGGCGACAGGGTAAGATAACAAGAAAGACGGGAAGACTCATAAAGCCATACAAGCATAAAATTAAGAGATAAAATGGAACTAAACCTCAAGAGTGTACTTAAAAGATGTGACTGTGTAAAAGAACAAGAAACAAAAAAGGACGGGAAGACCCATCAAGCCTTACAAGCATAAAATTAAGATATAAAATGGAGCTTAGTGCGCACTAAAGGTCTTTTGACCTTTAGTGTGCTAATGGTAATTAGATAAACATTGGCTCCGCTGTTAATATTGACCAGATTGTCTGTTTACTTTTACACATAGTAGCGGGTTTCAAATAAGGGTTTATGGGTACCCACTCAATTCCTATAAACTTGTGTACGGGAAGTCTGAATACTCTGTAAGGAATGCAGTGGGGTACGTGAATTTTTCGGGCAATTTTTCGTGGCTCCGTAACATTTTATAAATCATGTTTTTTGTTGACTCGTATAATTTTACTCACAAAACAGTAGGAATTTGTAGGAAAGAGTTTGGCCAAAAATGTTGCACATCAAAAATTATTTTGCCCGCCAAACTTGTACAAGTATACGAATTCAAACCCTCCTCTTTTACTCTTAATAAATTTACTGATTCTCACGGGTACCCGTAATAAATTTTACTGATTCCCATTGGTACCCAAAAAACCCCATAGATCTTGCATTTGAAACCCCTAAAGTGCTTGATCTACATCAATGAAGATGTGGATCTATGCTTCCTCTGTTATGGGTTCATTTTCTTTGTCTCATTGTAAATTTCAATTCAGATGTTACTAAGGTAAACCCATTACATCATGCATGGTGCAAAAAGAACCCATCCCTATCCCTATCCCCAGAGAGGCAGTTCCATCACTGTCCCTGCCGATTAGCTTTGTCGGTAATCCTAGAGGCAGTTCGGGGACGGAATGCATGGTGCAGAAAGAACCCATGAACTTGTCATCCCTATCCCCAGAGAGGCAGTTCCATCACTAGTCCCTGCCCATAAGCTTTTACGGTAATCCCAGAGGCAGTTCGGGGACGGAGAGTACACGCTCTACCCTACTACGATAGGTACTTGCCCTATTATAGTACACGACAATCATCTTGCCCTAGCCTTCGTTTTTCCTACGCGGTCGCCTTTCATCACTACGATAGGTACTTGCCCTATTATAGTTTACGACAATCATCTTTTAAAATAAGTAAGATTACCCAGAAAGCAAATGGGGAAACTACTACTATACTAAGCATACTAAACATTTTGATAGATTTCATAGCTAGAAAAGTCTTAAGAATTACTGGACATAGACTACCTGGAGAAGAACTACTCAACATGGACTTTTGCTTCGAGTTAATTTTAACGTTTCTCTTGTTTCCCGAGTTCATGTGCTCAAAGATGAGAGTTGATGATTAATATATGCATAGTTCCAATTAAGGATCTCAAACAAAATGTCACTTTAGCGGATCCTGATTACCCTGGTCCGGGATGGGCAACAAGTATAACTACAACGGGCCAAAGTCTCAAAGTATAGAATATATAGTAAAATACTTGTTTGTCTTTCTAGCCTTAAAGTTAAGTGGAATTTCTCATAACAAGTTAGACATCTTAATCCAATATTGGAAAGAACTTTCCCTAATCCACTGAGTAAAATATTTATCTTTTTCTCTAAACTTGAAGTTATATAAAACTGTGGATATAAAATTAGGCATCTTTATCAAAGATTGATTAAGAAATTACAATATTACATTATTAAATTGTATGATTACTCTTTCAATTTTCTAGTTTATAATCACTTAAAAAGTAAATATTACTCTATAAAAAGTACCAATATGTATAATCCATAAGAGAATAATCACAATAGTTGAGTGGATGTTCTTCTTTTACTCTAGTGGTATGTAAGTTTTATAATCCATGTATTATTGACAAAAAATATTAATTTTATATATTTATTTATTTAAGAACTTAATTTTTAATTCAAAGACAAAACTATAGTTTCTATTTAATATAAAATTTATAAAATACATTGAATAGATAAAATAGTTATATATTGGGTGAAAAGGTTTTTTATTATACATAAGTGAAAAATTTTCACTTTTTGAATAAGAAAAGGCTTTAAAAGGAATTCATATTGCAGTTTTATACGATGATTCTACTTTAAGATTATCTTGTCTTGAACCTGATTGAGTTCAAGTTTTTTGAGAAAATGATTTATTCAAGTAACCATGAAAGTAAAAGTAGAATATTTTGCATTGAGATGTTTAGCACTTTGGGTAAGTCTATCACCATTAAGATATTTGATGTGGAAAAATGAACATATTAGTGCAGTTTTTATACAGTATGCTATAAAGGAGGAGATATTTTTTGGTGCAGTTTGGATCAAAGAAACTATATGAATTGATTAAAAGAAGATGGAGGTATTAAATCCAAAGCTAATGTTAATAGGATATGAAGGAAAAAATTCTATAGATAAAATCTAGATCAAACAACTATAGGGGTTGCCCAGATCTCTTAATAAAATATAAAAGTTTTATACTTCACTCTAAGTTCACCAAAGAATGAAATGGATTTTCCCACACTTTAGTTTCTTTTTATGTATCCTCAAATTTGATTAGTATAAATAAGAAGAAACTTAGGAGAGGAAATTTCCATTTTATTCTTGGGAAAACTTAGAGTGAAGTATAGCGTTTGTATATATTATTAACATTCATAGATAAATCTTTCATATTGCGGGTTATAATCATTGATGCTTGGATATCTATACAAATATAATAAATAATATAAATATTTGGTGGGTTATTTGGAATACACTCTTCTATATAGGAAGAGCCAATTTTTAAGAGAGTAGATTAAGATATAGATCATCACATCGAGGAATAAAAAGAGAAGGACATGTTTGCTATAAATTCAATATGATATCCCGTCCTAGGGGTTCTTATCTTTCAATCTATGACAATTATGTTATTAATATCACTAGAAATATTTCTTGATGAGATACATACGTAATGACAATACAACCTCCACGTTTGATATGGATCAACCCGCATAAAGAGCTAAAGTTAGGAGCAATTAAAACCTACCTAGAACAAAAGAGACTAGCATGAGTGATTTATTTCTCACAGTAATGTGTATAAGGAAATTACTTACAGTAAAGTGATGAATATTTTGAACATAGAACTTAAAAGAAGGAGTAGAAATTTTTAGTTTATAGAAAAGGTCTTTTTTTTAAACTCTTTTTAAATTAAATTTTTTTAACGAATGAGGGGCTGATGTGTGAAAATATGATACAACTGCCTTACTTTGAGTTTGCAACCAATTATTTTTTTATAAAAAATCTATTTATCCTTTCAAAAATCTTGATTCTTTAGAATCACTTGGACATGGAAGGTTACAAGAGCTTACCAAGAGGAGTTGAGCAAGTAAGCGAGACCGGAGACGTTAACGTGAAGGGAAGGGAAAGTCTAGTGAACAGCCATAAAAAGAAAGAAACGGAAAGAAGAATCTTTCTGAAGTGTTTGAAGAATGTTACAAGGTATAGGCCTTAGAAGACTCGTGGAGAAGCACGCTATCGGCGGAAACAACGAAATTGCGAATGTGAATAGTAAGAGTGTGAAAATGCATCAGGTGGAGATTGGCCAGTAAAGGTCATTCCGACGACTAATGTTAGACGTAGACGACGTCATGTCGTACCTAGCATCAAGAAAACATAATACGATCGAAAAATAGTTCCTTGTGATGAGAATTTCTTTCGTCATGTTCATTGGCTGACTGAGACTACGAAGAGTCGTGATCAAAACATACACTCTAGTACCGGGAGTTATCCAGGAAAGATAGAAACGACTCGCTCCATCCAAGGAGAGGGGTTTTTGCCGACGAGTGAATAGCTTCAGGAGATTCTTCTTAAAAGCAGCAACAGCCTGCTTATGAAGCCTTGGTACATGCATAGTGTTGACAAGGAGGACACTTGCCAGCGGATCGGTCGACCGGTTAATTGCAGGAAAGGAGACTTAGTCCTGAGAAAGAATCAGAAGATCAAAGCCTATTTTGGTGGGGTCTTCCCATCCTTCGTGTTTTCTACGCGGTCTCCCTTTCTTTTTCTTGATCTTACGTAGATGGATTGAATGTCACTAAGTTTAGTAGACCTGCTCCCTCTAGTGATTACCCTTTCTGGGTATAAGTGTTGATGCATCAATTGTAATTGTCTGTTATCAACCAATAAAATTGATATTGAGAAGCTTTCAGTTTTAGCATACGTTCTTTCAGAGACGCCTAGATCACCAATTTCCTATTAATGTATTAATTCGTTTCTTATCAGAGATAGGCCCCGATACATGTTCATAGGAGAAATTTGAGGGATCAAAGATTGGAATCCTATACCAAATCTGGTTGAGTATTATGATGTTCCATGTGAAGGACGAAATAAAATATAGGTCATAAAAGTAAAAAGGAAATAAAGTGATAATAATGATCTACCTTCTCACTCAAATTCTACACCGCGTATCAAATTCATATTTGTTAGGCGTGCTCTTTCATGTGATTAAAATCTTGTAGTTAAAAGTGACTTGATATATGACCTTATTGCTTTGCTTTTCATGTGCCATGATTAAAAGCACTACTTATATATTTTCATGATATGCACTCCTATTATATAGTATTCACATAAATCAGTGTTTGACATGTCTTTTGTCTTATATAGATCTCTATTATCCATCATACTATATATTTCTATATCAGTGTGTTACTTGGGTTCGATAATAAGATCACTATATCCACCAACTGGAATTAAAGATTCTTATATATTTATATTTATATATATAAGGAATTAAAATGCATGACATTAAAAAGTGCACAAAAGGAAAATAACCATAAATCCAAGGAAAAAGGACATAGCTCTTAAAGAAACTAAATATAAGAAAGAGACTCTAAATATATAGCCGGTAGAAAGGGTGGAATCGTCCTAAACTCAAGGAGGAATACCATTTATTTTATTACATTCTTATTGAAGCCCAATGCTTAAGAATGTTGTACTATGAACAAGATTCTTTATCAAAAGTATGAAGTGAGTATGTTAAAAGAATTTATCCTAATACCTCTCTGTTATAAAGATCATTGTGTTTCCTCCTAAAGAAGCGCATTCAAAATAATAGTAAAGATGACAAACATCTCCAATACAAAGATATAAAAGCATCAAAGGGTTCCATTGTATTTAGGGGTCCTTCTTACTCCCAATAGGAATAGTTGTCATTTCTCCACTTGTACTAAAGCGTGTGTCCATTGCTCTACAGAGTGCAGTGGCTGCTGCAATCCATAGGAGAGCAATCACATTAGGTGATGTTTCCTCGGATGCTCCAGTTCAACTTCAATCTTAATTTTTGTACTCCTACTGAACGGATTATTACCTCAACCATACAACTTGCATAGCTCGGATATCTTAGGTGCGGTAGGGCAGATTTCTCATATAGACTCTATTGGTGCTTAACCCCATCTTACCTGTTTTAACTCTCCCTGGTACGGTTTGATGGGGTCTTCCTATCCTTCATTTTTTCTACACAGTTGCTGTATCCCCTTGTACTAAAGACTGTGCTTATAATCATAGTATATAATAGTACTCCTTGCACTTGGCTGCAATAGTTGTTGCTACCTTGCGTGTATGAATACCCTTACCAATGTATCTACGTTAAGAATCCCAAATCAAGTACAATATATCTTCTCTTAATGAAAATCACAATGTATGCTCTTAATCTTTGAGGAAATGGACCATTAATATAATACATCCACCTAGAACACCTTTATGATATCATTAGAGAGATCAACTAACAAAAAACAATTTCTGAAATTCTCATAAACTATCCGTAATAAGCATTCAGTAGATGCACTAGGACATAAAAATACTTTGTGCAAAATGCCATTTATCAAGTTATAGTATCTCCTTAGTTTATGACTCCAACGACTTAATAATACTCCTTCTCTTGGATTCTTTACATAATAGGCATAAAGAATAAATAGTCTTGCTAGCAAAATTAGCCAAAGACAAAGTGTCTAGAGCTCGTGCTACTATGCTATACTATTAAGTTTTACACAAGATTCTATATTGTTATAATCAAGTGGACTTAAAAGTATCTCTTGCAAGATAGTTCAATATCTAAACTAAAATTTTTGGAATCTAGCATCTCACTCTCTCTACCTTACACATCCCCTAGTATCATTGTAGGAGTAATAAAAATAAAAATCACACTAATTCATTTAAGGGATCACACCACCCAATAGATCAAAAGCATGTCTAGTCTCAAAATCATAGAGTGCACCAAGAAGCATGTAAAATGAGAATAGATATGGAAAACCAACCTCAAAATATAATCCAGCTTGGATATTAATCACTTATACAACTAGATTAGTATATTCATAACAATTAACAAAGATATCAAAAATATGTAATCTCACTTGTCAATGATCTTTATGAGGTTGCTTGCCTCATGAGTATATCTTAATTGGTCCAATCATAGTTATGGTACATTTTTCATAACAATTAATTAAGATATCAACAATATGTAATCTCAATTGTCAATGATCTTGATGAGGTTGCTTGTCTCATGTGTACATCTTAAATGATCCAATCATAGTTGTGGTACATCTTCCCCGCACTGATCTTTACCTATTACAATACAAAGGTTCTATGACATGTGGGTCATGATGTATCTAGCATTGCTCTAGGCAGCTCCACGTGAAAGCAAAGCAAATGCAAGAAAAAGAAAAAAGCATAATATAGAATGCTCTCTTTTTACCTCACTATATCGCAAACCAATAACCTACTCACATCATAACTCACACATGAGTAACACTACCTCTTAAAAGATACCTATAAAATATTTTATGAATATCCATAGACTTTTATAGGTACTAGTAAAAATGAAAAATTCCTAACTTTAAAACCCCTATATGGGTCGGTTAAGTCTTTTCGCAATATTAAGTATTTGAAATTATGAGTCGAGTCTTTGTATAGAGATTATATGCGCGTGTAAGTATGATTCGAGTGAATTCACTCACATGAAACTTTCCGCAGAAAGTAACTGTTCATGATTTGATTTTAATTTCCTATGTGGTTACTGTTGAAAGCTCTAAGACTACACGCATGTGCATGTGGTGCACGCTTATCACGTGCAAACTCGAACTTCCAAACCTCAAATCGTCGCCAAGTAGACACAGGTGCTGATGACCGTGTTTCCTCGTCAAGTTCATGCTTTCCAAGCTCCTGCATCGCACCATCCCGATACTTGATTCTGAAGTTGTGTCTTGTATCGCTGACGATCAATTTCGGTCGCAATTTGCATTCGATCGTTAGTTAGCCTCGTGGTTCAAGCTTGTTTAGTTGTCTACAGAAAAGAACCGAACTGTTATTAGTCCCACACTCCAGTCATATTTGCGACCATGTTCATCTTCTCGAAGTTCCTAAAGCATCTGCCATATTAAGCAAATTCCAGCAAGTCGGGCACTCACTCCTTGTCTGCACATCTTTTTGACGTATCTCTTGCACAAGTGACATATTTGAAGGCAACGTGCTGGTCCCTTGATAAAAGAGGGATCAACACGTAATTTTCGAGGTAAGCGAATGGAAATGAGGCAGTAATGGATCGTGCGTTGACTTTTTGCCAATAATCACTTGCCACTTGTCAGAAACATATTGTCATGAATTATACTTAAGAATAAAAATAATATATATGTTGCATGGAATTCTACTTCAGTTTTAATCTTAGTGTATATCCTTGATGGGTCTTCCCATCCTTCTTGTTATCTTACACAATTGCCTATATGGTCTATTGCCTTTACCCTTTGTTTACATTGTGAAATAAATTAACATCCTATGGGAAGTTCTTCATAATCTCGAACCAATGTATTGTTCTACCTTTCAATCTAAAATTTCGCGAGAGTACCATGATAACGTCACAATTGGATTTGCGTACTCTAATAACATTTTAACAAGAGTTTTATGTAAAATACGAGAATGCAAATTTCAAAGATGATCATAAACTTTCCCCAAAATTCTCTCATGTGGAGGAGTACGAAAGGACTCCAAGATCCACTTTATATTATAAAAAAATAAGATTATGGATCATGAATTTTCACTTGCAAGAAATTTTTCATCATAGTGAATATTTGATATATTTCTTGATTATTACTGCAAATTGATAATAATTATCAGAATTAAAAAGAGTTCCATGATTAGGCCAAGATCTCATCAACTATATATGCATTTTAAACCAAATATTATATCATTATTATGGCTCATATTATTATTTTAGTTGTGTTGTTTACTTAAAAGAGGAGTGAACGTACTTCTAAATTGAGATTTCATGCATTTAATGAAAATCAGAATGAATGAAGCAAAAAAGATTGCATTTGCTTATTGATACAATTCAGGAGCAATTGAACGGACAGTAGATAGAATGGAAATGATTTATGACTTGTAGCGGGAGAAGCTTAGGCTTGAGAAAATTTCAAGGAGGTAATAGCTTTTCAAGAGAAATTGGTAAGACCATATGAGATAAATTATCTCAAATAATGTGAATGGAAGATAGGAAAGGGTAGAAGGAGGAATTTTTCCATTCAACTGTATAAATGTTGCAAATGTCTAGTTAATTTCTGCAATAACTTAACCAAGATGATAGAGAAAATAAAATTTAGTTCTTTCATATTACAAGGGTTTACTTTATCCCATTATTACCTTACTAAGATAATATAGAATAAGAAAAAGATGGGAATACTCCATCAAATTATACAAGGAAAACCTCAGTAGTAATATGACATTAATTTTGAAATTACAAAAATAGAAAATATGTTCTACTATAGCTAGGATATTAAAAGAACGAAAGGTATGCAACCTACATACTACAAAGCATATAAAGAAGTATCACTAGCATGATCATGATCGCTCTCTTATGAATATTATATGCCCAATATTCTTTATCACATAATAGAAAATTATTTATCTAAAATAAGTAGTAAAATAGGAAATTGAAGATGAGATGTTTTATATATATAGTTTTATAAGTACATACCTCTAGAGCATCCAAAAGAAACATCAAGTAATGTTTTTTGCTTTTGGATTATACAATCTAGTGCTCTTTGTAGAGCATTAGATGCTTTCTTATGTAAATCAAGCTATAAAATAGGATAGTGGGAGTGATATTCCTTGTACCTAGTATGTTAACTTTTTGTGTAAAATTTTAGAAAAGTTTTGAAATATATATCTATAACTCAATATAACCTTATAAGAAAAAACAAAGGAACCTTGTTTCATATACTAAATACCTTAGCTTGTTGTTGCTCTACAAGATGATAAGTAATCATTCTTTCCAAGATTATATCTTGTGTGGAATTTGTAACCATAAAATTTGCAAATAAAACTTAATCATCTCTCATTATGTATATATATATATATATATATATTTATTTCTTTACAAGGTATACCAATGCTCCTTCTCTGTAATATCAACTTTACAAAATCATATCTCTCACAATATTGTGTGAATTAATGTTCTATCTTAACTAATAACATGTAAGCTTCATGTATCTAAGATAATGCTACAATCAAAATTAAAATTGAGTAATTAAAGATATAAATGGGTATATTAATCCAAGTATAAGTTGATTAATTAATGTAAGTTGAATGCTCTAACTCATGTTAGAGCTATGAGCCAAGCATCAATACCCTTGTCAAAGCAAAAGCAAAGATATGCTCCCAAGTGGCTTAAAATCAGATAGGTCAACTAAAAAAGGATATAGAGCATCTACGTCCTTACTAAGCAAGAGCAAATATGTACCTTAAAAAAATAAGGAATTGAAAAGAATTTAGAGCTTTTCAGAATGATTGATCCATCAAAGAAGAATATAAACCTGTAGTTCCATCAAAATATATCATTTGAGCAGAAATAAATTAATTTATGTAATAAAAAATCCATAATGATGGAGAAATAATGGAATATTATTTTTTCATGTTAGTAAAAAATCATCATTTACTTGATGTGATAGCACCTAAACAAGAAATTATCCATCTTCTACCTCCATAATGGATCTTTTAAGGATTAATTGATCAAAAAAAAAAAAGAGGAAGCAAAGTTACTAATAGTACACAACTACAAAAATACTAGAAGAGTTATTTCTTCTATGCATAGTAGGCATACTTCTTAATATAAAATTAAAAAATACATTTTCTATGCATCAAATTGCTTTGTCATACACTCAAAATTCCTTGGTAGTTATAACACCAAAGATAGCTTAGTAAAGTGGCTATCTTTGAAGATATCACAAGACAAAGGATCTAAAGCCTAATGTGAAGGAAGGAAAAAAAAGATTTTATGCAGTAGATAGGTTGGTCAATGAGCTTAACTAGAAGAGAGTATACCAAAGGCAAACCCATAGATCCTTTAATTACAAATGTTATCCATACATAGGCTATCTTTTGCAAGTGAAACATCTGATTAATTCAAGGCAAAGTCCCCAAACTGTATAAGTACTTAAGGAATACATACACCAATTTGTAGATGTATCCACCTGATTAGAAGCTAGAGATTAGAAGAGATATCTAAAAGAGAATACACACTACACTTTGACAACTTAATCCAAGATAAAGCTCGATAGTCAGGTTATCAACATTCTACCTAATCTGGTCTTTAGGATCCACTATTGAATATAGATTAAATCTTATGATGGGAAGACACAACCCATAATAACCAAGAAAATATATAGAAGAGCTCTAAAATAAGTAATTATAAATAGAGTTCCTTTTAATAGATCTTGATGCTAAGTACTCGCTGTTGAATCAAGAAATAATAACCATCTTCTAGGAGAAGTCATATTGGTATGAAAGAGAAAAAGGCGACCGCATAGGAAAAAGAGAATTTCTTTCCTCTCCAAAGAGAGTAAAGAAATTCATAAAATGAATAAGGCACAAATGAAATAAACCTCACCAAGGATCCACTAGTTTCCTTAAGCTCTCTTAAGCTTAATTTCTTATTATAAAAGATGTTCTCAACATCCATTATAAGATAATACAATTAGGTTGTATATCTAAGGGTGCTCTAATGATAAATGACATTATTGTTCAACTTCAGTATACAATTATGGATTGATATGAATAAAAGTATTATTAGAAGTGAAAAATAATTCTTGAAGGTCATAGTATGACTAACAAGATGCAATAAAGTCTCCTCAATAATAATTTTTTCCCATGTCATCCACATAGGTCTAATACTCCCATATCATTCATCATTGCAAAATATCTACAAGCACTTAAGACTAGGATAACCAAGTGAATAATCTATTCCACAGCCATAGCTATAACCACTAGGAGGAACTCCATGATCAAGTAGATGAATTATCTTCTTAGGAAAGATCTTTGAGATAATCAAAATCATTATTAACAAGGTCTATGAGGAGAAGCACAGTGATGTGCATAAAGCTTGAGCATAGAGAGATCTATCAAGACATCATTACTGCTTAGAGTACTCTAAGAATTCCACTGCTACTACTTCTCTTATCAAAGGATTAATGGGTGTAGAAAAGAAATAGTAATATCAATAAGATTAGCTGTAGCCAAAAGGTATAAGGTATAAGGTTATATAGGCCTTCTATACTCTTGAGCTTGAGCTGAGATATTTTATTTTTACAATTAAGTAAAATTATAGTATCCTTTGATTGAGATTGTCCTACAATTATCCAAGAGAACTATAGTCCTTTGTAAACAATGCAAATTTTTCACACTTCAAAGGTCCTTGGCTTTCCATTCTATTGTACATAGGAATTAGCAATTAAAGTAAGAGTCCTGAGAGAAACAGTATACCCAAAGGAAGCTATAAGAGAATACATGCTTGACAAGGAGAAGTGAGAAAAAAAAAAGCATGGGAGCTTGGGGGAAAAGGCAACTCTGAATCCAGTTTAACTCTTTACAACCTTACAAATTCATCATCCACAACTCGGTCAATCTCAAAACTCAAGGAACAAAACTCACCCATGTCTTCTTTCTCAAACATGAAGCACTTCACCAACCAGCCTCCATCCCCACATCCGGAGACCAAAACTGCACATTTGCTAGTCGCCAATTAGATACTGCAATCTTTCAAAACCTCAGAGTTATTTTGATATGTTATCAATAAGGCGTCTCAGTTGGGGAGTTATCATGTCCCACAATTTGCCGTAAACAAGAATATGAGGTCTCGTACTTTTTCTATAGACGATGAAATAGGAGTACACATTCTGAATTACAGGGTGTGCGCAACATCCCATAACTATATTTACTAGGCAAAGAAAATTAAACACACAAATTTATTATGGGGTTTCATTTGTGCACGGGAGATGATAAATATTAATAAGGGTAACCGAGACTCCTTACCTCCACATGTCTACTACTTACAGAACCATGTGCACAACCCACACACATCTCTCTTAAATCCAGTTTTGTCCCCTAACCCATCCATGATTTTGTCCCAAAAAATAATAACATATTTTATATCACCATAATGATTTTCCATGGATGTTTCATGAATTGCGACCATTTGAACTTGGGGCACCTTAGTTTTTTTACGAGACCAGCCTAATTGCCATAATTTGCCCTATCTTTTCCAAATGAGACTCCCTAATATCTTTTTCTGTCTAGGATAAAAAAAATTAGTCACTAACCAAATGTAGATCCGGCTTGCTACAGTCCAAGCTCACATCATTCTTGTTCAGATGCATTTAAAAAACGTTTTTTTTACTATTTTACGGATACCATGTGCCAACTGGTGTTACTCTCTTCTCAAAGTTTATGCCCTTCTACTCATGGTAGCTTTTGTTTCTTGTTGCTCCTTTGTTAGATCTTTAGCACCAGCGCCATGATTGTTTGTAAGTCTTTTGTTATCTGTTTTACAAGGCCAAGAATAACTCATCAAGACTTTCAGAGAAAGTGGGAACAAGAAAAGATAGATTTTGTTGTGAAACATAAAGCTTTTATGCACTTTGCTTATCCCACAACTATGTAGGATGTTAGACATAGATGCCTCCTCTATCTAATGGCTAAACTGCTTGAAAAATGCATCATTTCAAAAAATATTTATTTAGACCTTATGTGACTTAGAAATTGTGGATATCTGAGGAGAAGTCAAGTAAGAAGCAGTTTATGTTTGAGCTTGAACTTTCATAGAAAATTACAACTTAACACTAACAAAATAATGTGTTTGCTTGTTTTACTCATAATAAGGTGAAAGATGGAAATTTGATCTAGACAAGACATCAATAATTACCATGTGATATATTTTATTATTCTTCTTCTTATAGCCATTGACACTTCTTGCAGCAAGTTGGCCTATCTCTCTTATTTGCCAGTTTTAAGGAGAGTGTATGCAACAAATGAAAATGATATTATAGAGTTTTAGAGAGCTCACCTGCATGCATCACATGGGTGAATAGTCAAATTTTTTAATTTTTTTTCAATTTTGGTTCCATTGGTACCTAGATTGAAGATTATGGAGAATTGAATAGAAAGTTATGAGGACTGTTTTATGTTGGATATTTTAGGGTTTAGAATGATTGCTTCTTATTGAGAGTGAATTTTCATTTCTAATCTTTTCTTATACATGCTGAGTTCCATGGAGACCTAGTTTGAATTTTTGAGATGGAAATTAAAAGTCATGAGAGTTTATAGTTTTTAGGGTTTGGAGATATTATATTTACTTATGTGAGTTGGGATGTGAGGAATTATGCTTTTGCAAGTACAGTTAGATATGGAGAGGAAAATTATGTGTTACAATCATTATTCTTGTGCTAGCCATGGCTACAATTCCCCATGTGGAGCCGCCCAAAGCGTCTTGGGATACACCATGCTTGTTGTTTCACCAATGCTTTACCTTTCAAGAGGTAAAGACCCATGTGGGAAGGATGCATAACAACTATGAGTGGACTACTTGGGATGCTCATGTGAGGCAAGTGACCACATTGATAGTGATGCCACTCGAGATTACGCATGCTTCTTCTATCCCTTTGTTGACCATTCCAAGGATACCAATCAAGTGGTGGGAGTGGTTAGCATCTCAAGTGCGTTGTATCTTGGATTTACTTGAGACTAGTTTTCCATATCCATGTCTACCCCATACACTCTATGATGAGGCTAGATAGGCTTTTTTCCTACCACTTGATTATTTGGCACGTGATCCCTTGGACAAGTTAGCATGGTCCTTAATCCTCTTACTCCCTTGGTGAGGCCTTTGTTATGCTAGAGGGGGATGTGTGAGGCATATAGAGGTGGTTGCTAGATTTCATCAATTTGAAGCAAGGGATTGGGATGCACTACTAGAGGAGTTGGTTAAGGCTGCACATTTTAGGAGCAAGTTCTACTACATGATACCATAGAGGTCAGTTGATTATGATAGTGTAGGACATTTGGTCAAGCAAAAGATTTTAGTAGAGCAACATAATTGCTACACACTTTTTCTATGTCTAGTTCCTTTAATGAAACTATTTCTTTCCTATGATCACTACATCCTATGGGAAGAGAAGGAGTACCATAAGAGGTTTTAGATTATTAGCCTAAGCAACTTTTATGTCTTAATAGGTCACTTTTTGCATAAGCAAAGTGCAATGCCCCTCGCCTCTCCTTAGGAGGCTTGTCAAGGATAGTATATGAGCATCTTAGAGATTACTTTTAGGCATATGATCCTTCTAGTGGATTTAAAGAGTTGTTTCAAGTAGTTGTAGCAATAGCAAGGGGAGATATTCCTATGTTATTTGGGTGGGTTTTAAGGGCTAGTTGACTTCTCATGACGGAAAAAGGCACAAGGAACATTACACCAATTACTGTTGGAGAGATCTTTTTGCACTTGGTTAGCCACACTATTTTCCTTCAACATTGATCTCACTTCTAAGAGCACCTCAGTCCACATTAGTTTGGAGTAGATACACTTGGAGGCTTTGAGGCTATTTCTCTAGGCATTAGGGCACTCCTAGATATCCATCCGGGGTGGGTTTTGCTATAAGTGGATGATGAGAATGGTCTTAATAGTGTCTCTTGGGCATCTATATGTAGAGAGCTTAGGAGAGGCCAGTGGATCCTTGGCAAGTCTCATTCCTTTTGTGCGGTCATTCTATGGTTCTCTTACTTCCCTTTACTACCAGCATGGGTGGTCATAGGAAGGAGTCACCACTTTGGAGTCAATTGTTAATACATAACAAAGAGATCCTTTAGGGGGATCTTTGTTTGCCATGGTTCACTTTAGAGCTCTCTTATCTACTTTGGCCATGCTAGGTTGTGTATTTCCCTCAATAGATGATAGACACATTGTGAGCTACCATAGATCAGATTAGCCAGGCCTTTGATCACTTGATTACCAAGATACATCTTGTAGGCTTGAGAGTTAAGGCATCAAGTGCAGAGCATGGTCCCCTTCAAGTATCCCTTCCCACCTTGAGCTTTAAAAGGGGTGTGTCACATTTATAGATGGACTACGTATTCTTGGAGTGCTAGTAGGATCCAAGGATTTTATCACATGATTCTTAGATGTTGCACTTGCAAAGGAGATTCTCCATGTGGATGACCTTCTTCTATTAGGAGATCCGTAGGTGGTATTTGGTATACTATTCTCTAGTATTGCTCGTTGACCAACTTACCTTCTTTGCACAATTCTCCCTTCCTTGACTTTCCTATCATGTCCGAGAGCTTTTAATAGGAGGATTATGGGAGTCTTTGTTGATATCATCAGACTAAGGACATTTGAGTGTATGATGGAGGGTTTGGCACATAGATAGACATCTCTATCAATCTCATGTGGAGGAGTAGGCCTATTGTCTTTAGAGGACAAAACACTTATAGCATTTTTGGGTAGTTGAGCTTTCTTGGCACCCCTACTTTCCTCTTGTTTTGTGGTTGCTAATAGGCAAGTTTTGGAGACATATGTGATTGAGGTGGAGCAGGGATCCTTTTCTCTCCAAGTGTTATTACGGTAGATGAGAGATGGTCTATCCCCATGGGCATGGGAGGACTTTCCATCCTTTGCTTCACTACCGTCAGATTGGACCAAAGGTTTGTAGTCTTCCTTGATGGAGTGACAATATAAGCATATGCTACATTCTCTTGTAGTTAACTTGTACATTCCTTGGGCCACTAGAGCACGTCTATGCTCTTGCTTTGGCAAGGGTGCATGCTCTTGGATCCTAGCTCGACCGTGCATTAGAGCATTTTGACTCGCACCAACCACCTTCTCTATAACGATAGGGTTCTGCCTAGGTTGGACCACACGTTTGTATCTTTGTTACTCACTTGTGAGTGTGGTTCTATACTAGATGCAATAGCGGTCCATATGACATGGTGCCCTTTTGGAGGACAGAGAATAGCTCCCCATGATGCTATTAGGGATATAGTGTTTGCTATAGGATGAGAGAGTGGATACCTTGCTTGGCGGGACCGTTCATATACTTTGCATGTGACATGTGTCAGAGTAAACTTATAATTGGACCGAGATGGTCAAGTAACAATGGCGGATGTTGTGGTTGTAGACCCTATGCATGATGCAGTTTTGGAAGGAGTGATTACTCATCCTCCTTGATGGGCAGCAAGCGGAGCAACATCATGCAAGGTCTCCAAGTATAGTGGTATGCAGTGCGGTCACCTCTTTGTTCCTCTAACCTTGGAATTATATGGAGTGATGGACATGGCGTTAGACACATTTGTCATTGAGTGCACGAGAGCTTATCATATTAGACACAAGGGCTACCACTCTCACTCTAGACTCTATTTTGTACCATACTTTAGACAACGCGTTTCCATTGCTCTATAGAGAGCATTGGCTGGTGCAATCAATAGGAGAGCAATCACTCTAGGTGATGCTTCTTAGGAAGTTCCAATAGTTTGTAGACCTTGTGAACTTGCATAGCTAGGATATATTAGGTGCAAGATGCTCCATAAGTTTGTAGACCTTCGGCACTTGCATAGCTAGGATATCTTAGGTACAGAAGGGCAGATGTCCCATAGCGAGACCGTTGGGGCCTAGCCCCATTTTACGTCTTTTGTCTCTCCCTTATGCGGGCTTGATGGCGTCTTCCCCTCCTTCATTTGGTTCGCCTCTTTCCTCTTTTTGTCGCAGCTGTATTATACTTAACAGGTCGTCTTCAACCTACTTGACCGAGGTTGACCATGTGGAGGTTATTTCAAATGGCGTTGCCCTTCTTCCGCGGGTCTTGTGCTCTTCTCTTCTTTCCTGTAGTTTTCACTGCCTTGTTCTCTCTCCCGTTGTATTTGGCTGCGAAGGTTCCATGCACCATATCCTTCGAATAACTAGGAACTTTTGTATCAGGTTATTGAAAGAATCTTAAGATCTTGACGTACGCTCCGTTGCGTCCTCCACGAAGTTTGGTAAACATCGCACTCATATGAGAGTTGCTGGAATGCAGGACAGGGACTGAGTACTTTCAGGACGTGTTTGAAATCTAGGCAAAATATTCGTTGCATTAAATGTCGTTTGTTGACGACTGCGAGAAATCTACAAAGACTCGAGATAAAGTGGGAAGAGAGCATCACACTTGCAGGGGGTTGTTCGGTTTAGCAGAGCTGAAAGTAAGATAGATAAGAGGGGGAAGACCCCCATCTAGCCGTACATGGGGGAGACAAAAGAGGTAGAATGGGGCTGACCCCAATAGTAAAGTCAGATAGATATGGATTTCCATCATACAGACTGCGACTCTGCCGTTCTGAAATACTCGTGGACAACATCAACAGACGCACGACAACTGATGTGCAGTATCCCGCTGGAGACGCGAAGATAAGCCCATGTATCAAGCCAAACTTCGTTCTGCACGAGGTAAAAGCTAGAATACACAGACGTTCAGTGGGCCCATTGTACAGTATTATTAGATTGCACTACCAACATGACGCCTCAAAATCTTCGAGGGAGCCCGCCTGCCAGAGTTGCAGATTGTTACGTTGTGAAAAGTTCCGCTAGAATGATTACCTCTTGGATGTCCCAAACTATCGCTAAGCGGTTCCAACCCACAGTCCAAACTTACACTCATCGGCGATGGCCTCTTACTCCTACAGCAGTACCGTGGCGTTTCCAATTTCAACTCCTCAGGATCGTAAACCATTCAAAACGTTTCTAAAACCTCATATAAATACAAGACTGATGCTGCCTCCGTTTCTTAACACGATCCCACCGATGCACGTCCCTGGAAGTTGCAATCTGGGAGACTGTGAATCGTTCGTGGCCGCCAGCGAGAGGCCCTGCGCCAGGTAGTAGTTGACAATATAGCCAGCCACCTTTCTAATTGGCGAAAAGTCCAGCTACCTCTCTTGCTTCAAACTTGGCGGTCAGGAAGGCGGGCGGTGTTATCTCCGCTCCTGGCTGAGAAATCCGTTCCTCGGCCAGAAAAGCCGCCAACTTAGCTCGTGGCTGCTTATCGTTTCCCAGAACGGCCTGTCACCAAGTAAGCAGGCTGCCGGTCGCGGCATGACTCCTACCGCCTGGGAAACAGCGTGTCTGAATCAGTGGCTTCGATAATGAAATCCAGTAGTACCTTCACATGGTCGAAAATGCCGGGTGACAAGTGTACTCTGCAGTGAAGTGTATACATACATCTCTGAACTTCCTTTGGAGATAATTAAATTCCTAAGTTTCACAGGAATCATTCCGAATGTCGAAGGAGTATTTGTTCTTCCCCGACACTAGTAATAAATTCCGTCTGTTCGAGTACTCAAGATCAGTTCAACCTCACTCTCAGCTAAGCCTCTGAGTGTTTTCCTACAACTGTCTGAAGATCACTCGGCGTACCGGTGGGTGGGATGTATTGGCGGCTGGAGACAAAGCAAGAGGATCAACCAAAGTAGGAGCGAAGTCTTGGCAGGTGCTTGCATGGTACTGGTGGAACAAGTCAGAGGGAAGGGAAGCAAAGGTGGGGAGGGACGTGGTTGCTTGCTAGCCAGTTCTCTTAGCTGATCGCTCGTATGTCTCTCGAGGGACTTAATGAGGACTAACGACGTGAATGGTGGTCAAATATAGGAGCCCCGCGCTGGAGAGAATTGTCTGAATCATGTGGACAAGTCTAGACTGTGAGTATTGAAGCGATCATTGCATAAAGCTGCTTCTGACTACGAGACGTAGTGGAGAGCTTGCTGCGGTATAAATCACTTCCGGAGGTGTGAATTTTCAAGGCAAATGTGATTGGCAGTTTCAGGGTGCTGGAAGGAGTATGTTATCCTGACAGAGGGAGAGAGGTGAGGAAGATTGTCGTAGCATTGTGGTGTCAGTGATGAACAAAGAACAGATCTTTGAGCTTGAGCGCCCGGGAATGGGGACCGGAGGAGGAGAGAAGGTGGCAGAAGGGCCGGGAAAAACACCTGAATTGTGGAAGAAGAAGGGGCACCCGAATTTGAGGGGTGGCAACCCTCCGCACCCTCACACATTTGATGCCAAGCAGATGGAAGCCCTGTCAGCTGTTTGCGAAACTTTCGTGCCATCCTTACCATTGGAGGCTTCCGGCCTAGCGGACCCCGGAAACAATCGGCGGAATTTCGAGGAAACTGCTGCCAAAGACAATCTGGACAACCTCAGTGCCTTCTATCGATTAAGCGCCGTCGAAGCTGGAGTTCCAGAGAAGGTATAAATCAGTTGGATTCACTTGTTAGGAATTCTTCATTTTTATACAATTTGATAGCTCCATCTTTCCGCACCCCTATATCTGTGGATCTACTCTAACCGTAATCAGTACACGCGGTTTACCGGACTCTTGATACTGGGCCTGCACAGCTGAGAAGGATTTCGAAGAATGTTATTTTCTCCTTGGTGCTCGTTAGTGGGGTGAACTATCGGGAACAGCAGCACATTATAGGTCCCCTTTCGAATGTCTTTGGTCCTGCAGTCCAATTTTATCATTTTGGTTTTCTGATAAATGGAATGAGTTGAGCTATCAAATTGATCCCTTAATTTCCTTCTGGATTGTGGACTCAGGTTGCAGGGCTCTTTCAACGACGTTTGAAGCCCTTTCCTTTCCTACTACTGCGAATAACTCTATGGCTACTTTCTACCGGTTTTGGAACGTTCTTGCTATGTCAGTTCATTTGTTTCAGCTGGCGTTTCCCTTTCTTCCACCGATTCTCCTCTTTATCACTCGAAAAGCGTGAACGGGTGATGAAGTTTTGGGCTCATAGTCCTATTCAAAGCTTACAGAAGATGTACAAACTCACCCGAGGTTTTATAATGTATTCCTTCTACACCATGGTATGTTATACCTGTACATGGTTCATTCTTGCTTGGAAATTAAATTCTCACTCTGCTGAGATCTCTGACCATGGCCATGTCCTAATTACATACCGAGAACTGCTCCCACTGACCATGCATCTTGGCTCTTCACAATTCGAATGTGTTTGTACATCAGTGCAGCACCATTCGTGTCTTTGTTTAAGTTCCTGGCTTGGCCAAACAGCAGTGAATACGTCTTAGCATGTCGATTTTGCTCAAGTTCCATTCATTCTAGTTGGTAACTCATATTTCTTCTTGACGTCCTAGGCGCTGGAGGGTATTTGTACGACAGTTCTAACTTTTAAGATCTCACTTTCATGGCTATTTCGTTACAAGCAAATTCACGGACTTGTGATCTCTTGATTTTCCTTACACTTGAGTCCTGTCTTTGGTAATGAACACTATCTGAAAGTCTCATACGATTGTCATCAACTGTTCAGGTGGACGCCGATGGACGAAATCCTGCGTGGAACGCAATCTGTTACAGCGGTCCAGTCAATGAATTACCAGAAAAAGATGAGCCTGTACCGAGACCTCTCGATGGGTTTGTGATGGATGGGGAGGCAGAAGGTGCAGAAGCACTGCGCTCCTTTTTGGCGAATGGAGGCTTCACTCTCCTGGATGATGTGTCCCATCTTAGATCTCTATCTAAGCAAAATGAATCTGGGAAAACAATCATTGGTGTCAGTTGCGATGCTGTGATTGTGGGATCAGGTTCTGGTGGAGGACTGGCTGCTGGTGTGCTTGCAGAGGGCGGCCAAAAGGTCCTGATCCTAGAACAAGGGCAGTATTATGCTAGGGATGATCTTACTCTTTTAGAATCTCCAACCATGGAAAATATGTACCTCGGAGGAGGGGTATTAGCTACTGAGTGTGGATCCGTGAATTTGATCGCCGGTGCAACAGTTGGTGGCGGTTCAGCAGTAAACTGGGCAGCATCATTTCAGACCCCTGCACATGTGAGGCATGAATGGGCAGAGGAGCTGGGACTACCTATGTTCAGCACAGACAAGTATCAGCAAGCTATGGATGCTGTTTGTTCGAAGGGCGAGGTTCAGTATGAGTGCCGTCATGAGAGCTTCCAGAATATTGTATTGAGAGAGGGATGTAAAAAGCTTGGAGTCGACATTGGAAATATTCCGAGAAACGTTAGGGGTATTCATGCTTGTGGATTCTGTTGTATGGGCTGCTCTAAAGGGGAGAAATTGGCGACTTCCGAAACCTGGCTGGTGGACGCTGTTAACAACGGAGCCTTGATCCTCTCCAACTGCGTCGCTCAGGAAGTTCTCCATCGTGGCAATTCCAGTTCTTCCAAACAGAAAAAGCGTGAAGCTGTGGGAGTAGTTGCTCAAATTGGAAATATTCTCGTGTACATAGAGTCTCGTGCTACTGTAGTCGCTTGCGGAACCCTCTCCACCCCACCCCTATTAATCCTCAGTGGATTTCAAAATCCACAAATAGGGAGGAACTTTCACTGTCATCCAGTTCTCTGTGGATGGGGTTATTTTCCGGAAGGGAACAGTTTTAAGGGAACAGTCTACGACGGGCCCATCATGACTGCCGTGTCTAAGGAGAAAGCCAATTGGCAGGAGAAAGTAGCGTACGGGTCACTCATCGAGGTTCCTATCCTTCACCCCGGGATGTATGCCGCTCTAATGCCCTGGCTTTCAGGTTCCGATCACAAGGACAGAATGAGAAAGTATGCTCGAACAGCACACATTCTGGTACTGACCAGAGACCAAGGAGGGGGAACAGTAGGTGTAGACAAGAACGCCAGGACCACTAAAATTACGTACCAGTTGGACCCCAAGGATGCTGAGAACATGTTGGAAACTCTGGAGCTTGGCCTGCGAGCTCTAATTGCAGCTGGAGCAGTGGAGATTGGAACGCATCATTTAGACGGTCCAATCCTGGACGTCAAGTCGTCCACACCTGAGCAAGTCGATGAATTTATGCGTAAAATGAGACTGATCGCAGCTGCTGCCTTTACGAAGAAGAGATTGGACATGCCATTGTCCTCGGCACACCAGATGAGTACCTGCAGAATGGGCGCCGATCCAAAGACCAGTGTGGTGGATGAGTCCGGTGAAACTTGGGAAGCGGAGGGGCTGTTTATTGCGGATGCCAGTGTGTTCCCCACAGCTTCAGGAGTGAATCCAATGATTACTGTGCAGTCCATAGCTTACTGCACAGCTCACTCCGTCCTGAAGAAGCTTCAGCAAAGCGGTTAATGGCATTACCCCCTACGATTTGAAATTCAAGCTCAAGTATTAATCATGTTCATAAAGCAGAGTGGTTCACGGGTCAGTACAGGTGTGAGATAAAGAGGTATGAAGGGGACAACAGTGAAGCAGC
This sequence comes from Lunularia cruciata, assembly GCA_948567375.1. Taxonomy (NCBI): domain Eukaryota; kingdom Viridiplantae; phylum Streptophyta; class Marchantiopsida; order Lunulariales; family Lunulariaceae; genus Lunularia; species Lunularia cruciata. The sequence goes on along the minus strand of OX419755.1, from coordinate 80,916,434 downwards.
TAGTACGAAAGGTTTGTCTCCACTTTTTTATTTCTGACCCAAATTTCTTCCAGATGTAGTCCTTAGCTACGGAATGTGAAGATAAAGCTGAATGGGAGGAGAGTACCGCTACTACTAAGATTTTCTTCTGGAGTCAAGGCTGCAACAACTTCTCTTCTTGATCCAATTTACCAAAAGATTTATTCTTTGTAAAATTGTAACTATATGAACCCCAGATTACAGGGTTTTACGCATTCATTTCAAAACAAGATTTCTGACTAATAGCACGTTTCCGACTAATAGCACATCTTAGGTGCGGTAGTGCAGATTTCTCAAATAGACCCTATTGGGGCTTAGCCCCATGTTACCTTTTTTTGTCTCTCCCTTGTACGGCTTGATGGTGTCTTCCCATCCTACGTTTTTCCTACACGGTCGCCTTTTCCCCACTAATAGCACATTTTGGAAATCTACATGTACACCCTAGATCTTAATCATGTCTTTTAAAGGCAGTCTTGCTAGCTCATTGGTCTTTGTTTCACCATTTGAAATGTTCTTCTCTACCTTGTCTTCATGTGTAAGCCAAAATTTCGAGTCACAAAATCCAGAATAGAATGCATCAATCGACAGCCTCTGCTCATTAAACAATCGGTTCTCGCAGCAGTTAAATTTAAGGCCAGAGTGAACAGAGATAGTACCCACTACTGAGCATCACTGCATATCTTCAAAATCACTTGTGTCAGTTTCACCCTTCGAGTTAGTATGGGCTAGGTAATATGAAACTATATCTCGTCGTGCTAACACTTGGATACATCTTTCATGTATCTCCCCGTTCAAGTCACGATGCATGATACACGTTCCGGATAGGTATGCAAGGCCGATCATCTTGATAAATGTCACGTATCAAATTTAGAAACATGCAGTTCAGGAGATGTAGTCAGTTAACAACCACAATCTCAAATCGCCAGGATCCGTTTGCAAACAATAGATGAACCCTGCAAATAACTGAGCAGGGTTTTCAACTTCGTTTTGTGCAATGCATAGAATAACTGGGAGACGAAGGGAAGATGAATTTTCCGCATTCGATCCGGTAGCTCCTCCTACAGTTCTGTGCTCTGTCAATGAGCGTGTAACTAAGAAAGTCGTTGCTGCTTTCTCCCAGACCAACATTAGCGGAAGTACCTGCACCCGAATGCCTAGATCACTAATTCGACCCTCAGAACTTCGTTGTCAAGACAGGAAAAGTGCCATGGACGAATTCTCATCATTGCCATTCTACACACCTTCCAGAAGTCGTACAGTCTAATCGTTCTCCACTTTCACAATCTCATTTCTCTCCTATTTTTTGATATGTTGACTATTATGGCAGTCGCGGGTTGTGTATGTGCAATACTCATCCCCATTGTTTAACTGAGCTTATAAAGTAATACCTAGGGCTTTGCCACATGATTGGCACTTAATCTTAGGTGTTATACACATCGAATAAAAGAAGCAGTGGAGGTAAAATCGGGAGTAATTGGAGTAAACTATCCTCAGTAAACAACGTGACTGTGGATCTGTATATTAAGTGAAGTAAATGGGTAGTGGAGGTCAAATTCTAACCCCGCTTAACTTAATTTGATTCTAAAATTTATTTAACTGGAGCGTCACTCTTGTATTTCTCAAATACTTTGACAATATAACAATACATCCTGTTATAATTATAGTGGTGCCTAATACTAGAGTTTGTAACAGTATTATATGTGAACAAGTACTGATTGATTAATCCCAAACTTGGTGCTGACTACTACTTCCAATAAAGAATGTCGGTGGACGGAATAAAATGTAGCTGTTGTTTGGAAAGCATTGGACGGCTACTTTCCAGTTTGTGAGTTATAGAAAGAAAAGACTATTACACAGCCGATACATAGATTCAGGGGGTGGATGCGCATGTGCTGCACAACTTTACGTGATTTCATTCACCAAATTGGGAACTGGCAAGATAATACCGCAGTGACTTTGAGGTTTGCAATTACCAACAACCAAGTAGTCGAGAATGAGCGATTAAGACTTAAGAATTATCTTCCTTAATCAATTTTACATGCATATAAATGCGGGTATTTTGCAGCTTGTATCTTAGTTAATTTGTTCATTAGCTTATCATTAAGTGGATTAAACATTCGTACCAATAATGGTTACTCCCCCAAATGCTAACGCACACTCCTTTTGTTTTTTCCGTCTTCAATTCATGACATGACTAAGCATGGAACTCTGGTTTGGGTTCCTTTACTTATTTCCATTGAGTTCTGCTTTTCTTTAGCTTGTTTGTATTGTACAGCTTCTGCGTTTCTCACCTCGTTTGGATTGAGTTCTTCTGTGTTTCTTTAGCTCGTTTGATTCTCCTTTGTACTTTCCATCTTCAGTCCAAGATACTGCTAAGCATGGAACTCTGGTTTGGGTTGCTTCGCTTCTTTGCATTGAGTTTTTATTGCGGTCCTTCCTGTAACTCGTTTGATTCTTTTGAGAAAAGCAGGATTGTCTCCAGTTAGTATGGGTTTCTGCTTTTCCATTACCCTTCTCTCCCGACCAACGGGCTGACTGATACTGTTGTGGTCGCCTTTTGCTTGGGTGTGGATCTGTGAAGCAGCATCAAATGAAGACCATACTTCCGGAGCTTGAAACGGGGTTCCATGATACAACCACGAAATAATCAGAAAATTGACTTCCCGAGTATGTGCGATAAGAAAAAAGATCGAATCAATCTTCGTTCACGAACCCAAATATCACTACAGTATTCGTTGTCACGTGAGGTTGTAATGCAGAGGTCGGATAAGTGTTGTAGTTCTATGCTAGCCGATCTTTACATTAAATTATCGTAATCTATGTGCAATGGATGCGGAATCGACGCTTGATAAATAACTTCTCATCAGGCGTATGACCTTCCGCTCATTCGTGGATCCCTCAGATTCTACATAAACCAACAAAAAGTCTTGCAGAGGAAAGCTGAAAGTTGTGGTCTTCGAACCTGTCGAGGATCAGAAGCAGTATGTCAGGTCGGACGACCTCACTGTGTTGAGGTATCCAATACTTTGTTCGAGGAGAGCATGAAAGCGAGGATAAGAAAAATTCGATCGATGGCGCAACAACTTATACTACTTTGCGTGGCTGAACCACTTCGACCTGGTCCGCTCGGAAAGAACATTGGACACAAGAACTTGCAATCGTAGGTCAGCACTGATGGTAATCAATCTAGCCAGATACTCTACAGTTTGGGATCTTTTCGAGGGGTCAAGTTCAATTTGAGTTCGAACAGCGAAGAGCTGAGATCAAAAGTCCGAACCGGAGTCCGAGCGGGAAAACTTTGAAAGTGCCACGTTCACAGAAAGAATGAAAAAGCACAGCCGCACGGGCTGCTAAGATTCACCCTCCTAGGCGGAGCCTTTCTCACGAATCTGGCAAACTCTTACGGTGTCGGGTTTCTTTTCCGAAACTTTCAGGGAATTCGTAAAGCTTAATGGCAACGTAGTGAATAGTCATTATGAAAGAGCTAAAAGTACATCTAAAATATCTAATTACAAATAGGAACATTCCATTAGGGTTGAATTATTATTGGACAATGAAAGGGATGGTTAATTTACTTTTTTGTTTGAATATTTGAGTTCTATGGATATTTAGTTCAAAAATTATAGAAATATCAAATAAGAATCAAAATAAATTCTAATTATTAGATTCTAAAAATTTAATATTCACTCAAGTGAGTTGGGATCTGATTTTAATCGTAGGAGAGATACAAGAAGAGTATCCATGTTTTTATCATTATTCTTATGTTAGTTATAGTTTCATTTCTCCATGTGGGGGTAAACTAGAGGGGCATAAGATACACCATGCTTGGTGTGTACCAAACTTGATTGAGTTTTATTTGATCTTTTGAACAAGTTAGTATGATTTTTATTTCTCTTAATCTCGAGATCATATTTATGTTATAGTAGGTGCATTATTGTAAGGGTGTAAGGGTGGATGTGTGATGCAAAGAGAGATGCTTCTAGGTTTTGCAGATTTCAAGTGGAGGATTGTGTTGCACTGCAAGAGAAAATAGACCACAAAGACAAAAATCATGGCAAAGACAAAAATGTTGTAGTAGAAGAAGAGATTATCTAGGAGGAGTATTTTATAACCGAGGAAGAAATGAAGGATATAACCATGATGCCTTAATCCTCAAATGACAATGCAATTAGTGCAAGAGCACAAAGTAGTGGTTACAACAAGGCAAAGCAAGCCCTAGCAATACAAGCCAAAGAGGAGCTAGTTAGGAAGGTACAAGCAAGGAATCATTCATGCATATTAGAATCTCCTTTGGTTTGAAGTAGGAGATGATGCCCAACAAGATTGCACTCAATTGGCACCTAAAAGAGAAGAGGTGGCCAAAAGAGCAATATGAGGTCATCCTCAAGGAGTTGAACCAAAAGTGGTGCATCCTTGCACATCATCATACAAGGTGAGCACAATGATGAAGCAAGACCATTAGGATCAAAGCTCAACAAAGAAGGATCTCCCATAGGCAAATGGAGATACAAGTAATGAACACATTCAATTTCAAAGGTATTGTGAGGAATTTCTTGAGAGAAAAAGAGAAGAAACTCCAAATAGTGGATGATAAAAAGAAAAGGGTCCATGGATAAAAAGGAGGAGTACCTTTCATTTGAAGCACTTGTAAAGGGAATTTCATGAAACATAAATTCCAAGACCTTTTAGGCAGAGGAAGGGTCTATATATACATAGATACACAAGAAGGAAATAAAAGAAGTGGTCAAAGATACTACAAATCCTCATCACAAAGAGTTACCCAAAGAGGTAAGAATACCTTCATTCACAATGAAGAACTAGAGTCTATGACAAAGGAGAGAAAGGAGCATGAAGGAGATACATCACAAAAGGGCAAAGATGTGAGGCATCCAACCAACAAACCATGATCATTGTTGTGGGAAGCCGTTCATATGATGGGACTTGTTATTCACCAAATAAAGACAATACTCCTCTACTATTGAGAACTAGACTAGAGTATCACAAGCATGTGAAATTAATTTAACACCTCCATCAAGAGCATAAACAATGAAGGTTGAGAAGGCAAGAACTTGTGAGTGGATCACAAAGGTAAGAAGAGAACTTGATCACAAGAAATTTGCATGTCATGCTTAGAAGGATATGATGGCAAATGGTGGACAACGAAGGGGACAAGATGGGAGAAGCATGATGTAGATATAATGAGAGTACATGCTGAGGTAAGAACTCTTCTTCTTGAGATGCATAACAAAGTGAGGAGTACATAATGGATGAGTCCCAAGAGAAGGAGATCAAAAAGCTTACAAAATACCTTGAAGAAGCATAAATCAAGGTCTTGGAGGATGGTCTCAAGTACACTTAATATAAGGTAATGGCAGAGATCTAGATCAAAGAGATGACCAAACATTTGACCGGATGGAAGAAAGAGAAGAAGCAATCCAAAGATAGGCAAGAGAAAAGATGGAGGGAGAACTAATCAAGAGGAAAACAGTTGAATGATTTTGAAGTTGGAATCCATGGTCAAATAGATGGTGGACATCATAAAAAAGATAGCTAAGGCTCTTCCCCCATCAAGTTTGACTTTGTAATCAAAAGAGGCATATCCACGTGTTGGAGTCAAAAGTATATACCAATGAGCAACTCAAAAGCCTCTTTGATTGTCTCCAAAGGATACACAAATACAAAGTTCAAAGACATCATGAAGACTACTCTCCTTCAATTTTCCAATTACCAAGGAAAAGTAGCCTTGCTCATTAGTATATTCAAAAGTGAAGGTAGTTCTTTCATAATAATGATAATCATATGTACATAGAGTTGTAATTCCACAACAATGTAAATACAATGTAAAATAATTCTGAGTATAAAACGTCATTGTCCTAGTGTCATAATGACAAAATATCCCAAGTTGATGACCTTCATGATTGTAAATTACAAGTTCATAATATCTTGTTGTGGGCAGACAATTTTTGTATTTTGAAGTCTTCATGATGATCATGTAAAGACAAATTAGAAGTAGTGAAAATGTTGAGGAGCCAACTTGATATTGCCATCTAGGCAATCTCTAATTCAATTAGATTAGGGTAAGATAAGATGACCACATTGGCTTAGCACTAAGTGGCCTAGATGTAATTATGAGTTTTCCAATTCATCATGGATGCTAGATGTCTCTTACATTGGAGCAAAAATTGTATAAAGAGCTTGAGCTAAAAGTAATCAAAGCTCATTCATTCAATTGTTCATTCATTTGCTCAATCAATTATTCAATTGAAGCATTCTATTAGTTTCTACAATGTGTCACCTAATGGTTCACAATGATTACACTCATAGGATCTTCATGAATTTGTATGTGTAATTTTGTCTTTGTTCTTCATGATTGGTTGTGTGGATTTAAATGAGTAGTGGTGAGGAAGTCTATAGTAGGGTCACAAGTGCTAGAAAACCAAGAGATGGGTTCAAACTTAGTTAAGATGTGTGATTCTGGATGGACATAAATATGCAATCCAAGCAAGGATATATTGATCATAATTTGGAGTGTTGGATAGTACCATGTATAACAAATGTTCTATGATTTTCCTACATTTCCTAAAGGATTTTGCCTTTTGGGAAGGGTATAATGAGTGGCTACAGCATAGTGACAATCAGACATTTATGGTGAAACTACCCAAGAAGTAGAACCAGCTTATGACTTGAGCCCAAGCCAAATTGAAGTGACCTTTGTTACCAATGAACCATCAACTTTAGAATTAATTTGGAAAGGATCTTTAATAAAAATGAGTTTGATTTTCCTTTTAACGTAATGCACCACAAATGGGTGACACTACCCTCTTTTTGGACTAATTCTGCCTAAGGGGTTAAAAATGAAACAAGAGATAATTACCAATCATGACACTTTCTCTTCACCTTCTAGCCATTTCAAACTGTACCTCTATGAGATTGAATTTTTCTTATCATTTTTCTTTCCATACGTTGATATTAGGTTGTCATAATATGAAGTATAATTTATAGAATATTATATTATATTATATTATATTATTATTATATAATTAAAATGATGCTAAAATCTTCAAAATAAGTAGCCATGAAGAAGGTGAGGTTATCTCTTCTTCTTACTTCCTTGCCATATTACATGATTTATATTAAGCTCATGGAAGCATGATAAAAGATTAGAGGTAATAATTCTTGGCAGCTAGGTTGAAATATAAAATAACTTCTAAGCACAAGGGTATAGAAAATGAATGGTAAAAGAGCATGTCCAAGAAGCCAAAGCCTAAGAAAGCACAACATGTGCAAATTAGCATTAGCAACATAATAAACATTAAAAGCTCATTTAACACAAAACTTGATGTTTTGTAACTTGATGTTTTGTAATAGAAATACAAAGGATGATATGAGAACATAACTCCCATCTCATATTTCCACTCCTACAATGTTTGTCCTAAAGGGGGACTTCTTTGAATTTTATCATCTCAAACCTAGTTGTGCTTGAATAATGAATATATATCAATCATTCTTAGTGTTGCATAACTCATAAGTTGACATTCCTTTTGGAATTGCAATTATTTTATCTTGAGTTACAAGTGCTCTACTTACCATCCTAAATTTGAGACCATAAGAGTGTGTCAGATCCAAGATAGAAGGAAGCTAGCAAAGATAATATTTTCTAAATTGTGAATTGATTATTAAAGCTATGACTAGCTTTTGTCATTTAAGTTTCAACCTTGTTGCACTTTTTTGGTCTTGATCTTGGCATAAACTCCATATGTAACAAATTGAGGAAAGAAATATGTTACTCAATTATGGTAAATCAATTAAAACTCTAAATTAAGGAAATAATTCACTAGTTATTGATTGGAAAGTTAAAAAGAGCACTCTTAAATTTTATTTTAATAATGAAAAAATGAATTTTTTTGAAGAGGAGACAACACAAGTTTCTTCTTGGATGGTTCTAGAAAATTCAATCAAGGAGCTTCTTAGATGCTTCAAGAACATCCTTACGATTCCTAGGTGTATGCTAGTTCTATCTTCATTTTGCTATATTTAGTTTATTTTGTTGGCTCATTAGCTTTGCTAAATCAATATTATCACATATTACTCACTACTAGATAGTGATATCCTCATTGCCATAAAATCTTCAAAGTCTCATATGCCCATTTGAGCATTTTGGACATGAAAGACATTTCCATGTGATATTGTGAAAGGTTATCCTTTCTAGATGACCTTCTACTCAATTTGTCATTGGTGGCCATGTTGGATGTCTCTCCATGCAAGACTATAGTCAACTTTGTATTCTTCATAAATTTTAACAAGGATTGGAGGAGAAGGAGGTTGAATAAGCTTAGGAAAGGAAGATGACTTAGAAACAAAGGGTTTTAATCTCAAAACATAAAAGACAAGATGGATCCTCAAATGACTAGGAAGGGAAAAATTGTAGGTAATAGGTGAAATGATCTGAATAATATCAAATTGGTTTATCCAATTGAAAGCAAGTTTACAAACTTTGGTGTTAAGAAGGAGAGTGAGGTAACTAGAGGAAGGCATGATCCTATCACCAATTTGAAAGGTAAGATCATGACAATGTATATCAACATATTAGATTTGCACACTTTGGACAACAAGAAGATGAGACTTGGCTTTGTGTAAGAATAAAAATAACATGGACAAGAAATTGAAAGAATGAAGGACATAAGATTGCAATGGAGCAAGAAGAGAATTGAGAACAAGTAGATCTTGCACAAAAATAAGAAACAAAGGAGAAAAATTTTTACTTGCTTGCTTGGAATTATTATAAATAAATTTTGCAACCACAAGATAAATATTCCAATTTTTAGGGTGAATGTGGACAAAAGCATGTAGCATATCTTCCAGGGTGCAACTTTCTTGTTTTTTTTCACCATTATTTTGAGGATGATAGGCCATAGAGAAGGCAAGTGTGGTGCCAAGTAGCTTGAAGAACACTTACCAAAAATCTACCAATAAATTGAGAATCATGATCAAAGATGAGAACCTTTAGCATCCCATGGTTCTTGAAGACAATGTCAAAGTAAATCATGGTCAACATTGGAGCAAATAAATATACTTTCTAAACTTATCACCAAACATTATGATTTTTGTACGGTCTTGGTCTATCTTTAGCAAGGATGTGATGAGATCTAACCTCACATGTTATCATAGGTAGATGCAATTGGTAGTGGTTGAAGTAGTCTACTTGGCTTTTTGTTGCTTATCTTATTGTTGGTAGCTCTCACAAGATAGTAGAAACTCTTGAACCTCTTATGCTTTGTTTGGCCATCATCATTGGTGTTGTAGTGTACTCATTGTCTTGTCCACATCCATATGACTAGCAATTTGTAAGTCATGTGCTTCTTGAAGTCATACAAGTTATATGTCTCCTATAGCTAGAATATAGATTTAATTCTTGTAAATAAGAAGGTCATCCTTGAATGAAAAAAATTTGTACTCAATTTCATGTTCTACAAGGTGACTTTGCACAAGATGAGAGAAGAAATCTTTTAGTAAAGTAGTCTTGAACTCTATTTTTTCCTTCCTTATTGCTATTGTAGGAGACTAAGGAGAATCTTCAGATCATGTTGTCTTGATAGTGCATCATGAATGACATATAACTTCCAAGTTTTTACTCAATCTTGATATCAAGTAGTTGTTATTCCTCTCATTGATGAGACCAATTCTTCATGTGCTGCAAATGTAAGGTATAAAAAAAGGGTTCTTGATCGATTCACATTCTCACTTGTTTACCTAAAAGATAATATCTTGATACCTTTGTTTCTTATACCATTACAAGTTGTTCTTGATATTGAGTTGAATAATTCATTTTTTATATATATTCATGGAGATGCAAGGGTAATGGAATGCAATCCATTACCTTATTGTAACATATCTCCAAATGCAAAGTTATAAACATCAAAATCAAGTACAAAAAGTAGTTTTGGATCATAGGGTTAGAGAATAGGTCATGAAGATACCATATTTTAAGTTTCTTGAATGTTTCTTCTTGCTTGGTGGTCCACTCAAAGCTTTTTATCTTTCCCAAGAGATTTTTTATTGGTGCAATCACATGAGCAAAATAGTGGATGAATCATTGTTATAAATCCAGAAATCCATTAAATTCCCAAACTTCTATAGTATACCTAGAAGTATACCAGTTGAGAATAGTTTTGATTTTCTGCTCTATCTTGATTCTTTATGCCAAAACCTTATGATCCAAGAAGGTAACTTCTTTCTACCAAAATGCACTCATCTTCCAATAGATTTTCCACTTTTGTAGTTGTCTTAAGACTTCTTATATGTAGTTCTTGTGTTCTATCTCCATCTTATTACAAATTAAAATGTCATGCAAGAATACTACCACATATTAATCTAATAGTTCTTCTAGCACTTGATGCATTTGATCAAGGAAAACTATCAAGGAGTTAGTGAAACCAAAAGATAAAACTTGTTATTCAAAATGTCCATATCTTGTACAAAAGTCTATCTTCTATACATCTTACTCATCAATTGAAATCTACCAATAGTTGCTTCATAGGTCCAACTTTGAGAAATATTATGTTTCACTCATTTGCCAATCTAACAAGACATCAATATGACGTAAAGGATATGTATTATTCATAATATTTTTATTAAGACTATGGTAATTAATATAGAATCAAAGCACTCCATGCTTCTTTGGTACAAAATATACCAATGCTCCTCAATGAGATGTGATATGTTATATGAAATCTTTCTCTAACAACTCAATCAATGTTGTTTGAAATTCTTCTAGCTTCTTTGGTGAGAGCTAATAGATTAATATACTAACTAGAGTATTCCTATCACTAGCTTGATCTTGAATGGTTCAACTCAATCAAAGGGTAGCCTTTTGGAAGATTATCCAAGAATATTTTGCAAAGTCTTACACGATCTAATCAACCATTGCCTTTTGAGGCTTCTTATCCTCATTAAATTTTTGTTGAGCAAGGAGCTTGATCCACATTGCAAAAATATGAGTGTTTATCTCTAAAGCTTGTTCTATAGTTGCTATATTGACAAACTTCTCATCTTGGGATTGACTACTCTTAGGTACCTTCCTTAAAACTGCCAAAAAACCTCATCAATCATCCTTACCTTGCTATTATATTTGCATTTGTTGTCAGCCTCATCAAATTCAACCATATGAATTTCAAGCCAAGAAAGACCAAGAATGATATCAAAATATAGATGAGATACTACAAATCTCATACACTCTAAATATGCATTCCCAATCTTGAATGTAAAAAGATGTGAGGTATGGAATGCAATTTCTATTATTTGCAATCATCAATTTTTTTTAATATAATATTGCTTTGATAAGGATATGTAATTAACTTTCTAATTGCATGGACAAATATTTCTCATGACTCTCACAATCAACCAAAATTCTATAATATCATACAATTGGATATTATAACTTGCACAAGTTGAACATTCAATCTTGTTAAAACAAATCAAGTTCTTGGTACATAGCTTGATTTCTCTTATTGGGACTCTTTGTTTCCTTAATCTTCATTCTCCAAGAACTCTATTTAGGCAATGGGTTGAAGTTTTTTATTCCCAATTGGATATTTTGCAATGTAATGTCAAATTTGGTGATAATAAAACCAATCACTATTTTATCATAATGATTTTCCATTTACAATGCCAAGTGATCTAAGTTTGATAGCATCAATCTTCCTTGGTGTTGGCTCTTCAACTTTTTTGTGGTATGTTTGCAAGCTCTATGAAGGTCTAGGTTGAGTTCAAGTTGTGAGAGCTAAGGAATAAAAGTGCTCAATAAATTGCATGGCTTCTTCTAAATTTCAAGATTTGTGCATGGTTAATTTCAATTTGGTGCATGATTTCAAACCTCTCATAAACTGATCTAGAGCTTTGCCTTCTTGTATCCAGAATCTACATTATTGTGTTTTGGAATTGAATGATGCAGCTCATGCAAAACCAATCTGCCTTAATTTTGCCAATCTATCTTGTGTAGCTTGTGTAGCTTGTGTAGCATTCACCACTTGGAATCTCACAATTATTGTATCCTTGAATTCTTCACACATTTAGAGTAGAGCAAAACATTGCCTTTGAGCTTGCTCTATTTGGAATTGCCACCATTCTTTTTCCACTCCATCTAATTGACTCAAACCTAAGAGGATCCATCTTTGATCTTCTAGAAGGTTTGTAGCTTGAAAGTATTACTCACAATCAAACACAAATTCCCCATCACACAAAGTAAAATCTTGCCATCAAATGCTTTGGAAATAAAAATTTGACCTTGTTCCTCTTGGAAATTTTTTCTCTCTATTTTCTCAAGTCTTTGATAATCACAATCTCTCTCTTCTAACAACCAAGTAAGGTGCTCTATTTATTGTTGCGTAACAATGATAACTTTGGGCATTGCTATAATTCTGCCAAACCTCCTATTTGCAATGTTTAAGCTTGTAAATCAATGCAACACGTCCATCCTTTCCATAAGTTACAATAGAAATGATTGATGGTTCAACAAACAAAGTTGAACAAAGTGATCACATTCAAAAACCTTTGACCAAAGTGTGAAATGATGCTTTGATACTATATAGACACAAAATCCAAATGGTTTGGAGAAAAGGATTTGGTGGTCCATAGATTTCATCCATCCCATTCTTGTTATGATACCAATATAAAAGACCAAGGAAAGAAACAAGAGAAAGGAATATCACATTCAACCTCTCAAATGAAAGAAACTTTGTATGTTTAGCATGAGCTTGTGCTTTGATATTTAAAGGGAGACTAAGTACAAGATTCCCAAGAAGTTTCCAAGGAAAGTTCTTTCTTTCTTTCTAAAAGTCATCTTTCTTGGGTGCAAGCCAAGCTAGCCATCTACTTGGCATACAATCTAATCTAGGTATTTATTTAGCATACAAGTTACTCCATCTTTGAGAAGTTCTTAGAAATTTCTCACCAAGAAGCTTCTTGGATGGTTCTAAAACATTCAACCAAGAAGCCTCTTAGATATTTCTAAAATTAGAATTCCCAGATGTATAGTTATACTTCAATTTTGCTTTGTTCAGCTTTCTTTTTAACTCATTAATTTCTACTAGCTCAATATTGTTACACTATATCTATAAGAAGAAATATTTAGTGTTTGTTTTTTGGTGGATTAAAGTTTATTGATTTTTTAATAAGCTAATTTGGTGGATTTTTGCATGTCATACCAACTAGTGAAGTGAAGTTTAAACTAGTTATAGATTGTAGGTATATTCATATACCCAACTTGTAAGAATGGTAGTATTTAGTAATTATCTTTTTGGAGAGGAGAGATAGTTTAGATGGAATCTCTATCTTAGAGCTACCTTTGGTCTTGCTTGTCCAAGTTGCATTCAAGTAATATATAATCTACTAGATTCATTTAGCAATAAAAATTTTTATTAGAAATAAGTAGCAATAATTCTCTAAATGAATAAAAATATGAATTATATACTTGTATAATATAAAGTATATAGTATGTTCTTAAAACATTCTTACCATCTTATTTTCAATAGTATTTCATTTTTTCTATTATGTAAAGGAGTTATTAATTCCTCATGGTTTTGGTGAAATAAAGTTATTTCTCCAATTTATCTAGCTATTATATTTGAAGTAATTGTTTGATGTCTTTATTCATTCTATCTTCTTTTTGATAGAGATTTTTTAACTTGATTCCTTCTTTATTATTTTTAAGTTGATAAATATTGAGGTATTGAGTTGCATGCTTCTTGAAGAATAGTGATGATTTTTACTGCAAGAGTGATAGATTTCTACTGCACTCAAAGAGTTAGACTTTTTTTAGATGATCTTATGTGATGTGAATATCTTTAAGCTTGAATTGTGTATGGAGTACTGCATCTATTGCTTTTTGGTAAGTAGAGACATCATCTTGATCTAAAATATAGTATTCTTTATTTATAAAATAGACTAAATTTGATAATTTTGTAAGGATAGTTGGTGAGAAAGCTAAATAGTCGAGAATTTTTCTTTGTGAATCCTTTTACTGGAATCAGTATAATTAATATTGTACTTCTAAATATATTTTTCTTATAGTACATAAAAGTTATGAATTATTATTTTTGACAATAAGAAACATTACTTCATACATCTACCGTCTATAAGTTATGTGTATTGAATATTTTACTTCTAACATCTCTCTCTTACAATATATAAAAGTTAAGAACTTATTATTTTTAAAAATAAGAAACACTATTTCATGCATCTACAATCTATAAGTCATGTAAATGTCATGAATATTTTACTTCTAATATCTTTTTTTACAATAAATAAAAATAATAAACTTATTATTTTCAACGACAAGAAACTACTTCATACATCTACAATCTTTAAGTCATGTATGCTGAATACTCTACTTCTAATATCTTTTTCTTACAATATATAAAATTTATGAACATATTGTTTTTAACAATAAGAAATACTACTTCATACACTACTTCCATATACATTCATTTTATAAGTCATGTACATGGAAGGATTATTTTAAAATCTTTCACATTAATATCTTTGCAGATAACAAATTTGACAATATGTAGCATTTCATAATAAATATTATGTTTTGCATAAGAAGCCATGGAAAAGCCATGCGGTACATGTGTAGATTTTATTGAAATTTTTTTTTATCTTTTCAACCCAAAAGATTTAATTTACTTTAACTTTTAGTTTTGGAGAGAACTCAATCATTTGACCAAGGCTTCCACATAGAATATTGTATAATTTAAGAGGAAATGCTTGTTTGTGTTTTACTGGAACAAGAAAGTTTATCTTTGATTATTATTTATGGCTTCATTTCATTCTTGAATATTGTTCTTGCCTCCCTACAACCTTTAACTTGATGGGAATTTTCTCCAAGAAATTAATCTTTAAAATTGTTATAAACTTACTATTGAACGGTTTGAGCATTATAGTTTAAAAGAACATTATAGTTTTAAAGAACTCATAAATTAGTGCTAAATAAATTTGACCTAAATGGTAGATAGTTCAAATCCATGTCATAAGTTAGTAATAGGTGTCTTCACGTATATTTATTTATTGATTATTTTTATTCTTTGGATCATTTTTTATTTGAAACTCATAGGTGTGAATTATTTTCTCAAATATCTATCAAGTTGATATAGATTTTCCTTATTGAGAAAAGTACTTTTCTTTGATTTTTAGAAAACCACTTTGGATAAGCATTAAAAGTAGTCTATCCATTAGAAAAATTTAATTCAACTTTAAAATATAGAATAATATCAGATTTCCACTAAATTAATATTTATTTTTCATCCTCCCAACAGAAGATACCTCCTCATAATATATTCAAATACATATATTGGGATAAATAAATTTAAAGATGCCTATAAATATATCAAAGAATCTAAAGCGTGGTCTTAAAGAATTAGGCTTCTTGGTGGAGATTAATACTATAGGAGTAAGTTATTTTTTCATAATATTATATTTGATAATTTGGAGTTTTGTGTTGTTACGATGAACTTCTTTGCAAACTTGGACATGATAAGTTAGCATTCATTGATGATAAATTGTTCCTTTGTTACTCTTTTCTCATAGATGATAGATTTTATGTGTGTTAAACTTGTATTTTGAAGGTAAATATGAATACAATTAATTTTCATTTAGGTGCATGTGATTAGATTTACACCCCAAATCTTGAAGATATGGATTTGGAGGTATTATTATAAGAAAGTATATCTTAAGCATCCATAGTTTATACATGTATCTTTGGGATCATAAATTAATAAACTGAAAAAACACTTAAAGAAAAAAAGATACACAGTAAAAAGATGAAGAATGAATGAGCTCCATTACAGATTCAACAAGTAACACATAAGTATCTTAATCTCTCAATGATACTTACTTACTAATATCTTTTCTTAGTTGACTCAAGCTCTAGTGTTGTACTCAAATGCAAAACTTGTCAAATAAATCTTGATTATCCTTGTTAGATCTCTATGTATCAGTTTTCTTTGCATTTTATTAAAAAGATTCAAAAATTACACAATTCCAACACTCATAGTCATGGCCATGTCCTTCTTGCCCTTAAATGTGGTTGTCCAACTATATAATACATGGAACAAAGTTTTCCTTAAATTTTGTTTTATATCTTCTTTTAATGATATATTATTTTCAAATGATAGAGAACTTAGGTTATCCAAACTCACATTCCACTTATTGGAATTTCATTCTAATGTCTATTTCACTTTTGAAAGTTCAAATTATCATTATCATCAACATAGATAGAATTTTGTAGAGTATCCAAATCTGCACTTCGATCATTGAGTACTCCAAGAATATCTTGCTTCTTTAAGATGGTCTCTCTAATCATATCCACTTGTTCCAATTGCTTTTATATATTATGTACTAGGTGTTATATGATATTAATAATGCATTTTTCCACTGTATGACTTGATTTTATAACATTTTCTCCTTAGTGTTCATGTAAAACCCAAAAAGTCCATAATTTTTCTCTCCTAATCATAAGTTCTACACACCTAATTAAAAGAAAAATCAGCAAATAACCTTATTATTGTCAATTCAAAATTCAATTTTTTTTCTTTCTTGCTCTTTTGACTTCAAATTTTGTAGCATTAACAAGACTTGTTGAGACTAATCTTGTATAGAATCCTCAAGTGAGGTGAATAGACTCTAAAGTAGCCTCAAGGAGCCTTGTTTGAACTCTATTAACCTCTGTAAGACTGCTTGAAACTAAATACAATTAACTCTTAGCAAGATTAGTTAAAGCTAACTTCAAGTAAGTTTGAATTATTTAGTTGGTAAAAAGTATAGCAAGTTTAGTTTATATATTTATTTTAATTCATGTAAATATAAAATATAAAGTTTATTAACTATATCACATCTATAAAATTATCCTTCAATTGAGCTACAGGTATTTTTTTGTGCATCTTAATAGCAGTACATATCTTATACTCAAAGGCTTATATTTCCTTGATTAATAACAGATAAAATACACATCTGTCTTTATATTAAATAATTTTGTTCATTTATTGGTTTAGGTCCAATTTTAAGTGTCTCTTTCTTCTGTTACTTTAGAGGAAAAAACAAAAATACTTCTAATATTATAATTTATATATTTCTAGTCATCCAAGAAGATAATTGGAAACAAAAGAAATGTAGCATATATTATTATTATATGTATTTAGATATTTGGTGTATGTCTAAGACTCATACAATATGAAACTTTAGACTGCAAAAGATGGCACTTCTTACCATGATTACCCTTAGTACAGCTGTATAAAATATCTTGCATTTCATGATTTTCTAATTATACTTTTCAATTGATAATTTAATTATTAATTCATGAGTATTTCAAAGAATAAACTCTAGATTAAATTTTTATGAAATATATTCAATGTACACATTAGTGCTTTCTCATCAGGAGAGAGATATTTATATTTATATTTATATTTTAATGAGCATATATTTACCATATTAAACTTTATTCTCACTCTACTTAGATTCATGTATTTAAAAGGTATACCATTTTATCATACTCTTCAAACAAATCAAAATTTTAATTTCATTTTTTGTAAGTTCCAGATTTCATTCATGTGAAAAGAGCAGTCCTTATAAGAGAGATTTTTTTCAATAATATAGAAAAGCTACTTAAATGAAGCACTTGTTATAGATCGATATGCATTGTGATGATATCGTATAATATAAGTTGTTCATACTTGAGGTAAGGTGGATGTTGCTTGATAGATAGTATTGAATATATCTTTTTTTATATCTTATTTGGATCCTCCGTTAGAGGAACGGTTTCTGTCCTCATATATCCAATATCTTATCTTATTTCAAAATCTTCACAAATAAGCTATTGTGAATTATCCATCTAAAATTTAATCCTTCAAGAATATTACAGTCTAATGATGAAATTTGCATATGAAACTTGCTTTGTTTACCAAAGATAGAATCATACTAGCTTGAATACACTCAACATTGTTGTTGATATATACTACACTTACCAACGGTTTAGTAAAATAGCATGGCTATTAATACAATCAATAGATCCTCTATTCACACAAGTGTCATGTGATCAAGAGGAATACCATCTGTACATCTACTATTAAAAAATACATGTATAATCGAATATAATAAGTATTGCAAATAATGCAATTTATTACAACTTTGCATTCTAAACTACTCAATGAAGGTAGATAACATGCATACTTAGCATAAAAAGACACATTGCTTTGTCTAAATATTTTGGTATCTTGGGATTTTCATGTATTCAAATTTGCTCAATTCTTTTTAGAAGATCTTAGAAAGTTTATTCAATAATCAATGGAAATCAATACCTCATTCATAAATTATTCTAAAATTCATAGAGTTTCTCTAATCTCCTCGGATCTCATATATGGAAACTAGAATCAGGACATCTTATAAAGAAGACTCAAGCAAGCCTCTATGATCAATATCATCCACCAGATTACACATTTAGCTTTGTTCCTGATTTGTTTCGGAAATTTGGAATTTTGAACTTATTTCTCTTTCCTTAGAGTTTGAAAACAGACAAATTATGTTAATAAGCTTTTGAACGACTATCATCTATAATATTCAAGTAAACTGAAGAATATTTGATCATTATGATAAAATAAAAAATTTTAAAAACATAATAAACCACACCAAAAAAACCAGAGATGTATTTATTTTACTTTTAATTATCTTAAAATATGAATTTAACATGTTTTCTTACCTTATATTCCTAAAGATTACTTGTGACTAATCTAGGTTATCCTTCCCTCAGATAGATATTTTTTAACCACTATTTGAACGACAATAAATGTTTTTGGTAATAAGTCATGAGGTATATAGTCATTATATATAGTTAGTGCAGACTTGTATATAATCCAAGATGATAAAGTAATGATATGGGATATCGTGGTCACACATCCCGCATGTAATATTGTTGAAAAAGAGTACCATCTGATATCATAGTATTTGAGTAAACTTGCGTGATTGATACCAAATAAAAACACACCAAATAAAAATACACTTCATTCACTACACCTAGCAGGTAACAAAATTGGATGCAAACTTTAATGTGTCAAGTATCATTAATTCATTCTCAATCTATTCTCTTAAACATAAACTATAAATAAGACCCCAAAGGCAAGGGGAAAAGAATACAAGGTATAAAAAGGTACAAAAGAACAAAGAACGCAAGGTCTACCAGTCCCAGATAGCAAGAAAAGACATTTCTAAATAGGGCCGGAGAGTACCATAGGGAAAAGGCATTCCGACAAAGAGTACCAAAGAAACTAAAGAGAGGATTAATGGATAGCCCGCAAAGCCAAATCCAAGGTGTCCAAATACTATAAGGTTATGCAATTCGTATCTCTTTGTTCCATTGGTTCAGGGTTATATGGATTATAGATACAAAATTTGAAAAGGTTGGCAGAGATTGCACGAGCACCTACTACTGTCACTTTTCTATTTTATAGAGTATATTAGACAGAGAGAGTGTCTATGATTCTATCATACAGAGACTAGTACCGATTGGTGCAATCCGGGGTAAAGTAATCACAGTAGATAAAGCTTCCTTGGATTAGTTGGTAAGTACTTGGTATTAGTAAGTACTTCTTTCGATTTACATTACTCTAATTTTCCCATCCTTCGTTTTCTCTATGCGGTCGCCCTCCTAAAATTTTCTAGGACAAATTCCTGATTCTGACTGGATTGAGATTCAGATCCATTTTACTCAGAAAAGCATCATGTACGGGCTTGTGGGAGTTCTCCTTCTTGTTATTCTATTTGTATTACACTTGAAAATATAGCTAAAAAGCAATCTCCCTTGGACAGAAAGGTCTACAGTAATCGTGCATACGCTGCCACCTAAAGAAGCCATTGCCACGTTGATTCATGTTAAGCTCGGGAGTATCGTCATATCTTTTGCCACCTTGGGGTGCCAGTTAGACTAAGTGCCAAATTTGGGGTACGGTTAAGTCCGTCTCTTCCGATATGATATTTTCCGTACTAGATGCTGGATCAACAAAGGTTATTATGATATGGGTGTACGGTATCCAGTGTAGCACGGTTGCAATAATCTCGTGCTCAATAATGACCACTTTGACTTAGAAGTCATAGACTTTTGGATTGACGTCCCGGACATCTAAAGGACGCCTTCTGGAGAGCTCGACGCACTTGCGGCTCCAAGTAAAGTGAAGACTGAGAACTGTACTGTAACCGGTAAGCGAGCTGCAGTACTGTAACTAAAAGGGCAGATTAGTGTTAATCATTGAAGACAGATGCATTAACGTTCATCAAGAGAGAGTGGGTACGGGGGGTACTGTATGGGTAAGTGTGCATCTTGGTTCACTATTAATTTCTCAGCACGCCGTGCCAGAAGGACCAACTTGGCGTGGAAACCCCAGTGGGGAACGAGGGAGCTTCTACGGTATGGAAGGATAAGCTTTGCGGTTGTGGGTTGGATGTTGTTGTTGTTGATGCTCTGGTACGTTGTGCATCTTCAATTCTGGAGTCTGATGAAAATTTGCCCTTAATCCGAATTCGTTACTGCGATTAGAATAAATTCTAAGTATAAACTGGCGTTTGAATTCGGTTTTCTTTTATTATTATAAAAATTTAGCTATGGCTCACTGGACGGTTAAATAATAGAGGTCTTTTGAGCAAGGTTCGTCCCAGTTTTCGGATTTTCAATATGAGATTGTGAAAATGCCTCAGACTATCAAATTGGAAGACCTCTCGCTACTTAGATATTGATTTTATTTTCCCACTTGTCTTACTTGTTACTACATGTACTAAGATATGGAACTTCCTTTTATGTTTCTCGTAAACTGGTATTAAAAGTCTTCAATGCTTATAATTCTATGAATTTACACCCAACTCAGCTCAAGGCTAGAATAACGGGCCTGCAAACTGAGAGCACCAACATAAGGAATAGCAATGATGTCTAGTTTATTATTTTATCTCAAAATCACTTTTGTCCGAAGATAATTTTCAGACCAACATCTCAAGATATACGTATAAACATAGATGGTGGATTGCGAATAAAAGCAACCTTGTCGTTAACGAGTGCTTAATATTGATGGCTCATCCGGGATATAATTCATTTCTCCGCTTGTTATCGAGTTGATACTATCCCCAGTTTTATGATTATCAATGTGTATATTCACAAGATAGCAGAAACGAACCAAACATAAACTTTGTCAGTGACGAATTATATTATCTAGTAAAATTTATTCTGGTATCAGAAGAATCTGGATTGACCAATTCCTTTTGTCCTGATCTTGGTAGACTGTATAATCGTTTGTTGTAAAAGTTGTAAATTAATCCATATGTTATTCTGATAATTCATTCTTTCAATAAATAAATAGCTAAAGTTTCTGTAAGTGAACACATTCCCACACAGGAATTACGTGGTCCATATACCCGAGAATATTGATCCGATTTCCAATAAAACCCTGCAAGCCAAGGTGATTGATAGTCTACGTCGGAGTAAACTTTCTTGGACATCAGTACAACTGTCAACAACATACAGATTCGTTTCTGGGCAAAATTGTACTGGAAAACGAAACGGAACAACCTTTTGAACTCACGATGGATTTAAGCTGACATGTGCTTGAGTTGTTCTAATACACACACAGATGCTAGCTAGCACTGTGCAGGTTTTGTTCTCGATGCTTATCTCACACAGTTCTTAATTGACAAGCCCTGCATCCATGAAGAATGGATATTACTGTTCATATAGACTACCATAAATTGCACATGCTCTTCCAGGGTGCTGGGAACAGAAGTGCAGCTCTCGGACATGTATGCCAGTGGGACTGAGAAAGAGTATTCTCCAACTTTTTGGTTCCAAACGAGGTACTCGAGAAAGATTAGACAAACTCGTGCGGAATTGGGCACGAGCAAGTTATGGAAGTGCAAGGGCGTGCACTTACAATTATTCTAAAGATTATTAAACTAAGTTTCCTGTAAACTTGCCATTCGACATTCCAGAAATGGACTTAACCATCAATGGACTTCACCCAAAATTGGTATCCACGTTTCACGGTACACCAAGTTGGCAGAAGGGCTTAACAATACCCTTTTTGTTACACGTGGCATATGATTTCTATCTAAAACTCTACTTCAGAGGTAACTAAAGAGTAGGGGATTTCAATTACCCAATTCCAGAATTATATAGCGGTTTAGTAATGGACTCAATGTGTGTCTAGTACGGTGTAATATTTTAGCCCTGAGGTGATCCGTGAAAATTTATAAAATTCACTTCATGTTCGTAAAATATTGTATTATTGAGTGAGTTATTCTCTTGTGAATTTCAGAGAGTTTCTATAATCAATTCTAACGATCTCGTCTAATCAAGAGTTGTTCAGAAATTTAAGATAAAGCTTTCAGGTCTTTTTATTTCTAAAATTTGCAATTGAGATCCTAATAATCATATAGAGGCCTTTACCCTCTAATGTTTGATTTTAATTTTGTTAAATTGTCATGTAGTTCTTTGGTATCAAGAAGAATTTATTTATATGTATTTATTTTGATGAAGAGATGTCATATACATTTGGTTAAAGATAAAAAATAACAATTTTGAACTCAAAATATCTAGTTTTAAGGAATAGGAAAAAAGAGAGTATCTTTTAAGATAGTTTTCTTAGTATAAAATACTGAAATAATACCAAAATTATTTAATAAAACACATTCATAACGGAAAATAGTAGATTTAACAATTTACTATGATAATTATATCACTATGGTTTATACCTATGAATTAAATTAAATAATTAAAATTAAAATTAATAAATTAAAATTTATTCAGAAGAAAAGTCTCAAAATTTAAAAGATTAATATATAATTGCATCATTATACAGTATACATACTTCACAATAACATTACTTACAACACTTAGCATTGAGATAAGACAACGGGTTACACATGGAACACTTGGCATCAAGGGGTACCGTTACGTCTTCTTTCAACTCGAAGTAAGTTCATGCTGGACTTTCCGACCTGGTGACAATTAAAGTTTCTCTTAAACTTATTTCCAGTAGAAACTAGTTATCGTACTGTACAAAGATGCGCTCAGTCTTCAACAGCTCCTTGAGTGTAATACAGTACAGCAGTTTCACCTTGTTGAGTCAGCCAGTTTTGAAGACAGAAAGTACCAAATTCGCCGTTGCTGTTCTTGTTGTTTATATGGGTGGGTTTATCAACTTTCCACCGTCGACCCGGATGGTATATGTGACCATACCACCCAGGTCACGGGTTGTGGATGAGTTCCGTAGTGATAAAATGAAATGAAGATTTGCGGAAAGATGCGTTCTCATATTTGGCTATTCAGTGCTTTGAGAGCATTTGTGTCGGTACTGATGAGAGATTGTTTACTCATTTTCACCTCTTACTCCTATGTTTCATCCTTGTACGGCTTTGATGGCTTTTCTTTGATCAGAAATTTCATTCGATAGGCATGCATATGTGATGTTTGCGGAGGAACACTTAACCGACCCTCATCTGCCGCGTGGGCCGACGACGTATCTGTGAGTTGGCATGGAGTGAGCTCGTGCTAGCAACGAATGTTCTTTACATTCGGTGAAGTCCTTTTGCACACACTACTTCAGATTTCTGTTCTTTAGATTGAGATCTATGCATCAGTGACCACTTTAAAAACACTCCTTCCTCTCTGAAATTATTGCCACATAGGAATCTATATTCCCATTTTTGAAGTCCACTGCCACGAAAGAGTCACGCGCCCCGTCAAGGCTTCAAGGGGGTCTGCTGTTCAGTCCTTTTGCCAAGTCGAAATGTCAAAGATGGGAGTTTTTCAGTTGTTGCTCACGGTAGGTCCTTTGAAGAAATAGCATATATGACCATAAATTGTGAAACAGCATATATGACCACAAATAGTAGATTCTTGTAACTTAGCTCTGAAGCATATGCTTGACATTTGCTCAGGAATACCCCAATTGCATGAATATGATTTTGCTTTCCAAAGAAACTTCAAAGTACTGATCTAGCTGTCTCAATATTCGCCTCAACCTCCCCATCAGAATTGACCCAACTTTCCTCTGCTGGGTCAGTCTCAGATCGTGAACCGGGCTAAGAACCAATCAAAGTAACTCTTAGTCTCGTCAAGGTCCCTATGATTGCCCGCAAGCAAGACCATATGAGGACTACATGGAGAAGTTTCAAAACCCAACCGTGGACAACAAATCTGACCTGAGCACGCATTTTGATACAGTTAAGATCTTAAAATAACCTTATCAAATCCTTAATGCTCTAAATCCTCATTTCGGAAAACATACATTACTATAGTGCAACTTTCTTCTGCTTGCGATGACAACGGGACCCCGATCCTTCAAACCTCAATGCTCTAAATCGTGATCTAGAAAACAAACATTACTTTAGTGCAACTTTCTTCTGCTTGCGATGACAAGGGGACCCCGATCCTTCAAAGGAATGCCACTTTCCGAATGCTATTCTGTAGAATTTCCTGTATGGCTGCCATTCGACCTGTAGGTGCATTGCTCCTTCTCAAGTAAGGACGATTTAAACTATATTCTAAGATTCTAATACAGTAGCATCTTATGAGTACGTAACAATTCATGCATCAATCAACTTGAACCCCCTCCAAAATCTGGTTCAAAGTTAGTGACTAGTATAATGGTATGTATTATCTAATTTCTTATCCTCCGAGTCACACGCAAATTCCGGATTCGTCCGGAACTGGTCCCGCGAAGGTGAAAGACGAAGCAGATGACTCCAATGGGTGAAAGTCCCCTCCAGAACACGAAGAGTACGCAGAAGGATTACTCTACAGAAGATAAACTAGTCCATGTCATTATCAGGAGGGAATCTTTACGAGGGACAAGGTCATGACCATTTGAAGCCCACTTCCCATCCTCCTTGTTCTCACACGCGGTCGCTTTTTCCCTTCGGAGCCCACTTGTTTTCTTTCGGGACAAGGACAATGAGGAGGAGGGCGTCGTCTGTCCCACGTAACTCCCTCGTGTCTGAGACTGAGTAAGGACCAACTTCCTAGGACATCATCTTGCCTTCCATAGACTTTTCTCAACACCCTATGTTATCCATACTGTATATTCAGAAGACCTCCGTTTTGTCGAAATCCAGAAGAAAGAAAACTTCCAAGATTCTCTTCCGTACAAACAAGAAAGATGGGACGACCCCATCGAGCCGTACAGGGAAAAGACGTAAGGGGTAAAATGGGGCTAAGCCCCAGTTGATCAAAACCCTTCAAAATGAGTGAAAAAGGCAACCGCGTAGAGAACAAGAAGGATAGGAAGACCCCAAAAATAGTTCAAACATAAATAGTTCTGGAATTTCCGAGCTGTCGAATATAAGAACTTTGCTCAATATTGACCTTCGTTTTCAAGGGGTTTAAACTTTCGTGTTTCGAGGCTACTCATGCAAGACACATGTAATTACTCGATCGTACTTCATGCTGATTAAGGGGTGAATTACAGCGGATTAAACTAAAAGAAAAAAGAGGCGACCGCGTAGATGGAAAGACCCTATCAAGCCCGTACAAAGGGTTAAAATAAAAATATTTTGGGTATATGATTAAAATAAGGGTTGTAAGCTACTATTTCAATATTCGAAACCCAGCTCCTATTTCCAGTAATATGAGTTTGAACTAGACACTAAACAAACTTTTGGCAATCATAGCTTAAATTTTGCGGGAATAACAGCTGGCCATCTTAATTTGACCCTTTTGTTGAAAACGATTTATGTACAATCTATGTGAGTGTCTAAGTTTTCTCTCATATCCTTTAAATATTTAGGGTAACTTCTGTGTATTACAAAAAACCAAATGCGACTATAGTAGAAACAAAAACTAATTATAAGAGTAGTCCATGGGTAATCTTGAACCAATTTAGAGCATCTACATTGCAAAAAAGATCTCACAAGACACCCATAAAGTAACTCATCTTTAATGCTTATGCTGTTTGTATGCTATAGTATTCTGACTTAGCACTTAGCGACGGTATTCTTTTATTGCGAGTTATTGGCCTTTTATCAGGATCTACTTATTAATGCTTGTTTATAAGATTCACTGTCCTAAGGTACGATAAACCGGTTTCAAATCACTAAAACACTAATCATTCATACATATGAATAGAAGAAGAACAAATCCCAACTGAGTGGATGGACCAGTTGAAAGCAGAGACAAATACGGAAAAACTTGGGATGACAGAAAAAGTCATACTATCAAACATGATATACGTTATATCCTTATATATATAAGTTATAATAATCCTTAAGTTACAATTTTGAGGCGTTAATCATTATTTAACTGAATTTAATTCAGTTTGATTAATCTCGCCAAGAGCTCGAAAGATACACGGTGCCAGTGGCCCTTCTTGAATGTTAAAAAATTCAAACATGTGAAGTTTCTGGCTATAGTTATATATTCATGTGTGAAGTAACCTTTGACATACAAAGCTTACTTACATCTACATTATTAATATCTTAATAGAAGATGGGATCTGGAGACGAGCATGGCTGTAGAGTGAATATAGGTAAACACCTATGAATCCGTTAAATAAATGAATATTTAATCTAAGATAAGTTTAATTATTATAAGTGGGGAATTTTGACCATCTCAGCTAATCAATTCGCTTCTAGTTGTGATTTTCTCCAATCATCAACACATGCATAGCATGGTACTCAAATAGTTAAACAGATGAGAGAACTGTCTCACACAGTGATGGTACCGTTTGCTTTTAAGTTGTTAAACTGCCCTTTCCCAAATGTGTTTAAATGTTAAGAATATTATCCGTTAATATGCCTTTTGTCACTAAAGTTGTTTTCTTGATAAATGGAGCTAATTTCATATACTGTTACAT
This sequence comes from Lunularia cruciata, assembly GCA_948567375.1. NCBI lineage: Eukaryota > Viridiplantae > Streptophyta > Marchantiopsida > Lunulariales > Lunulariaceae > Lunularia > Lunularia cruciata. The sequence continues at coordinate 80,889,543 of OX419755.1, read as the reverse complement.
TGTGATACTCTCTTATTATTCTCTGTTATCAATTTGATTACCTACTTATCGTAGTGATCTGTAGTGTCGTAAACGGATTCACGAGGTACTAATTAGACTCAGATGTATCATAAACCCCTTTGATTAGCGGAGTTTACCCGATTTAATTTCCAGTGTGTTAGTTCACCGAAGAAGCTTTCCATAGGTTAGTTAATTTGACGGGTGTACTTGAAGTATATCATTATTAGTTCTGGAGAAAAGAGCATGATTGACTCATATGTTTTGATCTATGACTTTCTAGCTCAACAAAATTAAATCATACTCCATTATCTATATTTGTGTAATTCACTCCACAGAAAATGAAGGTGGAGACTATTAAAATTATCAATCCTGGGACTATCATAATCTAATCAAGATATTAATACCGTGATATACTATAACTAATTCGGACCAAGTTTATTTCAATCCACAATTGAGAATATTAAATTAATAATATGTTAACTAACGAGCACCTAAGGCTCTTCACATGACTAGTCCAAGCGAGGGGGCTAGATAAACACGGTTAAATATGCAATTTTCAATTGCGTAGCGACTAAACATCCCTAAATAATGAATTTTGTTTAAAGATCTAAGTGGGCATTACTCAATTCTATTTAGAGGATTGGGTCGTAAAGAATCTTGGTCGTTTATTTAGCTTTTTGAACATGACTATTGAGAAAGTTAGTCCTTGAATTTCAGGTGACCAATATTCCTCTAGGCCTGTTACATAAGAACTAGACTAGGTTGCTAGAGAGAATCTTGGTCGTTAGACTATCTAATTTTTCTGAATCATGAAACGTGTATAGAATAAATCGCCACCTTCTGCAACAATACATGTGTCTTAAGGAAATCAAATCACGAAGTAATAGTCACAGAGGTGTCCAACAAGATTAAAGAACATATGTTAGTACTAAGTTGATACCATCTGACTTGTAGACTAATTTAGTTAGTCGATAAGATAAGTGTGGAATACGCGGTGGTAGCCGAAGTACACCTACTAGTTTTGCAGATAACCAAAAAGTAGGGAGTCTGTAGTGGAATCCACCAGGGTCTAGTGTGGTTATATCTGCTACTGGAAGACGATTAATGGAGTTATACCTGTCAAATCAAAGCTTTCATAATGATGGGGCGGGACAACGAGAAGAAGTTTAAAGAAGAGAAAGAAGAATTGTTCACAAGAATATAAAGGGAAAAGCTCTGCTGCCTTTATGCTCTGGGTCCAGTTGGCTTGGGTAAGTTGATGCTCTGCTTCTGTTAGAAAATTCTTGCCTTTCCCTTTGCCAAAAGGATTTACATCTCTCTTCTTCCTTCTCCTCTGCGGCGTGTAGGAAGGGTAGATGTGTATTCTGTCACATTAAGAGCACTTTGAAGTTCATCACCTTGGCTTCTTTCGTGACCTATCTATAACGACACGGTAACTCCGTCTTGCATGCTTACTCACTTTAAGCTTGTTTGGTTTGTTCGAGCCCTTTTCTCCCTTTCTTTCTCCCGGAGGTCGGTCCCGGACTGCTGCTACTACCGCTGCCCTTCTGTAATTCTATTCTCCTCTGCTCCTGTTGCTGCTGCTCCTCTTCCTCCTGCTGTTGCTCTGTCCTGCCCCTCCCTTCTATTTTCCTGCCATTCTCCCATTCCTTTTGCTTCCACTTTACAGATTCTACTCTGTTCTACTGTTTTCGTCTGCCGCTGTGTAATCCTCCTTCTTTCCCCTCGTCCTCGTCCTCGTCCTTCCTTCCTTCCTGCCGGTTCCAGTCTGTTCTACTTCGTTTCTGTGCTTCGTCATATTCCAATACGGTATATCCAATCTTGCTCGGGAAGGGAAGGAAAGCCAGGTCAGAGCGAGTTTCAGCCCAGGGGTAAGGAATTGTTGTTGCTGTCTGCGGTACTGGTCGGTAGAGGGGTTTGTTAAGCAGAGCGACAAACGGGAACATCATCATTCTTTTCTCTGGAGTGTTGCGGGACGGAGATCTACTTACTGCTAGCAGCACACGAGTGTGATCTGGATAGAAGTGTAGGCGGGCGGTGGTGCGCCCATTGCACGCTTGTGAGGAGGATACGAGACTTGGCTGACTGGGGGTTTGTGGCGGAAAAATAGCGCACTGAGTTAATGCAGCAGAGCAGTTGATGGCTGCAATGAGCAGCTGCCTCTGTTCCTGACGATGAGGTGAGCCGACCAGGCGGGCGGATGATGGTAGGTGGGGCAGTTGCAAAGACTGCACGAATCAAACTAGCGCAGCCGAAATCTCGTCCATATCAAATCATCGCGTTTTGAATTCGCATCAACGATAGCGCCCTTGAGGCTGTGTCTGTGCCAGCCATCGCAATGGTGAGCAAGCTGACCAATTTCGTGCATGCAATTGAATGGGAACTGAGGGACGAAACTTTTCGATGGTCTAGGGTTTCTTCGAGCTTACAATCTGGGTCGAGCTTCGTCCGCCGATGTGCGATTTATGAATCCTATTTTGCAGAACAACTGCTACCAACTTGGTTGAAGCACCGGGGATTTCGAAATTTCACATAAGATCAGCGTTTACCCATTATCTTGGTTCACTTAGATGCGAGCATCTTTATTCGCCATAGTTCGTTGTTTGGATATATGTTGCCATTATCTGGACGTTTTCTTGGTTTGAATGTTTTGGCTATTTGTTTGGAGAGTTGGTTGAGTTGTGTGGAGCAAATTATGCTTTTCGCTGTGGGAACCACCAGGTGAAGGCAACGTACATGCGGATTCTGCGTAGTTAACCCTACTGGAATTCAAAATTCAACCCGAGTTCCAGTGGGCAAGCGTTGTTATTTCCCAGCCTTGTTTTGATCCGACAGCGCTTGGCAGTTGTCCCCACCAAGTTTACTCAAGAGTAGGAACTTTATTACAATCTTTCTAAGAGATTTAGACAAATGCATCTCATGACCCAGATTTTAGTCGGAGAAACCCCTTCTTAAATTTAATTCCAGTAGTCTTCACCGCGAGTATGGACGTGATCCTCAGGAGCCGGGGACCAGACTAGTACAAGTGTGTCCTAGGTGCGAAGACTGGGATGCTAATCAGATCGGCTGGCATTTTCTTTTACTTCAGCTGTTAGTGTCTTGTGCGACTAGCTCTGTTGTCTCTTATTATGGTTGCTGATGATTCCTATTACCTTTTCTTGGCTGGCTTGATATCGTTTGTTTTTTCGAGGTTTTAAACTTCAGACATATGTGATTACACTTATCCTCGTGAAGCCGAAAATGTATCTGGTTGCGGCTGTGTGCATACCCATTCGTAACCGTTTGAGTTATTACAAGTAATAAGCTTTTATACAATGGGGATCGACACGGCAAATGAATCTTGAATCACATTATAATTCAAGCGGGCTTGTACAATGTGGCAGAATAAACTGGGGCGTGGGCACCGGGACAAAGTCCACCAGTTTATGACAATTGCTGGAGCGAGGTAAGAATCTTCAGATTTATTGGCAGTCATTGCCCAAAATCCGGGACTCCTGAAGGCTCATCAGTATTTTTGTTGGTTTGTCTCTCCTCAGCAACGAGGCCCGCAATAATAAGTTCTGTACTTGTACACCTTGTGTAACACTGAATCTCCAATGCATTGCTTCTGCAGTGAGAAGGCTGCTTTGCAAGCTTTGAAAGCCAGCGACTGGAATCTAGAAGGTGCTTTTGAGGTATTTTACAATCAACCACCTGCAAGGCCAACTACGGATCCTCGTCATCTGGAAGAGCTATACTTGCGGTACAAAGGTAAACAACCTATGAAACCGACATAATAGATGGTTGACGAGTGTGATTCCAGTACTCTTATCTCCTCTCAAGCGCGCCGGTGGAATGATCAAATATTACGACAAATAGTGAATCAACTCGTCTTGCCAAGAACCTGACGACTACGTTTGTAGGTGACCTCTTGAAGAGCCATGGCATTACTAATCAATTTCCTTTCCTGCAGATCCCTACTGCGATATGATCCTGGTTGATGGTGTTTCCCTATTTTGTGACGACTTGCAGACGGACCCCGGCGACGTTGTCATGGTAAACCTCATCGTAGAACATGTGACGGAACTGCTGACTGCTATAGCATGAACTCTTTTGTACTCCCAGTTGTTACTCCGTCCTCTGGACTTCTCAAACCTCACCAGGTTGAAGACGACGTTTGGAACTTGATGAAGACAAGCTCAGGTTTAAGTAGGCACAGTACTCAAACGCTGATCTCACCTTTCTATGGTCCATGTTATATGTAGTTGGTAATATCTTGGCACATGAAAGCAGCTACTATGTGCGAGTTTTCAAGACAAGAATTTATCGGAGGAATGCAGTCCCTTGGGTATGCCACTCATTCCTACTTTTTGGTCACCTTTTCTTGATGTGTTCAAGGAGTCATCAGTGCTCCAATGATTTAAACCTGGGAATGTCTCTTACTGGGTGCGCCATTCTGACCGTGGATAACTACTCTTATGGCAGGGTCGATTCGATTGATAAGCTGAAATACTTGCTTCCCTCCTTACGTTCAGAGTTAAAGGATGAACGTACGTCTCTGATTTCTTGCAGTCATTTGATTTCTTCTATCTTTTGGAACTTTGAGAGTCAGAAGCCATTTGATAGCTTGTTTACGTTGCATTTTGCTTCTGAAAGTACGTGCTTGACCCTTCTCCCAGTGTGTAAGCCCCGCAATGAGCTATTGGCTGATAATATTTCTGTCTTGGGTGTTTTTCCTTGATTAGTCCCTGTTTGTTTCATCGTCTTATAGATCTTCATTTGGTAATATGCAGATAAATTTCGGGAAATTTATAACTTTGCCTTTGCCTGGGCTAAGGAGAAGGTGCTTTCTCTAAAATGCCTCGGAACTGATATTTCGTGTGATGTTGCATTATCACTGTCATTATTGTGAAGCTGCATACTTCAGTTGGTGTATTGTAGAAAAGTTTATTACAGGGGGACCCTGTCAAAAGATTTCCAATTGCTCTTGTTAAGATCTGCAGAGTTGCTTACCGATATCCTTCGTTTGGTTTAAATTGCAGGGCCAGAAATCCCTGGCATTGGATACGGCTTTGGGTATGTGGCGACTACTTTTCGCAGAACGTGCCTGGCCACTAGTGGAATACTGGTGTCAATTTTTACAAGTAAGTCTGGAACCTGCTTGTACCAGTTCTTAAATGACGACGGCTGCTTCTCAGTAATCAGTTATGGTCTTCTTATGTAAGTGTCTTACCAATGTGTAAACTGCCTTCAGAAATCTCTCGTCATTATCCTAACTTTTTACTGTTCATGCAGGCAAAGCACAACAAAGCAATATCGAAAGACACGTGGTCACAGCTGCTCGAGTTTTCCAGGGTAAGTTCACGACAAACTGGTGTCTCTGGTCTGTGTCGGACCTGTTCTAAACATTTCGCTTCCCGCACAGTCAGTAGGCACTGTCACATATTCATTGCTAACAGGTGCTATCTGAACGTCAGAACACTCTGATTGATTGTTCCTTGTAAGGCTTTCTTGTTACTAGTCCTCCATCATGGTGACATAATTCAACCATGATCAGTCAGTCGCAGTAGAAAGAGGATAGATTGTTTTGGAGAGGACGGAATGCCTCAGGAGACCTACATATGACTTTTTGCTTTGGTATCTTGTGTCGTCAAGAACAATACCCATGTACTGCGTGGGATGTTCGCAGACGATCAATCCATCGCTATCGAATTACGATGCAGAAGGAGCTTGGCCATACTTGATTGATGAATTCGTGGAATATCTCTGTGAGATAGGTGTTCCACAAACACGCGGTAGTTAGGTTAGGATTCTTTGGTTTGCACTATCTGCAGATTTGATTCAATCCCTGTTCATTAATCACACTATGAATCGAAGCCTGAACGAAGGCTAATTGTACAGGACAAGACGTTTGCCTAAGTTTTCAAGGCCAAGGCTAATATCCTTGACTGACTCTGATAACGTAGATCCTCCTCGATGAGTACCCTCTGGTTGGCCTCAAGATTGTTTTGGCTCATGTGTATTCGCCTTATAAATGGGAATGTGCTGGTTGATTGACCTCTCGACTCTTTTAACGGTGCTCTCCAAGTCGGAACATTATGTCTTGCTTTATTGCATCCATGTCACAATTTACAGTGACATTTATGAATGAAGGTATCTGGAATTCCTTGGTTCACAATTTTGTGGTGTTACCATAAGTACGGCTATCCGCCCCGAGTATAGAAGGTAGCTATTCCTTTGTAGATGATGGTCATTCACCGTACTACGGAACGACTAAAGCATACGACCATACTTGAACCTGTTACTTGACGGAGGTTACACTATGCTCGAACCGGAGATCTTAACGAGGCCGCGCACGAGAATTTATTACTGCCAAATGAATATGGATCATCCTGCGGATATAATATCTATCTTACACTATCTGCAGGTGTTGCACTGATTGAGAGCGGATGTCACTTCTGTCCTCGCGAGGCTGCCAGACCACACGGCCGCCTGAAACGCAATATCAGGCGCGCTTATATCCGGTCGTCTTTGACGAGGCTAGCGTGCGCGAGGACAGAAACGCGAACTCGTTTACATGTCTTCCGAATCACAGGGAGCTCGGAAAGCCTTTATAATGAAAGGATTAATATCCAAATAAAGTCCATTCGTGGACAGACGCGTGAAACAAAGCGAACGACATGATCACGCGTGCATAAGTTTATTAACTGGTGTATTCATTGACTTGAAGGCTGAAATCTGTCACGCATTACGCGCATGCCCAGTCCGTACTAATCACATCTTCCTTAACTGAAGCAGCAATCAGGACGTGCGCTCAGGTTTCTCAAATCGCTCGTACCGTTATCTGTCAATGTCAGAGAATTCGAGCTTCCAAACCGCCAGTGTGCCCAGTGCATACGGAATTTCTAGCCTCGTATGATTCTTCACCGACTTTCATTTCTTGATACGCATGATCGGGCATGAACATTCCATTAATACAGCTACAGTAGAAGATCAGGCTTGTAACTTTATGTACAGTCGCGATTTCATGCTCTACTGGGGGTAATAAACCAATAAGTTGAATTCCAACGTTGGGAACCACGGCAATAGATAAGCTTTGTCCACGATTTCGTTGTCATCTTTGCGCTTGAGGCAATGACGCAGTTAGTGAGGTGCATCCGACACATGTCGATTTCTGGTTGATAACTATTTCCAAACACCGCCCGTGCCCTAACAGGCACGTGCGAACTTCTGGAAGGTCTTGACTCTGCTCGGACTTCACGATGATTGAAAGCTACAAATTCTAACAGCAGGCCGCACGGACGTTTGGGTGGATTCATGACCTAAGAAATTTCCTCTCACCAACTGCACCTGGCTTGTGTTTGCATCTCAGGTATCCAACTCGCCATTCCATGTCTGCCTACTACTCTTGGGGATCTCCTGTCCACCGGCACGTCGCATGTTTCTTGTTTCAATCCGATGATATCACTAAATGTTGTTTGAGGGCTTGTACCCTAAGTAAACTCGTGTCTAAACTAGATTTAAGAGTGCAAGAGCTTTATCATTTTAAATGTTGGGGAGTATCACTTTCGCTTTCTTATTTTGCTGGGAGTATCGCTCTCGCTTCATATTTTGCTGGGAGTATCGCTCTCGCTTCATATTTTATAGTATATTTTAGACGAGAGTGTGTTCATTGCTCTAAAATATTGAGCGATACAATCCATAGCAGAGCAATCACTCCAGGTGTTCGCATCCGCATGTTCCAAGTGTGCAGACCTTACATTTAGCATAGCTCTCCCATATTTTAGGTGTGGTAGGGTAAATTTCTAATATTGATACTATTGGTGCCTAGCCTCATTCTACTTCTTTTGTCTCTCCGTTTGATGGGTTTTCCTTTTTCTCGAGTTCTATGAGGTTTGCTTTTCTCTCTCAATTAGATTTAACCATCAATAGCTTCTAATGAGATTTATTAGTCAAAAGGGTATTCTCACCTAACTATGAAGATTAATACCTTCTGTATTGGGTTAAATTAATTATTGATATATGGTTCAAAATATGAAATAAAGCTAGGCTTTTCATTGGAATATATGAAACTGCTTTATTCATTTAATTTCTCAGTGGAAAATTTATGCATATCTGTTAAATAATTCCATCGGTATCCATTATTGGACAAAAAGTTAAAATCTGTTAGAGAGGGAAAGCCTTTGAATCTAGCAAGATGTTAATTTTTCTTTCTTGTATATTAGTGATGGCTCTCTGTCCTCACTAACCTCTAAACTCCGGCCAGTATTACCACTCGAGCTACTTTTCGGAAGGCAGAGTTTGGTATTTTTGGTGTTGAAGTGGAAAATTGACAAAACAATTACCTAGAATTGTCATATGTTGTATTCCCTCCTTACTCTTTCACATTGGTAGGTTTTCTCATTCTTAAATTTGAGAGTGTTCTGATCCTCTTTAGAATCTTCATCACTTTCTCACATACCAAGTTTGTCTATATTTATGTCATCTCTTCAAAATTTTGCAGTTTTTATTATTATTAATTATAATGTCATACATTTGTTGTCTATTACAGACGTAAACTTCCATATTTAATAGACTTTGTATAGTTTGAATAAGTAAAAAGAAAAGGGTATCTTTTATACATATAGGAATTTGAAAGCCCCAAAGTTTAACCTTACTAGTATTCTACTAGCCACTCTTATTATATAGCAGGAAGGGTCACACCTAAGAACCTTTCAAAATGTAATTGATCGAAATTTAGTCAATAGATTTAGCGGCGTGTTAAATCGACCCCCTCTTTTGTTAAAACGACCCACACCTTAACATTCTGACGACGTGGTCCAGTAATTAATGCCTGTGGGAATTTGCTTGCTCGTTGAAGGCCAATAGTGTGAGTTCGGGGTATGGGAGTGGGTTTAACAACAAGGGATCGACTTAACAAACCGTTAGATTCATCCCGTATAAAAGAATTGGATAATTTTACTACATTTTTCAATATATTTGATGATTGTTGATATTCTCTATATATTGTCGAAATGAAAGAACTTTTTATATATGAAATTATTATTAGGATTTGGTAAGAAATGAAATTTGGTAAGAAGCAACTCTTTGAAATAAACAAAAGTAAATAAATAAACATATATATCTCCTATTTTGCATATAAGAGGAATTCAAGATGATTAATTGTCATGGTCAAAATCCTTTTATCTCTTACACCACTTCGCCCATCAGTCAAATTGCTTGGAACCAAAGTATCACTGTGTAGAGAAACCACTCAAATAAAGTAGTTTTTTCCAAAACAAAAATGTTATTTGCTTGCAGAAAAAAACTTCTTAATTATGGCCAATTATAATGAAAACTAAATTATTTACCTGAAGCCTAAAATTATAGGCTCTTATTAGAGGAAAATAAACAGGCTACCAAGTCATTAAAGCAATGACAACTAATGTTCCTACTCAAAATATTGCAATTGCAATATAAAAAACAGGATCATTAAAGCGCTTAAAAATTCATGCCATTACCTAAGTAGCTACACTTACTGAAGAAAGTACTAGGTGGATTGTGTTAGCTGTAACGCAAAATTTCCTCTGAATTTTTATTAAAGCATGAAAATACCTTCTTGTGGAAATATGATAATGGCTAAGTAAGACAAAATGGTCATAAAGAGGTGTCCCTTTCTAAGCGAACACAAAGATAATGGCTTTATCAACAATAAAAGTTGAGTATAGCTGAGCTAGCAATCATAGAAGTTTCAAAAGAAATCATGTGGTTACAAGATTACATGGAAGAGCTACAATGAAAGCACCCAATAAGTACTCTATGGAGCAATGGTCAAAGTGCAATACTTTTGCCAAAGAATGTTGCTTATGCTTCTAGGATTAGACATATCAAAAGAAAATTCACTCCATCAGGTCAGAACTCAAGGATGATAAGTTTCATAGAATCATAGAAGTTTCAAAAGAAATCACGTGGTTACAAGATTACATGGAAGAGCTACACTGAAAGCACCCAATAAGTACTCTATGGAGCAATGGTCAAAGTGCAATACTTTTGCCAAAGAATGTTGCTTATGCTTCTAGGATTAGACATATCAAAAGAAAATTCACTCCATCAGGTCAGAACTCAAGGATGATAAACTCCAGAAGATTGACGGTTCAAAGCATCTTGCTGATATGTTTACCAAGGGAGTAGACAGAGAAAATCATGTTTATGTAGTACTAGCATTGGTATTGCTCCAACAAACTGATGAAGAACAAAATGTAGAGTCACACATACTTGGCTAAATAGAAGCCAAGGAGCTTCCATTGTTTTGACTTCTTTCACATGAGTTTCGAAGAGGAGTTCTGTTGAGCATTAGTTTCCTCCTGCATCTGAAAGAGCATGACTTTTCAATGGCTACAATGCACACAATTTAATCATGATTTGTATTTGGGGGTTGGATGTAGCGTCAGCCCTATTATAAATAGAGTTTCATTGTTTCAACTTCTTGTTGATTTCCAAGTCGATACAAACACTAGGAGTGTCATATGGGGAGAGACAAGAATAGAATTTTATGAGAGAGATAAAGTAGATCAATGAGATCTCGCTTGTAACAATCCTTTTGAGTTTAGCAAAACTGCAGGAGAGTGTCTCTGCGCGGGGACATAACAGGTGAACGGGTGAACCTCAATAACAAATCCGTGTCTATTTCGTGGTTTCTTGTCTATATGCAAATAACTTAGCACTTAGATTCTCAACAAACTCCATGTTTGCTATTAGACCAACACTCTTGTTCTCAATTCTCCTGTAAAGTCCCTGCACTTAAGTTCTCTCTCCACTCCCCAAAATGCAAGTGCATTGAAGAAGTTCCATAACTATCAAGTAATTGGATTTAACACCACCTATATTCTATTTTTCTTCATTCAGAGCAGATTTTGCCTCTCTACCTCTACCGGTGTGAACGAGAAAACGGGGAAACTAACAAAGTAACCAGGAATCACAAAATTAACAAAGTTAGCTATACGATAGGAGAATCCTTGATTCTGAAAACTCTTCAATTGTGGTGGTGCGGGAAGCTTTAATTCAAATTCAAGAGAGGGGTTCTTCTCTTGCCGATTAGCACCTATTCCACTTAGCACTAATGACCTTTGACTGTGTTAATTATTATTAGTCAGAGCTTGTCCCTGATTTTGTCCCGTCAATTATTTCTGTAGTTCTATCGGGAGAGTGGAAACAGGCGTAAGGTTTGTTAGATACTCGTAAAATTTTGTTACGTGCGTTTCCTTTTCTCTGGAAATTTATTTTACGGGTACTCTAAAAACATTTTTCGGTTATCCTTCTATTGCACGTAAATATACCGTGAAAGCTATTATTGAAACGCACTTTTGCATATGAAGTTTTTCGTAAGGAGACAAGGCTCTTCACATTACTTGTTAACAACTGTCCTGTCTTGGAAGTGATAATAAAATCCGGTTGCGGGTTTTGTTATGGTTCTTTTAACTCCTCATGACCTGGTCAGACAGGAAGTGAATGTTGATCCTGGAAGATATATAAAAGTGGTAAAATAGGCCATATCTTGCGACTCGATTGAGATTGAGAATCGATGTTGGTAACTCACTTTGAGAGCTACTTTGGTAGCGGTATGGCGCACAAAACCAATGTCTTCTCACCTTGTGGTGTATTGAGTTATAGTTCCACATATATGTCACCAAACATCAATGCCTGAATATTTTCAACATGTTCATCCGAATACATATACTGATAGATTTTCATTCGAGAACCCTGTTGTCACTAGTCGCACCAGAGCTCTCGACATACACAACTACGAAACTGTCAACTTTCTTTCTACCAACCAAACGAATAGGTGTTACTCAAGTTTCCGTTACAGACTAGATAGTAGTGCCAATTTCCGAACTACGTTGTTGGAATTCCGCGCAGTCTGCACCAAAAGGATGAATAGTTTAGATGGTCGTACAACTTGAGCATAGTTGTTGGATTTGTCCACGAACTTCGCCGTCTTTTCCACACGAATATCCGCCGGTTCCTCTCCACCGTAGTCCAACTATCCCTGTAGGAGAGACGTGCCGGGAAAGTGACACGTGTGCAGCTTCCGACAACAGGGAAACGTTCTTGGACTTCTACCGTTACAGTGACAGTTATGTTCCACGACTCAGGAAGTCACTGAGTGTGTATGATTCAGGCTATGGTGCGGATCCCATTGACGAAATCCCCATCCAATCGGGCTAAGACCATGGAACCACGCAGACCGCAATTGCCGGCTAAGGCTGATTTGCTGAATCACGTCTTTGACTTACCAAGCAACTGAAAGCCGTTCACTTCAAAGGCCGGGTCTCCCTTGGTGGCAGCTGACAGTAGCTGGATAATCTTGTTTATAGAAGAAGATTATAGACGCCCTACTTAATTTGCATGGGTCCAGATTGGAACATCGATTTCAACTAGGAGTTCTTTCCAGAGTATGCTGTTGAGGAGCTAATGAGGTGTCTACAAGGATCTGCCAACTCATCTGCAACATAAAACTTAAGGAGAACTCTCGTCGCCGTATCGTGCAGTGCCCTTTCCTTTCTGCCTACTACGGGAGCTGATGCCCTTTTCTGTTATGTGGTTACCAATTTTGAATGACGACAACGTGGCGATGGGTAGTCTCAGTGTTGAATGTGATCGAATTATTTCGTACAAGAATGACATTGAGGAGATGGATTCATGGAATGAAAGATTCGAGTCCACGTTGGCAGTCCCTTTGATTTGATATTGTAATGGCCATGGCAGTTAGCTAAAATTCCACAAAGGGAATTGCTCAACCGAGTGGTTGCTTGGTAGGCCTCAGATATCCTGCTTGAATCTTGCAAACGACGGACTGAGAACACTTGCCGTCACAACTTGTTGATTTCTGAGAGGCTTCAGGATGGCAAACAGCAATCAATTTACGAAGATTATCCGTATAAGCTTCGTGTTAGTGCTGGCGATAGCTCTTGTTTCTTTGGCATCTGCAATCTACCTAAGCGCCATATCGTCCCAAGTTCCTCAATCAGATTTAGAAGAACTGGAACTCAGATCTCCCGTTGTTCGAGATGTTCGTACTGGTGGGAGTAAATTGGCGTCTCTGAAGGCATGGTGTGTCCGCCGAACAGCAAGACAGAAGGAGGTAGACAATGTGATTCAGGAAATGGAGACAAAGGAGAGATCGACGGTCTTTGAGAAGATCTTTCGGGAGGACTTCTGGGGCGGAGGAGAGTCACGATCTGGCCCAGGCAGCAGAAGAGACTACACAACCAATGTGAGAAAACTAGTCGGTCTCGCATTGAAGACTTTCGGTGTCCAACATCTTCTGGATGCCCCTTGTGGAGGTATCTACTCAATTCTCCAAACGCTTGCTCTATTTCTGTTCCTTGACCAGAATCATTTCCTGCCTCCTGATCAATTCCAACTATCTACTTCCAGCAAGTGCGGCAGATAGCATAAAACAGATAATAAGTCATGTAAAACTCGGCTACCTTTCTCCTGCGTATTACATTACTCGGATCAAGCTGTTAAAGAATGAAGCCATGATTTGCCATATATGTGTTTGACCTAATAAGAGTATAGACACTCACAGGCCTCAGTCCTGTCACGACAAGTAAGGATTATTCATCTGTTACGTGCTCACGTGTGTGATCAATTTGGAAGATTTGAAGAACTACGAATAGTCTTTTCAGAAAATCTAAACTAGGAATTCATTCGTGTGACTGCCATTTGACCAGCTTCTCATTTGATTGTATTATGTGCTTCCAGACGTAAACTGGCAACCTTTGATAGAGGGCTTCAATACCACTAACTACACGGGGTTCGACATTGTACCCGATATGATACGGAAGAACACTGAAAGGTTCAAGGGGTGGGCGAACGTGAATTTTGCCAGGGTAGATTTCACCAATACGGCTATCGATTCCATCGTAAATCCTGACCTAATTATCTGCCGTGATGCAATCCAACACAATACACTGAAGGATGGACTTCGAGGGATTGCCAATCTGGAGAGTACAGGGGCTAAGTACCTAATTACGAACTGGCACTCACCACCCAGACCAAACAGGGATATCAAATTCGGTGATTTTTATCTCATTGATGTGTTCACGCATCCCTTCAATTTCTCCCAACCGGAGATGATCATTGCGGAAGGTGTTAACGGTTATAATTCGGAAGGGAAGTTTGCTGGTGTTTGGAAGCTCCCCGCCTTGTTCAAAGGAGATGGTAAACCTTTCAGGATTCCTAACTCGCTGAACGGGAAGGTGCGGCAGGAAGTTGTGACCGGGGAGGAAATTGAGAGGGAGCGAGCAAAATCTGCTGACAGGCAACAAAGACAAACCTCATGAGTAAATACACCCCGAAAACTTGTAGTGACACCTGCGTAAGTCAAGAATCCTTGAGATCAGTTCACAGGCGGAGGATGGGCTTTGGACATTCAAAGTTGTCATTTCCGCTCAGAAATCGGTTCAATGTGGTATCTTGACGGCTTCCTCTATTAACCTTGCGGTGACCAGCCTGGCGTTTGTGGTGCTGTACTCCGAGCAGATGAAGAGAAAAGAACGGTGGTGAAGAACCGAGAGAATTGTCAACGTGAGAGTTTGGGGTGAACCAGAATGTTTTAACAAAATTGGATTCGGAGGATCCTCGACATTGGCGTGAAAGAACTTCCTAGAGCTCCACTATCCCGATACACATCACGAGTCCTTGGGAGTGACACGCAAACATCATCTCTCTGGCGGTTTTTGGACCAAACTTCCTCGCTTTTGCGAAATCGGCCCATCTTCCAATCCCCTGTTTCGTCTCTCAGTCATACTTCCTCAAGCTCGGAATCAATCCTACTCACTTGAATTCTGTCGAAAGGTCAAAGTGGGACTTGACTACTAATGAAAGATCAACACCTTCGCAGCATTTTGTTCAAGTGAGAGCATAGACACCTTGAACTAACCAAACACCTTAAGATCTTTGGTGGTGGAGCGGTATTCCACCACAAGACTCAGCCTGATTCAGCATGAAAAATTTACCGCTTTCATCTGAGGATGCTACAAACATAGACCAGCTCTATACGAGATGGATGTGCGCCGCCGCAGACTTGTAACTAGGGAAGAAGAGAAGAGAGCAGAGCCTTTGGGAAAGCTTCGCATCCTGAATCAGTTAAACGTACAGTTAAACTGATTTGAGTACTGGGAACCCTAGGGTTGGTAAAACTCACCAGGTGAGAGTTGCTGCTAAGGAATCGATGTTAAGAGTTGGATTACTACCACGAAGAATTCTTATTTGCAATCCTCGGATCTACCCGAAGCACATTTGTTCACTAACAACCACATTCATTCTCAGTCCGGAACTCTTGTCTTGTTCTCGAAGGCAGTGTGGAAGTTCTGGAAACGCCACAACAGCTCTGCTCTCTGATTGTTCCAGTCTCGCTTTGCGCTAGACAGATGATTGCGGACTCTCTGATATGTCAACGACTCATATGGATCATGTTCTGGCCTTTTACTCTCAAGGAACTGAATTGGAAAAAACCCATTTTACTTTTTTTTCTTTCTTTTTTTCTCTCCCTTGTCCGGCTTGATGGGGTCTTCCCTTCTTCGTGTTTTCTAAGGATAATACAAATACACATACACGGGAGGAGAGGAGAGGAGGGATGGGAAGAGTGAGAAGGGAGTCACGGATATTCTAAAGTTTTAGAGAGTTGAGCTGCATACCTCACAAGAATGAATAGTAGATTTTGTTCATTTTTCAAGGTTGGCTCCTTGGTATATAGATTGAAGACTATGGAGAATTGAGTAGAATGAATAGTAGATTTTGTTCATTTTTCAAGGTTGGCTCCTTGGTATATAGATTGAAGACTATGGAGAATTGAGTAGAAAGTTATGAGTACTTTTAGATTTTTAGGGTTTAGAGTTACTATTTCACTTTGAGAGTGATGTGCAAAGAATTTTCATTAATAATCTCCTGGTTTTCATGATAGAGTTTCATTGAACTTAGTTGGTGAAAACTTTTGATATGGAAATTGAAAGTTATGAAAATTTATAGTTTTTAGGGTTCAAAGATATTGTATTTTCTCATGTGAGTTTCTCATGTTAGGGATATGAAGAGTTGTGGTTTTGCAGGTATGGGGGATATATGGAGAGAAGCATCATGTGTTATTATCATTATTCTTGTGCTAGCCATGGCTACACTTTCCCATGTGAGCCGCCCAAAGAGGCTTAGGATACACCATGTCTGGTGTGTCATTGATGCTGTACATCGCAAAGGGTAAAGACCCATGTAAGAAGGATGAACAAAGACTATGATTGAACCACTTGGGATGCTCATGTGAGGCTAGCGATCACATTGATAGTAGTGATACTCGGGATTACACACACTTCCACTATCCCTTCATTGATTGTCCTAGGGATACCGATCAAGTCGTGGGAGTGGTTAGTATCTCAGGTGGGTTGTATTTTGGTGTTATTTGAGACTAATTTTCCATGTCCAAGTGTAATCCATAGGCTATCCCATACATTCCATGATGAGACTAGATAGGCTTTTTGCCTACCACTTGATCGTTTGGCACGTGATCCCTTGGAAGAGTTAGCATGGTTCTTATTCTTCTTACTCCTCAATGGTGCCTTTGTTATGCTAAAGGAGGATGTGCGGTGCATAAAGAGGTGGTTGCTATATTTTGTCAATTTCAAGCAAGAGTTGGGCTGCCCTACAAGAGGCATCAATTAGGGTTGCACATTTTAGGAGATAGATTCTAACACAAGATACCACAAAGTCCATTCAATTACAACAATGTAGGACATTGAATCAAACAAGAGAGTTTAGTAGAGCAGCATGAGTGCTACACCCTTTTTTTATGGCTAGTCTCACTTATGAGACTATCTCTTCCCTACGCTCACTACATCCTATGGTAGGAGAGGGAGTACCATTAGAGGTCTTAGATTATCAACTTGAGCAGCTTTTATGTCTTGATAGGTTGCTTTTTGCACAAGCATTATGGATTACCCCTCGCTTCTCCTCAAGAGCCTTGTTAGAGATAGTATATGAGTATCTTATAGATTGTTTATGGCATAGGATCCTTCTAGTGGATCTACCAAGCTATTTCAGGTGACAATAGCAATAGCAAGGGGAGATAATTGACATAGATATTCCTACATCAATTAGTTTGGTGTTAGGGGCTAATCAACTTCTTGTAATGGAGAAAGGTATGGGAGGCATTAGACTGATTGTTATTGGAGAGATCTTTTGGCACTTTGTTAGCCATACCATTGTCCTTCAACATCAATCTCACTTACAAGAGCACCTCAGTCCACATTAGTTTGGAGTAGCTATACTTGGAGGTTGCGAGGCTATTTTCCTAAGCATCAAGGCACTCCTAGATATCCATCCGAAGTAGGTTGTCCTACATGGGAATGTTGAAGATGGTTTTAATAGCATCTCTCAAGCATCCATCTTTAGAGAGCTTATGGAGGCCGGTGGATCCTTGGCGAGTCTCATTCCCTTTGTGCGGTTGTTCTATGGCTCTCCTACTTCCCTTTACTACCAACATGGATGGTCACCGGAAGGAGTCATCATCTTGGAGTTAGTTGTAAGTATACAACAAGGAGACCATTTAGGAGACCTTTGTTTGCCATGGCTCATTTTAGAGCTCTCTTACCTACTACTTTGGCCATACCAAGTTGTGTATTTCACTCCTTAGCAAAAAATACACTCATTATGGGCCCCGTAGATCAAATTAGGCAGGCCTTTGATCACTTGACTATCTAGCTACATCTTGTAGGCTTGAAAATCAAGGTGTAAAAGTGCAGAGCATGGTCTCCTTTAGGTATCCCTTCCCACTTTGAGCTTCCAAAGGAGTTTTTCACATCTATAGATGGACTATGTATTCTTGGAGTGCTAGTAGGATCCAAGGATTTATTGCATGCTTCTTAGATGTTGCCCTTGCAGAGGATATTCTCCATGTGGATGACCTTCCTCTACTTGGAGATTTGTAGGTGGCTTTTGGTATACTCTCCTCTAGTATTGCCCATTGACTGACTTACCTTCTCTACATGGTTCTCTCTTCCTTGACTTTCCTATCACATTTGAGTGCATTTGATAGGAGGATCATGGGAGTCTTTGGTGAGATCATTGGACCAGGGACATTTGAGTATGTGATAGAAATTTGGCATGTAGATAAGCATCTCTACAATCTTGTGCGGAGGGGTAGGCTAATTATATATGGAGGAGATGACACCTATAGTGTTTTTGAGTAGTTGGGCTTTCTCGGCACCCCTACTTTCCTCCTATTTTGTGATTGTTGATAGGCCAATTTTGGAGACTTATGTGACCAAGGTGGAGGAGGGAGCCTTTCTCTCCAGGTGTTATTGCGGCAGATGAGAGATTGTCTATCTCTAGGGGCATGTGAGGACCTTCTATCCTTTACTTCACTACCATCAGATTGGAGCAGAGGTTTGCAGTCTTCCTTGATAGAGCGATAATGTCAACATATGCTACATTCTCTCTTAGTTGACTTGTCCATTCCTTGGACCACTAAAGAACATCTTTGCTCTTGCTCTAGCAAGGGTGCTATAGGCTCTTGGATCCTAGCTTGATTGCGCATTGGAGCATTTCAACTTGCACTAGCTAATTTCTCTACAATGATGAGGTTCCACCTAGGTTTGGTCCACCCGTCTGCATCTTCATTACTCACTTGTGAGTGTGGTTCTACACTAGATGCAATTTTGGTCCATATGACACTGTATCCTTATGGAGGACAAAGGATAGCTACCCATGATGCCATCAAGGGTATGTTTGTTATGGCACAAGAGAGTAGATACCTTGCTTAGAGGAAGCATTCATATTCTTTGCAAATGTCATGTGTTAGAGTAGCCTTGTACTTAGTCCAAGATGATCAAGTGATAGTGGCAGATGTTGTGGTTACATACCCTATGTTCAATGTGGTTTTGGCGGGAGTGGTTACTCATCCTCTTGGATGACGGTAAGTGGTGCTACAATACAAGGCATACAAGGTCTCCAAGTATTGAGGTATGCAACAAAGTCACCTCTTTGCTCCTCTAGCCTTGGAGTTATATGAAATAATGGACATGGTGTATGACACATTTTTCAAGGAGTGCATGAGAGCATATCATATTAGACACAAGGAGTACCACTCATTCTTATATTTTTTAGCATAATTTAGACATCATGTGTCCATTGCTCAGAGAACATTGACTGGTGCAATCCATAGGAGAGCAATCAGTTTAGGTGATGCTTCTTCAGATGCTCTAGTAGTTTGTAGACCTTACGACTTGCATAGCTTGGATATCTTAGGTGCAATAGGGCAGATTTATCATATCTATACTATTGGAGCCTAGTCCCATTTTACCTCTTGTCTCTCTCTTGTATAGTTTGATGGGATCTTCCCATCTTTCTTGTGTTCTATGTGGTATGCTTTCTTCTCTAATACAATATGATGCCTACACTAATATGGATTAACTAATGGAATATGGGTTTTCCTTAATCCCAAGGATGAAGGGAAGATAGGCCAATACATACAGATCCATTGAAATAATTATGGATATTTTAGAGAAGATCTAGTTTAAGATTAAGAGTGTGGCAAAAATTGGGAGAAGTTCTAGTTAGCTTCATTTTCAGCTCCTTTCTTTTCAATTTATGCTTCCATTAATACTTAATGGCATGTATACATAGCATGGGAAATATTAAATTCCTGGACAAAGAATTGAAACACTAGCCCATTTTCATAATTGTGTTCTTCTTATGTTTAAATTGCAAAAGGAATTAAAAGCAAAAATTTTCAATCACAATCATTTAAAATAAAATAAAATATCTGAATTATCAATTAAGGACTAAAATTTGTAAATGGAATAGGATTAGCCAAGTGGTACCTATCAAAGTCCAAAGACACATATATACAAGTAGAAGCATAATTCCTACTTTGGTGAGATAAGCATTGATATGTAGGGAAAACTTCACTATATCTTAACAACTACCATATTTGATGAACATTTGTTCAAGTAATTCTGAAAAATTATTAAGAGATCAAGTCAAGATAGAATGCTAAGGTCAAGATATCTAAAAAAGAATCTATCAATTATAATTTTAAAATAATATTAGTGCATATTATTTTAACTTTTGAATACCATAAATAGAAGTGTAATTCAAGTCTATATATTTTTAAATCATTTTAATACTAGAGATAATTATGCAAATAATAAATATGTACTTTGATACGTTAAACAATACAAGCATTAGATTTCAATACAAACATTCTAAATATTAATATGTAAGTAGATTAGCAATTTTGAGACACAAATATTACTTTAAATGAGATTCAAATATCAAATATCTAATCAGAAATAGTTATCAATTTACCTTAAAGCTTAGCAAAATTAGAGATTTTTCATGAACTATAATGTTTGAGTCAACCACTTCCCTAAATTTAGAGTTTGTGGTTAAATAGCCTATGATAGGTTCTCTAAATGAGGCTAATTTAGTTTTTTAAGGTGTATTATCCTGAGCTATGCTAGTTGAAATGCACTTCAAGTTGTTCTTGTTAGTTAAATGGTATAAAAAGGAAATTATGCACTATTTCTTTATTATTTAGAAAATCCAAAACTAATGTTGCTCTCTTATGTAAACCATCTTGAGCTTGTTTGCTTTCATGCACAAACATTCAATTGTTGATTTCTGTTTCTTGTCAATTGTGGTGAAAAGACCTTCAAAAATCTTGTGCTACTTAAACAAGTCAAACATAAAGAATATAACTTTCATACTAGTGGTTCTAGAGATTTTTTTTTGCATATTTGAACATGAAATTTATAAGCTCAATAATGGAGAAAATAATGTGAAAAAGGAGACTACAGAGAACACATGAAGGATGGGAAAAATATAATGGTAGAATGGGCAAGGCCAATAGAATAACCTAAAACAATCGCAAGTGAAGAAATATAATTAATTAGAACTAAAGTAAGATGTTTTAAGCAATCACAATGAATTTTTCAAGCACATTTTTTCATGAACTATAATTTTTTGACAAAAGAAAATCCCAAGAAAAACAAAAGGTTTTATTCTTCAAAACTCTGATGCCTCAAGGAATATTTATTTGTAGCAAAAAGTATCCATTCAAAGAGAATTACATCATTGGATCACATATATGGATGAGTGATATGTCAACTAGATCCACCCTTAGATTAGTTATATAGATTGGTGATATGTTGATCCTTTTCCTATTTGGTTGGTCAAACAATTTTGACCAAAGAGAATCTTTGGAGAATTTTCCTATAAGAAGCACCCAATAGCATGGGTGAGGTATAGTTGGAAAGATCTCAATGAGACAAAAAAGTGGAAAAAGTAACACTTTGCACCTTGGAGGGGTGGAAGAAATCTATTTTCAAGGCCTAATTCATTTATTTAGGCCTTTGATACTGGCTCTAAAGTTTTCAAGGTGTTTCACTCTCTGCCATATTAGTGGAAGCACGCTTTTGATGACTCTACTATCTAATCTACTTAGACCATTATATATAACATCCCTAAGGATATTACCAAGCCAATTTACACCTCTAGATAATTTTTTGAGCTAATGGTATTATATGAACCCAAGTTAATGTACTTCTTCTCTTTATATATTTGTCATTTATAGTTAAAAAATGAACCAATAAAGGGCCACTCCATTGAGTTCTACTATGTTGAGTCAACAACCTCAAATTGAGCAACAATTACAAATAGTATCCAGTTTGTGGCTAGAAACCAAATGATGGACTTCCATGTGTCTCAGTGGTTGAGAATTAACACTTGTCACACTCATTTGGACTCCTATTGTAAAAGATCAAAACTAGGAGAGAAATAGGAGAATAGAATCTCATATTGGGATACTTGAATGAGGGAAAACTACAAATGCCTAGCATGAGCTTTGGCTCTTGTATTTATAGGGAGCATACAAGGCCCTTGAGAAGCTTCTCAAGAAGCTTCCTTGAGCCACTTTCTTGGGGTGCAAGCCAAGTTAACTGGGAAGCTTCTCAAGAAGCTTCCTTCTAGAAGTCACTTACTTGGCATGCAAGCTAAGCTAGTTGGAAGCTTCTAGAAGCTTTTTTCTAAAAGTTACCTACTTGGGTGTAAGCTAAGCTAGCCGGGAAGCTTCCCAAGAAGCTTCCTAGATACTTCTAGAATATTCTAGATTAATTTATCTTATCTTCTACTTTGTTAGCCCTACTAACTTTGTCGCTAAACTCCATATTGTTACATATTCTTCCATTGCTAGTTGATGACGTCCTCGTTGCTAGTGAAGCTTCAAACTCTTGGATGGCCAATTGTGCATTCTGGAGATGAGAAAGAGGTTCCCATGTGGCATCATGAAGTGGATACTCTTTCCAAAGGACTTGTACTTTGTATGTTGTTGACGGCCTCGTTAAATGTGATGACGTGCAAGGATACAATCAACTTTGTACTCCTCATGATTATTGATAGGGACAGGAGGAGGGGGAGGTTGGACTCAAGAGGAAAAAGAAAAGGGGTTAGGAAAAAAGGGTTTCAACTTGGAAATATGAAAGATAAGATGGATGCACATATGACAAGGCAAGGCAAGTCGATAAGCAACAAGAGAGACAATTTTGGTGATATCAAAGGGTCCTATCTAATTAGGGGCAAGTTTACAAACTTGGGTATCATCAAGTGGAAGAGGGAGGTTATTGGATGAGAACATGACCTTATCACCAACTTGAAAGCTAAGATTGCGGCGATGGTGATCCGCATATTGTTTTAGCTAATTTTTAGCAACAAGGAAATGAGATTTGGCTTGTTGGAGGGATTGGGAGATGGTGGTCAGGAAGGTGGAAGTATGAGGGACATGAGACAGAGGAGGAGCAAGAAGGGAATCTAGAACAAGTGGGTCTTGTCCAAAATTAAGAAAGAAAGGAAAGAATCTGGTGCTTGCCTATTTAGAATTGTTGTATGCAAACTCCGTAGCTGCAAGACATTTATCCCAATTGGTATGGTGAATGTTGACAAAAGCACAAAGCATATCTTCCAAGGTGCAATTTGCATGTTCACTTTGTCCATCAGTTTGAAGATGATAGGCTATGGACAAAGCAAGCTTGGTGCCAAGTATTTGGAAGAGTGCTTGCCAAAACTTTCCTATGAAGTGAGGATCACGGTCGGAGATGAGTACACGCAACATCCCATGATGCTTGAATACATTGTCAAAGTAGAGTTGCCGCAAGGTTGGAGCATCCATAGTATCAACCATTGGTGCCAAATGGATTTGCTTACTAAGCTTACCACAAACACCACAATTGTTGTGTGACCTTGATTTGTCTCGGGCAAGTAGGTGATGAGATCTAAGCTCACATGTTCCCAATGAGTAGCTAGAATGGAGAGTGGTTGAAGGAGTCCACTCAGCTTCAGGTTGCGTTGACAACTCTCACAAGATTAGAAAAACTCCCAAACATCTTGTGCCATGTTGGGCCACCACCATTGGTGTTGGAGGGTATCCAAGGTCTTGTCCACACCCATGTGACCAACTGTTGGTAAATCATGGGCTTCTTGAAGGTGCACAAGTCAGAGATCACCTTTGGCTAGAACATAGATCCGGTCCTCATGGAATAGAAGGCCTTCCTTGAGGGAGAATGTGTTGTACTCCTTGTCGCATGCTATCATACAACCATGTACCATTTGGAAGAAGGGATCTTGTTGTAGAATTGACCAAAACTTGTTATGGACCTCGGAGTCAATTGACACCATCGTAATTGCCACCGTGATGAGAACAAGAGACTTCAAATCAAGTCATCATGATAAAGCATCAAGGATGACATAGAACTGACCTGGTTTGTATTCAAGTTTGATGTCAAACAATTGGAGTTGCTCATCCCATTGATGATATCAACTCTTCATGTGTTCAAAGTGTAAGATCTGCAACAATGGTTTGTAATCAATTTGCATGATCACTTGTTCTCCAAGAGATAATGCATCCATATCTTGGTGGCATATACCATTGCAAGTTGTTCTTGACCTCAAGCAAATTAATTTCTTTCAGCTGAATTTAGTCGGCAAGACACAAAGCCAATGGGATGTAGTCCATCTAGGAATTTGTGTTGCAACATGGCTCCAATTGCAAAGTTTGAAGCATCAAAATCAACCACACAAGGGAGTTGAGGATCAAATGGTTGAGAATGGGTCTTGAAGACACCATATGTTTCAAATTTTGGAATGCTTCTTCATGCTTGGTGGTCCACTGGAAGCTAAAATTCTTCCCCAAGAGGTCAATCAATGGTGCAGCCACATGAGCATAATAGTAGATGAACCGTTTGTAAAAATTGGCCAATCCATTAAATGGCCGTACTTTTGTAGCATCCTTTGGAGTAAGACAATCAGTAATGGCCTAGATTTTCTCCTCTTCTATCTTAATCTCCTCTGATGAGATCTTGTGACCCAAGAAGGTAACCTCCTTCTACCAAAAGGCACACTTTGACTTCTTGCAGTAAAATTTCCATTATCATAGTCGTCTTAGGACTTCTTGCACATGATTCACGTGTTTTGCCTCTATCTTGCTATAGATTAAGATATCGTCCAAGAACATGTTGTGTGTGTATACATTGTTACACAACATACATCACTCTCAACATCATATACTATAAAAGCACAACTCACACATAGTCATACATAGACTTTAAAGTACCACAATAATCAAATTGTTTACAACTCTCAAATCAACTCAACTCAGATCGGTACTTGATCTGTCACTCTATAAACTACCAAAAATTGGGCATTGATTACAATCAAGCCACACCCACTCTAGCTAAGAGAATCCAAGTGACGCTTGCCGGCCTTTGTCTACCATAGCCATGAACTCAAAGGCTCAACATTAGAGAAGTGAGCTCTTTGGAGCTACACTTTGAAAGTATTCCCCTAGACTTGAGCTAGGTCTAGAACCCTAACACTCCTGCTGATGGCACACTTGATGGTGCAAATGGTGCAAAGTGATGGTGGGCCCCACCATGAAGTCAATACCCCAAACATGAAATCTGACTGTCAGAAAGCAATCTATGGGAAATTGCTAAAATACCTCTAACTACTATCACTACAACTCTTGAGTCCGAGCAATCTAGATACGACACTACAAATGGCATGATAGCTATCGTGCATATATACATCGCTACACAACATACATCGCTGTCAACATCATTTACTATAGAAGCACAACTCACACATAAATCATACATAGATTCTAAAGTGCCACACTTGCCTCCTAGCTAGTGGTTAGGTCCCTCTAACTCTTGATAGCCATCTACTCCAAGTACATGGTATACCTTATGATGGGCAAAGATAAGAAGGCCGGGTGCTATGGAGCCCCATTGTTAGTCGCCTGTTTGCAATTTACACCATATAAAGAATGAACTAGCTATAGGTCAAGTACATCTAGGACATGACCATTGTCCCTAAGGAATCACCGTGAGGGGAGGAGTCATATATGCCATATGCCATATGCCATCCTCTCAAACAGCTATCACATACTAACATAGTAGCAACTCCACCAAACGAACCACATAACATACACCTCAAGCCTGCACGTACAAGTGCCAAGCTTGGGTCTATAGTACCATCAATGTTTGGGAGGTGACATGGTGCAAAATTGTGCACATCCTTCCAAACAACACCATTACGTCCTTCCAACACAAGGACTCTAGATAGCAAAACCTCATGCACTCTCAAGATAGTGCGGTTTGTCAAAACATCAAGTGTTGTTGGTGTTATTTGCTATAGATATACATAATCTCTTGGATGAAATTGAAGGATTGAGGGTCTATAACCTCCTCCTTGAATGGTAGCATAACATAAGGTATCTCTATGTTGAGCGATTGCCAAGTTCTCAAAGGCCATCGGCATCACTCTCTGAAAGATCTCTGCCTGCTGAGAACATGCGCTCATCCATATATCTAGATCATCCAAGTCCAAAACTATAATAGCATCTTGACAAATGGTTGTTGGTAAATCTAGATCTTGTCCATAAAGTAGAAAGTAAGGAGAGAAGGATGCTAAGGAGGCTTGCTGGCTGAACCGATAGCTGTAATACTCTGAGGATAAGAGAAGAGAGAAAACACAGATTGCACACTCAAACAATTGATGCCCCAAGGGAGCACCTTCTCTTTATTATATAGACAAAGAGGATCTCCGCCAAGGAAGCTCCACCATAGGATTAGGGACACAGATAGGTGACATGTCAGCAAGCTCCACCCTTGGATTACTTACTTGGATGGGTGACATGTCCGGTCTAGGTCCTATCTGGTTGGTCAAACAAGCTTTGACCAGAGGGAATCTTTTAAGGAATCTTCCTATAGGAATCTCAGAATCACATGAGTAAAGTACCGTTGGAAAGGTCTTGACGAGACAAAGCAGAGGAGGGAAGGCCAGCCATTCCTCTTTTAGGGGGGGGGGGGAATCTGCACATTTTTGAGGCCTAATTCATCCGTTTAGGCCTCCGAAATTGCCTTCAAAGATTTTAGGCATATTTTGGTTCCTACTCTATTAGTAGAAGTCCCCTTTTGATGATACCTCTTTCTGATCTGTTTAGTCCATCATGTGTAACATCCTTCCAGATGTTACCAAACCAATTCTCACCTTTAAATCATATGTCTAGCTATTGGTTCTAAGGTTCTCAAGTCTATTTCGGTTTCTGCCCTATTAGTAGAAGTACTCTTTTGGTGATACTTCTATCTGATCTATTTCAACCATCATGTATAACATCATTCTAGATGTTACCAAACCAAATTTCACATCTAGATCATATGGCTAGCTCTTGGTATTACAATAGCCCATGGCCAACCAAGGTAACTGGAGATCCCAATCTCCCAAGTGGCCTCTCTGCAAACCATACTTCTACAATCCTCTCTTCACCGTTTGAACCACTCTCTCAGCTAAGAAATCTGCCTTAGGGTGATCTCAAGATGTAGTACTATGATCAATCAAAGCCTTGTCATACAAAACTTGAAACTCCCCTAAGAACTCTATACCCAGATCAGTCAAAACCTCAACTGGTGCACCAAAATGACTAAAAACTTGATCCAGGAACAAGTAAGCTGTCCCTTCACTAGACTTGTCATGAAGTGCTACCAACTCAATCTACTTGGAGAAGTGCTCCACCATCATCAAAACATATTGATGATGTCTCACAATCAACGGTAAAGGTCCAGCAAAGTCCAAACTCCAATGGTAACCCAATCTCATGATAGGTAATGGGTGTAATTGTGGCGTAGGAGCATCATTCAATGCTCTAACTTGGTCACAAACCACACATCTGGTAGCAAAATGCTGTACCTCCAATAATGACTCTAGAGTAAGCTATATGTACGCTTTAATCCAAAATGTCCTAGCTCCTCATGAGCATGACGGACCAACTGTAGTCTCTGAGATAGAAGTGGTACTACTCTCACTCTACCATCCTCCTGCAAAAGATGTCTACTCTCCAATCTGAACCATCTGGCTTGTTGAAGAATGCGGTCTCTCTCCTTGGCCCCAAATGTGCCACCCACAACACCAATACAAAGATAGTCCATCACTAAGACATCATCATGAATGTCTCATTGAATTGTACCAATATCTTCACTCTTTGGATCTATGACCTCAAAAAGTCCTCCTATATGCGTTGAGAGAGATACCACCAAAGTCTCAGAAATATACAAAGAAAGGCAGATGCATGCCAACTTGGCACCATCTCCTCATGTGTCTCACCATGCCAAAGTGCTCCGGTTTGATCATGCTGGCTGAGACATGGGTTTCTACTCAGCCTATTTGCATCACGGTTCACCACTCCAAGTTTGTGAACAACCGTGAAATCATACTCCTATAAAATCAGAGCCCATCATGCAAGCTTCCTTGAAAGCTTGTAGGACTCCATCAACCACTTCAATAGCTGATGATCAGTGATGAGAGTGAAAGGATTACCAAATAGGTAACACTAGAAATTTGCTACCGCCCAAATTGCTACCAAACATTGTCCCTCACATGAACTATACTTCACCTCCGCTGAATTTTTGGAACAACTAGCATACACTACCATAAACTCCTTCCCCTCATCATGATGTTGGGTGAGCACCTCTCCAAGGCCCAACATACTCCAATCAGTATGAACCTAAAATGGTCATCCTTTGATTGGTCTCCTCAAAATAGGAGCAGATGTCAACCTCTCCTTGAGCTCTACAAAAGCTCTCTCCTGCTCATCTCCCCAACACCACTCTTGTGTAAGCTTGGTCAGATTTGTCAAGGCCTTGGCAATGGCACTAAATCCTCTAACATAGCGGTGATAGAAGTTTGTCAACCCAAGGAATGCTTGCACTTTGCTCACATCCGTAGGCCGAGGAATACATGTAATAGCCTCCACCTTGGTTTGGTGAATGCCAATTCCTCTAGGGTAGATAGTGTGACCAAAATACTCAATCTGCTCATGGAAGAACCTACAATTCCCAAGATGTAATTTGAATCCTTGAGATCTCAACCTCTCAAACACCTCCAACAACTATCTCTCATGCTCCTCCACAGTAGTGCTATAGGTAAAATGTCATCAATATAGCACCAAGCAAAATCCAATCTAGCTAGGATCGTATCCATGACCCTCTAGAGCTCAACCGGAGCATTCCTTAACCCAAATGGTAAGAACCTCCATTGATATAACACATCCTTGCCATGAGGATTGATAGCCCAAAATGATGTCTTGGACTCATCCTCCTCCCTAATAGGCAACTGATGATTTCCTACTCAAAGATCCAAAGTATTGAAGACCTTTGCATGCCCAATCACATCAAAAATCTCCTCCGGTGTAAGCATGGCATACCGATCAGCCCTAGTCTGTCGGTTGATAGGACGGTAATCTCTTCACATCTGCCTATTTGTGTAGTTGCTATGTATATCCTTCTTGGCTAGCATCACTGTCATTGATGCATACTCTCCATGTGAAGTCTCCACCAAATCAGCCTCAAAAAGATCTCTACTCCAACTTTGAATCAATGTCCTCTCCATGTCACTATAATGATAAGGACATCGGAAAACTAGTGTATTGCTAGTCAGCTCAATCCATATACCAAGTCTTTTTAGAGCACCCAAATCCTTTATATTGAAGGCAAAACAACTTGTGTAGCTCCTCAAGAACCTCAAAACTCTCCATCTTTCCTCTCTTGTAAGCTTGGATCCAAGATCTAGCTCCCAAGTATCCTCTGTAACTATCACAAGAGTGGAAGACATACTGACTGAATGCTACATTGGGCCCTTAGGAGCAGTAGTGTCATGCTCCCAACCACTAGAGTTTCCAACCTCCGTGTGAGAAACTCCTTCCACTCTGGCTGCAAGCTCCACACGTCCTCTAGTTGCATCCCAAGTGGACCAAGGGTGTAATCCAAGTAGCCCATGCTCACCTGGATGGATTCCAAGTAGACCACTCTTCCTAGTAGCTACTAACTGTGTTCCAAGAATACCATGTCCACTTGGTCCATCACCCCTAGCATGTGCCTGAATTGTCTTCATAGGCACATGGCTCACAAGTGTCTGAGTAGTGATGCCTATCAAGTGCATCCTATGCTGCTCTGTGAGCCGGCCTGTCTCTCACTCAGGATGAACCTCTGATGGCTACTATAGTAGCGCACCATGGACTAAGAAGGCAAGGAACCCAAACTCCATCATACTCCTCCAAGGCTAACACTCCAAGATACAAGACATTGCTCACTAGAGAACTCAATGAGAGAGAGATAGTTGCAAATGAAAGGATGATGAGTACCTCCTCACTCCTTGTTTATATACTTGTGAAATAGTTACGTACCAAAGTTACTAATTAGCGTAGTAACTCAAGTTACTAGACTTAAAGTCAAGTAAAGTCAAAAAGTAGAAAGGAATATCCATTCACATGGGCATATTCCCCTAAGCATGTGGTCCTATCTTGACCCAACCACTAAGTCAAGGATTCCTTCACATGGGCTATCCTTGGACTAAAGAAGAATCCAAAACAAAAAGGCTTGTGGACCCAAGAGTTCTCAACTCTTTCCTCAAAGCCAAACACCTAGGAATAATACCAAGTCAACACACTAAAATCCAAAATAGTGGTGCTCATCTTTTCTACTTCCTCTAAAGTAAGGTCCCCTCTATCCTAGCTACGACTAACTTTAGCTAACCATGACTAATATAGAACCAATAATATCTCTTAAGTACTTGTAATACCAAGCTAAATATCACAATACCACACACATGCACATATGGGTGTTACAAACCAAGGCTCACAATCTAGGTCAAATAGTTAAGGTCCATAGCCTGACCTAACACCTAATGCCTAGATGCCTTTGATATGGCTAGAATAGTGGTAATACCAATGCAAAAACCCATCACCCACTCTCTCTCATCAACATTGGGTTCCATCAATTGCTATAACTGTGAGTCCCAAACAAGTCTAGGTCTTCCCTCTCAAAAAGCATGAGAGCTTGGGAAACTTGTAAGTGTGGGAAAAGTAGCTCTAGGCTGTCCAACTAGGTCCACCATTGCCATAGGTGACCTATCAGCCACTACTACCGTCTGAGACTGACGTCCTACATCCAAGATGTCATCAACAAGGATGTCGTCTAGTCGCTAAATCCTATAATATGCACGCTTTAAAACCTCTTTGGGTAAGATGTTTGTCCACCAAAGACAAAGACGATGAGCATATGATCCCACTCTGGCTGCATCCAACAATACAACAAGTCCCATACAAGAATGGACCTGATGCCACCACTTTGGTGCGAGAATCACCCATCAAAGGAAGGTTCTCCAAAAGGTAAGCTAGAGAAACAGATTGATGAACTTGGAGATGTCATAGTATCCATAACATCTCCCAAAACACACCAGAATGAGGATCTTGAAGACCCAAACCTCAGCCAACATGTGTATGTCCCTAACATGGCCATCCCAAATCACCAAATGAATAGGCCCATATCACTTCAGATCATGCGCCTTTAGTAAGGAAATGTTTGTTGGTAGGGCCTTCCGGTAATCCTTGACTGCTGACATTGGTAATAACTCTGGATACCAATAGGCCAAGTATGCCACATGATGTAGAGAGACTTGCCTAGCAATCTCATCTCTCTCCACATACAAGTACCTCTGTACTTGTATACCCGCCTATAAGATCATAGCTAGTCCGGTGCTAATCCCATCGAACAACTCCAATAGACATATTCCCTCTATTAGATACTACCAAGCAATGAGTGTGGTATCCAAAGTTGTCAAGGTAATTGACTCCGGAGGCTCATCCTCACACTCATCTCCTAGTGGTACAAAGGCTCCACTCTAAGCCAACTACACCAATCAATCTGCATGTTGTTGTAATGCGTCCTTTAAACTCCACAATGGAACATCCAAGGGGGATGGAACAATCCCATTCATACTCCAAATGCAAGTGATTACCTCTGGTACTGGAGTATCTTTTGCATGTGCATTTGTGGTGCCCAAATTTTTTTTGTTTTGTTCAAAATAGAGAAGAAGAAGTGTATAGAAAAGTCAGATTGCGTCTGTATGGCCGAAGAAGGCAAAGAAAAGAGTCTTCAGGATGAAACCCAAAGTAAAGTGACTTTGGGTCATAAGGCGAAGTACTCAGAAATGCCCTGTCAACATACAACCTGAAGTAAGGAGTCTTTGTATTGGGGGGAGCTCAACCTAAGGCGAAGTCTGTCTAACAACCTTTCGTTGGGGCGAGAAATTCAAGAAGGGACAGTTCAAAACTGGTGGCCTATACGTGCGAAGTACAATTGACAGTGATAGGTGCATGCAGGAGGTGTGATTTCTCGGTAGAAACTCAAATTGAAGAGAGACAAAGAAAGTGCAACTCTATAAAAATTGAGCTTGCGACGAAGCAATGTCAAGAAATTTTCCTTCGCCGTTGAGAAGTTGTCCTACAGGTGATCATGGGAAGGGAAATAGAGTGGAAGACGCGCTAGTGTGTAAGGGAAATGTTGCAAGAGTGAAACCAAGAGACAGTGAGAAAGCAAGAGAGATGGGAGGAGGAAAGAAGAACTCCAAATTCACCATGAGGAATCATGCGATTCGGAGGTTAGATGTAATCGTAAGAATCAAAGTCTTGAGCTGACTTCGGATTACATTCTTGGCATGGAACTGGAATGTTAGTTTTCCAAGTTTCATGACAAAGATCATCGAGAGCAAGTGCCTTCATGGACCCAAAGAAGAAGGGGAAGACCGGCTCGCTGGACAAATTATTGGATTGGAAATTAGTACTCGGGAAGGAAGCATGCACAAAGCAAGGTGCCACATTCTTGGGGAAGAGAGAGATAGCCGAGGAAACCCAAGAAGTGAGGGATGCATTCTCGTCAAAGCGGACAAAGAATGGATACAAAGTGGAGAGTTACAAAGATCTTGTCAAGAGGGGAATTGTGAGTGCTTTGATGGTGATCCTGAAGCCGGAGAGAACAACCTTTGTGATGAAACACCAAGCGGTGTTCTTTCACAAATTTTTTGCAGGAGAACCAATCAATTGGGCAAGGTGTTTCCATGGGAGAATGCAACAAATGGTGTGGAATCTGCGGGATAAATTGCCTCTAGATTACATCGTGCCATTTGCAGCCCATTTCTACTTTGGGTTGAATTTGTTGAACTCGGCGGAGCGAACTCGGATGGTGTCACATTTCCATCCCAATTTAAGAAGGGAGGTCGATGTAGAGGAGCAGCAGTACATATTACAAATCCAAAGCAC
Organism: Lunularia cruciata; assembly: GCA_948567375.1. Classification (NCBI taxonomy): domain Eukaryota; kingdom Viridiplantae; phylum Streptophyta; class Marchantiopsida; order Lunulariales; family Lunulariaceae; genus Lunularia; species Lunularia cruciata. The sequence goes on along the minus strand of OX419755.1, from coordinate 80,856,887 downwards.
CGTTGAGTACTACAAGAAGACGGGGAAGAATGTGGAGATCAAAGTGAGTACTCCAAAATCAAAGAAGAGAATTTGGCAAGGCGAAGCCAAAGACAAGACAAAATCTCGGAAGACAAGAAGAGGAAACCCGAGGCGAGGCATGGTGGTGATCAAGTCAGGAGATGAAGACTCGGAAGGTGAAGCCGAGTGCAAGTCCAAAGACTTGGAACACGAGGAGGAGCCCAAGCTAACGCTACAGAGTGGAGATACAAGTAGCGACAGCGATGAAGGAGGAGAAATGACATTGGTGCCAGTTGCTGCCAAGGTAGAAGAAGAAGTGCAGGTGGAGACCAAGGCCGAGGACAACACAAAGTTGGAGGGGGAGATACCCAAGGCCAAAGAGAAGGTCGCAATTCAGAGAGGAGTTTGCTTGAGACGCAAGGCAAAATGTGATGCAGGTCCGAGTAAAGTAAACAAAGAAATAAACGAAAGCTCAGGAAGCGAGGTGTCCGTTCCGATACGAAGACTGCAGAGAAGAAGGCAAGTATCGGATGAACACAAAGTACAAAGGGAAGTTGCTACGCAAGAGGAGGTAGTAGCGAGCAATGGAGTAGAGTACCTACAAGAGGTTGTGTGTCCTCTGTTGGTGAAGTTAGAACACCGGAAGAAGGAGATGCAATCAAAGTGTCCGGAGGTGAAGACTGTGCTGTAGGTCTTAGCACGATTAGAAGAAGAGAACTTGGAGTTGAAGAAATCATAACCTGAGGTGAGGAGGAAAGTGAAGTACTGCAAGCGGAGGCAGTAGGGAAGACTCAGGTAATTGAAGACTTGAAGAGAGAAGTGAGATATCAAGAAGAACTTGTTAAGAAGAGTGACATAGCAAGGGAAAGGCAAGTAGCAAAATATGAGATCTTGAAGCAGTAGTTTGCTGATTCAAAAGTAGAACTTATCCATGCTATGGCAAGAGTAGCAACAAAGGATCAAGAGCTCGATAGGGTGATGGAGAGTGTAGAAGAAAAGAAGCAGCTCTGGCAAAGAGAGTTAGCAACACAATACATGGAAGAAGAAAGATTACGAGAGTTACTTAGTAATCAGGAGGAGAAGATCTGCAGAAGGAGAAAGAGAAGGAAATAGTGAAAGCCGAGTTTGAAGCAGAGTTGGCAATGTATAGGGAGGATTGGAGCCATTGACGGAGATTGTCCTCAGGATGAACGTGATGTTGAATACAGAGGCCAGTGTTCAAATTGAAGAAATGAGGCTGCACAAGTTGAAATTGTTGGTGCAAGAGACGAGGCAAAGACATGCAAAAGATACAGATTTGAATGTGCTGCTGATAAGTTTCAGGGCTCGTGTAGATAGGAAGATCTTAGAGGTAGAAGATAATATTGCGATTAGATTAGACTTAGTGAAATTAAAGATAGATAAACTTCGGAAAAATGTTAGAGCAAAACCCAAAGTAGATAACATAGGAGTGCAGATGTCTTTGGAGTTACCATTGGAGACATTGGAAAAGAGTGGGTCAAGAGATGAAGGTTTAGAAGGGTTACCCACTAGTGCAATTTCAGATCAAGAGAGAGAATTGCTGGATCTGGTAGAAGAAGTAGAAGATATGAAACCCGAGGACAGAGTAGTAGGAAGTAAATTTACTTCGGGTTCGGGTTTGAAAGCCGATGACGAAGTAGACATCGGATTGGATTAGTAACAGTTTTGAGATATGAAGAGGTAGATATGAAGAGGTGCATTGTCATTTTGGATCTGCAGGTTAGAAAAGTTGTTGTAGAACGGTATAGTTGTTAGAACTTTTGAGTTGTTCACTACTTAAGAGTGGCATTCGCAGAGAAATGTTGTTCAGTGCTCATAATTTCTGAGAATAGATAAAGCAAAGTGCTGTGAAGCAGTGCTCGTTGCTTGAGCTTGATTCCAAGTATCAACTTTGCAATTGTGTTTGTGAGTGTTTGGAGAAATTCAAAGTGCAAGTCAGTGTGTTTGTGGGATGTTGGATTACACAGCCTTGATCTTCATTTTGTGTGTTTGATCTTGAGTGAAGTGCAATCAAAGCAATGCCTTGATAGATCTGAGAGGAATTGTAGTGTTGGTAGTATTCTGCATTTGTGAGTGCAGTGCGAGGTTGATGTGAAGCGATTTTGATCAAGGAAGTTGTGCCTTCAGTGGAAGGGTGGAACACAATTCTGAGGCAAAGTCATTTTGCAGTGAAGTGCCGTTTTTAGGAGAACCTGAATCATCACAATCAAGATTGTTTGGAAAGAATTGAAGGAGTTGTGATTAAGGAGTGTGAATTTGTGACAAGACTGCAAATCAGTGCTTGTTACTCTCTTCTGGGTGTGGTTTCTACCTGAGAGATTAAAGATGCAACCAAGAGAACTGAAATTGTTACTTTGACTTTGTATTTGGACATTTCTGACTTGTATCTCTACGGGAACAAACTTTACTTACCCAATTACCGCAAAAGTGATATTTGCCGGGTTGTCACAGCATTCCTCTCCAATAACTCACCAGGCCAAGTAATTGCACCACTAAAAGCTAAAACTGATGATGCCATGGTCTCGGACTATAGTGAGCCAAGACTAGCACTACTAAAGCATACTGGTAGGCAACATACTCGTCCCTCACTAGACTGCCAACCTGGTCTATAGGAGGCTATCTACTCCCAATAGTCAATATTGAAACCCATGGGATGCAACATTGCTTCCCCAACTAGCACATCATATGACTCAACTATTGTTGCAATAGCCTAAGCTCTCAACACCAAGCTATCAATCAGATGACCAAGCTACATTGAACAACAAGCTCTCCATGTGTGATGTACTATGTCAAACCACCACCTAGAGATGTCTGAATTTGAAATGGACACCTCTCACATCGGTCTTCCATAACTCTAGACCGACTACTGTAGCCTTCCTCAACATAAGAGGATGTGCACCAAAGTCTAACAAGACTCTCTGTGGTGTATAGAACTTTCCTAAGGGTCTTACCAAATGGAAAATCCCCCTCTGGTTATCCAATAGGACAACACCATGTGTGAATAGTGCTCTTACAAAGGCTGGTCTAGCTAGCAACTCCTCTAGTCTAGCCGTTGCTACCTGCCATAAACCACTAGTCGCTGAATGGATCCCATGCTCTTCAACCAAGTCACCTCCACTATCAACCACCTCTACTCTAGTAGTAGGAACCACATCAACCCTACTCTCACAAAGAGTGGCAGCCAACCGGAACACTGGGGCTGGGTCAACTCCCAATGTAAACATGTCACTGGCTGAAAACAAAGGGCACCGCATAATCAGTTGAGCCACCCCCAACATCATGCTCAACTTAGTCTATGTAGTAGCAGGTGGCTGACTAGTAGGTAGTCCATCATGCACCCCATTACCACCTACCACACTTGCATTGGGACGTCTAGGAGCCATGGATGTCGTCTGTAATGCCTTAGATAGCATAAAAGACTAGGGAAGTTTAGCCTATCTCCCAACCTCTCCTCTCTGTGGGTCCAATGTCACTAAGGTTCCTCTAGGCTTAGGAGCAGGTATTTCACTCCTAGTCACTGCTATTGTGACAACCCGAGAAATATCACTTTTGTGGTAATCTGGTAAGTAAAGTTTGTTCTCACAAAGATACAATTTAGAATTGGTCAAATATGAAGCAACTGTCACAATCCGTGCAACCAATCTTCTTCTCTACCATGCTTGGCTAACTCCCTCTGCCAGGCTTGATCTTTCTCAATGGCCTTCTTTTTGAGACTTTCCAAATCTTGCTCCATTACCGCTATACTTGCCTTTGAGTGTTATCTCTACTTGTGCATCAACAATTTCTCCCTTTAGCACTACAACTAATGTTGTCATCTCCTTTGCCTCCTTGTGACACTTTACTAAATCATCCCTCATTACTATAGAGTGCTTACTCCAAAGAATCTCCTCAACCCAAGTGCAAGCGCATTTGGTTTCTTTCTTCCAAAGTCAGCAAGCTTAGCCCAAAATAAAAATGAGTTGTGAAGGGCACAAAATAATGCAGTGGCATATCCATTCTCCAACTCAAAATCATCTACCCCACTTGCTAATGCAGACATTTCACCTTATCTATTGCCTCTCTTGCAAACATTTAGTGAAAGAACACCGCCTGTTGCATTGTAATATAGGTGGTTTGCTCTTGCTTAAACATTGCCATCATTGCACTTACAATCCTTCTCCTCTTGGGGTCTCTATAACTATCTACCTTATACCTATTCTTGGTGTGAGGTTGATCGAATGAGTTTCTTACCTCGGCAGTCTCTTCTGAAGCATCATACTCTTGATAGAAGGTGGTACCTCCTTCCTCTCTTGCTTCTCTCCCCAAGACTATTCTCCAATCCAATTCAGTCCATGAAGCCGGATTTCCTCTCTTCTCCTTGTGCTTTGGCCCATCCTTGCAATTGCTTGCTGTAATTTCTACCATGAAACCTAGAAAATTGAAGTTCCAATTCCAGGCCAGGAATGTGATACAAAGTCTTGCCAAGACTTTGATCCGCACTACTACTTTTAATCTACAAATTGCAAGTCCCCTTACCATACTCTACTTACTCACTTTTGGGGCCATTGTGTCTCACCCTCGTCTTGTGGAAGATTGTTCTTGAGATCCTAACCCATTTGTCTTCTTGTGGATTTGCAATTTGCATTACTTTGGGTCGACTCTAAATAGGGATAGGGTAGCATCTGGACATTGCACTACTTCCTTCCAAAACTCTCAATTTTATAGTCCTGCGCTGATTGGTCATTCTTTAGTTGTTTCTCCGCTCTAATCACCAATTTCTGTGGGGTTGTTTCCTATCACTATCAAGAACTTCTTGATCCCAAGGTCATTAATTTCTTCCCATGTACTTTCTTGATTTGCCAACTGCAAAGAAGTTTGTTACAGGTTCTTTGGATTAGACTACCTTGCTCAATACAAAGTCCTCTTCTTTGTCTTCCTCTTTTGTCCATCCCGGGTCCTTTGGTCTTGACCCAAGGTCGACTTCAGGTTTGGCCCCAAACACACGCTTCTTCTTATTTCTTTAGCCCTCCTTAGGTTTTCTAACGTACTTCTTCTTCAAAATTTCCTTGAAACTATCCAAAACCAAAAATGTGGGTACCACATACCCCTTCCCTCAAATGTCAACATCCGTGCAAACACCGACAACCGGTTCTTTATACAAAGTTGGGTCCGTGGTCCTATATTTTCTAACTCTCCACCCATTTACTCAAGTGGCAAAGGGATTGCCTTCCAAGTCTGCCAGTTGAATAGAGCCATTAGCATATATGTGAATAATATCATATGGTGCCAGCCACCACAAATGTAGTTTGCCTAGAAAAAATATTTGGTGATTGTTATATAACAATACCAAATCGCCTTCATGAACAACCATAGGCTTGATTTGCCCATCATGCCTGCTCTCTTGTTCTTGCACTTCCTTTGTGGTTTGCATTGCATTGTCCATTTTCTCTTCTAATTACATCAGTTGTTGGATCTGAAGATCCTAGCTTTCTTCCTCCGACAATTGTTCTGCACAAAAAATCCGATATGACGGTACTTCAAATTCAATTGGTAGTATAGGATGCAATCTGTATGTCAAGAAGTAGCGCGTTATTTTGGTTGTATTATTTTAATTGTTCTGTATGCCCACAAAGCTGAAGGTAACTTTGTGTCCCAATCATAGGTATAATTGACCGTCACCTCATTCAAAATTTTACACAACAATCCGTTGGCCTTTTTTGTTAGTCCATTTGATTTTGGGTTATAGGGAGTCATCTTCTGATGTGTAATCTGGAAGTATTTAGTTAATGCTTCCACCATGGAGTTCAGAAAATGAGTTCCCCAATCACTGACCAATTCTAGAGGACACCCGTAATGGGAAATGATGTTTCAGAAGAAAAGTTCAGCAATTGTTTCCGCATCATCTCTCCATGTTGCTTTTGCTTCTACCATCTTGGTAGCATAATCAATGCATACCAAGATGTATCTCTTCCTTGTGACTTGGGTCACTGGTTGAATTGGACCTACAAATCAACACCCCATTTCTCAAATGGAGCCAATGGCAAAATTGGTCTCAAAGGCCAATGGGAAGTAGACGTCCGTTTTCCTGTTCTTTGATAGGCATAACAACTTTGAATATAGGCATGCGTATCTTTATACATTGTAGGCCACCAATACCCTATTGAAAGGATTTTCTTCACAGTATTCTCAAGGCATAGTGTCCTCTTGATGCTTTAGAGTGTAAGGACTCAATGACTCCTCCAAATTTGTAAGCCTCCAAACATCTCTGAAGTACTTTGTCTTTGCCTATCTTAAATAAAATATTTTGTTTTAATTGGTACGGTCCAATCTTCTTGAGGAAGACTGCCCTTTGCTTCGGGTCCAGCCCCTCAAGACAATGACAAGTATGCAGATAGTGATATTCAGCCGTATACCTTGTGCTTTGCACAACCATTAAATGACATAGCTCTTCATGAGGAAACTGATCATCGACTTCCAAGTCTTGGTCTTGAGTTTCTAACCTAGATAGGAAGTCCGCATTCAAATACAAAGCTTCCTTCCCTACTTGTACAGTGTATGTGAATTCTTGTAACAACAAGATCCATCTTGCAATTCACCTTGACAAATCTGCCTTCTTGACCAAATGTTGCAATGCATAATGGTCAACATAGAAGACAAACTCGTATCACAACAAGTAGTGGCAAAACTTCTTGTAGGCATAAACCATTCCGAGTGCTCCTCTTTTAGTTGTCAAATAGTTTTCTTCTGAAACTGATAATTGTTGGCTTGCATAATAAATCAGATAGTCTTTCTTCTTGTACTTCTGAAACAAGATGACTCCGATTGCCATGTGGACAAAGTGTCCACATACACATGAAAAGGGGCATCCCAATTTGGGGCCCTCATAACTGGTGCTTCAACCAGTTTCTTCTTCAATACTTGGAAAACTTCCTCTTGTTCTACTTTCCACAAGTAGTGTTTGGACTTCTTCAGAAGCTTTGTAAGGAGTGCCGGAAGCATTGCATAGTTTGAAACAAAACGTTTGTAGTATCCGACATGTCCTAAGAAGGATCTTAGCTCCTGGATCTTTTTTGGGGATTCCAAAGCTGAGATAACTTTTACCTTCTCAACATTGACTTCAATACCTTGTTTTGACACATGATGCCCCAAAAGAATTCCCTCGTTCATTGTGAAGAAGCATTTCTCTGGGTGTAATGACAAACTGGCAAAATGACACCTTTCAAAAGTTTGGCAAAGGTACTTTAAATGTACTTCTCTTTGCCCAAACACACAAAAATCATCAATGAAGACCTCCAAAAATTTGCATAGAAAACCCTTGAAGATTGCATTCATCATCCACTGGAGAGTAGCAAGAGCATTACATAACCCAAAGGGCATTTGATTGTAAGCAAAAGTGCTCCAATCGGTAGTGAATGTAGTTTTATCCTTGTCCTCTTCTCGAATGGATACTTGATTATACCCTGAAAATCCATGGAGAAAACTGTAACAAGGAGGACCAGCTACTTGGTCCAAAATTGTATCAGTAAAAGGCAAGGGATGATGACCCTTCGTTGTGATTGCATTCAACTTGCAAAAATCTTGGCACACTTGAATCTTCCCAATCTTCTTCTTTGGAACAATAACTATGGGGGAAACCCACTCATTGCTCAAGATAGGAAAAATTATTCTGGCCCCTAAGTACTTACCAATTTTTTCTATGACCAAGAGTAAGTACTTTGGGTTCAGGCAATATTATCTTTGCCAAACCAAAATTGCACCTTCAACCAAATCAATCCGGTGTTCTCCAAATTCTTGTGGAATACCTAGCATTTGATAAATAGACCATGAAATACATCTTGGAATTCTATAAATAGGGAGTGTATCTTGCTAACTCATTTGAAGTGACTGTCTTAGAAATTTTCAAATTTTTCCTTTGGTCAAGACAACATCTTGACAATCATTGAGGTTGATGACTCCTTCAACATGGCTTAATTGGCTTAATTTGAGTCAAATTGTAGTCAAACCCACTTCCTCCAAGTCATGTTCACCCGAGGTGATGTCATATGGGTCTTTGTCTTTGACCTCTACCTCATAGCATTCCAAGTAGTTGACTTGGACCTCGTCTTTGAAGTCTCTTGAAGATGAAGATGAAGATGATGAATCTTTGGATTCATCTTCATCTTCAGACGACATTGTTTTCCCAAGGTTGGGAACCTTCATCTGACTCACCATCACCAACTTCTGATCTTTGGACAAAATGTCCTTAAACTGCAACTTTTGTTGGTAATGTGAGCCGGCCTGTCTCTCACTTAGGATGAACCTCTGATGGCTATTATGGTAGCGCACCATGGACTAAGAAGGCAAGGAACCCAAACTCTATCATACTCCTCCAAGGCTAACACTCCAAGACTCAAGACATTGCTCACTAGAGAACTCAATGAGAGAGAGATAGTTGCAAATGAAAGGATGATGAGTACCTCCTCACCCCTTGTTTATATACTTGTGAAATAGTTACGTACCAAAGTTACTAATTACCATAGTAACTCAAGTAACTAGACTAAAAGTCAAGTAAAGTCAAAAAGTAGAAAGGAATATCCATTCACATGGGCATATTCCCCTAAGCATGTGGTCTTATCTTGACCCAACCACTAAGTCAAGGATTCCTTCACATGGGCTATCCTTGGACTAAAGAAGAATCCAAAACAAAAAGGCTTGCGGGCCCAAGAGTTCTCAACTCTTTCCTCAAAGCCAAACACCTAGGAATAATACCAAGTCAACACACTAAAATCCAAAATAGTGGTGCTCATCTTTTCTACTTCCTCTAAAGTAAAGTCCCCTCTATCTTAGCTATGACTAACTTTAGCTAACCATGACTAATATAGAACCATCCTTTATCTCTATAAATAATATCTCTTAAGTACTTGTAATACCAAGCTAAATATCACAATGCCACACACATGCACAAATGGGTGTTACATTTACCCCCGGACTAAGTTTTCACTTTGTCTTCAAAGTGAAGGCCTCTCTACCTTCTCTGGTACATCTTCAACTTATCATGGTTAATCCTATCAAAGTGTCTTCCTCCTAACTCCTTGAGATCATAGGTGTAATTGCCCCACACCTTCTCTACTATGAAAGGTCCAAAGTACTTAGGCAAAAACTTCTTTTGCACTCTCTTGAATCGAATAGAATCAAACAACATTACCCAATTACCTTCTTTGAAAGGCTCCACCTTCTTCTTGCCTTGCCTCTTGTCATAGCTCTCCTTTTTTTTCCTTTAGGCTTGCTCCACTCAAACCATAGCAACTGCTCTTGCCTCTTCCAACTCCATGAGTTGATCCTTCCTTGACTTCTAATCACCTCCTTGTGCTTTCTTCAATCTCCTATGAATGCTTTGGAAGGTAGGAAGATCAAAGTGAATAGGTAAGGTAGACTCAATACCATACACCAATTGAAATGGAGAAAATCCAGTGGAAGTCTTCATGGTTGTCCTATACTCCCACAAAACTGCATGAATCCTCTTGTCCCAATGATATTTAGCCCCCTCCATTTCTGCATCTTTGGCCAACATCATGCACAAGGTCTGATTGGTTCTCTCTGCCAAGCCATTGGAATTTGGCTTATAGGATGTAGTTACTCTATGTGTGATAGAGAAATGTCGTAGCATGGCTGTAGTAATGCTTCCTATAAACTCTCCTCCTCTATCAAAAACTAACTCCAAAGGGCATCCAAACCTAGTGATAATGCATTCATAAAGAAATCTACCCACTTCATCTTCATTCTTGTCCCTCAATGGTCTAGCCTCAACCCACTTGGTAAGGTAATTAGTAACTACCACAATGTACCGATTGTTCCTTGGGGTTCTATTGAGAGGACCTACAAAATCAATTCCCCACTTCTCAAAAGGTCCTAGCAATGGAATTGATCTAAGTTGTGGAGTGGATGTAGACTTTCTAGCAAAAGCTTGACAAACATGACAAGTTTTGCAATAATCAAGACAATCCTTGAAAATCCCTCTCCAATGGTAACCTGCATCTAGAATCTTGAAAGCAATCACCTTTCCTGCAAAGTGTCCTCCATATACTAAACCTTCATGAAACTCCTTTATGATTAGGATAGACTCTTCCTTACCCACTGCTCTTCGAAGTAGACCATCTGCTCCTTGGTGAAAAAGAATATCCTCCACCATTGTGTAAGGTCTAGATCTTGCTGCAAGAGCCTTCCTCTCCCTAGCATGCATCCCTTCTGGATAGTTACCTCTTGTCACAAAATCCACAATCTCCTTGTACTCCATTGGAACCTCTTGAGTGACTGAGATTGTCATGAGCTCCTCATCCAGGAAGGAATCATCCACTGGCTCATCTCCATCATGATCATAGGCTCTAGATAACAAATCAACATTTGCATGTTTCTTTCCTGGCCTATCCTCAATGGTGTAGCATACTCAAACAAGAGTATCATCCATCTTGCTAGTTTCCCTTCAACATTAGGCTTGTTGAAGATGTACTTCAAAGCCTTGTGATCCGTGACAATGGTGGCTTTCCCTCCAATCAAGTAGTGTCTAAACTTCTTGAGACCAAAGATCACTGCCAACCCTTCTCTCTCCATGACAGAGTAGTTCTTCTTTGCTGAAACCATTTGCCTACTAGCATAAGCTATTGGATGATCATGCCCATCTTGGTCTAATTGACTAAGAGTGCATCTTATAGCTACATTAGAAGCATCAGTGTAGAGGATGAAAGGCTTACTCCAATCAGGTTTAGCAAGAATTGGAGCTACAACAAGGGATTGCTTGAGCTCCTCAAAAGCTTTGAGAGCTTCCTTGTCTTCCAAAATCACCATGTAATCTACACCCTTCTTCATGTAGATGGTCAATGCATAAGCCTTGTTGGAAAATGAGAAGATGAACCTCCTATAGTATCCAACCATCCCCAAGAATTGGCGTAACTTTGTCAAGCTTGAAGGGAATAGAAGGTCTGAGATTTTCCTCACCTTCTCAAGATCAACTTCTATTCCATCCTTGGAGATGATGTGCCCCAAAAGTAGACTTTCTTCACATCCAAAAATGCACTTCTCTGGGTTGAGTGATGCATTTGCCTCATCTTAGCGTTGATTGCATCTTGCAAAGACTTTGATTAGGTGCTCAAAGTGCTCCTCCTTGCTTCCATAGACACAAAAGTCATCAATGAAGTCTCTCACAAATTTCCCAATGAAAGGTTCAAATACCTTGTTCATGAACCGTTGGAATGTGGCTGGAGCATTGCAAAGCCCAAAAGGAATGACCTTGAAAGCATAAGTTCCCCAAGGTGTGGTGAATGTGGTGAGTTGTTGATACTCTGGTGCAATCTTGATTTGGTTATATCCACTATAACCATCTCCAAAACTGTACCTCTCATGACCTACAACCTCCTCCAAGATCTCATCAATGAATGGCAATGGGTAGTAGTCCTTCTTGGTAACAACATTGAGCTTCTTGTAATCCACACATACCCAAAGCTTGCCATTCTTTTTCTTCACAATGACAATTGGAGACACCCATTCTGAATTCTCTACCTCAAAGATAAATCCAGCCTCCTTGAGCTTATCAATCTCCTCCTTCACAACCAAAGATATTGGTGGGCTAATGCAACGTTGCTTTTGGCGGATTGGTCTTGCATGTGACTCCACTTCTATCTTTTGCTCCTCCAAGGTGACTTCCTTCAAATCCTTGTAATTGAAAGCAAACACATGGATGAACTTGCGGAAAATCTCCTCAAATCTCACCTTCTCTTCCTTGGTAACATTTGGACCATACTTGAGGGTAGCTAACCTTCTCTCTACCTCCTCAAGTGTTAATGGTGATTTGTCTGGGTCCTTCAAAACCTCTGGCTTAGGTGCAAAATTCATAGCACACAAATGATACACATCTGAATCAGATTCAAATTCATCCTCCTTTGTGGAAGTCTCCTCTTCCATGCTTGTGTCCACACCTGAAGCTCCTTCTTCAGAATCTGATTCCCAATAATCAGAAGATGGTGTATCTGAATGTGAAGTGTTGGTGGTGTTAGTCATAGGAATTGTGACTTTATGGTTTGATGGCCCAATCCTCAAGTACCCTTTGTGCCATCGATCAGTTGTGCGTGCTGCTCTCAACCATGGCCTCCCAAGAAGTAAGTCATAGCTTGAATCCTTCAAGACTTGGAAAGTCATGAGATTTTGAACTCTTTTAACTGAAACTCCACTTTATCCATCACCCCTACTGGTCAAACTTGTTGCTTGTTTGCCATGCTCACCACAAATGTTGAAGGTCTTGAGGGTATCATACCCAACTTCTTCATCAACCTTTTGGACATGGCATTTACTGCTGATCCTCCATCAACCAATGCATCCTTGATGTTGTGATCATTCACTCTCACATCAATCTTGGAGGCATATTCACAAGCCTCCCATGGTGCTGGCTTGGCATCCACCACCCCCATTGATACTAGAACTTTTGCCTTCTTCTTCCTCTTGCTCCTTGTAGAACTCAAACCACCTCTAAGTTCCTTTCTCAAGGTAGGGTTCAAAGCAATTAATTGGCCCATTGTGATGTTAGCCTTATGACTACCAACATCCTCCAACACATTGTAGTTCCATTGTTGCTTTGAGATCAAGAAGTCCTCCATCCCCAACTTCTTCCTTGGAGTCTTTGTTGTTGATGGTGTTGAGGTGCGAGTGCTCCTAGTAGACATAGGAGTATCCTTGCTTGAAGTAAATCCTTGAGAAGAGTGAACATCCTCTGCAAAACAAGCTCTCTTCTTCTCTTGTGCAAAAAGCTCCAAATTAAGACTCTTGGAGTTTGAGCACTCTCCCTTCTCATACTTGCTCTCCACCACATCTATGGATGCTATCCCCTTACCTTTGTTTGGATTAGGAGCCACTTGGGTTTCACTACCTCCCTCTTTCCCTCTATTGGCTCCCTCATGACCCCTTCCTCCATGGTAAGTGGAATTTGGGCAATTCCTTTGGATATGGCCTCTTTCTCCACAACCAAAACAATTTCTATCATTGAAATTGTTGGTTGTTTGAACTCCTCTATATGGATAATTTCCATAACTCCTGGGCCCTCTCCATACATTCTCATCCACCTCTCTCTTCTCCCATAGTTGCACCACATTGATCTTGAGATCCACAAGTTGTTTTGTGATGGTTTGAAGTGGATCCTTTGGTGGAGGTGCAAGAATTGGAGCAACTACTACTTGTGGTGCAACCCTTTTCACCAAAGTATCAGAAGTTCCACCATACTTGTAGCCTTGAGGAGGATGCACAACCTTCTTCACCACCAAATCCACCTCACACAATCTCTCCAATTCCTCTCATGTGTACAAGATGTAAAAAATCACCTCAAAGACATCATAATGAACTACAGGGTATACAAATGGATCTTGGTTCTCTAACATAAGTTCAGCCTTCTTCTCTCCTAATGTTCTGTCCAAGTGAGCTCTCATAGCCTCCTTCTGCCTAATGTAGAATTGAACACGGAACATTATCTTGCCTTCTAGAGAGGTCTCGGTGACGGAACCAAAAATGTGAGCCGGCCTATCTCTCACTCAGGATGAACCTCTGATGGCTATTATGGTAGCGCACCATGGACTAAGAAGGCAAGGAACCCGAACTCTATCATACTCCTCCAAGGCTAACACTCCAAGACTCAAGACATTGCTCACTAGAGAACTCAATGAGAGAGAGATAGTTGCAAATGAAAGGATGATGAGTACCTCCTCACCCCTTGTTTATATACTTGTGAAATAGTTACGTACCAAAGTTACTAATTACCATAGTAACTCAAGTAACTAGACTAAAAGTCAAGTAAAGTCAAAAAGTAGAAAGGAATATCCATTCACATGGGCATATTCCCCTAAGCATGTGGTCTTATCTTGACCCAACCACTAAGTCAAGGATTCCTTCACATGGGCTATCCTTGGACTAAAGAAGAATCCAAAACAAAAAGGCTTGCGGGCCCAAGAGTTCTCAACTCTTTCCTCAAAGCCAAACACCTAGGAATAACACCAAGTCAACACACTAAAATCCAAAATAGTGGTGCTCATCTTTTCTACTTCCTCTAAAGTAAAGTCCCCTCTATCTTAGCTATGACTAACTTTAGCTAACCATGACTAATATAGAACCATCCTTTATCTCTATAAATAATATCTCTTAAGTACTTGTAATACCAAGCTAAATATCACAATACCACACACATGCACAAATGGGTGTTATAGTACAAATCCACCACAACTTGTGCATTGTACAACCAAGGCCTTATGATCAATAATGGGTAACCAATTTTGGTCACTGGTTGCAACAAAATGTAATTCAACTTAAAGTGCACTCCTCCAATGATTGTGGTAATGTTTGATAGCATACCTAATGGCCGTCTCCAAGTTTGGTCTACAAATTTCAAAACTTGGGGTGTTGGCTCAAATGTATGATACCCTAGCCAATTTGCAGTATCTTTGGTCATGACATTCACACCGGAACCCAAATCAATGAGTATTGATGTGATCATGCACCTTACAATCTTTGCTTCAACTTCAAGAGATCCTAGATTGTCTTTGTAAAAGACCAAGACCAAGACCAAGGAGAGAAATAGGAGAATGGAAACTCACATTAGGACGCTTGAATGAAGGAAAACTCTGAATGCCTAGCATGAGCTTTGGCTTTGGTATTTATAGGTAGTTTATGAAGGTGTTTATATTTAGGTATTTATAGGGAAGTTTACAATGTTCTATAGACCTTGTTCTATAGACCTAAGTATTTATAGGCAAGTTTACAAACTTGGGTATCAAGTGGGAAGGGTAGATTACTAGAGGATAGCATAACTTTAGCACCAACTTCAAAGGTGAGATCACGATGATGGTGGTCTGCATATAGATTTTGACAATTTTGAGCAACAAGGAGGTGAGATTTGGCTTGTTAGAGAGATTTGGATATGGTTGTCAAGAAGGTTGAAGTATGAGGGACCTAAGACAGGGGAGGAGTAAGAAGAGAATCTAGGACAAGCGGATCTTGGCCAAAATTGAGAAAGAAAGGAGAGAATCCATGGCTTGCCTATTTAGAATTGTTGTATGCAAACTCCGCAGTTGCAAGACATTCATCCCAATTGGTATGGTGAATGTTGATGAAGGCACAAAGTATATCTTCCAAGGTGCGACTTGCATGTTTAATTTGTCTATCAATTTGAGGATGATAGGCTATGGACAAAGCAAGTTTGGTGCCAAGTATATGAAAGAGTGCTTGCCAAAACTTTTTAGTGAAGCAAGGATCATGGTCGGAGATGAGTACACATGGCATCCCATGATGCTTGAATACATTATCGAAGTAGAGTTGCACCAAGGTTGGAGCATCTATAGTATCAACCATTGGTGCCAAATGGATTTGCTTACTAAGCTTATCCACAAACACCACAATTGTTGTGTGACCTTGTTGTGTCTTGGGCAAGGAGGTGATGAGATCTAAGCTCACATGTTTCCAACAAGTAGTTGGAATAGGAAGTGGTTGAAGGAGTCCACTTGGCTTCTAGTTACTGGCCTTGTTGCATTGACAACTCTCACCCAATTGAACAAACTCTTGAACATCTTGTGTCATGTTGGGCCACCACCATTGGTGTTGGAGGGTACCCAAGGTCTTGTCCACCTCCATGTGACCAACTATTGGTAGATCATGGGCTTCTTGAAGGCACACAAGTCGGAGATCACCTTTGGCTAGAACATAGATCCGGTCCGCATAAAATAGAAGGCCTTCCTTGAAGGAGAAGATGTTGTACTCTTTGTCGCTTGCTATCAAATGACCATGTACAATTTGGAAGAAGGGATTTTGTTGTAGAGCTGACCAAAACTTGTTATGGACCTTGGGGTCAATTGACACCGTCATAACTTCCGCCGTGATGAGAGGTAGGGACTTTAATCAGGTCGTCATGATAGAGCATCACGGATGACATGGAACAAACCTGGTTTGTACTCAAGTTTGATGTCAAACAATTGGAGTTACTCTTCCATCAATGATGTCGACTCTTCATGTGTTCCAAGTGTAAGGTCTGCAACAATGGCTTGTGACCAATTTGCATGATCACTTGTTTCCCCAAGAGATAATGCCTCCATACCTTGGTGGCATATACCATTGGAAGTTGTTCCTGATCTTGAGTAGAGTAATTTCTTTCAGCTGTATTTAGTCAGCAAGACACAAAGACAATGGGATGTAGTCCATCAAGGAATTCTTGTTGCAACACAACTCCAATTGCAAAGTTAGAAGCATCAAAATCAACCACACAAGGTAGTCAAGGATCATATGGTTGAAGAATGGGTCTTGAAGACACCATATGCTTTAAATTTTGGAATGCTTCTTCATGCTTGGTGTTCCACTAGAAGCTCGAGTTCTTTTCAAAGAGATCAGTCAATGGTGCAGCCACATGAGCATAATAGTGGATGAACCATTGGTAAAAACTGGCAAATCCATTGAATGCACGCACTTCTATAGTATCCTTCAGGGTAGGCCAATCAGTAATGGCCTTGATTTTCTCTTATTCCATCTTGATCCCCTCTGATGAGATCTTATGACCCAAGAAGGTAACACCAAAAAGCACACTTTGATTTCTTGCAGTAAAATTTCCATTGTCATAGTCATCTTAGGATTTCTCGCACATGATTCACGTGTTCTGCCTATGTCTTACTATAGATTAAGATATCATCCAAGAACAACACCATGGACCAATCTAATAGTCCATCCAACACCCGATACATTTGATCCATGAAGACCATTGGAGCATTAGTGAGTCCAAAACGTAGAACTCTCCACTTGAAATGCCCATACCTTGTGCTAAAGGTAGTCTTTTGCACATCCTCTTTATCAATAGGAATTTGCCAATAGCCACTACAAAGGTCCAACTTGGAAAATTAGCATGCTCCACTTAGTTGATCAAGCAAGTCATTGATCTAAAGCAAGGGATATGCATTCTTCATGGTTTGCTTATTAAGCCCACGATAATCAATACAAAAACAAAGTCCTCCATCCTTCTTTGGAACAAATAGCACCGGTGCTCCCCAAGGAGAGGTACTATGTTGTATGAAGTCCTTCTCCAACAACTCTGTAAGTATTGTTTGCAACTCCTCCAACTCCTTTGGTGAGAGCAAATAGATTGGTCTACTCACTAGAGTACTCCTTGGCAATAACTCAATCTTGAAGGGCATATCTTGATTGGAGAGTAATCTCTTTGGAAAATCATCCGGAAATGCATCCACAAACTCTTGAACTATCCAATGAACCATTGCTTGATGAGGCTCTTGGCTCTCCTTAGATTGTTCTTTTGCAATTAGCTTGATCTACACCGCAAATACAAACTTATCTTCCTCCAAAGCTTGCTCTATGACTACTTTACTAACCAACTTTCCTTCCAGAGACTCATCTCTCTTCCAAGCTTTCTCCATGGTTGCCTTCTTGGCAAACTTCCCATCTTGGGACTCATCTCCCTTCAAGGTTTGCTCTATGGCTACCTTCTCGAAAAACGTCCCGTCTTGGGATTGACTATTCTTAGGTGTCTTACTTAGAAATGCCAGACAACCTAGTTGGAAATTCCTACCTTAGTGTTGTACTTGAATTTGTTGTTGGGTCCAATCCAATTGAACCTTATGACGTTCAAGCCAAGGTAGACCATAATGATATCATAGTGTAGAGGTACCACTACAAACCTCATACACTCCAAATACTCCTTCCCAATCTTGAAGGTAACAGGATGTGAGGTACGGAATGCAGAACCTTGTCTACCATCCGCCATCATCAATCTACTTTCAATCACTAGCTTGATAGAAATACCCAATTCCTTTGCTACTTGCATAGACATGCAATTGTCCAAACTTCCAAAATCAACCAAAATCAACCAAAATCCTACAACCCCAATTAGATATTGTACCTTGCAAGTGAAGCAAACTTGCATAGGTCGAGCCTTCAATCCCATTGGAACTAATCAAGCTCCTAGAAGGCGGCTCAAAATCTCCTCTTGGGATTCTTTGTTTCCTTGATCATTCTATTCCACAAACTCCTTCTGGGCAACTTGTCAAGGTTTCCCATTTCTAAGTGGACATTTAGCAATGCAATGTCCAACTTGGTGACAATAAAAGCAACTTCCATTTTGTCACAATCTTTCTCTATCTACTGTACCAAGTGGTCTCCGTTGGATAGCATCAATCTCCACTGGTACCGGTTCCTCCACTCGTTTGTAGTGTACTTGTAAGCTTTGTATAGGTTGAGTTCAAGACCAATTTGTCACAACCAAGGAATCAAAATGCTCAGCCAATTGCATGGCTTCTTCTACATTTTGTGGCTCCCACATGGTCACCTCCAATTTGGTTTGTGACTTCAATCTTGGCACAAATTGATCCAAAACTTCACCTTCTTGGATATCTAGAATTTGCATGATGATGTTCTAAAATTGTGTGATGTAGCTCCTTACTGAGCCAATCTACTTCAACTCCACCAATTTATCTCGTGCGGCTCGGGTGGCATTTATAGTTTGAAATTGACTAAGTATTGCATCCTTGAATTTTGCCCATGTCAAAATCAGTGCAACAATATGTCATTTAGTGAAGCTCACTCTACTTGGAATTGCCACTAAAGTTTTGCCACACCATCCAATTGGCTAGAAGCCAAGAGAATTTGTTTCCACTCATCTAAAAGATTGGTGGCTTCAAAGTAACATTTGTAGTCAAACACAAAATTCTCCACCATGCTCGGAAGATTCTTGCCTTCAAACACCTTGGGTTTTGGAAATCGAATGCAATCTTCTCCATCTCAAATTGGCACTCTCTTTATATGTTCTCGTCATTGTTGGTCTCCTTCATCCAACAATCGAGTAAGATGCTCGATTTGTTGTTGCATTGCAAGGATAGTGTCCGGTATTTCTGCCATAGCTACTACTCTATTCCATTACTCTCAATTTATCTACTTGATTAACACATAGATACAACACGCCACCGTTCTCCATAAGTTACAAACGGTAGTATCAAGGGTTCCTCAAACATGGTGATCATATGCAGAAAATCTTGTCCAAAGCGCGAGGTGATGAATTGTGTGAAACAATGCTTGGGTAATATCTGGATATGAAAATCCCAATGGTTTGGCAGAAGTAGATTTGGTGGTCCATAAATTCCACTCATCTCATTCTTGCTTTGATACCAATGTAAAAGACCAAGACCAAGGAGAGAAATAGGAGAATGGAAGCTCACATTGGGACGCTTGAATGAAGGAAAACTCCGAATGCCCAACATGAGCTTTGGCTTTGGTATTTATAGGTAGCATACAAAGCCCTTAAGAAGTTTCTCAAGAAGCTTCCTTGAGCCGCTTTCTTAGAGTGCAAGCAAAGTTAACTAGAAAGCTTCTCAAGAAGCTTCCTTCTAGAAGCCACTTACTTGGCATGCAAGCTAAGCTAGTTAGAAGCTTCTAGAAGCTTCCTTCTAGAAACTACCTGCTTGGGGTGCAAGTTAACTAGGAAGCTTCCTAAGAAGCTTCTTAGATGCTTCTAGAATATTCTAGGCTAATTTGGCTTATTATCTACTTTGTTAGCCTTACTAACTATGTCGCTAAACTCCATATTGTTACACTCTTGTTCAATACGATAAATGGCGTGCAAATCTTTTTTAGACATCACTCTTACTTTCTTGAGGGTAGAATTCAGCTGCTTCTTGTACAACTTATTATCTTCCCATAGTTGCTTAAATGTGATGTTCGCACTTGTGGATGCCAAATCTGCTACAATATTGTATTGATGTAGTCCTCCCAATTCCACCTTCTTCACCTTGGTCTTCGGGGTTCAAGGTATCACCCTATTCAAATTTGACTTCAAGGCGCTTCATGATGGTGATGGGTGTACTGGTGGTTTGGACCCAAGGTTCCTTAGGTTAAACCACCTTGGCTTGGATCAGATTCTTTACTTTGGATCTGATTTCTGCCAGAAAAATTGGAAGCTTTGTCTTTGTCTCCTCCTCCAATTTATCTCTTGAGTCTTGAGGACTGCTTCCTTGAGTTCTTTCTGCAAGGGTTTTGCTTTAGCTTTTGTGAGAATCTTTTCCCCTTGGCAGAAAGGATTGACTTTGGGCGCAATCTCTTTGCCTTTCATGAGGACAAAGAGGTCGTACTTAGTTCCTCGGGATCATGCTTCTTCTTATTGGCATGTCTCAACCATGAAAATTTTGAGGTCTAGCCATTTACCTTCAGAGGCCGGGCTCCCTTCTTGAGGCCTTTCCTCCTCAAGTGTTATATAATTTATAGAAGTATCCTCCTTTGCCTGGAGTGCAACATGCTCTACTAGGATCTGTACATATTTTACAGGCGCCTTCATGTTTGGTGGATGAGGGCATTGGTTGCCCATATGACCCAATCCTTTAAAATTCCCACACAAGGGAACATACCTAATTTGCCATCTTGGCTCCGGACAATTTGGAGACCAATGTCCCATTGAGCCACAATTGTAATATGCTTTGGGTGCAACATTTTGAGGTTGGTTTTGGTTGTTCATCGGTGGTCTTTGTGGAGGAGCATTGAGGTTATACTCCCTTGGTCCGTACCTCAGACCTTGGTACAATGTGCTTGCCTGAGGTGGTACCTCTTGGGTTTAGTACACCACCTCCTCTACCTCTTCTTGGTTCCATCTCGGAACCCAATCAATCTGATGCACCGGAAATGCATTACAAGTATTGCATTCCATGTTTGCATGGCCTGACTTGCCACATGCGGTGCACCATACATTGGATATGCCGAATGATGGAGGCTTTCTTTGGTCCTTTGCCCCAATCATCTCAATCTTAAAATCCAAAACTCTTTGATAAGAGCATCTAGATTATTGTGTACCTTATGTACACTCTTTGCTGGAGGTGTCAATGGTTTCTTGCCTCCATGTCTTTGTATTCTTCTTGGCTTTGATTCTTCTTCAGATTCTGAAGAAGAACTTGAAGATGTGGAGGATTCCTCCGAAGAAGTGGATGTACTACAAGAAGCTCTTCTTTTGGGCTTCTTGCCTTTCTTCTCCCAATTCTTTGATTATTGGCAGAGTGAGAGTGAGCTGCCTCATAGCGGGTGATGTGCTTGAGTACCTTATCTAGGGAAGTTACATTCCTCTCCCTGGTAATGATCCAAATCTCTAGGGAAAGTCTTCCTAGGAACCAGGTAATAGCTTGGGCATTGGAGTAACCCACCACACCCAATTGCTTTGGGACTCGGTTCAAGAGTGCCATGAACCTCTCAGAGTAGTCTCTCAACTTCTCCTTCTTGCCTATGTCCAAATTGTTGAGTGCTGCAAAGACACTTGTGCCATAATCAACTTCCCGGAAGCATTCCAAGAAATTGTTTCTCAAGTCTACCCAATCCGCCGGTACAAACCCCTTCTGGATTACATGAGTATACCAACTCCAAGCCTTCTTTTAGAGCAAACTTGGAAAATTCTCAAGTGTTCCGTCAAGTCATGTTCCTTATTGGCAAGGGAAATGACTTCAAATTCTTTGATGAATTCATCAAGGTCTTTGTCTTGTTCTATCCCCTTATACTTTTGATACACGTCGGGTGATTGGTAACAAAGTCATTGTTTGGCTTGGTGGAATCGGCTGTGATAAAGTTGAACTTGAGGGAGCCGAGGAACTGGCTGGTATGGACATCGTATTGATAGCCCAAGGATTCCAATTAGTCAAGTTCAACGTCGGGTCTTCTTTGACAATTACTTCTTCTTTGATTGTGTTGACTTCAGCCTAAGTAGAAGAAAAAGGCTCAACTCCTTTGAAGTGTTCTTAAAAATTCCTTTAAGACAATTGAGGAATCATGCATAGAAGGTGTTGACACTCTTCTTTTGTTTGTGTTTGTGATGTCCTTTCTTGAACAAATTTCTTGATAAATTTGACTTCCTTTATAGCTCTAGGGGAAGTTGGTGTACTAGATCGTAATGAATGTGTCTGCTCACTTGAGTCTTTCTTCTTCTTGGCAGAGGGAGATGAGAAATTTCCTTGCCAACTGCCTTCAAGTTTCTTTTGATTGAGTTCTTGCAAGGCTTCTTGCACTTCGTGAAGAAGTTGAAAGTCCAACGCCTCATGTTTGGTTTTGTCTAAAGTGGGTTAGATCTTTAGGTGTTCTTCTTCTTCATGATGCAATGTTCGTCTTTGAACTCTCTCTTCTTGTTATTCTCTCAATGCAGACATTCATATTGCTTTGACACCCAATTTCAAAATTG
This sequence comes from Lunularia cruciata, assembly GCA_948567375.1. Lineage (NCBI taxonomy): Eukaryota > Viridiplantae > Streptophyta > Marchantiopsida > Lunulariales > Lunulariaceae > Lunularia > Lunularia cruciata. The sequence goes on along the minus strand of OX419755.1, from coordinate 80,834,689 downwards.
GCTTTGTATTCTTCCACTTCCAAGATTTGTATCCCCGGTAGTGGCACCAAAAATCATGTGACAACCAAATATTACTTTTGTGGTAATTAGGTAAGTAAATTTTGTTCCCATAGAGATACTATTCAGAATGGGTCAAATACAAAGCAACTGTCACCAATCTATACAACCGATCTTCTTCTCTACCACATACGGCTTACTCCCTTTGCCAGACTTGATCTTTCTCAATGGCCTTCTTCTTGAAACTTTCCAACTCTTGCTCCATTATCACTATACTTTCCCTTTGAGTGTATTAACTCTACTCATGCATCAACACTTTCTCCCTTTACCATTGCAACTAATATTGTCATCTCCTTTGCCTCCTTGTGACACTTACTAAATCCTCCCTCATTACTTCAGAGTGCTTACTCCAAAGAATCTCCTCAACCCAAAGTTCTTTGGCTTCCATCTCTACTCTTGTTAGCTTACTTCTTAACAACAAGGTTTCCGCACTCCACTTCTTTACTACTGCCAACTCATCATGCACAACGAGATTGGCACTCACCATCTCTACTTTCTTCTGCTATAGGAATGCCAACAACGGACACACGACTTTTGATAGATACTCCACTCCGTCACATTTCTTGTCATCAGCTCGGCCTTTGTCTTCCTCTTCACGCAACACTCCTTCTTGCACCTTACTCCAAAGTCGTGATCTTTGTACTCTTAAGGTTTTCCTATCTAAGCTCTCCTCCTCTTCCGTGACAACTTTATTGGGCCCCACCTTGGTTGCTTGCACATTGTTCTTTCCTCTGGCAGTTTGTGGTCATGTGTGACAACCCGGCAAATATCACTTTTGTAGTAATCGGGTAAGTAAAGTTTGTTCCCGTAGAGATACAAGTCAAAAATGTCCAAATACAAAGCAAAGTAACAATTTTGTTCTTCTTGAGTTCTTCTTTAATCTCTGAGGTAGAAACCACACCTAGAAGAGAGTAACAAGCATTGATTTGCAGTCTTGTCACAAATTCACACTCTTTAATCACAACTCCATCAAATCTTTCCAAACAATCTTGATTGTGATGATTCAAGCTCTCCCAAAAATGGCACTTCACTACAAAACAACTTCATCTCAAAATTGTGTTCCACCTCTCCACTGAAGGCACAACTTCCTTGATCAAAATTGCTTCACATCAACACTACGCTACACCCACAAATGAAAAATACTACCAACACTACAATTCCTCTCAGATTTGTCAAGGCATTGCTTCAATTGCACTTCACTCAGGATCAAACACATAGAATGAAGATCAAGGCTGTGGAATCCAACATCCAACAAGCACATTGACTTGCACTTCAAATTTCTCCACACACTCACAAACACAATTGCAAAGCTGATACTTGGAATCAAGCTCAAGCGATGAGCACTGCTTCACAATACTTTGCTTTATCTATTCTCATAAATAATGAGCACTAAACAACATATGACTGCGAATGCAACTCTTAAATAGTGAAGCAATCAATAGTTCTAACAAAAATACCGTTTCCTAACAACTCTACAAACTTGCAGATCCAAAATGACAATGCACCTCTTCATATCTATCTCTTCAAATCTCAAATCTATTTCTACTCCGATCCAATGTCTACTTCTTCCTTGGATTCCAATCCCAAAGTAACTTCACTCACTATTACTTTGTCCTCGGGTTTCACAACTTCTAATTCCTCTACCAATTCTACTAATTCTCCACTCTGATCTACAATTCCTATCACAAGTAATCCTTTTAAATCTCTATCTCCCGACCACTCTTCTCTAAAGTGTCAAATGTCAAATCCGAAGACACCTACCTTCCTATCTCTCTTACTTTGGGTCTAACTATTATCAATTCTTTTGCTAATTCTACTATATCCTCATCAAAAATTGTAATTGAAAGCATGGGTACACTATCTACATTTTCAATTTGCAACACACTTTCTCCTAATCACTCATGTAACTGACCCAAAGACACTTACTATCTGATCCAACACTTGGGGTTTATTCACTATTGCTATTTCTTCTCTAATTCTATCTTATTTTCAATCAGAACTAAAATTGAAGTCAAGGATATCCTAAATATCTTCTTTCCTTACTCTAACTTCCTCTAATGCCTCCCGCAAGATTCCTAAAGTCACTTTCATTGCACTCCAAGGTCTAGCTACCTCGGGTTTAATAATCTTTGTCTTGAGGCAAAGTCTCATGACCCAAAGTCCGAAGTCTTGTAGACCCGAAGACACTAACCTCAAGACACAAACCTACTCTCAAAACTTCAAATGCTTGTAACTTTTGCTACAGACCTTCAAAATCTATGATTCTGGTGGAAATGGAAAGCCCTAAACAAGACGTTTCAAACAAGATATAGCACGCATGATTTGGACTTGTGGTTATTGAGATATGGCCTCCGCAAGAATCCTAACCTGCAACTTCTCTTCCTCCTTCGGATCTACCCTCCTTCGGCGCTTGATCTGAGTTTTTTCCTCCTCTGACACAAAGTAAGCTTCTTTGGGTTTGACCCAATCTGAGTCCTTCTTCCTCCAACACAAAGTCAACTACCTCAGGCCTGATCAAAACACAAGTTTCCATTCATTTCTTCTCCATTTGGTTTCAATTTGGTTTCAGCAAGGCACTTCTTCTTCAAAACTCATCCAAAATGAAAAATATGGGTACCACATCGTGCCAAGACTTCTTCTTCCTTCTTCTTCTCACCTCCTTGTTCAATCATAGAGACTTTTGGGCTTGAATTCCCTATATCCATCATCTGCCTTCGGGTTTGCTGAACCTTCGCCTTGCCTTCACTACCACTACTCGATTCTTCACTTCATAGAGTGAACTCTTCTTCTTCTCCCAACACTTCTCCCTTTGATCTGGTTTTCCCTTCGGACTCTTCTTTGGATTTTGGCATTGACTCCTTCATTTTCACCATCATTGCCATTGGGTTAAGCTTCTACACCTTCTATGGTTGAACTTCTGCAAGGCAACTTTCAAACTTAGTTCTCTTCCTAGCCCTTGAGATGTCAATTGCTACAATTCTATCCTTCCCATTTTTCTTTTAGTACTCATCTCCGTCTTGCACCCTCTCCATATAATATTGTTCATCTGCATCCACCTCCTTCTGCAGATCCGAATGAAAGCGTGAGCGCATTTGGTTTCTTTCTTCCAAAGTCAGCTAGCTCAGCCCAAAATAAACATGAGCTGCAAAGGGCATGAAATAATGTGGTGGCATATCCATTCTCAAACTTGAAAATCATCTGCCTCACTTGTTGATGTAGACATTTCACCCAATCTACTGCCTCTATTGCAAACATTTGGTGAAAGAACACCGCCTATTACATCGTAACATAGGTGGTTTGCTTTGGCTTGATCATTTCCATCATTGCGCTTACAATCCCTCTCCTCTTGGGATCTCTATAACTATCCACCTTATACCCATTTTTGGTGTGAAGTTGACTGAATGAGTTTCTCACCTTGGTAGTCTCTTCTAAAGTATCACACTTCCGATAGAAGGTGGTACCTCCTTCCTCTCCAAGACTAGTCTCCAATCCAACTAAGTCCATTGAGCCAGATTTCCTCTCTTCTCCTTGTCCTTCAGCCCATCCTTGCAATTGCTCATTGCAATTTCTACCATGAAACCTGGAAAATTGAAGTTCCAATTCCAGGCTAGAAACATGATACAAAGTCTTGCCAAGACTTTGATCCGCACTACTACTTCTAATCTATGATTGTAAGTCCCCTCACTGCACTCTACTTACTCACTTTTAGGGCCTTTGTGTGTTTTCTCACCCTCTTCTTGTGGAAGATTGTTCTTGAGATCCTAGCCCACTCGTCTTCATGCGGATTTGCAATTTGCAATACTTTGGGTTGACTCTGAATAGGGACAGGGTAGCTTCTGGACATTGTGTTGCTTCCTCACAAAACTCTTGATATCATAGTCCTGTGCTAATTGGTCATTCTTCAATTGTTTCTCCACTCCAATCACTGATTTTTGTGGGGTTGTTTTGTGTCACTATCAAAAACTTCTTGATCTTGAGGCCATTACTTTCTTCCCGTGTACTTTCTTGATTTTCCAATTGCAAAGAAGTCTATTATAGGTTCTTTGGATTAGACTACCTTGCTCGATACAAAGTCCTCTTCTTTGTCTTCCTCTTTTGTCCATCCTGAGTCCTTTGGTCTTGATCCAAGGTCAACTTTGGGTTTGGCCCCAAACACATGCTTCTTCTTATTTCTTTCCCAATTAGCCCTCCTTAGGCTTTACTAACATACTTCTTCTTAATTTCCTTGAAACTATCCAAAACCAAAAAATGTGGGTACCATAGCTGCAAATGCATCCACTTGTGATGCTTTGCACATGAAGTCCAAAGCATCTCTATCACCCGCATATGAGGTGGAAGCCTCAACACCCAAATCTGATCTCCTCTAAGCAATGGCCATACTAGCCAATGTCTACTCCAACTACTCAATCCAAGTAGCCATAGCTATATCAGAAGTAAGGGCAAGTACTGCACCTCTACTAGATGTAGATCCTCTACCACTACCTCTACCACCTTGTCCTCCATGAACTGAAGCTCCTCTACTACTTTCCATAATAACCCTACCACTCCATAACTCTAGGTGTAGGTCAAAGCATCGATCACTAGTGTGACCAAATCTGTGGCAATACTCACATTGCCTTTGTACTGGCTGCAATGCACCAGAGGTATCAAGTCCGTTGCCTTGAGTACACTCTCTCCTATGGTGAAGTCCACCACAAGTCCAACAAGCAATACTACCACTCACTGGCTACTGCTGACCTAAAAAAGAAGGTAAGGATCTAGCTCCACTAGGTCCTCCACTCGCTCCGTAGGATCTAGGCTATCCACCTTGTCCTCAAAAACCAATTGGGCGTGGTGCACTCTGTACTCTAGAAGAAGTAACAATTGTGGATGAGGGCTCCCTATCAAATCCAAATGCCATTATCCTCTCCTCCACCATGTTGAGCTCAATACGCTCAACCAAACTAAAGACCATTGCCAAAGTGTGCAAAGTAGCCTATAACAACATAACATCACAAACTCTACGTTGTAACTCCATATCTAGTATCCCATACCAAAACTGGACTGCTTGGGCCTCAATAACTCCCTGAGTGAAATTGATCAACCGCCTCATGCAAGTGTATGCCTTGCATAGGCTCTTTTTAGCCTTCCGTTGGAACTCCTTCAAGCTTCTCAGCTTGTCAATCCGTACTCCCTTGGTAGTTCTGCCTCAAACATTAGAAGACCTCCACCATGGGGTTAAACCCCGATACCACACCACCTCATGTAGCGGTACCTCCACTCGTGGTAGCACTATCTCCAACTAATGCACCTCCACTAGCTCCACCAACACTACTAGAGCTAGAACTTGTGGGTACAACCAATCTACTCTTGGCAACCAAGCCAGAAGCAATGGAGATATAGTTTGGAGACCAATACTATCTCCATAACTCAATCTCCTCCAAATGAGCTCTCTTGAACTCATGGTAGTCATCCATCGGTGGACCCTCCAAATGTTGAAACAACCCCTTCCATGCCATGAAGAGTGTAAACAAAGTTGGGTTCTGCATCTACTGCAAATCACACCAACTATCAAACTCCTAGATGAAGTCATCCAACTCAATAGTATGCACTTTATCAAAGTAACGCCTAGGGCTTTTGGAGGCCCCATAAATCTCGTCTATGTTCTACAATAATGGTGCGGACATGCCAAGTGCACTCTCAACTGAATCAGCTCTTGTATCAAACTCCAACTTAGAGTCAATCTCCTCCCTCACTGAGACTTGAGATATAGGCTGGTACTTAGCGCCACTCCAAGTAAACCCATTACATACTATAGGGCTAACTTCCTTAGAATCCACAAAGAACTCCGTTGTGACAAAATAACCACAATTGCAACCGCAAACTAGAACCACCAAATGCAACTGCAAACCACAACCAAAAGTACTCCACCAAGTGCCAACACCAATTGAGCACCACCAAGTGCCAATACCCATGGAACACCTCCCACTAATATAACTCTAATTGAGATAACTACACTAGGAGTAAAGGTGCCCTGTAACCTATCATCACAACACGCACTCTCACGATCTATAGGTCATCACTTCCTGCCTCAACGGAAAGAAACAAAGGTAGTCTAACTAGTCATCACTCTAACCTCACTATTGAGAGCACACAAGAGCATCAATGCTCTAGATTTAGAGCACCTCACACAAACATGGTGCACAAACCGGAAGCAGAGAATAGAGGAGGTCCAATCACAAGAAATCTGAACAAAAACCTTCCATCTCATAAAGCAACACGAGACTAACTCTACTTCCATTTGGCATTTGACATAAGAGAAGTTTGTTATTACATCCTACGCTACTGGGATCATCCAGAATGGGATCAAATTGCCTCTCCTAGCCAAAGCTACAAATGTATAGATAACAATGGCACAATCATTAGAACAACAAGTAAGGGTGGACCAGTTGGCTAGGGCACAAGTCTAAGAATAAGAGATCTAGGGGCCAAACCCTATTGCACACAATCTAGTAGGATGGGCAGATTTTGCCAAACAATGACCAAGATTTACTCTAAACTAGCTAGCCTCACGCCAATAAGATGGCTTGTTGGCCCTTCTTGCTCTTCTAGGACTTTGTAGCCTCTCATAGCCCATAGCCCTATGCCTCAAAGCCTCTAAATGCCCCAATGAGGCCTTTCCAAATTTGGAAAAACTCCCCCAAACCTGCAAAACTCCTCTAAATCTAGCCAACTAGCAAAACTCCTCCAAATCTAGCGAAAATCTGACATAAACTCCAGCAAAAATTGGGCATAAACCCTAAAGTTGGCTGATTGCCAAATCTTTCGCTAACTCTTCACTTGAGCCAAATTTGAAAAATGGGTTTCTCCAAATCACAAATTCACAAGGATAGGTTCCCAACTCCACCTTCAATTTTACTTTCTGAGCCCAACTTGCAACAAATTGGTCTTATCTTCACCTTTTGAGCTCAAAATCACAACCATTACTCAAAATTTGCTTCTTCTTTGCTTAAAAATTGGCCAGCGCTTGCACACACCGTTGGCCCTACTACCAAATCTGCATCAGACAACGAGCTTCTACACACCAAGGAAAAACTAAACTTTGATTGAGCTACCAACAATCCACCAAGCTTGGAGATACCACCAACACTCACAATTTTTGCACCCAATTTCCCCCTAACTTCACTTCTTTGATGTAATCAAATTGTTTACAACTCTTAAATCAACTCAAATCAGATCAATACTTGATCTATCACTCTATAAACTGCCATCAACTGGGCACTGATTACAGTCAAACCACACCCACTCTAGCTAGGAGAATCCAACTGACGCTCGCAAGCCTCTGTCCACCATAGCCAAGAACTCGAAGGCTCAACATCAAAGAAGTGAGCTCTTTGGAGCTACACTTTGAAAGTATACCCTTGGACTTGAGCTAGGTCTAGAACCCTAATAGTCCTGCTGATGGCACACTTGATGGTGCGAACGGTGCAAAGTGACAATGGGCCCTACTATGAAGTTAGTACCCCAAACATGAAATCTGACTGTCAGAAAGTAATCTATGGGAAACTACTGAAATACCTCTAACTACTATCATTGCAACTCTAGTGTCCAAGCAATCTAGATGTGACATTACAAATGGTGTGACAAACACCACCACGTACCAATCCAATAGGCCATCCAACACCCAATGCATTTGATCCATGAAGACTGATGTAGCATTAGTGAGCCCAAAAGGTAGAACTCTCTATTTGAAATGCCCATACCTTGTGCAAAAGGAAATCTTTTGCGCATCCTCCCTATCAATGAGGCTTCACCAATAGCCACTACAAAGATCCAACTTGGCAAAGTATTGTGCTCCACTCAATTGATCAAGCAAGTCATAAATCCGAGGCAAGGGATATGCATTCTTCATTGTTTGCTTACTTAGTCACAGTAATCAATACAGAAACAAAGTACTCCATCCTCCTTTGGAACAAATAGTACCGGTGTTCCCTAAGGAGAGGTACTATGTTGTATGAAGTCCTTCTCTAACAACTCCATAAGTATTGTTTGCAACTCCTCCAACTCCTTCGGTGAGAGCCGATAGATTGGTCTACTCATTGGAGTACTCCTTAGCAATAACTCAATCTTGAAGGGCATACCACGATTGGAGGGTAATCCCTTTGGCAAATCATCTAGAAACATGTCTACAAACTCTTGAACTATCTGATCAACCATTGCTTGATGAGGCTCTCCTCAGATTGTCCTTGTGCAATCGGCTTGATCCACATTACAAAAATAGACTTATCTTCTTCCAAAGCTTGCTCTATGGCTGCTTCACTAACAAACTTCCCATCTAAGGACTCATCTTTCTTCAAAGCTTGGTCCATGGCTGCTTTCCTAACAAACTTCCCATCTTGGGACTCATCTCCCTTCAAGGTTTGCTCTGTTGCTACCTTCTTGATAAACTTCCCATCTTGGGATTGACTATTTTTAGGTATCTTACTCAAAGGTGCCAGACAACCTAATCAGAAATTCCTACCTTGGTGTTGTACTTGAATTTGTTGTCGGTTCCAATCAAATTGAACCTTATGATGTTCAAGCCAAAGTAGTCCTAGAATGACATCATAGTGTAGAGGTGCTACTACAAACCTCATACATCCCAAATACTGCTTCCCAATCTTGAAAGTAACAAGATATAAGGTACGGAATGCAAAATCTTTTCTACCATCCGCCATCATCAATCTACTTCCAGCTAGCTTGATAGGAATACCCAATTCTTTTGCTACTTACATAGACATACAATTCTATGAACTTCCAAAATCAACCATTATCCTACAATCTTGATTAGATATCATATCTTGCAAGTGAAGCAAACTTGCATAAGTTGAGCTTTCAATCCCATTGGAATTAATCAAGCTCCCAATAGGCAACTCCAAATCTCCTATTGGGATTCCTCATTTCCTTGATCATTCTGCTCCACAAACTCCATCTGGGCAACTTATTGAGGTTGCACATTCTTAAGTGGACATTCAACAATGCGATGTCCAACCTATCGACAATAAAAACAACCACCATTTTGTTGCAATCTTTCTCTATCCATTGTACCAAGTGGTCTCTAATGGATAGCACTAATCTCCAATAGTGCCGGTTCTTCCACCCGTGTGTAGTGTATTGGTAGACTTTGTGTAGATCAAGGTCAAGACCAAGTTGTTGCAACCAAGGAATCAAAGCGCTCAACCAATTGCATGGCTTCTTCCACATTTTGTGGTCCTTGCATGGTCACTTCCAATTTGGTTTGTGACTTTAAGCCCCTCACAAATCAATCCAGAACTTTACCTTCTTGTATATCTAGAAATTGCATGATGATGTTCTGAAATTGCATGATGTAGTTCCTTATAGAGCCAATCTACTCCAACTCCGTCAATTTATCTTGTGCAGCTTGGGTGACATTTATAGTTTGAAAATCGACCAAGTATTGCATCCTTGAATTTTGTTCATGTAAGATTGGTGCAACAATCTATCATTCAACTCGTTCCACTTGGAATCACCACCAAAGTTTTGCCACACCATCCAATTGGCTAGAAGCCAAGAGAATGTGTTTTCATTCAGCTTGAAGATTGGTAGCTTCAAAGTAATGTTTGTAGTCAAACAAAAAATTCTTCACTATGCACAAAATATTCTTACCTTCAAACACCTTGGGTTTTGGAAATCGGATTTGATCTTCTCCATCTTGAACTAGTGCTCTCTCTATATGTTCTTGTTATTGCTGGGCTTATTCATCCAACAATAGAGTAAAGTGCTTGATTTTTTGTTGCATAGCAATGATAACATTTGGTATTGCTACCATGGTTACTACTCTATCCAACTACTCCCAATTATCTAATTTATTAACACATAGATGCACCACGTCCACCGTTCTCCATAAGTTATAACCAAAAGTATCAAGGTTCCTCAGACAAGGTGATCATATGTAGAAAATCTTACCCAACACGCGAGATGATGAATTGTGTGAACCGATGCTTGGGTAGTACTTGGACATGGAAATCCCAATGGTTTGGCAAAAGTAGATTTGGTGGTCCATAATAAATTCCATCCATCCCATTCTTGCTCTGATACCAAAGTAAAAGACTGAGACCAAGGAGAGAAATAGGAGAATGGAAGCTCACATTGAGACACTTGAATGAGGGAAAACTCCAAATGTCTAGCATGAGCTTTGGCTTTGGTATTTATAGATAGCATACAAGGCCCTTGAGAAGCTTCTCAAAAAGCTTCCTTGAGCCACTTTCATATAGTGCAAGCCAAGTTAACCAGGAAGCTTCTCAAGAGGCTTCCTTCTAAAAGTCGCCTACTTGGCATGTAAGTTAGAAGCTTCTAGAAGCTTCCTTCTAGAAGCTACCTGCTTAAGGTGCAAGTTAAACTTGTCAATAAGCTCTCTAAGAAGCTTCCTAGATGCTTCTAGAATATTCTGGGGTAATTTGGCTTATTCTCTACTTTGTTAGCCTTACTAACTACGTCGCTAAACTCCATATTGTTACAAATAGGGTTGCAAAGAGGTATTTGGCAAGGCAATGTGTGTATCTTGTATTTAGGGATTTCTTCTAGATGATGGGTGCGCTTGTGGTACCAATGATTTGGCCCAAGATTGCACATGGGCATTTGGTTCTTAACACCAAAATAAAGTTGAGGAGATTTGGTGTGGAGGATTACAATTGGGGAGAGTTAGCATTTTGAGCTATCATTATGGAGGTGGGGAGTTTACAAAGCCAATTGAGGAGACCTAATGGGCATAGGTTCAAAGTCACCTTCCTTGGGCAGATACTCCCTCACCTCTTTGTGGAGAGAGGTTACATTCTTGAGGAGGAAGTGTCCTACTTGAGTGAGAGAGAGGAGGAGATTATATGCAATAGAGAGGACGAAGAGGATGAGGATAGGAGTTTTGATGATAGAAAGGATGAGGATGGTGAGTGATTGATTAAATAGTTTTTTTGTATTGAGTTTTGGCATATTTTGTATGTTTTCTTTGTTGGGAAACATATAACTATTTGTTGTATGCACCACTATCGGATTTAATAAATGAGTTAATTTAACATGCCTTAATTTATGCACTTGTGTATTTACTTGATTGATAGTGAGTTTTACTTGATAGATGACTATATGTCACCTATTGGGAACAATTGTTCAACCAATTTATGTTGAGAGATATGCCTTACTAGTAGTGAGGTTAGGGAGTGATAACATCTTGAGAAAGTTCCTTGTACATCTTCATCCTTTGAGAGAGCTTCTTCTCCCTCTTCTTCCCCTTATCCATCCCTAGAGAGGGCACTTCTCCCCTCACATCCAAGAGTCCCTTCCCCCTCTCTTTTTTTGACATAGAGTGTGTATGAGATGATTGTGTGTGAGTGGTTGAGGAGAGAGAGAGACTCATTGTTGAGCAAGAGAGAGATTAGTGCTTCAATGTGGGAGTTGATTGGACAGCATAGAGGAGTGGGAGAGTTAGTGCTTGAGCATGAGAGTAGATTGGAGAGTGTAGAGGAGCGGGAGAGATTAGTGCTTGAGTGTGAGAGTAGATTAGAGAGCTTAGAGGAGCAAGATGGCCTATTTGAGAGAGAAAGACTCCTTTGTGAGTGAGAGGATACTCTTGCTACATTCAAAGAGATGCATGTAACCTTTACTAGCTATGCAATGGAGAGAGAGAGAGAGCATAGGTTAGTTGACTTGGATATTCTAGGTGCTATTGCAATGACTGGGGGGTTATAGGTCCAATTACAAAATCATGCGCAAGAGTTCACATTGCTTTGGAGAGGTACGAGAGTGCACATGTTTAGGTAGAGGAGAGTGAGAGTAGTCTAGCTCAAGTGAGGGCTTGTGTGGCTTATCTTGGCCCAAGACTTTTCATGATTGCTTGCCAACCCCACAATCAGATCTCACATGAGGAGATGTAAATCAAGACAAATGCCGCCTATGTCTTACTTCATAGTGTTGTGACTCAAGAGACCCAAATTTTTGCCTCCTATTCCTTACCTCATTGTGTGGTGACTCAAGAAACTCAATCTGAATTTTTAGATAGAGGCTTTGTCTTTCAAGAGAGAATATTCCACATTTTCTCTTCCTAAGATTCATGTGGAAGAATATTATTGTTATGGATGTTACTTGTTTGGCATCATTATGGCTTTTGTGGTAGCACTTATTATAATGTGTGGGAGAGCTTGACCATTAGGCATAGCTAGTGCCCTTACATACAAACCTAGAGCTAGATCCTATGAGCATCTCACTTTATTAGGTTTACCTCTTCTTGATCTTCTGATCTTGGATAATTATGCACTCCCTTATTGTAAGAACCATCCATATGATGCAATCCATCTTCCCTACGTCTGTCCTTATAAGGTAAAGAGATCATCATACACTTGGTCATTTGATCCCTTGATTATAGCTTTGGATAGATTTGTCCATGATGATCAATCTGTTATTAGTTGGGCAGAAGAAGAATGGACGTTTGATAGACTAAGTTCTTATAGTAGTGATCCATATGACCTTCTAGCTAGTGGTAGCCTGACCGATCCTTGGATGAGAGCAAGTGGCGCCTTTGGTGGTCATTGAGGCCATTAAGGATTCAACATGATGTATACCAACGTAGACTGAGGATGCAATTGCATGTAGACTCCATGTTGCATCTCCCTCATCTTCTTCACTTCCTTCTCCTCCAACATAGTGACTAGCCTTAGGAACTTCACATTTATACACATCATATGTATCATATTTATGATTATACATTTATTTCCATTCTTGTTCTCACTTTGCCTCACTTTCATACCTCATATGATGTGATGTGTATCATATTTTTGATTCTACATTTATTTCCATTGTCACTTTGCTGCACTCTCATACCTCATATCACGTGAATTTCAATCCATTAAACAACATGAAATGTATTCACTTATGCTTGGGCGTCAATTGGTGCCTACAAGCACTGGCTGCTTATGACAAGTAATGGCGTGTGCCTTCTATCTCCAATTAGCATCATTGGGCATTGCCATCTAAGAACTTACATAGTCTTCAACGCACAACATTGCGTACTATTAGGTGGCATTGGGCACGATCCAAAACCTTACCACTCTTTGATGAGCATTAATGTGTGTCTTTTCATGAGTGGGCAACGGCAAGCACCGATGAGTGCCAATGCTTGCCACTTTAGGGATTGGTTGGGAGCATGATGCTCTTTTGGGCTCCAATGGGCATCTCTAGGCGGCTATTTTGTTTATCTTTGAGCATGAGAAGTCTTTCTGAAGTGGGTCTTTGGACTTTTGATAGGGGTCCTTGTTCTAGCAATCTCTAATACTTACAAAAAAGTCTCAAATCTCATATACTTAAGCATAATACACTTATCAGCAATCATTACACATTAAATCACAAAGTAGTCAAACAACATCTTTAATTATAAATGTACTCTAGTTACATGGAAGTGCCTTCAATGGTAGTATCATATTCATTTTCATTAGAAAATGAATTTGGAATAAGATTTTTTAGCTTGGGACTATAACACATAGTCAAAGGCTTGATTTCTTGATGAACTTGAGTTAGTACTTTGAACTATTGACTTATTTCCTCCAGAGATTTTTCCTCCTTGCAAGAGACTCATTTTGATTTCATGAGTGTGCTTTGATTCTAGACTCATCTCTTCAATTTGTGTCTATCTACCCTAGCTTTCCTTTTATTAGCACTCAAATGTCTTCCCAATCTTGACTTTCATCTTCTCTATCTCTAATCTAACATGCTCAACTTCCATTTTCATCAATTTTTTCTCCACTTTTCTCATGTTAGTGATGTCTAGTTCAGCTACTCATAACCTCTCTCTAGGTTCTATAATATCTACCTTCAACATGGTGATTTTTGTTAAATCTTAAGACAAGGACATACTACGTGATATTTTGGATACCTTATCTGTGGATGTTCTACCTTTTCTCCTCTTTGGATCAAATTTTCTTTTTTGTCAAAGAAATCACTTTTTGAGCTATCTCCTATAGAAGCTAGTGGAGGTGGTTAACAAAAGGTGAGTCCTTGACTAGTGCAATAGAATGTGCTTCCTTTGGTGTACAAGCTTGGATTCCATTCTCCATGTATACACTAGGTAAACTTTCCACCCCATGGGGTGTTTGGGACAAACTAGGAGCACAAGTTGGGGAGCACCACCTCTGGAGGAGATGGGAATTGAGAGCTTGTCAAGATGGTTTCTTTGCATTCAAGAAACTCCTCAAACTAACCTTGCATGAATTGGGATTTAAATCTCCCAAACTTACCATGGCAGGTGGTGTAATGTTGGTTTTATTCCCAAACATGGCTTCCATTCTAGCAAAATGTGTGCACATTCCATTCAATTTTCATCTTTAGTTCTCCACCCTTTGCCATATGCCTTTTTGGTGAGTCCTTCTCTAATAGAATTGTTTTTCAACTCCCAAGCTTCTTTGTATGATTTCATATACCTCAACTATTTCTTGTACAATCTATCACTTGTCATAGAAGTATGAAATCCTTGACCCTCCCAAACCAAAAATGTGGCCATGAAACTAAAAGCAATGGATTTCTAAATGGGCTTTTTTCAGTTCCCACCATGAATTTATGCAAAATGATTGTGCTCTTCACAATAATCCAAAATTTGGCCAAAATAGTATGTAATCATGCAGAACTGTTTGTCCTAATTTTATTTGCTCAGCATGGAAGATGCCATCCTCAACAATTCTCCAAACTTTCCTGATGATTGTATTGGTTGCAAATCCAAATGTGAGTCTAAAGGTCTTGGTTTTGAATTTGATTGTGAGTCTGCGATGCAATCAATGGTGAATTCAAGTTCGAATACTCGGGGAGTGCAGCATGTTTTGGGGCAAAAAATTTCACAAATCACCCTCCAAAAAAATGTGGCAACCTTATCATTAAGCCACGTTACCTCTTTTGACCTTATTTTGATATGGCACACCCAAACATCCATAACATCTTGCTTGATTTTCAAAAAAATTCAACTTGCACCAAATATCCGTACACCATTTAATGAGGGTTCAACTATTAGCACTTCATCCCACTATAGAGGTCACTAAAAATAGTTATGAAGTTTGTTATTTATCTCATAGACTCCTCAGAACTACTTTTGATACCCCTATTTTTATAAATTTAAAAAAAAATATAGAACTTTCCATTATGTCATTCTGTTCATAAGTTACGTAGAGATAAGTAAAACTCTTTAGTGAAAATTTCAAACACTCATATACCATTCTATCCATAAATTTGATTGGAGAAACTAGAACCCTTCACTGTTCATTGGGCCATTCTTTTCATAATTTTATGGAAAAAATAGACCTTTTAATTGAGTCATTCTATTCATGAATTCCATGAAAAAAATTAGAATTCTTGGGTGTAATCATGATTAGTGAGAAGGTAATTTTTCATATTTGAAATATATCGTCGGTGTGAAAGATAAATCTGAAATATGAAGAATAATCTTCTCGCTGGTTTCAGATTCACTAGGTAAAATGTAGCAGCGCAGCCAAATATAAAGTCTCGACATACTCGGGTGTAGCTTATTGCTTTATTCCAACTGGAATTGGAGTGAGATAGTATTGACGAGTATACTTCACGATTCTTAGTTCATGGTTGTATTCATAAGCTATATCCTCCAAGTGAAAGGCGACCGCGGATGGCATGCCTATCCTAACCCAATTGTAATAATGCAATTAATCGATAAATAGATTTATAGACGAAGGGATGCAAGTGAATTGAAATTGATCCATAGATCGATGTAGGATTGTTATCGTGGGGTTGTGGACTGTACTCGGCATTTGTAGCCGAGGCAATAAACCCAAAAATGCATTCAGAAAACATTCTTACCATTTGCGTCTTACTAGTGTATTCTAGGGGTACTTGTGACTGATTTTACATTCTGAAAGGAGGAGTTTCTCCTCAATGACATTTGGAAAGACTTTAAGGTTCACATTGTTTTACATTGCTCTCCAATATTGAATTAACTTTAAGGGATGGTATGGTGTTAGGAGATTATATTATTTCTTATCATTCATCATTCTTATCATTAAATTTCAATACTTTGTCATGCTATTTGTAGTGTCGCATCTAGATGCTCGGACACTGGAGTTCTAGTGATAGTAGTTAGAGGCATTTTGGTAATTATTCATAGACTACTTTCCGACGGTCAGATTTCAGGTTTAGGGTACTGACTTCATGGCAAGGCCCACCGTCACTTGCACCGTCCACACTGTCCACACTGTTGGGTGTACCGTCAGCAAGACCATTGGGAGGAG
The DNA here is from genome assembly GCA_948567375.1 of Lunularia cruciata. Classification (NCBI taxonomy): domain Eukaryota; kingdom Viridiplantae; phylum Streptophyta; class Marchantiopsida; order Lunulariales; family Lunulariaceae; genus Lunularia; species Lunularia cruciata. The sequence goes on along the minus strand of OX419755.1, from coordinate 80,818,370 downwards.
ACCTAGGTCAAAATCAGAGGTATACCCTGGGAGTGCAGCTCCAGAGAGCTCACTTCTCTAATGTTGAGCCTTCGAGTTCTTGGCTAGAGTGGACAGAAATTTGGAGAGCGTTACCTGGAGTCTCTTAGCTAGAGTGGGTGTGGCTTGACTGTAATCAATGCCCTATTGTTGGCAAGTTGTTGAGGATCAAATCAAGTATTAATCTAAGTTCGATTGATTCGAGTGGTAAATGATCTAATTACATCAGAGGAGTGAGTCAGGGGGAAATTGGGTGCACGAACTACAAGTGTTGGTGGTATCTCCAAGCTTGGTGGATCATGGTGTCTCGATTGCAAAGTTGAGATTTCCCTAAGAGAGTGTGTGTGCGGAAGCGCTTGCAAAATTTGGAGCCAAGGAAGAAGCAATATTCAAGCGGTAACTATGATTTTGAGCTCAGGACCAATTTGTTCCGAGTTGAGCTCAGAAACTGAAATTGAAGATGGAGTTGGGAGCAGATTCTCACGAATTGAAAATTGGACAAAACTAATTTTTCCAATTTGGCTCGAGTGAAGAGTTAGTTGAGGATTTAGTAGTCAACCATTTTTAGGGATTTACATCAGATTTATGTCAGATTTACATCAGATTTTACATCATATTTTGCAAAGGAGTTACGTTAGATTTTGGCAAAAAGAACTTGAAACCGATCCTCGTAGCTCAGGAAGTAGATAGGTACTCCAATTATGTCAAATGCCAAATGGTGGCAGAGTCAGTCTTGTGTTGATTTATGAGATGGAAGGTTGTTGTTTAGCATTCTTGTGATTGGACCCCCTCCATTCTTTGCTTCTTGTTTGTGCACCATGTTTGTGTGAGGTGCCCTGAATTTTGAGCATTGGTGCTCTGGTGTGCTCTCGATAGTGAGGTTGGAGTGATGACTAGTCAGACTATCTTTGTTTCTCTCCGGTGAGGTAGGAAGTGATGACCTACAGACCGTGAGAATGTGTGTTGTGATGGCAGGTTACAAGTTGCCCTTTCTCCTAGTGTAGTTGTCTTGGTTAAAGTTACATTAATGGGAGGTGCTTAGTTGGTATTGGCACTTGGTGGGGTACTTGCGGTTGCAACTTGTGGTTGCATTTGGTGGTTTTGGTTGCGGCTGTGGTCACTTTGTCACGACGGAGTTCTTTAGGGATTCCAGAGGAGATAGCCCTACAATACACAGTGGGTTTACTCGGAGTGGCACTCGGTATCAACCTGTATCTCAGGTCCCAATGAGAGAGGAGATTGACTTTGAGTTGGAGTTTGACACAAGAGTTGATTTAGTTGAGAGTGCACTTGGTGTGTCTGCACCGTTTTTGTAGGACATGGATGAGCTTTATGGGGCCTCCAAAGGCCCTAGGCGTTACTTTGGTACAGTGCGTACCATTGAGTTAGATGACTTCATCTAGGAGTTTGATAGTTGGTGTGATCTGCAGCAGATGCAAAACCCGACTTTGTTCACACCCTTCATGGCATGGAAGAGGTTGTTTCAGCACTTGGAGGGTCCGCCAATGGATGACTATCATGAGTTTAGGAGAGCTCATTTGGAAGAGATTGAGTTATGGAGATAGTATTGGTCTCCAAACTATATCTCTATCACTTCAGGCTCGGTGGCCAAGAGTAGATCGGCTGTCCTTACGAGTTCTAGCTTGAGTAGTGTTGGTGGAGCTAGTGGAGGTGCACTAGCTGGAGATAGTGTTACCACGAATAGAGGTACCACTGCATGAGGTGGTGTGGTACCGGGGTTTAACCCCATGGTGGAGTTCTTCCTGTGTTTGAGGCAGAACTACCAAGGAGTGCGGACTAACAAGCTAAGGAGCTTGCAAGAGTTCTAGTGGAAGGCTGGAGAGAGCCTAGGCAAGGCATACACTCGCATGAGATGGCTGATCAGTTTCACTCAGGGAGTTACTGAGGCCCAAGCAATCCAATTTTGGTATGGGATACTAGATAGGGAGTTACGACGTAGAGTTTGTGATGCTACATTGTTGCAAGCTACTTTGTCTACTTTGGCAGTGGTCTTTGGTTTGGTTGAGCGTAATGAGCTCAACATGGTGGAGGAGAGGATGGTGACATCTAGATTTGGTAGGGAGACCTCATCCACAACTATGACTTCTTCTAGAGTGCAGTAGAGTGCACCACGCTCAGTTGGTTTTCAAGGACAGGGTGGACAGCCCAGATCCTATGGAGCAAGTGGAGGGCCAATTATAGTTAGATCCTTATCTTCATTTCCGGGTCAACAGTAGCCAGTGAGTGGTAGTGTTGCTTGTTGGACTTGTGGTGGACCTCACCATAGGAGAGAGTGTACTCAAGGCAGCGAACCTGATACCTTTGGTGCTTCACAACCAACACAAAGGCAGTGTGAGCATTGCCACAAATTTGGTCACACTAGTGATCGGTGTTTTGACCTACACCCTGAGTTACGGAGTGGTAGGGCTGTTATGGCAAGTAGTAGAGGAGCTCCAATTCATGGAGGATGAGGTGGTAGAGGTGGTGGTAGAGGATCTACACCTAGTAGGGATGCGGTACCTGCCCTTACTTTTCATACAGTTATGGCTACTTGGATTGAGCAGTTGGAGTAGAGATTGGCTAGTATGGCTATTAATTAGAGGAGATCAGATTTGGGTGTTGAGGCTTCCACCTCATATATTGGTGACAGAGATGCTTTGGATTTCATGTGTGGAGCAACACAGGTGGATGCATTTGCAGTAATGACTAGGAGCGCAATACGTGCTCCAGAGCCTAGAGGAGCATCAATGGAGTTGGACCCACAAAGAAGAGAGGTTGGGAGACATGTCAGACTTCTCAAGTCTTTCATGCTATTTGAGGCATTGCAGACGACATCCATGGTTCCTAGATGTCCTAATGTAGGTGTGGTAGGTGGTGATGGAGTGCATGATGGACTACCTGCTAGTCAGCCCCCTTCTACTGCACAAACTAAGTCTAGCATAATGTTGGGGGCGGCTCAGCTGATTATGCGGTGTCCTTTTTTGGCTAGTGACATGTTGACATTGGGAGTTGACCTAGCCCCAATGTTCTGGTTGGCTGCCACACTTTGTGAGAGTAGGGATGATGTGGTTCCTACTACTAGGGTAGAGGTGGTTGATAGTGGAGCTGTGAGCCGGCCTGTCTCTCACTCAAGATGAACCTCTGATGGCTATTATGGTAGCACACCATGGACTAAGAAGGCAAGGAACCCCAACTCCATCATACTCCTCCAAGGCTAACACTCCAAGACTCAAGACATTGCTCACTAGAGAACTCAATGAGAGAGAGATAGTTGCAAATGAAAGGATGATGAGTACCTCCTCACCCCTTGTTTATATACTTGTGAAATAGTTACGTACCAAAGTTACTAATTACCATAGTAACTCAAGTTATTAGACTAAAAATCAAGTAAAGTCAAAAAGTAGAAAGGAATATCCATTCACATGGGCATATTCCCCTAAGCATGTGGTCTTATCTTGACCCAACCACTAAGTCAAGGATTCCTTCACATGGGCTATCCTTGGACTAAAGAAGAATCCAAAACAAAAAGGCTTGCGGGCCCAAGAGTTCTCAACTCTTTCCTCAAAGCCAAACACCTAGGAATAATACCAAGTCAACACACTAAAATCCAAAATAGTGGTGCTCATCTTTTCTACTTCCTCTAAAGTAAGGTCCCCTCTACCTTAGCTATGACTAACTTTAGCTAACCATGACTAATGTAGAACCATCCTTTATCTCTATATAAATAATATCTCTTAAGTACTTGTAATACCAAGCTAAATATCACAATACCACACACATGCACAAATGGGTGTTACAGAGCTGACTTGGTTGAGGAGCATGGGATTTGTTCAGCGACCAGTGGTTTATGGCAGGCAACAGCGGCTAGATTGGAGGAGTTGCCAGCTAGACCGGCCTTTGAGAGAGCGCGGTTCACACCTGGTGTTGTCCTATTGGATAACCAGAGGGGGGTTTTCCGCTTGGTGGGACCTTCAAGGAAGGTCTATACACCACAGACAATCTTGTTAGACTCTGGTGCACAGCCCCTTATGTTGGGGAAGGCAACAATGGTTGGTCTGGAGTTACGAAAGACCAATGTGGAGAGGTGTCTATTTCAGATCTAGACATCTCTAGGTGGTAGTTTGACATAGTACATCGTGGGGAGCTTGTGGTCCAAGTTCAGCCTGGTCATCCGATTGATAGCTTGGTGGTGAGAGCTCAGGCTATTGCGACAATATCTAAGTCATATAATGTGCTAGTTGGGGGAGCAATGTTGTACACCATGGGTTTCAATATTGACTATTGTGAGGAGATAGCCTCCTATAGACCTGCTTGGAAGTCTAGTGAGGGACGGGTATGTCACCTACCAATACGCTTCAGTAGTGGCAGTCTTGGCTCGTTACAGTTCGGGACCATGGCAGCATAAGTTTTAGCTTTTAGTGGTGCAGTTACTTGGCTTGGTGATTTGTTGGAGGGGAACGCCCATGCAAAAGATACTCCAGTACTAGAGGAGATCACTCAGATTTGGAGTACGAGTGGGATTGTTCCATCCACCTTGGATGTTCCTTTGTGGAGTTTAGAGGAGGGGTTACAACAGCATGCAAATCAATTGGTGCAATAAGCTTTGAGTGGAGCCTTCGTACCATCAGGAGATGAGTGTGAGGATGAGCCTCTAGAGGCAATCGCTTTGACACCTCTGGATACCACACTCATTGCTTGGCAGTATCCAATAGAGGGGATATGTCTATTAGAGTTGTTCGGTGGGATTAGCACTGGACTAGCTACGGTGTTACAGGCAGGTATACAAGTATAGAGGTACTTGTATGTAGAGAGAGATGAGACTGCTAGGCAAGTCTCTCTACATCATGAGGCACACTTGGCCTATCGGTATCCGGAGTTATTATTGATGTCAGCAGTTAGAGGTTACCAGAAGGTCCTACCAGCAGACATTTCCTTACTGGGGGCGCATGACCTAGAGAGACATGGGCCTATTCACTTGGTGATTTTTGGATGGCCATGTCAAGGACATACACGTGTGGGCCGCGGTTTGGGTCTTCAAGATCCTTGTTCTGGTGTGTTTTGGTAGATGTTACGGATACTATGACATCTCTAGTTTAATCAGTCTGTTTCTCTCGCTTACCTTTTGGAAAATGTGCCTTTGATGGGTGATTCTTGCACCAGAGTGGTGGCGAGTACACATTAGATCCATTCTTGGATGGGACCTGCTGTATTTTTAGATGCAGCCAAAGTGGGATCACGGGCTCATCATCATCATTTTTGTCTTTGGTAGATGAACCTCTTACCCAGAGAGGTTTTACAACGTGCTTATGATGGGATTCAACGACTTGACCACATCCTTGTTGATGACATCTTGGATGTTGGGCGTCAGTCTCAGATAGTGGTACTGGCTGATAGGTCACCTATAGCAATGGTGAACCTAGTGGGGCAGCCTAGAGCTGCATTTCCCACACTCATGAGTTTCCCAAGCTCTCATGCTTTTTGAGAGGTAGGACTTGGACTTGTTTGGGACTCACAATTACAATAGTTGGTGGAGCCCAATGCTGATGAGAAAGCAGGTGATGGGTTTTCTCACCGGTGTTACCGCTGTTCTAGCAATGTCAGAGGCATCCAAGCATCAGGTGTTAGGTCAGGCTATGGACCTGAACTATTTGACTTAGATTGTGAGCCTTGGCTTGGCAGAGCAGCGTAGGATGCGCTTGATAGGCATCACCACTTGGACACTTGTGAACCTTGTGCCTATCGAGACGATTCAGGCACATACAGGGAGCAATGGACCAAGTGGACATGGTTTTCTTGGGACACATCCAATAGCTACTAGGGAGAGTGGTCTACTTGGAGTCTATCCAGGTGAGCATGGGCTACTTGGATTACACTCTTGGTCCCCTATGGATGCAGCTAGAGGACGTGTGGAGCTTGCACCTATAGTGGAGGGAGTTTTTCACATAGAGGTTGGGACGTGTAGTGGGCGGGAGCATGACACTATTGCTCCCAAGGGCCTAGTGTAGCAGCCAATCAATACATCTTCCACTCCGACTATAGTTATAGAGGATACTTGGGAGCCAGATCTTGGACCCAAGCTTACTGGAGAGGAAAGACGGAGGGTTTGGAGGTTCTTGAGGAGCCACACGAGTTGTTTTGCCTTCAGTATGAAGGATTTGGGTGCTCTGTAAAGGACATGGTATATGGATTGTGCTAACTAGCAATACACCAGTTTTTTGACGTCCTTATCAGTATAGTGAGATGAAAAGGACATTGATTCAGAGCCGGAGTAGTGACCTTTTTGAGGTTGGTTTGGTAGAGATTTCACATGGAGAGTATGCATCAGCAACAGTGATGCCAACCAAAAGAATATGCATAGCAACTACATAGATAGGCGGATGTGTGGAGATTACCGTCCTATCAACCAACAAACCAGGGTTGATCGGTATGCCATGCCTACATCGGAGGAGATTTTTGATACGATTGGGCATGCAAAGGTCTTCAATACTTTGGATCTTCGAGTGGGATATCATCATTTGCCAATTAGGGAGGAGGATAAGTCCAAGACAACATTTGGGCTATTGATCCTCACGGAAAGGATGTGTTATATCAGTAGAGGTTCTTACCATTTGGGTTAAAGAACGCTCTTGCTGAGTTCCAGAGGGTCATGGATAGGATCCTAGCTGGATTGGATTTTTCTCAATGCTATATTGATGACATTTTGGTCTATAGCACTACTGTGGAGGAGCATGAGAGACAGTTGTTGGAGGTGTTTGAGAGGTTGAGATCTCATGGACTCAAATTACATCTTGGGAAGTGTAGGTTCTTCCACAAGCAGGTTGAGTATTTGGGTCACACTATCTACCCTAGAGGACTTGGTGTTCAGCAAACCAAGGTGGAGGCTATTGCACGTATTCCTCGGCCTATGGATGTGAGTAGAGTGCGAGCATTCCTTGGGTTGGCGAACTTCTATTACCGCTATGTTAGAGGATTTAGTGCCATTGCCAAGGCCTTGACAAAGCTAACCAAGCTTACACGAGTGGTGTTGGGGAGATGAGCAAGAGAGAGCTTTTGTAGAGCTCAAGGAGAGGTTGACATTTGCTCCTATTTTGAGGAGACTGATCAGAGGACGACCATTTTAGGTTCATACTGATTGGAGTATGTTGGGGCTTGGAGTGGTGCTCACCTAGCATGATGATGAGGGGAAGGAGTTCGTGGTGGCTTATGCTGGTCGCTCCATCAATTCAATGGAAGCAAAGTATAGTTCATATGAGGGAGAGTGCTTGGTAGCAGTTTGGGCAATAGCACATATCCGATGTTACCTATCTGGTAACCCCTTCACTCTCATCATTGATCATCTGCCGCTGAAGTGATTGATAGAGTCCGACAAGCTTTCAGGGAAGCTTGCACGATGTGCTCTGATTTTATAGGAGTATGATTTCACGGTTTTTTATAGACCTGGAGTGGTGAACCGTGATGCGGATGGGTTGAGTATAAACCCATGTCCCAGCCAACAGGATCAGACCAGAGTACGTTGGCATGGTGAGATAGATGAAGAGATGGTGCCGGGTTGGCATGTATCTGCCTTTTGTGTATATTTTCTGAGGCTTTGGTGGTATCTCTTAGCGCATACAAGAGGAGTTATTGAGGTCACAGATCCAAAGAGTGAAGATATTGGTACAGTTCAGCGAGACATTCATGATGATGTCTTAGTGATGGACTATCTTCACACTGGTGTTGTGGGTGGCACAATTGGGGCCAAGGAGAGAGATTGTGTCCTTTAGCAAGCCAGACAGTTTAGATTGGAGGGTAGACACCTTTTGCGTGTATGGGAGGATGGTAGAGTACAAGTAGTACCACTTCCATCTCAGAGACCACAGTTAGTTTGTCATGCTCATGAGGAGCTAGGACATTTTGGAGTCAAGCGTACATATAGCTTACTCTAGAGTCATTATTGGTGGTGCGGTATGCAGACCGAGGTACAGTAGTTTGTTGCCATATGTGTGGTTTGTGACTGAGTTAGAGCATCATTCAATGCTCCTACGCCACAGTTACATCCATTACCTATCATGGGATTGGGTTATCATTGGAGTTTGGACTTCACTAGACCTTTACCGCTGATTGTGAGGCATCATCAATATGTTTTGGTGATGGTAGAGCACTTCTCAAAGTGGATTGAATTAGTGGCACTTCTTGACAAGTCTAGTGAAGGGACAACTTACTCATTCCTGGATCGAGTTCTTAGTCATTTTGGTGCACATGCTAAGGTTTTGACTAATCAAGGTACAAAGTTCTTGGGGGAGTTTTAGGTCTTGTGTGACAAGGCTTTGATTGATCATCGTACTACCTCCCGAGATCACCTTAAGGCAGATGGCTTAGCAGAGAGAGTGGTTCAGACGGTGAAGAGGATAGCAAAAGTATGGTTTGCAGAGAGGCTACTTGGGAGATTGGGATCTTTAGTTACCTTGGTTGGCCATGGGCTATCGGTTCAGCCGGGAAGCCTCCTTAGCATCCTTCTCTCCTTACTTCCTACTCTATGGACAAGATCCAGATTTACCTGCCGCCATTTGTCGAGATGCTAGTGTAGTTTTGGACTTGGATGACCTAGATGTGTAGATGAGTGCATGTTTTCAGCGGGCAGAGATCTTTCAAAGAGTGATGCCAATGACCTTTGAGAACTTGGCGATTGCTCAGCATAGAGATACTTTACACAATGCTACCATTTGCGGAAGAGGTTATAGACCCTTGATTTGTTGATTTCATCCATGAGACTATGTATATCTACAATAGAAAACACCGATGACACTTGATGTTTCTACATGCCGCACTATCTTGAGAGTGTGTGAGGTTTTTCCATCTGGAGTCCTTTTGTTGGAAGGACGTGATGGTGTTATTTGGAAGGATCATGTGTGCAATTGTGCACCATGCCACCTCCCAAAGATTGATGGTACTATGGACCCAAGCTTGGCACTTGTACGTGCAGGTTTGAGGTGTATGTTATGTGACTCTTCTAGTGGAGTTGCTATTATGTTAGTGTATGATAGTTGTTCGAGAGGATGGCATATAGCATGTATGACTCCTCTTCTCACGATGGTTCCTCAAGTATAGTGGTTATGTTCTAGATGTACTTGACCTATAGCTAGTTCATTCTTTATATGGTATAGATTCAGATAGGCGACTAACGATGGGGCTCCATAGCACCCGACCTCTTGATCTTTGCCCATCAAAGGGTATACCATATACTTAGAATAGATGGCTATCTGGAGTTAGAGTGACCTAACCGCTAGCTAGGGGGGCAATTGTGGCACTTTAGAGTCTATGTATGATTTATGCGTGACTTGTGCTTCTATTGTGTATGATGTTGACAGCAATGTATGTTGTGTAGCGATGTATATACGCACGACAGCTGTCATGCCATTTGTAGTGTTGCATCTAGATGCTCAGACAATGGAGTTCCAATGATAGTAGTTAGAGGTATTTTGGTAGTTATTCATAGACTACTTTCCGCCGGTCAGATTTTAGGTTTAGGGTATTGACTTCATGGCGGGGCCCATCGTCTCCACCGTCGGGTGTACCGTCAACGGGACCGTTGGGAGGAGACCTAGGTCAAAATCAAGGGTATACCCTGGGAGTGCAGCTCTAGAGAGCTCACTTCTCTGATGATAAGCTTTCGAGTTCTTGGCTAGCTAAGAGATTTGAGGTGATGCTCACCTCGAATCTCTTAGCTAGAGTGGGTGTGGCTTTATTGTAATCAGTACATTGTTGATGGCAAGTTGTTGAATATCAGATCAAGTATTGATCTGAGTTTGATTGATTCGAGTGGTAAACTATATGATTATTGTAGCACTTTAGAGTCTATTTATGATTTATGTGTGAGTTGTGCTTCTTTTGTGTATGACGTTGAGAGCGAGGTACGTTGTGTAGTATGTACGTTGTGTAGGGATGGATATATGCACGATAACTTAATTAACGATACTATAGCAATAGACTATATTATTATTTTACAATTTTTTAAGGTTATCTTTATTATGCATGATATGATTTTATATCATTGAATATATTATAATAAATTAATTTATATTATTATTTTATTATTAAAAAATTAAATGATTAAATTGAATAAATTGAATCATATCATAATCATATTATTTTATTTCTTAAAATAAATTATTTATATATTTACATTAGATAAATATATAGTGTTGATAAAGATCCTCTTAGAATGTTACTAATATCCTTGAAGTTTTCACTATTACATCCATACCGCATTAGATTAGAACATATCGCATATGCAACTCTCACCCCCTACAAACACCGCATTGCCATCCCCACCCAGAACTTAACAAGGACATTGCAAATCGTCAGGTATGATGTGACAAACATTACTCACACCCTTCCTTCACACAATCTAACCAGTGCAATTGCCAACCATGACATGACAAAGATAACTATAACGCTCACACCCTCCTCCCCTGGGTCACCACATCGCACTACCGCTCTCCAAAAGTTATTGTTATTATCGCCTATATAAACATAGTAACTTCTGAATGACAACAGCATACCGTGATGACTTCAAGAAAAGAAAATATGGAGGACATGGCCTCATGGGTCACAATTAAAAGAGGTTGCGAGCAGGACCAATTCCCTTATTACATAAACTAGTAGACAATATTGAAGCCCAGCGATATAGAGTGCAACTTCTTCTCAAGACCTTAAACTTAGTTCAAGGCGAATAGTACCAGGAAACGTCTGACCACTATCGTGTATGACTATCACTGTCATGAACTTTGCAAGTACACGTTGTAGCCAAGCGATATATTCATCGAAACTTCTTCACAAGTCCTTCAACTTAGTTCAAGGGCGAACAGTCCCGGAAACTTATTACCACTATCATGTATCTTTACCATGAACTTTGCAAGTAGATTATAATTTATCTGTACTGTAGTGTCCAAAATGTTTCATCGGGAACAGGTTCCCATTCAGGACACAAGTGGAAAACGGGAACTTGTGTGTGTCGCAGAAATTCGAAAATGTAGCCGTTTCAGTGATCCCAAGAAGGCATACATACTGTCTTGCTCACCGATATTTTGATGAATTTTAAACAAAAACATTCCGTAACCTTCCTATGAGATCAATGGTGCAGATTGAATTGCATGTAGAGACCAAACATGCAAGTTTTAATTTGCCTCCTCTCCTTCCTTGAGAGGAAACGTGAGATAAGAACCACAAAGGCACGCAAGATCAATTAGCACGGTTACAGAAATCATTACAAAAAATTAGTTCATGACCAACCATATTCACAGTAGCCAGAGATTCAAGATAACTTGTACGAGTCCCTTCAAAACATGTACATCTCCGCCTTAAAAATATGTGCTAAACAAGATTCTGTCAAGTCTGTTCACTGTGAGACATGTTATGTATGCGAAGCTCATTCCAGCCAGTTAGGTCTCCGCGTTGATTCTTGTCTTCACCATTGAAGAAAACCGTCCCCTCATTGACCTATGTCCTTCCAGATCATGAAGGGAACGGTTGAGGTCAAAGTAGAATATTGTCGATAATGTTGCTCCATCTAAGTGTACGAGATATCCTAAGATCATGTCCTGGTCCCTTCATTCTCCAGACCCAGGGATCCAGAAGCTTACTACTAGCTGATGAAGCCTACTTCGCAGAAATTGACGCCTACACCTGCCACAACACAAGCATCTGTAAAGTAAGGAGAAAGCAATAATTAACTTGAATCCTTAGAGTCCATCGTTTGATGAAACCCGTCACCCGCCACAGAAAGCGCATCACATCCAATTCCAATTCGATGGGGGTACTCTGTATATCACAGTCCATCTTCATGCCTGTGTCCTCAGCACCATACTCTCAGCAACGACTGTAAGTTTAAGTGGGTTTGCTTCCACTAGATGACAATCTATCCTCAGTTTCTTTCCCTTTATCTTGTATCATATCTCGTGTGGTTCTCATTCTGCCTAGATGGGGAGTGTGGACCTGTCCTTCATCCGACATTTCCTGTCCAGTCCTGGACTTCTTGCTTTCCTTCCCTCTGGAGGTTCCTGCAGGAGAATTGCTGGTTTCTCCAGTATCAAAGTTTGATGTCGACGTGGGTTCACTATGCCTACCGACCTCAGCAGTTCCAGTATTCTGATTCATCCCCGATGTCTGATCTCGAGAGACTCCCCGCTGTGTTTGCTTCTCATCTATCGGTGGCTCTCCTGTCCCCCAGTTGGACGTGGAACTGTCCTCAGACCTCTTCCCTGCGTCAGCATATTGTCGCATTGGCACCTGCACAAAAAACACGTCCTCACAAGATTAGAAACCACCCCTTCCTACGATCAATCTGGTCGTTTTATTCATTACATTACCCCGCTAGGTGCAGAAGTAGGTAGAGTAAACTTAGTAGTTTCAGTTGCCTGTTCTTGGAAAGAAGTAGCCGGTAATTCGTGAGGCTCATACTCTGCATATTTCCTGCTCGAATTCAACACCGACTGAAAACGTGACTAAAAGGGTCACTGGGAGTAAAAATGAACAACCACCCACAGAACCCAACGAGCTGTTAGACTGTTTTGGAGATTTACAAGATGATGGAAATGACGAAGGACTTGGTTGCCCAGATTCGATCCCATCTTCCCCTCATTTTCTAGCTTTATGGTGAGCCCTTCTTGCACAAGAGCTCAAACCATGGTTTCTACAGGTACAGTTGGTGCTAGTTTGGTCAATCCGCTGTACCGAGGGGCAAGCCATTAGCTTCGAGTTCCCCTTTATCTATTATCAGAAATTCGCCTGGCCCAGATAGAGAATCAACTCGCCGATGTCGAACTACAGATAGCCCTCTTGTTTCACATTCTACTTACCAAGTTTATACATAGGTAGACGTGTGATCCGTCAATAATTCTCTCCTCAACTCTACTCAACTGTCATTATGCAAACGTTTATTCTAACATATTGCCGAAGCCTCCTCGACGGATCTACACTACTCATCTCCCGATTACACAAACACTCCATTCCTGTTATAGGAGATCTCAATCAAGACTTTCCGTAACCACTCTGGATAGTCTTAGGCGCCTAAGATTTTCGTCTGGACACCAGCGAAGATAATTTCAACCGTTTAAGATTTTACAAACTATCATCAGGCAACGGAGCTAGTGAGCAGGCCTAGTAGACTTACACAAGCAAGAGCCCGGGCGTTCTGAGACCCATCCGCAATCAGAGTCCTCAGACTGCTGACCACCAGCCCCCCGGCAGCCGTCCTCATTTTCAAACGCTCACTCGATTACCAACCAATCTGTTGATACAACTTTCCTCGACAGAAACAAGCAAAACTCCCTCTCTTTCTTTCCTTCCAATCAGACACAAAAAGATTTCCTGAGACTCGCTGCTCGATCTCAGTCTTGGACTGTCTGGCCTCTGGATGTCACTTTTCTAAGTGAAATTGTAGTGTAAGGATGATGCAATTGACGAGCAAATGTAATAGCAGACCAACCCAAGAATGTACTCGACTGCTGCTGGGAACTCGGTGATGTGTCACCACCGTCCCTCGCATGAGCGACACCTAGGTGTACAGTACAGCTGCCATAATTCCCACTTGGCGTGGAAAACGAAGAGGTTCGTAAGCTTGGGAACGCGAGCACTTAAGTCCTTGTAGCCTATTCTGCACACCGTCAACAATATCTCTCCTTCAGGATAAACATCCCCTATAATATCATATTTTAGGTGAGAATCCAACTCCAAGTCTCGATCCTGTGAATGAATGCCACATCTAAGTTCGCAAGCCCCTCTTTCGGGTTTGAATCATCCTCGACCTACGTGTATGGAATTGAGATTGAGGCTTGGACTTCCAAAAGCACAAGGCCAGGTCTCACCAAGTGTAACATTCTTAATGAAGATTCTAAATCACCTGAACCATGACACTTGGGTCTAGATTGGATATGGGAGTATAGTAGAACCAACCAGCCCTAGTAAGGGACGTGATTGCGTGGTGTGACATTAAAATAAGGCATTCATACAATTTGTAAGTGACTCGCACATTCCTATTCCAACTTTAGGCTAACATACTTCATTCGAATCATGTTCTCTCGTAATCGAACTGTCTCACATTATCATTGTATCGTCATGAAATTTATACCTTGTTCATCAATGTATCCATTGATTTGTATTCACTCACCAGTCACGAAGCGCACATCCCCGTAAGTGGTAAGAATAGAATGCTAAGGACATACAATATGCAACTAGATGTGATAAACTTAACCACATTTGACCTTTGATTTTATACAAACTATGGTCCCTCAGAGCTACTTAATCATTTCTTCCTTAGAATACATGTCCCTTTGATAGTTTCCACATAAAAGAAAGTAACATCACAAGCCATTTTTTACTACCATTAAGAATCTTAAAATAGTTTCATTTTCTCCGAGATGATCTGAGATAAAGATAGCATGCTTCTTGCAATCCTTAAAAAAAGAGCAGGAACAAGTGAAACATACAATTGATTGCTCTTGTGGAACAATTCAGTTTTGATAAAGAAAATATGAAGTATGTTCACAAATCTTTGATAGCAATACGAGCTAAAACAAGTTGGAAGAAGAGATATCCTTGCAATTTTATTAGCTCTTACTTGTATTCTTCCTCTGGTTGACCATATTGATATCGGATACAATTACAGATCATCAACATTAAAGAGCATCTAGAGTAATATATAGTTTTCTACTTTTGTAGTTCAACTTGATGTCATCTCCTTGCTACCCTATTGATTATGTCTGCTCCTCATATACTGCAAGTGAATTTCTTGCAATAATGGCTTGTGGTTGGTTTGGATGATCACTTGCTCGCCCAATGAATAATATAACCAAATCTTGTAGCATATACCATGGTTAATTGTTTGCAATCATAAGTAAAATAGTTTTTCTTGTTAGAATTTAACCTCCTTGATGCAAAGGCAATTAGTTTAACCACAAACTCTTGTTGTAAGATCAATTAAACAATAAAAGTAGAAACATCACAATGAACTAAGTAAGGTAATTTAAGATCATATAATTGTAAGATAGATAAGTTGAAACCAAGTACTTGAGTTGTCAAAAGGTAAATTTATCCTTCTACTACATTAGAATTTGACATCCTTGCATAAAGATTAACTAGTGGTGTTATAAGATATGTGCAGTAGTAAGTATAGCATTAATAAAAACTAAAAGCTTGCAAATCCATAGTGCTTGAAATATCACCAATATTGCTTGGAGTTAGCACATCCATTATAGCCTTTACCTTTTTCTCTCCATATTGATTTCCTTAGTCAAAACCATATGATCCAAGAAGGTAACTTCTTCTTTCTCATAACTTGCATTTTGATTTTCTTACAAAAGAATTTGCATTCATATAAGCATTACATCATGTTGCAAACATGAGTATTGTACTCCCTTTCTGTCTTGCTAGAGATGAAAATACCATATTAAAATAAAAAAAGATATATATCTTGCAATCCATCAAGTACTTGTTACATTTGATGCATGAACACTATAGAAGCATGAATGAGATCAGATGAGAGGACCATCTTTTCTAAGTATCCATTCCTTGTGCTAAAAGTTGTCTAGAATCTACATAGGTATTTACCAACACCCACTACAAAGATCAACTTTGTGAAGAGTTTAGTTCCAATCTACCTAGAAAACCACCGATTTGAAGTAAAAGATACATATTATTCACTAATTTTTGTAATCAATCTTTAACAATCAAAGCAAATTAAAAACATCATCTTTCTTTGGTACAAACAACATAAATTCTCTTCACAATAAGGTATTGTTATACTCCGAGGACAAGAGAAGAGAGAAAACACAGATTGCACATCAAACATTCGATGCCCCAAGGGAGCACCTTCTCTTTATTATATAGACAAAGAGGATCTCCTCCAAGGAAGCTCCACCATAGGATTAGGGACACAGATAGGTGACATGTCAGCAAGCTCCACCCTTGGATTACTTACTTGGATGGGTGACCTGTCTGGTCTAGGTCCTATCTGGTTGGTCAAACGAGCTTTGACCAGAGGGAATCTTTTAGGGAATCTTCTTGTAGGAATCTCAGAATCACATGAGTAAGGTACCGTTGGAAAGCTCTCGACGAGACAAACCAAGGGGGGAGGGAAGGCCAATCTTTCCTCTATTGGGGGGGGGGATCTGCACATTTTCGAGGCCTAATTCATCCGTTTAGGCCTCCGAAATTGCCTTCAAAGATTTCAGGCATATTTCGGTTCCTACTCTATTAGTAGAAGTCCCCTTTTGGTGATTCCTCTTTCTGATCTGTTTAGTCCATCATGTGTAATATCCTTCCAGATGTTACCAAACCAATTCTCACCTTTAAATCATATGTCTAGCTATTGGTTCTAAGGTTCTCAAGTCTATTTTGGTTTCTGCCCTATTAGTAGAAGTACTCTTTTGGTGATACTTCTATCTGATCTATTTTGACCATCATGTATAACATCATTCTTGGTGTTACCAAACCAAATTTCACATCTAGATCATATGGCTAACCCTTGGTATTACAGACCTCCTCCTTTTAAGATGCAACGTCCTCGTTGTGCAATTGTTGCTCAAATGCTTGCACCAACACCGGTGCATGTGCCAAATTGGCAGCGGGTTCCCAGGTTGCTTCATAGAGGGGGTAACCTTTCCATTGTACTAGATATTCCACCCGCGGATGGCGAGTACCACGCATGCGCTTTTGGAGAATCCGCTCCACTTCATATTCCTCTATGCCATCAATGACTGTCGGACAAGGTTGAATGTCCTGTGTGGAAGTACCTTGGCCTGATCGGGGAGCATATCTGCGTAATAGGGAGACATGGAACATTGGATGGATCTTCATGTGTGGTGGTAGCTCAAGGTGATAGGCCACAGCGCCGATGCGACGAAGAATCGAGAAAGGCCCAATAAAACAAGGTTTGAGCTTACGAGATCCAACTAATGTGAGGTTGGTTGTCGATAGCCACACTTGATCCCCAACATTGAACTCCATGTGCCTACGGTGTGCATCAGTATACTACTTTTGTCGATTTTGCGCAATCTGTAACCTGTGCTTGGCGCTCTCCACACCTTGTTGGATTCTAGAAACAAATGTGTTGACTACATCAACCTTGGTAGTCACTAGATGGATCTTCATCAAGCTAGAAGGTGTGAAGGGATGCTCACCATACATGAGGAAGAACGGAGTGACCTGGGTGGAGGCATTTGCTGAATTGTTGTAAGCAAATTCCACCAACGGTAGTAGGGTGTCCCACCTCTCTTGCTCTTCTAAGGTGAAGCCGCGTAACATGTCTTCAATTGTGCGATTAGCCCGCTCTGTTTGGCCATCTGTTTGTGGGTGGTAAGCTGTAGACATAGCCAACTTGGTTTTGAAGAAACCAAAGAGTGTTCGCCAAAACAAACTAGTGAATTGGGTGCCTCTATCGATGATGAGTACTCTAGACAAGCCATGGTGAGCAAAGACTGCATCTAAGTATAGTTGAGCTAGTTGTGGAGCGATCACCTCCTTGGTGGAAGGGCGGACATGAATCATTTTTTTGAGCCGGTCCACAAAGACCACAATGGAGTCAAACCCTGAGGTGGTCTTGGGTAATTCATAGACGAGATCCATACTCACTTGTTCCCAACGTTGGGTAGGAGTGGGAAGAGGTTGAAGGAGCCCTGCAGGAGCTTGATTAGAAGCTTTGTTCTGTTGAAAAAGTAGGCAGCTATGCACATAGTCCATCACGTTGTTGCTCATCTTGGGCCAATAGTAATGGCGCTTGACTGCCTCCAAGGTCTTGTCCACTCCAACATGAGCTGCAATGGCCGAATCATGACATTCCGCTAGAATGGTGGTGCGTAATTCTGGGACATTTGGGATCCACAATCGGCCCTCCCAAAAGGTGAGTCCTTAGGTGTTGGTGACACCTTTGGACGATTGCGCTTCTACAATCTGTGGATCAGTTTTTGTAGCAGCTAGAATCTCTTGCCAGAATTCAGGGTTAATCTTAACCTCTGCCACCAAGTTGTGGTCATTGGCATGCGGGTGAATGCATCTGCAAGTTGCTTCTTACCTTCCACATAGGTGATTGTCATGTTGAAGCGTTGTCGCCACTCTGCCCACCGAATTTGGCAACGAGATAGATCCTTCTGCGTCTCGAGGTAGACTAGAGGTTTATGGTCTGTCTCTACTACAAATGCCTTCTTGCCTAGGTAGTGCTTCCAATGCTTGGTTGCTAGAACGATGGCCAACTCTTCTCGTTCTGTGGTGTGGTAGTTGCGCTCTGCCGGTAACAACTTTTGAGAGAAATATACAATTGGATGCCATCCGTCATGCCACTCTTGTTGTAGGACTGCTCCTATTGCTACGCCTGATGCATCCGTAGCTAACTTGATTGGACGTTTTGGGTCATACCACTTCAAGATTGGTGCATGTAGCAAGGCGGCCTTCAATTCTTGAAAGGCCAACTCTTGTGCAGTTCCCCATGTCCACTTCTTCCCCTTGCCAAGTAGTGCCGTTAAAGGTTGTGCAACCTTGGAGAAGTCCTTGACAAATCTACGATAGAATCCCGTCAACCCCAAGAAGCTCTTAAGTTGAGTCTAATCTTCTTGGGCACTCCATTTTTGAATGACCTCTATTTTATCTGTCAATACTTGAATGCCCTTTGCACTTACTCTATGCCCTAAGTAGTCTACTTCAGACTTGCCAAACTCACACTTTGAGATTTTGGCGTACAACTGATTTTGTCTTAAAATCTGGAGGACCTCTCGTAGATGTTGTTTGTGTTCTGTCATTGTGCTACTATATACTAAGATATCATCCAAGAAGATGATAACAGACTTATCCAAGTATGGACGAAATATGTCATTCATTAGGCTCATGAAAGTGGCAGGCGCATTGGTGAGGCCAAAAGGCATCACAAGATACTCAAAGTGGCCATACCTGGTTCGAAAGGCAGTTTTGTACACATCCTCCTCTGCAATTCGGATTTGATTGTAACCGCTCCGCAAGTCCAGTTTAGTGAAGTATCTCGCTCCATGGAGTTGATCAAACAGGTCATCCATGCAAGGTAAGGGGTATTTGTTCTTCACTATTTGCTGATTGAGACCCCGATAGTCAATGCACATGCGCATTGTACCATCCTTCTTCTTCACAAACAAGACAGGAGCTCCATATGGTGATACGCTAGGTTGGATGAACCCTTTCTGTAGCATCTCCTCAATTTGAGTCTTACACTCCTCCAACTCATGAGGTGATAGGCGATATGGGGCCTTACAAGGAGGTGTCTTCCCCGGGAGTGTCTCTATTTTGTGATCTACTCGCCTTTTAGGTGGTAATCCTGAGGGTAGATCATCGGGAAAGACATCTTGAAACTCATCCACTACATCCTTTAATTTCTCATGAATTTGTCCAGCGAGTTGTGCACTCTGGACTTCTCTTATTAGACCCATAAAACATCTATCGGTCTTACAGACACTTGTCGTCCCTACGACATATAGAGGCAATTTTTGCCTGTGTGATTTTTCTTTAACCCCAATGATTGACCATTGGTGGGTTCTCACTACTTTCTTCCTCCAATCCACCATTGGGTTGTACTGCTCCATCCATGGCATGCCTAAAATTGCATCATAACGGGCTAACTGTATCACTTGCCACTCAATTGCTTCCTGATATTCTCCTACAGAGAGGGTTACCCGTCTAGGTAATGATTCAATCCTCTCTGTTTGCCCATTTGGTAACTCTACTTCTTCACTTCCATCTCTCTCTAGATCCATTCCCAAGCTTATTGCAATAGAGCGAGACAAGAAATTCTCTGTTGCTCCCGGATCTATTAATATTCTCACTTGATTACCTTCTAGGATTCCATTCACGACAATCAATTGTGAGGTTGCCTTTCGGGATCTTTACGCATTATTCTTCTTCCTTCCCTCGCTTCTCTGCTTCCTTATTGAGCCAGTAAGGCCGCGAGGTACATTTACTGGCGATCTTTGTTTTCCGAAGTGGTTTCCACCTCCTCCTCTTCAATGTGCCTCTCCATGTTGTTCAAAGATCGCCTGTACGAAGGCCGAGGGCCTCTAGGGAAACGAGTGCAATAATTGGTAGATATGTGCCCAATACGGCCACAATTGTAACAACGGTGTTGTTCTCCTCGAGTCCCTTCTCCTTGTAGGACTCCATCTCTTCGTTCTTCTACCCGTCCCTGCTCTCCTTGAAGCGGCCGTGCTCCTCAATCCCAGAATCGAAGGTTGCCCAATTCCATCGGTACTGGTCCACCCATGTGTGGCATTTCTGCCTGATAATGTTGAGGTGGAACTACTCCTTCACCTCCACCTAATGCTCCGGCTATTCTCTGCGCACAAGCAATAGCTTCAAATACCGTGCGAGGGTTTTGCACCATGACTTCTTGGCGAATCCGCTCTTTCAACCCTCATTTGAAATTATTGAGAGCCTCTGCTAGACTCATGTCGGTAATTGCGACTTGTAGATCCAGAAATGCCTCCACATCCTCTTGTACGCTATTCTTCTGTCTCAATCCCCATAGTCAAGTTCGAGCCATCTGCACAGAATCCACCGATTGGAAATTCTTGAGCAGTCCTTCTTGCATTGATGTCCATGTGACCTCCCTTCTCTCTGCCAACATGGATCATTCCCAAGCATCATACCATGTGAGGGCTTTATCGGTCAAGTACCCACATGCAAACACGCTTGCAGCATGCTCTGTGATCTCTGTTGAGAACAATCAAAAATATCGATTCATTCTTGAGATCCAATTCTCCACTACTCCCATCGTACGCTGCCCCTTGTAAGGCTCAATGTTGCAGGTCTTCTTCATCCGGAGTAGCAATGTGGCTTCATCATTGATAGGGTTCGTAGGCACGGGTGCCTCTCCAAGTACTTCAGTCGCAGGTACTGGGTTTTGAGACGGCTCTTCTTCTTGCATGGCTTGATCGTTCCTGAGGATCTGCACTTGACTTTGCAATGTCTCCATGGTCATCTTAATCTCTTGAAATTCATTCAACATCCCTTGCATTCCTTGCACTAGCTCTTGCAACTACGGATCCATGGTTCCTGCAACACTCAATTGCGAATGTCTACTTCAATACAGAGTCAATATAATCACTCTGGAAGGCGCACAAACTATCGGAACTACCATTGGGACCTCAGAAGCTATCACTCGTTGATAATACTCCTCACCAAAATTCCTAACCACAAAATCTCTAAACATCAATTTCGGCCTCACTACATAACAGATTTCTACTTGAGTGTTGAAAGGGAGAGGATTTGGGACATTCATATCCATATTATCATAATAGAATGTAGATCGTCAAATCCCACTCTTTGTCATATATCACCACAGGTAGAATCACCGGGTTTGGTGAGCTCATCACTTTGTCCATGAATTCCGCACCAAAGTGATAAACTAGCGATACTCTCATCTGCTCACGCTGGATGTACATAACCTTGATGTGGAATGGGTTTGAGAATGGAAAGCTAGGTGTGGGAAATTGTCCCCCCGGCGCATCCATCCCATCCGCTCTCTAAAGTCCTTCCTAAGTCTAGCGGTTACTCTATGTTCTCCACCTCAAATTACTCAGTTTCAGTAGTTCGTGCTATTCCAAAAGGGATGATCCACTCTCTTGGACTAGAACACTTGCTCTGATACCATTGTAATACTCCGAGGACAAGAGAAGAGAGAAAACACAGATTGCACATCAAACATTCGATGCCCCAAGGGAGCACCTTCTCTTTATTATATAGACAAAGAGAATCTCCTCCAAGGAAGCTCCACCATAGGATTAGGGACACAGATAGGTGACATGTCAGCAAGCTCCACCCTTGGATTACTTACTTGGATGGGTGACCTGTCTGGTCTAGGTCCTATCTGGTTGGTCAAATGAGCTTTGACCAGAGGGAATCTTTTAGGGAATCTTCTTGTAGGAATCTCAAAATCACATGAGTAAGGTACCGTTGGAAAGCTCTCAACAAGACAAACCAAGGGGGGAGGGAAGGCCAGCCTTTCCTCTATTTGGGGGGGGGGGAATCTGCACATTTTCGATGCCTAATTCATCCGTTTAGGCCTCCGAAATTGCCTTCAAAGATTTCAGGCATATTTTGGTTCCTACTCTATTAGTAGAAGTCCCCTTTTGGTGATACCTCTTTCTGATCTGTTTAGTCCATCATGTGTAATATCCTTCCAGATGTTACCAAACCAATTCTCACCTTTAAATCATATGTCTAGCTATTGGTTCTAAGGTTCTCAAGTCTATTTCAGTTTCTGCCCTATTAGTAGAAGTACTCTTTTGGTGATACTTCTATCTGATCTATTTTGACCATCATGTATAACATCATTCTTGATGTTACCAAACCAAATTTCACATCTAGATCATATGGCTAACCCTTGGTATTACAGTATTGTATAGGATAAAATCCATCTTCGTAAGCACTTAGGACTCATCATATGTGGAAATTAATTCCTAATGTGTCAAGATCTTAGAAATTTCATAAGATTTTCTATCATTTGCAATGACTAGATGAATCAAAAGTATATATAACTTAAAATCATTCAACTTAGTTCTAACATTAGACAACAATTTATATACCCTTATCATACCCTTACTACTCTCAATCAATCATAATCTTTTATGGATACCCTCTAAAATAATAAATATCTAGAATAATTAGTAGATCTTATGAAAGCTTCAAAGTATAATTTTAAAGTTCAAATAGTTTAACTATTTTTTGAGTAACTTATATTTTTCATCCTTTTAATTTTGATAATAGGAAATAGAATATAGAATATAAATGCTCTATGGTAATTATTAATATAGCTTATATATATGGTAAATTATTACTAATAAATTAATAATTTACCATATATATATATATATATATATGTAAGCTTTATCAATATGAATTTTTATTCATTTAAAAAGGTTCCCACATTTTCTAGGCTAATCTTATAAGTATAAAAAAATTTCAGTAAATATAAGAATGTCAATCATTATACAATAATCATTATGCAACAAAATCCACTTGTGAGTCACATAGAAGAAACTACAAGTAATAAGAGAATTATAAGACTTTAATTATATAAGAAATTATTGTAATAATATAGAAGAATCTGAGCGTGTAAATTACTTACAAATTTACAAAATGCTCTAGAAAGTAGTTAAGAAGTGTCATAAACCAATTTTAAGAAGGTACTCATTAACATTCCTAGTGAAAGAGTAAGCTAGTATGATATGCCAAGTTTTCTTAGGATATCAAGGATGCTTCCTAAAGACTGAGCTAGAAAATTAATAACTAACTGCAGTATGCCCACTTCAAGTATACATGGTAGCCCATTAGGTCATCTTTTTCATTTAGAGTTCACAATATTCAATTCTCTATTTTATCCATCTTTTCTCTTCTATCCTTCCTGTTCCCTCATATACTAGTCTTCTATGTTGATGTAAGAGAAAGAATTAGATAGGTAGAGTCTACGATACTCTTTAATAGCTATCTCAAAATATTTAGGACTTTTGTATCCTTGTATGATGCCTAAGAATTATTATCATCAATTAATAATATCTTGTATTAAGTAAACATATCCTTATGTTTGATGGTAGTTTAGTGCTTTTGATTCTCATATATAAGAGTATATCTGCTATTTATATTTTGGCTTAGAAATTAAATTTTCTTTACTTTGATATTGATAGCAATAATAGATATACAAGTAACTGTACAATTCAAGGCATTGCAATAACAAATTGAATATCTCACTTGAGTATTAGAGGTTATGCTCAACCATAAAAAGTGAAAGAAGTAGCATTTAAAAAAAGAGGTAAATTTTGTCCATGTCTTTTAGACAAAACCAATAGGTGGAAGATGGAGTCCGACAACCTTTCAAGGAACCTTGCACAATGGGTTGTGATTTTACATGAGTATGATTTTACAATTATTCACAGACTATGGTGAACCGTGATGTAGATGAGCTGAGTAAACACCCATGTCCTAGCCAATAGGATCAAACCAGAGCACATCAGCATGGTGAGAAAAATGAGGATATGGTGCAAGATTGGCATGCATCTACCTTTTTATGTATATTTTCTAAGGCCTTGGTAGTATCTCTCAGCATATATAGGATGAGGGGTTGAGATCATAGATCAAAAAGGTGGAGATATTGGTACAAGTCAACAAGATATTCATGATGATGTCTTCGTGATGGACTATCTTTGCATTGGTGTTGTGGGTGGCACAATTGGTACTAAGGAGAGAGACTACATTCCCCATCAAGCTAGGCAGTTTAGATTGGAGGGCAAACACCTTCTTTGTGTATGGGAGGATGGTAGAATGTGAGAGTACTACATCCATCTCAAAGACCACAATTGGTATGTCATGCTCATGAGGAGCTAGGATATTTTGGAGTAAAGCATACATATTGCTTACTTTAGAGTCATATTGGTGGTGCCATTTGCATACCAATGTATAACAATTTGTTGCTAAATGTGTGGTTTGTGACCAAGTTAGAGCATCATTTAATGCTCCTACGCCATAGTTACACCCATTATCTATCATAAGATTGGGTTACCATTGGATTTTGGACTTTGATGGACTTTTATCATTGATCGTGAGACATCATCAATATGTTTTAGTTATGGTGGAGCACTTTTTCAAGTGGATTGAGTTGGTGGCACTTCTTGACAAGTGTAATACCAATAGTTAGACATATGATCTAAA
Organism: Lunularia cruciata; assembly: GCA_948567375.1. Lineage (NCBI taxonomy): Eukaryota > Viridiplantae > Streptophyta > Marchantiopsida > Lunulariales > Lunulariaceae > Lunularia > Lunularia cruciata. The sequence goes on along the minus strand of OX419755.1, from coordinate 80,793,659 downwards.
GGTGAAATTTGGTTTGGTAACATTTGGAAGGATGTTATACATGATGAACTAGATTGGATAGAGGTATCACCAAAAGAGTACTTCTACTTATAGGGCAAAAATTGAAACAAAATTGAAAACCTTAAAACCAATAGCTAGACATATAATCTAGAGATGAAATTTGGTTTGGTAACATCTGGAAGGATGTTATACATGATGGACTAAATAGATCAAAAGAGGTATCACCAAAAGTGTACTTCTACTAATAGTGTAGAAACCAAAATATGCATAAAATCTTTAGAGGCAATTTTGAGTGCCTAAATAGATTAATTAGACCTCAAAAATGTGCAGATTCCCCTCTTCCCCCCAAGTGGAAAAAGAGGTTGACTTTCCCTCCTTCCCTATTTGTCTCATCAAGAGCTTTCCAATGATACCTCACCCATACGATTCAAAGATTGTTACAAGAATATTCCCTAAAGATTCTCTTGGTCACCATTGGTTTGACCAACCAAATAAGACCAGATCTGACATGAAATGCATGCATGCATCTAATCTGGGAGTGGAGATCAATGACATGTCACAAATCCATGTATCTGATCCAAGGGTTATGCTTCCTTTAAGTGTATTTGCTTTGCTATATAATAAAGCCAAGGTGCTCCTTTGGGGCATCGGAGTTTGAGTGTGAAACTTGTGTCTTCTTTTCTATGTTTCTCTACTATCCTTGGAACATTACAACAAGTCCAATGAAGGGACAACTTACTCTTTCCTAGATTGGGTTCTTTGTCATTTTGGTGCACTATTTGAGGTTTTGATTGATCAAGGTACATAGTTCTTGGAAGAGTTTCAAGTCTTGTGTGACAAGGCTTTGATTGATCATCATACTACCTCCCAAGATCACCTTGAGGCAAATGGCTTTAGAAGAAAAAGTGGTTCAGATGGTGAAGAGAGGATCGCATAAGTATGGTTTGTAGAGAAGCTACTTGGAAGATTGGGATTTCTAGTTATCTTGGTTGACCATGGGCTATCGATTTACCTGGAGCCTCCTTATCATCCTTCTCTCCTTACTTTATACTCTTTGTATAAGATCTAGATTTACCTACAACCATTTGTCATGATGTTACTCTAGTTTTGAACTTGGATGATCTAGACATATGGGTGAGTGCATGTTCTCAATGGGCAATGATCTTTTTGAGAGTGATGTTGATGGCCTTTGAGAACTTAGAAATTGCTTAGCATAAGGATACCTTATGTTATGCTACTATTTGAGGTGGAGGCTATAGATCCTCAATCCATCAATTTCATCTAAGTGACTATTTATATCTACAACAAACTACACAAATGACACTTGATGTTACTACAAGCTATACTATCTTGAGAGTGCATGCGGTTTTGCCTTCCAGAGTCCTCATGTTGAATGGACATGATGGTTTTGTTTGGAAGGATCATGTGTGCAATCGTGCACCATGCAACCTCCCAAACATTGATGGCATTATGGATCCAAGCTTGGCATTTGTACTTGCAGGCTTTCACTATATGTTATGTGGCTCTTCTAGTAGAAATGCTACTATATTAGTGTGTGATAATTATTTGAGAGGATGATATATTTGACTCCTCTCCTCACGGTGCTTCTTCAAGGATAGTGGTTATATCCTAGATGTACTTGACCTATACTTGTTCATCCTTTATGTGGTATAGATTGAAGACATGCAACTAATGATGAGGCTCAATAGCACTTGGCTTCTTGATCTTTGCCCACCATAGTGCAAATCACATATTGGAGTAGATGTTATTTGGAGTTAGAGGAACCTAACCGCCAACTAGGGAGAAATTGTGGCACTTTAAAGTTCATGTATGACTTATCTGTGAGTTGTGCTTCTATAATTTATGATGTAGAAAAAGATATATATTGTGTAGTGATATATATATGCACAACAATTTTCATGACATTTGTAGTGCCAAAGCTAGTTTGCTTAGATGTTGGAGTGGTAGTGTTTGCAATCATAGTTATTTTGGTAGTTTCTCATGGACTACTTGTTAGCGGCCGGATTTCATGTTAGGGCTATTAATCACATGGTGGGACTTATAGTCACTTGTACCATTTGTATTGTTTGCACCATTGGATGTGTCATCAACGGCGTCATTAGGGCTGGAGACCTAGGTTAAGTAAAGGGGTATACTTTCAAATTGTAGCTCCAAAGAGCTTCTTTGATATTCAGTCTTTGAGTTCTTGGCTATGGTGGATAGAAACTGTCAAGCATCACTTGGAATCCCTTAACTAAAGTGGGTGTGGCTTGATTGTAATCAATGCTCAATTGTTGGTAGATTGATGAGTGAAGGATCAAGTCCAAATCTGATTTGAGTGTGATAAGAGTGGAAGAATGAACTTATTATTGTTGCACTTTAGATTTCATGCATGACTTACATGTGAGTTGTGCTTCTATATTGTATGATGTTGACAATAGTGTATGTTGTGTAATAGTGTATATATGCACGAAATTGTAATGGAGATCAAGTATAGCAAGAAAGATGTAATTTTAATAATCTTGATTTGTCCTTTATAAGAGTTCAACAAAACACTCACATAGAAATTTTGAGTCATCAATACAATAAGAGAAGTGTGTGATTTACTTACAAAATTGAAATTAAATGGTTCAATAAAAAACTATGGATTCAATTTGGAGTTTTCTCATGCAAATTGTAAGATTCATGAAGTAGAATTCTTACGTTGTTTCTTATGTGATTGTAAGCTTTTGAGGACAGTAGAACCCCCAAGAGAAAATTCAGAAGAAGAAACATAAAGCTTCACACTCAAAATTCCGATGCCTCAAAGGAGAACCTTGTCTTTATTATATAGCAAAGTAGATTATGTAAAAGGAAGCTCCACCCTTGGATCAGATACATATATTGGTGACATGTCAATGTGCTCTACCCTTAGATTATTTGCATGAATGGATGACATGTTGGTTCTGGTCCTATCTAGTTGGTCAAACAAGCTTTGACCAAAGGGAATCTTTAAGGAATATTCCTATAAGAATCTTAAAATCACATGAGTGAGGTATTGTTGCAAAGCTCTTGACAAGATGACAGAGGGGCAAGAAGCCAACCTCTTCTTTTCTCATGGGGTTAAGGACATTTTTTAGGCCTATATTTATCCATTTAGGTCTCTATTTGCTCAATTGGCTCTAAAGTTTTCAAGCTATTTTTGGCTCTTGCCATATTAATAGAGTACACTTTTGGTGATATCTCTATCTGATCACTTAGTCCATCATATATAATATCCTTCTGGATATTACCAAGCCCATTTCACCTCTATGTAATATGCCTAGCTATTGATATTACAATGGGTTGGAATCCCAAACAAAGATAGAGATAGTTATGAGGGACCTATGTAACTAACATGAGCATTGCAAATAGCTAAGAGATTTGACTCCCTTACTTCTTTAAAACTTATGTATCTTTGATATATACAAGTCATACAAGCACATCATACACAGGACAATGAAGTGTGTCTCATATTGCTTGATGTTGTTCAAGGTAAGTCACTTGCTGATTTCAATAAGGCGTGACTACATTAAAGTAGAGAATGCTTTATTGCCAATAATTTTCAACTTGAATAAAAGTTTGTCCAAATAACATGAGTTCAATCTAAGCAATAACACAAGTTGAAAATGTTAATAAGTAATAAGACCAATCAAATAGCTTATTATGAGCAACATTAATTCCAATAAAATTTGAATTCAACATGTATAAAATTTATTTCATCTTCATAATATGATTTGGAGTCATACTTACAAGATTATAATAGATTGTGGTACTTTAGAGATTTACATGTCAAAGCAATTCACAAAAGAAGATAAGAACTTTTATTATATTGATCAAAGAAAATATTTTTATTATGGTTGATTGAAGGAAGACCTACCATTTTGGACTCTTAATTCAATACTTCTAAAGATTAGTGTTGAGTATATAGAGTCAATGAGATTCACAATTTCATCTTTACACCATGATATCGTTCTAGAATTACCTTACCTTCAGTATTATCATCATGCTCAAGTTGATAAGAGAAGATGTAAATTCAAGTGACTACAAAAGGCAAAGTCTTATACATAAGAGAATTTTGGCACCATTGGTAAAGATATTGCTTGTTACAAAATTTAATGCAAAAGATAAACATACAAATGATATTGCTATTGAGCAAGTTATAAAGTAAGAAATAAAAATATTTAGATTTTGGATCAAATTAGAAATAAGGGTTAATTACAAAAAGATGAAAGCATCAAATCCCAAATGGTAGACTAGATTCTATAGAATTGATAGATGTATTTTTTGGATGACTTAGCTAAGGGTACTTTTTGATTAAGGGATACTAGTTTAGAATAGGTTTTCTCTTTAATAGTACACCTAATAGTCGACCTATCCATTGCATATCTCCCAAGGAATTAAAAGACCTTTGGAAAACCTTTGAAATCAAAGGAACTTGTACCTTGGGAATTGGATTCTACAATAAAAGTAAAAATAATGAGATGTACTTGTTAGCTAACCAAAGACTTATATACTCTTAATTCATTGTTAAATTAGTATGAGAGAGTAACTATGTACTAGATAGATAAAGCTTTATTATATGTAAGATCTCTTAAATGAGCTCTAAATTCTTAATCCAAGTAGTACTCTAATTAGCATTTAGACATGAGCTTGAGCGACATGTAATTAGCATTTAGATATGGGAAGAATGGAAATGATAAGTTGAGAATTAACAAATATCTATGAAAGTTAAGAAGGTTAAAAAGGTAATTTTTGTAGTTAGAAGACCGCACAAACTTATTTTTCTTGTTCAAATCTTGCAAACAATGCAATTGCACAATGAGTTAATGAAGTCACCTCAACTAATATTTCTTTTTAAACTTATTTTTTGTTTGAATGATCCTACAAACCATACAAAAAAAGCAAATAAATACATGGAATTTGAACGGTTCAATCTAGCAAAGATCAAAGCTAAGAAAGCTTTTAAGATATAAAAACATAAAACAAAGATCAAATACATCTATATCTTAAAACCCATTATAATTTCTCACGCCATTGTTATATGAAAGAAGAACTAACTAGATTCCAGAAAGACCATCTCTTAAAGTTTCAATTATATGAAATATAATTTTAAATGTTTAAATTCTATATTAATTGAAAAATTAGACCATTGTGATGAATAAATAAACATTTCAGTCATATTAGTTATCACTCAAGTCATGTATAGATAATATTTTTTTGATAAATCCACTTCTCTATTTGGTTGAGCGTGAAATGCAAAGTAAACGTAACCATTTTGTTTTAGTTCTATTAGCTAAGATGTACTCGCGGAGTTTATGAAATCGCTTAGAATCTGAAGAATTTCAACATCAAGAACTTCTATACCGAATGTGATTGTAAAACTCTACTGATTTGCTAAATAGCACCATTAAGACAGGACCTTCAAGTGATCTCACAATTTCTCTATAAGCTAAAGGACATGTTAAGAAATCTAAAAATTTGATTAGAGGACATGGAGTTCGAAAATCAAAGATGATTTCTAAATTGATTAAAATTGTAAACCTAAACTCTCACGCCAAACTCCCTAGTTGCGCTCCCAAAGATAATCCTCATAGATTTCCTAAAGAAATGTATACAAATTTAGGGTCTAGGATTTTCTTATAAAAAGTTACAAAGTTACAAAGTTACATCAATGATTATCTTTAGAAATTCTTTACTACAGAATGACCACCATAAAAATTAAATGGAAATTAACATTTACTAATCATCCATAAAAATTATATGTAATCGCTAACATTAGCAATAAAACCGCCATTGCAACATCCCGCTTAATCCATCCACATCAATTCAAGAATTAACGGGTTATGATCCCATCAGAAGAACATTAGAACCCCCGTTCCTCTAAGAGCGAAAGAGTGTGAGATGGATGGACTCTGCCAACTTTAGGGTACAGAAGTGGTTAAACCGGGACGGAAAGTAAGACCCCTTTTGGCGCACAGTAGCATGTCCGTCATCCGCAAGACGCACGCTGACATAATTGTAGAGAAGGGGAATCTCATGTGTGTTTGAAAGCAAAGAACACAGACAGTGTGTGTAGCCTCTGGTTGTGGTTGTTCGACAGCTTCCTTTTCTCCACTAGAGCTTTATCCCTTCGTTCCCTCCGTCTTTCATAACATGCATGCATTTCGAAAAGCCTGCGATCGTCTGGTTCTTCGTCCTCATCTCGTGTTGAAACGCTGTTGTTTCAAGTACATTTTGAAGACTCGCTGCTGCTGGTTGGTTGAAATTCTTGTCGGGATGGAGTGATTTTTGGAATTGAATTTCTCTCGTGAGGGAGAAGGAAGGACAGATTTGTAGATCTTCTGGTCAAGATTGGTTTAGGACAATGATTTACGTTTCCAGGATTCCGTTGATAGTTCCGCAAGTGGGTTTTGGACTCGGAGCGTCCTCTGGGGAATTGAGGCAGATCAATTTATATCCGAAATTGAATCAGAGGTCGGATTGGAGCGGAGGGGTAGCTACTGGAAATAGTTATAGAAATCGAGGGGTATCGGCCGTGCACACTGCAGAGGATTTGGGGGAAGGAACTTCAGAGTTCACTCTGGACTGGAGACACTTGATCAGTGAGAGAGAAGAGGCCAAAGCAGTTTTGACTAAGTTTCTAAGGTCCAGAGGGTTCAGTGCTGCGATTACTTCTCGGACGGTAAAATCTGCGTCGCTTTTCACTGCGCATCTCCTCAGTCTACTGCATTCTCAGCATCGTGCGCGCTACCTTGCTGGTATGTACTATCAATTTCAGTGGGAAGAACCATTGATATGATACTGCCCGGAAGATTGTACGCCGTAGAATTGTCAGGGCGATCTTCCAATTCAGTTTGTCCAGACAATCGACTACGAAAATAATAAAATTGATCTGAAAATCTAGGAACTTGATATCTGCAGTTGATTATAATTTCTTTTGGGCACGGGTTTCATGCCTAAACAACTGCGACCGGAGCACGAGACTCCAGCCCTTCGAGGATTTGTAACTGCAATTCTTTTAGTGGAGAGTAATTTACGGCCATTGCAATTGGATACTGAAGGGTTTAGGGTTTATCTTACTTGAAACTCGTCGACTCGCAGTGATAGTTTCAACACTGACAGTTTCATTTGTACATGGTTGAAACTTGTTGATCTACTTTACTAGGCAGAGAATGCTAATGTAGGACTTATTCGCTGATCGAGAGGTGTCTTTCTAGCTGACAGTAAAGAAATGAGAGTAAAAAACATCTGAACCAACGCACATTGCTTTTGAACAGGGGAAGAGTTGGGAACAGATGAGATCCAGAGTACATTGCTTCCCCACCTCGAGACCCTGGCGGCCAAGTATGGCAGGGGTACACCCGAGGTCTTAGTGAGCTTTCCCGATGTGCCAGAACCTTGGACTAAAGGAGATGTGCTGTACAGCGTCACGACTGACACTGAAGGCCAAGAGGAAGTTATTGAGGTAAATCTTGCAGAATGTCCAGCTCTGCTGGGACTCTCTATCAACGGACAGCTACCCCCTGCTGTGTCCTACTGTTTGAGTATTGGAATGACCCCTCAGCAGATCAATGATGTGATAAAACGGTTTCCAGCTTTTGCTCATTACAGCGTAGAAAAGAAGATTATGCGGGTAATCGACTACATCCTACTATTGGGTTGTTGCTCAACTACCATTCCAAGAATTATTATGAAAAGGCCTCAACTTTTTGGCTGCAGCGTAGAGGAAAACCTCAAACCTACTGCCAAATTTCTTGAGAGTCATGGATTGGACCCAGACAGATGGTCGAAAATCATGGTGAACTTCCCTCAAATCCTTACGTACAGTCGAACAAAATTGGAACTTGTGATTGATTTCTTGCTCGAGATTGGTATACCTCCATGCACGGTGGGCAGAGTCTTGACCAGGTTTCCACATCTTGTAGGGTACAGTCTAGATGCAAAACTAAGGCCTATGGCAATGTACTTCAAGATGATAGGAATTCCTGACTTCAGTCTCGTAGTTATACGTTCACCCCAAACTCTAGGTTTGAGTTTGGAGAAGAACATCAAACTCAGTGTTGAGTTTTTTTTAAGCCTAGGATATAGTATCGAAGAGGTCGCCACTCTAGTGAACCGTTTTCCGCAAATTCTTGGTCTGAACGTTGAAAACAATCTCCTACCCAAGTGGGAGTTTTTCCTTAGGATGCACCGAGAAAATTCAGAGCTAATTGATTTCCCTCAGTATTTTGGATATAGTCTTGAGAAGAGGATTAAACCACGAAGCGAAATCCTTGTACAGCGCGGATTCACTTGGACACTAAACCGGATGCTGAGCACGACGGAGAAAGGCTTCCAAAAGCATCTGGAAAAATGTGATGACGCTCTAGCAGCAGCAACTAAACTAAGAGATGCACTTGAATCAAACAGCGCTTAACTTGAACTTCAGCTGTCAGGACCTTGGGAGGTTGGATCTTCTGTGGCCTTCACCAGGTGCTGGGACGTACTCTGCGAGGAGTCTTTTGAGGCCATGTCTTCTTTACCAAGCGATCTATGTACTTCGACGCCCTTCCTTGAAGGAACTTCACTACAGGGATTTTTCTCCGCCGAGCATTGGTTTGGTCTTCATTGGCTTATTGACAGTGCTCACTTCACTGAAGGTTCGTCGTCTTCAATTGTGACTGTCATAAAGGTACCGAGCCCTCTGGGTATCTCCTAAGTTCCCGGGCAAGGAAATAGCAGCTTCGGATATAACCGACTGTCCGGCCGGATCTAGCAAGCTTTGAACAGCTTTGATGTGAGTGTGTTGGCCATAGTAGTACCACTTCCATTGGTGCATGGCTTGTAAATTGTGCCACGGCAATATATGAATTATTTGATCTGGTCAGCCTTTGTCTCGAGGCTGTAAAGCTTTGATCTGTTCACGAGTCAGGTAATACATCATGTCAATACATCTCCTACTTGCAGATTCTAGAGAGTTCTTGAAGAAAATTTGAAACCTCAACTTCTTAGGAAATGCATGATGGGAGTACATTACCGATTTGCACGTTGAAGATAATTTTATGAAGGTCACTGAATCTCATTGAACCTTAACTTCTTAGTTTAAAAGATCTTATAACATTGATATGAAAATGGATGAGTAGGCAGAATATTATGAGTTGCACTAACTATTACAGCACCTGAGCCTTGAGGAAGGGGCCTAGAAACCTAGGGAAAAATCTTGAGTTTCTTAATCAGCTGTGTGAGTCTCTATAGGGATCTAGACAAGCAGGCATTTACTTTTCACAAACATTTGCACAGTACTTGCACGGTCAAGCCTTCGATCTGTCACCATCGTGACATATCGGAGGCTTTAGGGAAACTAGATCCCGCGTCTGACTGTATCCTCTCGTCTTGTATTGGTGTCGAATGGGTGGTGACAGATCGAAGGCTTTAGTGAAACTAGTTTCTAAAGATTCCACGTCTGAGTGTATCACGTCTTCTTTAATTCGTATCGAATTTATGCGAGTTTCGATCATTGGGTACCTCCTTCGTAGTAGGGTTATCCTTCCACTAATGTTCTAAAGCCTTCAACAAAGTTAAGGTACAATTCATGAAAGGCTGATTACCAACTTTATCATCAGTGGCGCATAATATTCATCGGTTTTGTAAGAAATAGGAAGATGTTTCTCATCAAACAATGTTGCCCATCACTGCGTTTATAAATCGAGTAAGGTATGCCACTGTAGTTTCTCTAATGAACATAAAAGCCACCTACACTTCTTTCCGTTATGCGAACATGTAAGTGAATATTTTTCGGCTGGCCAACTGCGACATGTGTAGAGCTCCTGAAAGTCTCTACGAGGAGGAGAACGCCGTTGGTCGGCGACGGGCACCGGAACACTGATCTTGAGTTTTAACATTGATGCTGGAATCTTGATAACAGATTGATATCTTCATAACCGCTGGGCAGATATCTCATATCGATACTATTGGGGCCTCGCCCAATTTTACCTCTTTTGTCTCTCCCTTGTACGGCTTGATGGGTCCTCCCATCCTTCGTGTTTGCTACGCGGTCGCCTTTTCACATCTTGATAACCAGAGCATTAAATGTCATAATCTATTTAGGTCGAAGTACTCATAGCTTCAACAACGAGCTAGGCATGTGTCGATGCTTCTTTCCCGAGATCTTGAAGGTACGATTTGCAGTAAGAGCTTTAGATTGTGCAGACGGGCCGGGAAGAGAGTTTGCAGAAACAGAAACTACAGAAGTACTCAGCGAAGTTTACAGATCTCTATCCAGACGCTTGAAGGGAAGGATGGTACTGTCCCTGATCACACTACCTTGCGGGAAGTCCTTTCTGAGTGTCACAGGTCGGTGAGACTATCTGCACTATCAGTTTATAGCCTCCAAAGTTTAACTAAGCTAAACCTTCAACCTTTAGAGATCGTAGACGCGGGCTGTAGGAGTTGCAGCATTGAAAACAGCACGCCATGAAGGTTAAAGATCATTGCATTGGACCCCTGAAAGCAGGCAGATCTGAGCTTTATCCAAATCATTGGGAGTGGCTGAGTTTCCTTGTGGAATCGCTGGAACTAGTTGGCTCCACACATAAGCGAAAGCACACACCACCTAGAGCTCCATAGCTGATTCGCAGTACAAAAAGGAAAGACGAATGAAGCCAAAACGCAACAACAACGCAAAACTGGACTAACTAAAAACTAATCTTACGAACTTTGTCGATACAGTAAAATGCTTTTGTTGTAGGAGTCCTGGGCTTGGTTCTAGTAGCCCATACATGTAGGATTAAACCAAGGAAAATGGCCATCACACTTTCAGCAGTCATCTTTCAATCTAGGTTTGTTATGCTACAGTCGTTTGCTAAATCCGTCGTTGCCTGCACAGAAGGTTTGGACATCAGTACTTCTATAACGGACCAGAGAATCTCCCTCTTACCCTGCATCAAGCGTCAAGTACTCTTCCTCGACATTCCTTGGAGCTGTAGCATTGTCAATCAGAGTGCCGGGTATGACGTCAAAAGTCAGGCCTGTGAGCTGGTAGTGTGCTGGGTGCTGTTAGTGTTGGCAATCTTGACAATGTTGGTGACGGGCTTCCCGTCTTCGTCATTCGCGGGCGGTCCTCGTGGAGTTAGTTGAGTTGAAATTACTTCTTTTATTTTCTCTTTCCAGTTTCACAGAGAATCGGTATAAAAGAATGGAATGCAAGTATACGGAGTGTTATGTAGCAGTCAAGGTTGACGAACAAGCTTTGGTAGTTTCCTTAGCTACTGCCGTTCTTCTAGTGGGAGAAGCTTCGGAGCCAGACATTGTGCGTATTGGGCTCTCCTGGTGTTCGAAGGGCATAAGTTCGTACTTCCCAGCCCATTTGTCAATCCTCGCCACCACAATGAAGATGAGCATCTCGGAGCTGAAGCAGTAAATTAATTCACCCAGGATGAAAGGTTTGAGATAGCCGACCTACTAGATTTGAAGAGCAAAAATGATGGATGAGGATTGCAGAGTAAACTTTTAATTTTCTTCTGAACACTAGGTTGTACAAGGGACGAGGCCGGAGTTCTGCAACAGTTCTCCACCTTTTTCACCTTCGCTTTCACAACCGCTTCTCCGGCGTGTTCTGTGAAACTTGAGCTACATGTTCTGTACATTTCTACACGCTATTTACTTGTGTTTCTGTTGGTATGATCTAAACACATGACAATATCACACTGATTTTGTCGGGGGACCTGCAACCACATCAACAAAATCAATTTGGTTTCGGCAATTAAACACTCGATGGGAAAACGTATAAAGAACCATAAGCGACCCCTCCATGATTTGTGAAGAGGCAGTTTACCCATATCTGAGCAATCAATCGATCAGTTTCTCCCAGGTTTTTCTACATCCTCCAACCATTGCTCCAACTCAGCTGCCCGCTCTGCTGCAAATGACGCATAACTATCTCCTTCCAGCTCCAGCGAGTGCGTTGTAGAAGCATCTCCTTCTTCTGAGGGATTCTCTGCCACTATCGCTTCCTGAGGCTTGGCTCCTGATAATTTACTGAAACCACTACGTAGAGCTTGAGTAGGTAGCCAGCCTCCCCAACTCTCAGGTGGCTGAATGTTGTCGGTCGAAAATAACCCTCGCACATACTGACCAGGTCTCGTGAAATCACGATTCCATGGTGAAGGTTTACCCGCTGGGGGTACTGAAGGTTCTGCCTCTCCTCCTTGACTGCTGGTATTTGCTGCTCCGAGAGAATCATCCCGGACAAAATGATTATCTGATACTGCGAATAGGGAGACTTTACCATTGCTAAACGACGTCCACTTTGCAACGCTAGCAACACTGCTAGCCTTTTGATAGGCAGAGTCAAAAATATTCCGGACATAACCTGTAGAATCACTGTCTGTGACAGGCAGCTCTCTACCTGACTGGCTTTTCGGACTGGTTCTTTGATTCTCTGAAAGATCTGTGAGCAAGCTTGGTCCTCTCATGCTATCCACTGAAAGTTCATCTCTGCATTAAAAAAGGACCAAGGAGATCCACCAAGATGGTGTGAGCCTGGACTCTCTCAAGACCATTAGGGTTCAAAGAATAAGAATAAGCAAGAATCCAGGTAGAGGACATACAAGCTCACATAACAGGCGTTCGTGAAGGGGGACCGCTATATCCCGGTTATGATCTGTTCTAGACATTATCATCAAGACTCTCTTGGCTCCTGCGTTTCTTGCCGGGTATTGAATTTAGGAAGCGCGTCACCCAAATAGGTTTTTATTTCGAAATTAATTAAACGTTACAGGTCGGAAGAGAGCAAAAAGCCACCGAAATTCACAATCGTTTCGCTGGCTTGGCAAAATAATCAGGACTCTGGGACCAGGTATCGACACTCTCAGCCCCCTCACGACTGCCAAACTAATTTCTAGAAAGACATGGCGGCCCATCTGGGTATGTATATATAGCGTCGTGGTTGTAATTACCTTCTTATTTGTCGAAGGGATGGTAAACGAGGGAGGGACGAATCAAGTGTTTTCATCATTCGCTCAATAACAGCAGGTCCAATTTCCTTCATAATTCTTACAGAGTTCAGTGCATCTTTCACATCTTGCGTCACATACTCAGCCTCCTCGGTGCTGTCGACTATCTGTGTCTGCAAACCATGAAGTATAATCAGCAATGTGATACTTGTTCTTTCAGTCAAGGGCGTATTTACCATCCCTCGTAGACTCCAGGCGACAGAACTGATGTTATCTGTAAACTTTTCATATCGAGGTGTTAAAAGGGAAACATCTGTCTTCAGAGACTCTTCATCGAAAGTGACTCTAGAAACCTCGCAATTTACGTCCAAGAGTGGTTTGAATCTGCTCCAATTACAGCCAATCAAGTACGTAGAAGTATAGAGCTAAATACGATGGTACTCCTCAGATTCAATCCCGTATTGAAGAAACTAGCCAAGTGCATGTTGGCTATGATTTCATGAATTGTCACACCCGTGCAGGAGGGAGACCAACAACTCCACGTTCAAATATTCCTGGAACCCTAAAACTTTGCGTTGTGACGAACATTTATAAGTGGACCAATCTGAGGTAAAAGAAGCATCACAGATACGCGATTCACTTGATGGAAAGCTCAAGTTACCTTAAGTTGGACCATTGCCGGAACGGCCCTATGAACATGCTGTTGAACAAAATAGAGCCCCACAGACGGCTCATTTGCCAGTTGTTTTATCATCTCCGTGATTGCATCGTGCACTGCAGAATAAAAAGCGCAAAGCGTCACAACTGAGTTCCAATTGTAGAACTGATCAGCAGCCCTGTCTAATTCCTCGAATTGTACAAGCCCTGGATTTTATCGATTCAGAGAGACAAAGCTGAGAAATCGCTACTTGCCTTCTCGAAGACTGCCCTCCGTCTGCACCAAGGGTTGATGCATCCTCGATAACTCTAGTACACCCTTACAAAACCTCACCTACTACGGAAAACTCGACTCCTCCATTCACCACTATCCGCCCCTCTACTGTACCGAGGCATTCACCAATTCATGCGCTCTCCTCTTGCTTTCAGAGCTGCCTACCGTAGTTTTCTAAACCCCGACTTTCCTCGAGAACCTGTTCATCAACTCTGCCACTTTGGCATGTCCTCGGGTGCCAAGCATCCAAAGTGCAGAAACTGACACGTGTGCCTTACGTTATGAAACTTATTCAACTGAATAAAATTCCTATATTTTCGAGAGGAAAATAGGAAATGAAACGTACTGACTCTAAGGTCCAATATTAATGTGGGAAAATGAGCAAGGATAAATGTATAGATAGGATAGAAGTATAAAATCACTTCTCCAATACGTACCCTTGTATCGACTCGTTCGATTATGAAGTATAAATAGTTTCCTTGAGATTTATCACTCGTCAAGCACATCTGGACAAGAAAATGTAGTACAGTTTGAAAAAACCACTTCAGAATCAATTATGATGGATGAATTCATTCCACGCCCTATCTATATCGATGAACCAATATAGATAGGGCAAAGTAGAATATTACATGTAGCAAATCGTGCAGATGATCAGACGTCCCCATGTGTCCTATTTGTTTTATATTTTTAAATCCTATTGTGTAAATAATAATAATTACGAATCATAAAAAATTGATGGCAGAATATGTGCAGTATATTCTTCTCAGTGAACCTTTTCGTATATCGTTACTCGAAAATGACAAATATGTCAAATCAAGGCATCAATTATAGGAAATTAGTATGTAGTATTTGGATTCGCACTAACCAAGTGGTAAGTTCTAATGAAGAATGAGAATGCTGAATGACTGAGTGTCTTTTTTTTCTTCTCTAACTAACTATATCCTTCCAAAGACTACAAAGAATATCATGTACGTCAATTCACATGGATATTAAGTAAATAGAGTAAACAATAAATAAATTAGAAACTAACAAACAACTTCGGGAGTAGATGATTTAATTTTCACTTGTCATGGTGATCATGAACTTGAACTTTCAACTGTTTTCCTGATCAATAGTCATGCACATGGATGTGACATAAATCATAAATATGACTCATATTAAAAATGTATGGTCAAGATTTAGTGCATTAGAATAGGAATATACATCAGTGGGAAATTTATGATCATGAACAATCAAATCTAATCCATACTAGTATTATAGACTCTGGACTCCTTCAAAATCATTTAGGGTTTTAATCAAGCTTTAATCAAGAGTTTAGAGGAATCAACTTAGAAAAATGGAAGTCTCATTAGAATCTACCGCTCACAAGTCCTCGTTGTTGGCATTAGAGTTTCCAGATTTACTCTCGCCATCTCTCTTCACTACAAACAAGATCTTACCAAGCTCAACTTAAAACAGCTTAACTCGTGTAGATACTAATTCAAAAAATTATTTATAAAAAGAAAATTTTAAGAAAAACCAAGATATAGATTTTGAGTTTCCAGGCCCTAGATCTTCTCCGCTCTGGTAGACCCTGATTTTAAGGTCTACCCTGCACAAAAATAACCAAGAGTCCTTGCCCTACTTAGAAGAAGTCAATTTCTATAGGCCCGAATTTCTTTGATCGCTTATTAGAGCAAATCTTCTCCTGCATGTCTTACCGAGTATTCGATGTGCCCTTCACGTTTGGAAAGAACTATCCAGGCTGCATATTAAAGTACTGATAGTCGTCCGGATTTTGAACAAAAGACGATGATAATCTACAATGATATAGGCATTTTAAAATGAGAATATTATAAAAATTTGCTCCCAAACTTAAGACAAGTGACGATAAACGACACAAGTAACTTCCAGAAGTTCGGAAATCATTTCAAGAGACCCTATTGAAAGTCGGATGAGTCGAATTTGGAATGCGAGCTAATATCCAACCTTCCAAGAATCATCATAGGGTATAGTATGGAGCAGAAATTGGTTGGCGTATATGTTTTATATAGACATATAAGTCAACCAGATTCTACCATATACTATAAAGATATGTGTCAACCAGCCGACTTCTACCACATATTATGCTGAAAAGATAGGAAAAATATGAATCCCATCCCTCTTTGGAGAAGTGATAAGAGAGAGCACATAATATGCTTTCTGTCCATAAGATATATATTGTGTGATGTATATACATTAGTGGGTTATATCTGTGGACAAGGAAATAGAAGACATCTGGCATCTGTGATTTCTCGAATCCTCAACCATATGAACAAGAAAGAACTATACCCTATGTTCAGTACTGTATAGATATTGTTAGATCTTTCGATCTTTTTTGTTTAATGAACTCATCGTAGAGAGTTACCAAAAAGCCAAATGGTATACTCCGAAAGAAACAAACATGGAGTACAAGAACACAACAAAGTGACTTTGGCATTGACTTCAGGCTCGAGTTCTTCAACAAAGTGATTGATGAAGAACTCGAGCCTGAAGTCAATGCCAAAGGGCTAAAAGTCACCGAGAAACTAAAGGCAAGTCCCCACTGCACAGAAAAGACAATGTAGGCTACAAAGTAACTTACTCAAGCACCTTCTTGACGTATACCATCATCGTGACTTTGATATTTGACGGAAGTAAACGCAAGTCATTTGTGGTTACCGAGTCAGGAACACACTTGTGTATTTGATTAAAAGACAGGCGACCGAGTAGGATAACAAAAAGGACGTGAATACTTCATCATGCTGAACAAGGAAAAGACATAGGGGTGAAAATGGATCTAAGCACCAATAGAATCGGTGAGAGGAATTTGCACTACAGCACTTAAGATATCTGAGTTATGTAAGGCGTATGGTTTACAAACAACTGGAACATTCGAAGAAGTATCATCTAGGATATCTGAGCTATGCAGGTCGTATAGTTATCAGAAAATATCAGAAGAAACATCACCTAGTGTGATAGTTTCTTTGTGGATTTGCACCAGCCCATGCTTATGTATTTGATTTGATATTGTTGATTAAGGTGTACCCCTGGTTGTTAACGTTTGATCTGCACATAGGGGAGTGATATGTGATCTTAATGTGTCAATGACTTCTTATAATCCTCTTAAAATTCACACATAGTTAGCAATTTCAAATATTTAGTTACTGGAAGTGTTTACTAGTTCTCTCTTTGGAGAAGAATCAACTTTGTAACAACAACAAGCATATGAATCAAACTCCATTTGAAGTATCATTTTCTAGATTGAAAGCATTTCATCATGAGTAGTCATCTGATAATGAAAGGTGGTCATCAAACCAACTTTCACGTTGAATGCAAACAAATGTACCTTGCTGGAGTTCAAGTATATTCCTGGATTTCTCGAACTGCCCGTAACTGAAGGACAAGCCGGTGAATTTCCAGGCCTGCCCGGTAACTTGACACGTCTCCCGTAAAGCTCACCGGGAAACGGATTTCACGGGACTGGCTTTTGTCAAACATCTACAGATTCTTTCAAGCACGTTAGAATTGCAAAATCGCAACCGTCAGCGTAGCGAATGCTTTTGTCTTGCTGTCCCTCTTTTTGTGAAATGCCAGACTTTTGTTGTAACAGTTGGGGTGACGTCCCATATTTTATTTTATTCTGTTTAGTTTGTTGGAATCTTCCATGTGTTACTGTATATGCGGTGTTTTGTTGCACCAGAATTAAGATGCTTTCTTGGAACGTCACCTGGAATTATATAGGAATTATTTTCGGTGTGTGGAATGTTTAGCTTGATGAGCATCATTTAAATAACCTCCAACAACCTCTAACTTGTCTGTTCGAAGATTAAATTGTTGACCTTTGTACAATTTCTTCATAGTGCTAAATATTGAAGTGAATTTTATGAAAAGCTCATAGAATAGCATTGCATAATCCTTACACGATCTTGAAAACCATTGTATAATGAATATCAACAAATAATATATTCAGCATGATGGAGATCTTCACCTTTTGGAATTTTGAGTCAATAGTGACTTTTTTGGGCATTGGAGGTAAGTCCTATTTATGAACAACCGTTGCAAATTGAACATACTAACTATTTTAATGATTCTAGACATGCCTACCAAGATGAATAAAACGAACCACAATAGTATTAGCTTTGTAGCAACAAAGAAGAAACATAGACAAACTAGAGATATCCTAAAAACCAGAGTGAAGTTGTTCATAGACCTTGTACACTCCTTGGTCTAATACCCAGTTATGATATACTCACTATGGTGGTTGATTATAACCACTTGAGTACTAAAGATTTGGCTTATGCATATGGACAATTAAATACCATGTTAGAATATACTGCAAGAGAGAAAAAATATATCAAATAAATAAATCACTAGTGCTATAGAGTTTAAACCCAAGAACTTACCTTATCATGTAGTCAGCACCATAACAACTCATCCACAATACCAATAGTTTGGTGGAAGAGGAGGACAATAGTCCATTAGCTAGAAACTGTTACTTGCTTGAAACGAGATACTATATCAAATATATCCTACTCTAGATAAAAAAATCGAGCACTCTTTGATGCTATAGTTATAAAATAAGTCCTTAATGACAAGAATGTACTTGTATGGAGTCAAAAAGTCATCTTAACAAATAAAGCACTCTTTGTGGATCAAAGTGAAGAAGATGGTCCTTGGAAATAGATCCTCATTAATATTATCAACGATTTATGTATTCGAGAAGAAAAGAGAAGAGAATTTACTCTAGCAAGCATAGGCCTTATCTTAATGCAAGCTCGTAGAAAGCATATTATGGTCATTGATTGGACAACCTTTTTTCGAAGGAAATGATACTTGGGAGGTCTGAAAAATAGGTCTCAATATTTCCATGGTGATGTTGCTAACTCACAAACAGTAAAAGCTGCGAATTTCCATGACAAAGTTATCAACGATAGCTTGTTTACTTACCATAGAGACATAGTGAATTTTCCATAAATAATGAAGAATTTGGTTAGTTGAAAGATACTTAGACTAGTGAGCATTAGAGCCTAAATCTTTAGATAGCTCAAAGGAGTATATTCTGTACTCTTTGAATACTCAAATAACCTATACATAATTTTTTGTGTCTTTACTTTTCAGAATTATTTTATTCATGGTGGAGTAATCATATATGGGTCCATTGTGTTATGCATATAAAGCACAAGTCAATAACCATTGAGATAAGTTCTAAAAGCTCATTTCCTTAGGTTGATGAGAGCACTTTTAGTTAATTTTCATAACAAAATTCCAGAAGGTCAAGCATAATAAGCTATGTATACAATGGACGTAACTTGGATGAGACCATTTTACCTTGTTTTGAACCGTCTTTCATAATATCCTCATTGCAACTACACCGTTCATTTAAAAGGAGTCTCTGCGTATCTTTAGATTCAAACAACAGTTCAGTTTTTATGTATATATCAGGACCTGTAACAATTACGTTTTTTACATTCTTTGAATTAGTTTTTATTCTTAACCATAGTTACTATATTCTCATGCTAACTTCATACTTTGGAAACATTTTGTTCTTCATCATAGTTACCATACCCTTATACTAATGTCAAAATCGATCATTATAAATTTTGTTGAAGTCGAAGATATGACCTCATCTGTTTTGTCCATCTTACTGCATAAAACGGTATAAACCTGGAGATCATTTTGAGTACTCAACATGATAAAAGAAGGTCATAGGAGTTCACCAGAGTCTTGTTTTTCTCTCCACTTGGATTTGATGGTGTGATTTGATATCCAAAATGACAAATTAATAACGAATATAATATTCCGAAGTAGTTGTGGTCTGTAGCATTTTGGACAAGAAGTATGGTGTTCGCTCTCCCTTTGTGGAACACAAGTTTCAGGATTATGCGTGCTGTTCGGATTTTACTCAGGAACTCAAAATCTTGACGTTCTTTAATGATTGATCGACTGTAGACTATGGACCAGAAGATCAAGGCATGTACAAATAAAAAATTCCACATGTTTATTATTGATGGACAAGAAAGTCAATGTAGAAACTAAGCAATCAGAAAGGAGAAGGGGACTTTCTGACTCTAGTGACAAGAATCCCCGTTACTTTCTGCACCAAGACAAAGTTTCTACCCAATTTATGTGTGTTTTCTTAACCAGTTGGTTGCTAGACATAATAATCTCAGAAATGGTGGTGAGGTTAAACACCAAATGGGTCATGTAGGTGATTCTGACGATGTGAAACAATAAACTTTTGATCTTTGAATGACCTAGCACCACATCTTCCACACTTAGAAGCGGTTTACAGACTTCCAGAAGGTCAATTACTCTCCTTGATTCCATAAGAGTGTGTTCACCTCATGGGGAGCTCCTACTCCGCTCTGCTATGATGCATCTTACATTGGGATGAGAACATTCATGTCTTACCTTGCTGTAACACTGTAGCTTGGAGAACAAGCTGATGGGTCATGTCCAAAACCCCAAAATTTGGCACTGTAAAGTGAAGATGAAAAGTCCTTCTTGTCCTGCAAAGGATGATCGCAGCATTGAGCTAAATTCTTGCGTAAGGTCCACGCATTAGACAATGAAAAATAAGGTGCGAGGGAATAAAGGGAGAAGAGTTGGAGGCCAAAAGCTGTCCTGTCCATGTCTGAAGACGGGGGGAATGAGAGAGAGGAAGTTGTTCAGCAGAAGAGAAGGAGGTGGAGAAGGAGAAGCAGAATCGCATGGGGAACAGAGCAGCCAACAGCCACGTGGGGTCACCTGATTTGGAGTAGTAATACTGTCAGAGTGGGAGGAATCGTGAGCAGTATAGGTTGATTGAGTATATAGATTGATTAGATTGATGGCGGATTTGTTCTACTAGATAAAACGATTTTCGATCGGAGAAACCTGCCGTCAAGCAGTAAGCGAGTCACCGTGTGGGTATGTCTTGCAGGTTGTTGCTGGAAGCACGAGTTCCAGTACCATCGGGCTCACGGGCGTTACATCTTTAGAAATTGTTGTTTGGAGTTATGCGAGAGAATTTTCCTTCATGCCTGTCGTTCTCCCGTAGGTGGGAATTGGTTGCAATCCTGGTGTCCATGCCGAGTACGTTACTAGCCTCGGGAATCGTTACTTTCAAGCTTCGGTAGTAGATTTAAGAACCCCAGATACGAGTTTCTTACTCAATTGTTCAGGTCCGAGTTGGCTCTCTCTAATACTCTCCACATGAAACGACGATCTCGGAAGGAATTCAATTGTTGTCGACATTCAGCGGAAGTCTGATTTGATTTGACCTCGAAATCAAAGTCCATTTCGAAGTGCGCACAGATCAAACTCCATTGAAACAAAGATTGCACTCATTGCAGATTGACCAAAATGTTGGAACGAGCGCTGTCATTAAGGAGGAAGCTTCTCAGGGTGCTGAAGATCAACAACTTGTTCGGTAGAAGTCGCCACAGTTTAACAAAGGAGCCGGATGCCGGAGCATCCAGCGCCAGGTCTTTTAAATCAGACAAGGAGAAGGAGGAGGACCCCCCGGTGCCTGTGGATGGAGCCGAGCCCCCGAGTCCTGCACTTATCAGGTACACTTCGGTGCGAAAGGTCGAGGCAGATGCGCCAATTAGGTTAATACCGGAGCCTGAGATCCATGATATCCATGCAGTCCCCCTCCGTCAATTGGCGGGCAAAACTCCCCTCGCGATTGTGATTCCTCCCAAGACTCCGGGCCGAGCTTCAGCGCCATCGCCTCTCAAGACAACAGCACCGGGGCAGGAGAGGGAAAGGGAGCGGGGTAGTGATTGTCCTACACTCAGTCAGGAATTTGCTTCCGAGGTGGAGAGGTTTCAACATCTGCAGCAGCAGAGACGGGCCATAACTCGAGCTCGGTCCATGCCCTTGTCGGTGGGAGATCCGATGAGAAAGTTGCGAGATTCTTATGTCCGGATTATGCACAAGATGGCCGATGCCGAAGCGAATGGAAATCAGCTGTCTCCTGGGTCCGCTGCTTTTGTGGTGAATGAAAACTCGAGAGTTTTCGAGTTCCGGAAGCGGTCCCCTGCTGATGAGGAAGAAGAAGAGTTTCTGAACCTCGTGGTGATGAAAACGAAATTCAACAGATCTGTGAGCACCCTGTGAAAATTCCGATGAGATCACTCCGGTAAAAAATCTTACGAAAACCCCCTGGAACCTAGACGGATCTCCAGTAAATTTTGAGAAGAATGGGCATGACATAAGCAAATTCACTTGTACATAATGTGAGATTTACGTTGCTCTCTTGGGGAATTTGCTGCCTGGGGTACCTTAGCAGCGACGGATCTGCTAGCGCTGACAGTATGGACCTTCCACCACCACCCCAGCCTTGAAGCTAGCGCGGTAACCTGTTCGAAGTTTACGGTTTTTAATTTCCTGATTAGGAGAGGAGTACTGTAATGGAGGATGAATGGTTGTTGTATAGGACCGCGCTATCTAGCAGTCAAAATAGATCTTTCGATTTATAGGGTGGGATTATACAATAGTGTAGTTCAGGTAAATACTGAATGCGAGTTTGATAAGGAAAATATGTCACCTGCTGGACAGTTTGGCTTGCTCTCTCAAGCCTTCGAGAATGAAAGAGCAAATGTTTTTGAACTTCCTTATGCTTCCTGCCAGTAAATATCTGTCGGTAGCGCTTTGTTCTATATGCCTCGTCCATGTTCGGGTCTGTCCCCGAGTCTGTCTGTCCTGTCGACAACCCTCTCCGCCGGGATGAAAGATATCAGCTGCTAGAAGAAAAGATATAACTCTGAATGAATTTGAAATGAAACTCGGAATTGATCTAGAAGGGTTTCACGTTCTGCAATCACGAGGCTAACCCTTCGCAGCTTCAGCTGGATTCTTATTACACGATGTTTCAGCGCATAGTATTCGGTGCTCAAATATTAGAGTCCCCGAGGAGGTGGGTTAGTTCATTCGTTTCTTAGTACGGTAAAAAGGTCAGAATGAAGGCTTTCAAGTAAAAATCACCATACATATCCGTGCTCGTACTGAAGAACCGCGGTTTATTTATTTATTTCCACTGAATGGTTGAAGACGCAACTCACATATGAAGCACTCGAGACAGCTTTACAGCACGCAGCTGGTGAGTTCAGGTCCCGACACAGGAGATAGGGGATTGCGTGGACCTGGATTGATTGGCCTAAAAAGTCGAATCGATCCACCGAGACGATCGCATTGACAAAATGGTCTAAGCACTAACGTGGATACTAATGGAGCACCGAAGTCTCCGACACATTTTTATTGTATACTGAATTGCAATATAATATACAGCAGCAATAGGATCCGAATTAGCCGGAAAAAAATTGGAGGTTCAGCACGAAGACAATGGAAATCCTTCTCCGTCCGAACTGAATATTCATGTTCTCTACGATGTGAATATTGATTGACTGACTGATAACTCGCACTCTTGCTACACTAGATTGCGAGCGACCATGCCTTCCATTGTGACTCCAGGTCCAAAAGCCAGCATAAAACCCCATTCAGGATCTTCAGCAGGATTCGATGACAAATCCTTGCGCTTTTTCAAAGTAGCCTCCCGCATGTAGTCGAGAACATAGATGATGGTGTTGCTATTAATATTGCCATAGTCTGCCAGAACTTCTCTGCTGCAAGCCAGTTTCTCAGGAGACAGGCTCAGCTTCTTCTCCACGGCAGTGAGAATTGCTGGACCTCCTGGGTGCACAGCCCAGAAAAGGTCATCCCATTTAAGGTCCTTAGGGATCTGCTTAAGCAATGACGTTGAGAACTCTTCAATATTCTCCTCTATCAATTTCGGGAGCTCCCTGCCGAGTGTGAAAATAATCCCTTCTTCTGTGAGGGTGCCATCGATGGTACATTCTGTGCCTGGTATGTAGCTCTGGCCAGCCCAGTGAAACTCAAAAAACGGCCTCTCGATTGACGGCAAAGGGTCTGTGCCGATGATCATTGCTGCAGCACCGTCACCGAACAGCGCAGCCCCCACAAGATCATAAGGGCGGTCTGGATGAGGAGCACGATATCCGATCAATGTGGTTTCGCTGGTGGTGAGCAAGACTCGACTTCCTGGATTGTTTTCAGCCAGGTCTTTCGCTACTCGGATGCCAGCAGCTCCACCGTAGCAGCCGAGCATATACAACATCACCCTCTTGACGTCCTTCCGGAGTCCCAAGTTGATCGCAATGTGAAGATCCCCACCAGGTAGACGAACTTCACTCGAGGAAACATACACCAGGTGGGTTAAGTCCCCGATTGGCCTGCCCCACTCCTCAATAGCTTTTGTAGCTGCTTCCACTCCAAGCTTCGTTACAGCATCTGCGGAGATCTGGAGTCTCTGCTTCACCGTACTGGCACCTTCTACCAAGAAACCGGGATTCTCCTTCAGCATCGCCTCTGTCAAAACCATGTACCTCGTTTTCACAGTCGTATTTGTGCCTGCAGTTGGACAGATCCCCAGAGGTGTGAGGAAAGTTAACACCGTCAAGAATCATTCAACTTTCTTCTTACTTACTATTTGCAGTGATAATCCTCATCTTCTCAGGACCACTTCCCTTGCCTTCTGGTTTCTGACAAATAAATTGTCTATCATTTCATTTTGAAGTTGGAAACATCTAAAGTTCAGGATGTTGATTATCTCAAGTTCCCGTATAGCTCATAGAGTTGCGTTAATGTCACTAATAACAAGCTATATAATCATCCATCCACCAAAGCAAACGGTTTTAGAAGGGACACTTCGAAATTCTTCGTGATAGGAGTTCAAGAATTCAATGGCAATGCGTACATAGTCTCTGAAGCTTGGCAAGAAGAATGGGGTCTTCCTCACGATTCACATCACGCAGGAATCTCTCTGCCATGCCCTCCTGCTTAACAACTACATCAGGTACAGCCCTCCCAATTGCCAGCACCGTGGCCATTCCAGGTCGTGCTTCCCTTTCCTTCCTCCCGTCATTACTGCTCAAACTCCCAAAACCTCCTGGTGCTGCTGCTTCTGTGTCAAACCGCGCTTCTGCCACTGCTCGGTTCGCCATGGAGGTAAGATCCCTGTACTCTGGAATGTTGTAGACAGATTTACAACTCACAATCTAACCCGAAAACTGTTGCAGAGTGAGATGGATGGAGAGCTGGCATTCGACATTATATAGGTGAGCTTACTTAGCGGGGTTAGTATAGGATTCAGCAGTTTCAAAGGAATGGAGGCATATTGAGTCGGTACATCATGCGTGTGCAAGTCCTTGCAGCTGAATATCTCCAGAGTTATGGACTTAACGTGAGCGATTACAAGTTTTTCAAAGGCATTTGGTGGGGAGTGGGCGGCTTCACCGGCATGGGGGATAGACCTTAATCGGTAAATAGCGCGTGAGTTGCTATTGTGCAGCACAAACTTTGCATTTGGTTTGGTTTGATCTCTTAGTCCCACATGGACTTTCAATGTTCAGACTCCAAGGTCAAAGAAACGTTAGCAACGTCCTATCTTGTATGTTGGCAGACGAGTGTATCTGCCGTATCATTCCAGGAGTGGCTATTCTGTCGTACAGACCCACGGCATTAGAATGCACTTATCTCTGTTTTATACGCGTCGGAATTATGGAATCGGTTTAAACTATCGGTCATCTCCCGGTGAGATCTAATAATGAATCCGAATGGGTTCTGGTCTGATTTCTTAGGCTTTTGTTGGATCAACACACGGGATGGACGAGCTCATTAATATGTGAGATCCTTTGTGTCTTTCCGGATCAACACACAGTACGGATAAGCACATTAGTATATCCAAGCACGTTCATAGAGAGAAAGAGGCGGCCGCGTAGGATAACAAGGAGGATGGGAATACCCCATCAATCCTTACAAGGAAAAGACATGGGGGGTAAAATGCCGCTAAGCATTGTGGTAATGCCAGGAGGAAGGGTAGTAGCAGCACTCCTCACAGACTACTGCTTGATGGCGAAGAAGAGACTGTAAGAGGATAAACAAAATTTTGAGAGCACTGACTTTGGCTGCCATTTGGTGAATTTCGGACACTACGGCTCAGTCACGCAAGCTCCAGATTTGAGTTTCACATCTTTCTCATCTATTCGAGTTTCTCATCCGCCGATTGGACACGGTCATCCGAAGTGGATCGTTAACATCGCTGGGCATTTTGGTTTCAGAAACAATGCATCCGGGACGATCTTCGAAATTCCGAATGCGGTTGCCTTCATATTTGTTATTTCCTGTGCCCAGGCATAGTAGAGGTCGAGCTAGGTAGAAGAGATGGGAAGAACCCAGGGCTATCCTTGATAGTGTTACATACCAACCCATCAAAATAGTGTCCAATCCCATATTACTTGGGACGTCCTTGGTGATCTGCGTAGGTCAAAATAAGGCCTGTGATTCTTTCTAGTGTTGATATGTATTTGCTATATAGAAATAGCGCTTAGGAGGCATAGAGAGCTGCGGAGATGCAATTCCTCCGGCAAGCGAGAGCAAATTTGCTAGGCATTACCACGAATTACCTTATCATGTGCATTTCGGAATCAGATATAATTCGGTCGAATGAAGAAACTTTGCTCGAATGACAACTCGATGCACAATTGACATATACCCAGACCCACTCAGCTTTAATTCATCTCCCGAACAGGGAAACATTGATTGGCAGGATACTGAATGGTGAAAGTCAGGTTGAGAAAAAGACAAGTCCTTGAATGAATGTATTACACCTTCGGTTTTAATAGCTCAACTCCGAGGAAAAATAAAAGTCGGTCAATGAAGGTGGGTCTCAACAAAATTTTACTCATTCAACTATGTTCGGCAGCTCCATAATTCGCCTCCACCATGTCAGATGAGCAGACCAGTAACCTGATGCATGAACGTAAATTCTCCAGGCTGAAGGAAGAAGGTACACCCGTCGAAGCTAGAGACAGAACTGGACTGTACACTCTGCGAAAGAAACTTACCTCATACAAAGAAATTTCGTAAGCTGTTCTCATACGTGAACCCATTTAATTTGATTAACATTCTGTAAAATTTGACAGCGCAAGGCCAGGCTAGGGCCTGAAAACCTAGTCCTCATCTTCAGCCTCATTGTCGGCGATGTTGAAGTATTTCAGCTCGTAGGCATTTCTATCCTTGTTGGAGGCAACACACCGCAACCAATCCCTCACGTTGTGCTGTTTCAAATACTTCTTGGTGAGATACTTCAAATATCTGAGACAGAAAGGAATCGTCATCAATACAACTAAAAGAATCCCATTGACTCCCTGAAAATTTCCGACCGCCTAGCCAATCATTCATGTTCTCATGATAGCAAACCAAACGTCTCGGCCAATCCGCAGTATAAGAAATCATTGGACACGAAGTGGGATTAGGACAACGAAAAACACCCGCGAATCTGCTGAGAGGGGATTGTTGTCTGATACGACTTGGTTGCATTAAGTGCAGCAATCGGAAATACCGATCAGTTGTGAAAGGAAACATTCAGTCCTCCTAAATCCCTTCTTATCCCGTCCCCTACAGGTGCTGACCTTCATCAATAGGACTATCATCCTTTAAGAAAGACACAGTTCACGGAGACTAAGTTGACCCTCGTAATCGTCCAATAACTGATTGCAGAGAGGGAGTAACCACATATTCAAGACTTCTCGGGTGGATAACATTAGGGTTCATTATTTTGATTGTGGAAGAGGACTGGTGCAGACACAATGCGCTCCGAAGGCCAGGTCCGAGAATTGGAACAACACCGCGTAGTACGTAATCTAAGCGATCATATCAAGTGTCAAAGTCCCGGCCAGAAAGATTTTTCGGCAGGAAGAGAAAGTTCCTCATCAAGAAAAATTCGGATTGGAATCCACAGTACCTCTTGGAGAAAGCAGTCTCGGCGGTGACGGCGATCTTACTCTTCTCGCGAGACACTGTCACAACGTCCCCAAGCACACCAGCCTTCCCTCCGACCTTAATTCTGTCCTGCAAAAATTTCTCAAAGGACGCAATGTCCATAATCTTGTCCTCAACGGGCTTCGCACAATCAATTGTGAAAGTCGTAGCCTTCTTCTTTCCCTTGGCGCCCCCTGCGACGCTCTTCTTCGAGGCCACCACTGGAGCCATTGCTGCTGTCCCTTTCGTCCTCGATCCGCTCCTCAACAAATCTCTGCTCACTTGCAAAAGAGTTCGGATTTCCGGAACCCCTGATACAAAAGCGCAACCCTAACTCGCACCGGGAGCCGTCGCTCCCGCCACGCTCCGTTGACGGCAGGGGAGGGGTCCACGGCTCCCCGCGAACTGGATCTTTTGTCCCGTTCTACTCCGTCCGTCAACTCCACTTACTTACAGATTTAGTCATGATATTATTTAGTCAATAATTTTGTTTGACTAATTAATTTACATCTTCAACCTACAGATCGAGCTTGTTTCTATTGGCCAACAACATTACCTTCAAAATATCTTTACCATTCCAGCTATCTATAAGAAATGTTCTCTTCTCTCGTATGTGATGGAGTTTGTAATATTGCCTGATTTCCATGTGCAATAATCACTTGGAAGGAGCAATCAAACGAACAAATTGAGAGGAATCATTTGCTCTTCCTCTCAATTTGCTAGACAAGAAAATAGATAAATATGATTTCCATGTGCAATAATCACTTGGAAGGAGCAATCAAACGAACAAATTGAGAGGAATCATTTGCTCTTCCTCTCAATTTGCTAGACAAGAAAATAGATAAATATGATCCAGGGAGTTTGTTTAAAGGATGAACATGATGTGATGGGTAAGAATTGATGGATGATTTTGAAATCCTATCGATCTAAGAAGAATTTTGCATGAGTGATCGCTTACATCAATTGTTACTTAAACGAATTGGACTCATAGGATTCCATTATAGAACAATTGAACTGATTTTTATGCAAAATTAAGGATTTAATAATCTGAGATACAAATTTAACTGAAAGTGTGAATACTCTTGCAATAATTGAGTACATCCAAATTACCCATATACATACCTCATACTTAGGAATGGTGATTTCCTAAGTAAATAAATAAGTATAGATTTTGCAATCACAATTCAACTTTATGTGTAAAGATTTAACTTTATGTGTCACACCATTTCCTTTTTAATCTAACTTTAGACTTATTATTTGTTCATGATATTATAATGAGTATTTCCATTACTTGTCATTCAAAGTTAATAGAATTTTAATAACTGTTAATAGTTACTCTAACATTTTTAGTGAAGGTCTCAATTGATTCTTTCCATTTAGTTACTTCTTCACTTTCATCATATTTCTTTTAATACTAATCTTAGATGAAAGAAAATTTTAACTTCTCAAAGGACAATCAATATTCTTAGATTCTTCTTATTCTAATTTTCCATTAATAATTATTTGCAATGCTTCTTCATTCTTCAATTTATTAACTTTTATATATCTCTTTTATGTTGTTAGCTATTTAAATAGATCTGGATTGTTAGACTAATTCTAAACTTATCCAAATGTAGTGAAGAAAGATGGGATTAAGATGGGAGTTGATCCATCATTCCTTGATAGCTAGCTAATGAAATGATGATATCTAAATATAGAAGCATAAGATGTATTAATATGAATCAACATTTGTGGAATATGAAGCACCGCTAAGCTATAATAATGATATTGATGTGTATCCATAGTTGAGAATAGGGTGTTAAAAATAGACAAAAGGATTATTTAGATCCATTCTAATATTGGTAGGATATGATATAACTCTAGACCACTATTTGGAGTACACCTTTATTGAACATCCACATTCACACATTGACCATATCTCAAGATACTAAAGATTCTTGTTTTCTCAATTCTAATATAGTTCATTCATAATACTTCTTGCATATACCTTATGACATTCATTTAATTATGCTCTTTTACTAATATATGCTCATATCTAGAAAACAAAGTGAACATCATCTTATCCACACAAATCCAACTTCTAATAGGCATCAACAACACAAACCAACTTAAAACCAACTTGTATAATACATAATACAATATTTACTAAAAGGACATGAAAAGAAAATATAAAATTAAAAGTGTGCAAGCATCTATAGAATACATAGTTTCTCAAATTTACTATATCTTGATATGGCTTTATATTAATAAAAGAGATATATACTCTCAACCTAGTTAGATTGTTGATATGCATTGTCTATAAAATCAGAATTTCCAAACTTCTAAGCAAATTTTTATATGGTTGTGTTTCTATATTATACTTTATAGATGAAAAATGATACAACAAATAAATAAAGGCTTTTATATTTGTATCTTCAAACTATCAATACAATCAAACCACACCCACTCTAGCTAAGAGACTACATGTGATGCTTACCAGTCTTTGTCCACCATAGCTAGGAACTTGAAGGCTAAACATCAAAGAAGTGAGCTCTTTGGAGCTACACTTTGAAGGTATACCCCTCTGCTCCATCTAGATCTTCAGCCTTAATGGTGTCACTAATGGCATGTCCGATGGTGCAAATGGTACAAGTGATAATGGGTCCCACTATTTGATCAGTAGCCTTATCATGAAATTAGACCTTCAACAAGTAGTCCATGAGTAACTACCAAAATGCCTATGACTACCAACACTACTACTCTAGTGTCCAAGGAATTTAGCTTTGACACCACATGTGTAGTGATATGGTGTAGTGATATAGTTCCACTTTTTCATAATGCACCATAAGGGTTACACTCTATACTCTTTTAGGAGTGCTTTCTAACAAAGAGGTTATATAGGAAATAATAAATGTATTGCAAATAATTATACTTGTTTTCAATTTTAGTTATTTTTCACTTGTATCCTTGAGTGAACTATCTGTTACTTACTATTATATCACTTTTTGGTTGACATTGTGTTATAGAATCCACAATAGTTGGCTTTATCTACTCCATTTATATGGATTTCATATTTTCTTCAAGATCCATTGATTGTGATTTAACCCATTACAAGCTTTCATTAAAAAGCTTGTGATTTAATTTATTACAAAGCTTCCATTAAAAAGCTTCAATATTTTTGAATGGAAGCTTGGTAGACTTGATGTATAACAAAATATCTAATTTGTAAATGTAGTGTTTTTTTAGCCGGTCGTTTTTAAAACATATGGAGTTGATATTAGATTTAAGTTATTATTTTATAAACTTCTCATCAAGTTACCATCTTGAAATGCTTATATATAAGTTTAATTAGAAAAACTTTTCCTCCATATATATTGGCTCAACAAAGACCTATCTAGGCCTAAATTTTTATATTAAAAATCATATTTATCACTCACTGTATATGTATTAAATCTTTGATATTGATTCTTTCTCATTTTCCTTTTCAAAAAGTAAAAACATTCATTGATATACTATAAACCAAGAATTTTATATGGAAATTTAGCATTTTTATAATGTACTTTTTGTCTAAATTTGGCTCAATATCTATAGAAGTTTACTTTTGAGAATTTTTACTTTATTTCTATGTAATCTCTATATCTTTTTTGCAATTAATATTTTCATATCATTTTGTAGCACCTTAGCTAAATTCTAGGATGCTTAAGTTATCTTGGTGGAAAATAGATAATATCTCAAGGTTACTAGATAGTGGTTGTATGTGTAACAATAGAGAGTTAAATGATGAAGTTAGTAGGGCTAATGAAGTAGCAAATAAGACAAATTAGCCTAGAATATTCTAGAAGTATCTAGGAAGTTTCTTGGGAAGCTTCCCGACTAGCTTAGCTTGCACCCCAAGTAGTTAACTTCTAGAAGGAAACTTCTTGAGAAGCTTCTAAAAGCTTCCAACTAGCTTAGCTTGCACGCCAAGTAAACAGCTTCTAGAAGGAAACTTCTTGAGAAGCTTCCCAATTAACTTTGCTTGCACTCCAAGGAAGCGGCTCAAGGGCTTGTATAATCTTTATAAATAAAAGAGTCGGAGCTCATGCTAGGCATTCAAAGTTTTCACTCATTCAAGTATCCCAATGTGAGCTTCCATTCACCTATCAATCTCGGTCTTTTACATTGGCATCAAAGAAAAAATGAGGTGGATGGAATTTATTGACCACCAAATCCACTTTCACCAAACTCCATTGGGATTTTTATATCCAAGTAATACCCAAGCATCATTTCTTACAATTCATTACCTCATGCTTTGGATAAGATTTTCTACATATGATCACCATATCTCAAGAACCCTTGGTGCTTCCGGTTGTAACTTATCAAGAATGGTGGACATGCTGCTTCTATGTGTTAATAAATTAGATAGATTAGGAGTGGCATGATAGAGTAGCAACCATGGCAGCAATGCCCGAGGTTATCATTGCTATGCAACAACAAATCAAGCATCTTACTCAATTATTGGATGAACAAGATCATCAACGGTAGGAGCACGTAGAAAGAGTACCAGTTTGAGAAGGAGAAGATCAAATCCAATTCCTTTAACCCAAGGTATTTGAAAGCAAGAATGTCTTGGATGCAATGGAGAATTTTATGTTTGATTATAAACATTATTTTGACGCTACTAATCTTCAAGATGAGCGGAAATAGATTCTCTTGGCTTCTAGCCAATTGGATAGAGTAGCAAAGCTATGGTGGAGATTTCCGAGTGGAGCAAGCTGAATGAAAAATTGTTGCACCAATCTTGACGTGGGAAAAATTCAAGAGTACAATAATTAGTTATTCCAAGATATAAATGCCACATGAGCTACAAGAGATAGGTTGGCGGAGTTGAAACAGATTGGTTCTATAAGAAATTATATCACGCAACTCCAAAACAACATCATGCAAATTCCATATATATTGGAAGGTGAAGCTCTAGATTGATTTGTGAGGGGCTTGAAGTCAAGAACCAAATTAGAGATAACCATGCAAGAGCCACAACACTTGGAGGGAGCCATACGGTTGGCCAAACATTTTGATTTTGTGGTTGCAACAACTTGCTCTTGACCTCGACCTCCACAGAACCTACCAATACACTACACATTGGTGGAGGAGCCGACACCAATGGAAATTGATACCATTCAACGGAGACCACTTGGCACTGCAAATAGAGACAAATTGTGATAAAATGGTGGTTGTTTTTATTATTGCCAATTGGGACATTGCATCGTTGAATTTCCACTCAAGAATGAGCAACCTTGACAAGTTGCCCAGATGGAGTTTGTGGAGCAGAATGATCAAGGAAACAAGGAATCTTGGTAGGAAATTTTGAGCCGCCTACTAAGAGCTTGATTAGTTCCAATGGGATTGAAGGTTTGACCTATACAAGTTTTCTTCACTTGCAAGGTATGATATCTAATCGGGGTTGTAGGATTTTGGTTGATTCTAGAAGTTTAGAGAATTGCTTATTTATGCAAGTAGCAAAGGAATTGTGTATTCCTATCAAGCTCGTAATTGGAAGTAGATTGATGATGGGGGATGGTAGAAAGGGTTATGCATTCCCTACCTTGCATCCCATTATCTTCAAGATTGGGAAGGAGTGTTTGGAGTGTATGAGGTTTGTAGTGGCACCTCTACACTACGACGTCATTCTAGGACTACCTTAGCTTGAACGTCATAAGATTCAATTTGATTGGACCCAACAACAAATTCAAGTACAACACCAAGGTAGGAATTTCCAATTGGGTTGTTTGGCACCTTTGAGTAAGACATCTAAAAATAGCCAGTCCCAAGATGGGAAGTTTATCGAGAAGGTAGTCATAGAGCAAGCCTTGAAGGGAGATGAGTCCCAAGATGGAAATTTTGCCAAGAAGGTATCCATAGAGCAAGCTTTGAAGAGAGATGAGTCCCTAAATGGGAAGTTTGTTAGTGAAGCAGCCATAGGGCAAGCTTTTGAGGAAGGTAAGTCTATTTTCACTATGTGGATCAAGCCTATTGCAAAAAGACAATCTAAAGAGTGCAAAGAATCTCATCAAGCAATGGTTGATCAAATAGTTTAGGTGTAATAGTATGGAGTTAGCGACATAGCTAGTAAGACTAACAAAGTAGGGAATAAGCCAAATTAGCCTAAGATATTCCAAAAGCATCTAGGAAGCTTCTTGGGAAGCTTCCCGACTAGTTAACTTACACCCCAAGCAAGTAGCTTCTAGAACCTTCTAACTAGCTTAGCTTGCACGCCAAGTAAACGGCTTCTAGAGGGAAACTTCTTGAGAACTTTTCTGGTTAACTTGGCTTGCACTCTAAGAAAGTCGCTCAAGGAAGTTTCTTGAGAAGCTCCTCAATGGCCTTCTATACTACTTATAAATACCAAAGCCAAAGCTCATGCTACACATTCGGAGTTTTCTCTCATTCAAGTGTTCCAATGTGAATTTCCATTCTCCTATTTCTCTCCTCGGATTCGGTCTTTTACATTGGTATCAAAGTATGAATGGGATGGATGGAATTTATGGACCACCAAATCCACTTCCACCAAACCATTAGGATTTTTGCATCCAAATACTACCCAAGCATTGTTTCACATATTTCATCACCTCGCACTTTGGACAAGATTTTCTACATATGATCACCATATCTGAGGAACCCTTGGTGCTTCCGGTTGTAACTTATGGAGTATGGTGGACATGTTGTTTCTATGTGTTAATAAATTAGATAGATTGGGAGTGGTGTGATAGAGTAGCAACCATGGCGGCAATACCCAATGTTATCATTGCTATGTAGCAACAAATCGAGCACCTTACTCAATTGTTGGATGAATGAGATCTTTGACGACAAGAGCAAGTAGAGAGAGTACTAATTCGAGAAGGAGAAGATTGGATCAGATTCCCTAAACCCAAGGTATTTGAAGGCAAGAATCTTGTGAGTGTACTAGAGAATTTTATGTTTTATTGTGAATGTTATTTTGAAGCTACCAATCTACAAGACGAGTGAAAACAGATTCTCTTGGCTTCTAGCCAATTGGATGGAGTAGCAAAGCTATCGTAGAGATTTTGAGTGGAGCAAGCTGAACAACAAATTGTTACACCAATCTTGACATGGGCACAATTCAAGAGCACAATAATTAGTTAGTTCCAAGCTATAAATGCCACATGAGCTACCCGGGATAAGTTGGTAGAGTTAAAACCGATTGGCTCTATAAGAAGATACATCACGCAGTTCCAAAACACCATAATGCAAATTCCAGATATATTGGAAGGTGAAGCTCTGGATCGATTTGGGAAGGGCTTGAAGGTAAAAACCAAATTAGAGGTAACCATGCAAGGACCACAACACTTGGAGGAAGCCATGCAGTTGACCGATCATTTTGATTCCTTGGTGGCAACAACTTGGTCTTGACCTCGACCTCCATAGAGCCAACCAATACACTACACATAAGTGGAAGAGCCAGCACCAATGGAGATTGATGCCATTCAACAAAGACCACTTGGCATGATAGATAGAGAGAAACTATGACAAAATGGTGGTTGTTTTTATTGTCACCAATTGGGGCATCGCATTGCTGAATGTCCACTCAAGAATGGACGATCTAAACAAGTTGTCTAGGTGGAGGGTGTGGAGCGGATTGATCAAGGAAACAAGGAATCTCAATAGGAGATTTTGAGCCGCCTATTGGGAGCTTGATTAGTTCCAATGGGATTGAATGCTTGACCTATGCAAGTTTGCTTCACTTGCAAGGTACAATATCTAATCGAGGTTGTAGGATTTTGGTTGATTCTAGAAGTTCAAAGAATTGCATGTCTATGCAAGTAGCAAAGGAATTGGGTATTCCTATCAAGCCAATGATTGGAAGTAGTTTGATGATGGCGGATGGTAGAAAGGATTATGCATTTCCTACCTTGCATCTTGTTACCTTCAAGATTGGGAAGGAGTATTTGGAGTGTATGAGGTTTGTAGTGGCACCTCTACACTATGATATCATTCTGGGTCTACCTTGGCTTGAACATCATAAGGTTCAATTCAATTGGACCTGACGCCAAATTCAAGTACAACACCAAGGTAGGAATTTCTGATTAGGTTGTCGGGCACCTCTGAGTAAGACATCTAAGAATAGTCAGTCCCAAGATGGGACATTTGGCAAGATGGTAGCCATAGAGTGAACCTAGAGGGGAGATGAGTCCTAAGATGGGAAGTTTGCTAAGAAGGCAACAAGGGAGCAAGCTTGGAAGAGAGATGAGTCCCTAGAAGGGAAGTTTGTCAGTAAAACAACTATAGAGCAAGCTTTGGAGGAAGATATGTATGTATTCACGGTGTCGATCAAGCCAATTGCACAAGAACAATCTGCGGAAGGCCGAGAACCTCATCAAGCAATGGTTGATCAGATAGTTAAGGAGTTTGCGGATGTGTTTCCGGATGATCTACCAAAGGGATTACCCTTTGACTGAGGTACGCCCTTCAAGATTGAGTTATTGCCAAGGAGTATTCCAATGAGTAGACTGATCTATCAACTCTCACCAAAGGAGTTGGAGGAGTTGTGAATAACACTTATAGAGTTGTTGGAGAAGGACTTCATACAACATTGTACCTCTCCTTGGGGAGCACCGGTACTATTTGTTCCAAAGAAGGATGGAGGACTTTGTTTCTATATTGATTATCATGTGCTCAATAAGCAAACCGTGAAGAATGCATATCCTTTGCCTCGGATCAATGATTTGCTTGATCAACTAAGTGGAGCATGCTACTTTTCCAAGTTGGATCTTCATGCAGCCATTGGCAAATTCCTATTGATAGAGAGGATGTGCAAAAGACTACCTTTTGCATAAGGTATGGGCATTTTGAGTGGAGAGTTCTACCTTTCGGACTTTCTAATGCTCCAGTAGTCTTCATGGATCAGATGCATTGGGTGTTGGATGGACTATTGGATTGGTCCATGGTGGTGTTCTTGGGTGATATCATAATCTATAGCAAGATAAAGGTAAAACACGGGAATCATGTGCAAGAAGTCCTAAGACGACTACAACAATGGAAATTTTACTACAAGAAGTCAAAGTGTGCTTTTTGGTAAAAGGAGGTTACCTTCTTGGGTCATAAGATCTCATCAGAGGGGATCAAGATGGAAGAAGAGAAGATCAAGGCCATTACTGATTGGCCTACCCCAAAGGATGCTACAGAAGTATGGGCATTCAATGGATTGGCCAGTTTTTACTAATGGTTCATCCACTTTTATGCTCATGTGGCTACACCATTGATTGGCCTCTTAGGAAAGAACTCGAGCTTCCAGTGGACCACCAAGCATGAAGAAGCACTCCAGAAGTTAAAGCATATGGTGTCTTCAAGACCCATTCTTCAACCATATGACCCTCAACTACCTTGTGTGGTTGATTTTGATGCTTCTAACTTTGCAATTGGAGTTGTGTTGCAACAAGAATTCCTAGGTGGACTACATCCCATTGCCTTTGTGTCTTGCCGACTAAATACAGTTGAAAGAAATTACTCTACTCAAGATTGGGAACAACTTGCAATGGTATATGCCACCCAAGGTATGGAGGCATTATCTCTTGGGGAAACAAGTGATCATGCAAACTGATCACAAGCCATTGTTGCAAACCCTACACTTGGAGCACATGAAGAGTTGACATCATCGATGGGAAGAGCAACTCCAATTTTTTGACATTAAACTTGAGTACAAACCAGGTCGGTTCCATGTCATCCTTGATGCTCTATCTCAACGACTTGATTTGAAGGCTCTTCTTCTCATCACGGTGGCAATTACAACGGTGTCAATTGACCCCAAGGTCCATAACAAGTTTTCATCAGCTTTACAACAAGATTCATTCTTCCAAATGGTACATGGTCGTTTGATAGCATGCGACAAGGAGTACAACACCTTCTCCTTCAAGAAAGGCTTGCTATTCCATGCAAACCAGATCTATGTTCCAACCAAAGGTGATCTTTGACTTGTGCGCCTTTAAGAAGCCCTTGATTTACCAATAGCTGGTCACATGGGAGTGGACAAGACCTTGGACACCCTCCAACGCCAATGGTGGTGGCCCAACATGACACGAGACGTTTGGGACTTTGTCCAATCGTGTGAGAGTTGTCAATGTAACAAGGCCAGTCACCAGAAGCCAAGTAGACTCCTTCAGCCACTTCTTATTCCAGCTACTCGTTGGGAACATGTGAGCTTAGATCTCATCACCTCCTTACCCAAGACACAACAAGGTCACACAACAATTGTGGTGTTTGTAGATAAGCTAAGTAAGCAAATCCATTTGGCACCAACTGTTGATATTGTGGATGCTCCAACCTTGGCACAACTCTACTTTGATAATGTCTTCAAACATCATGGGATGCCACGTGTACTCATCTCCGACCGTGATCCTTGCTTCACCGAAAAGTTTTGGCAAGCACTCTTCTAACTACTTGGCACCAAGCTTGCTTTGTCCATAGCCTATCATCCTCAAACTGATGGACAAATTGAACGTGCAAATCACACCTTGGAAGATATGCTTTGTGCCTTCGTCAACATTCACCATACCAATTGAGATCAATGTCTTGCAGCTATGGAGTTTGCATACAATAATTCTTAACAAGCAAGCACCGGATTCTCTCCTTTCTTTCTCAATTTTGGCCAAGATCTGCTTGTCTCATATTCTCTTCCTGCTCCTCCTCCATCTCAAGTCCCCCATACTTCAACCTTCTTTACAACCATCTCCGCATCTCTCCAACAAGCCAAATCTCACCTCCTTGTTGCTCAAAATTGTCAAAAACAATATGCAGACCATCATCGTCATGATCTCACCTTTGAAGTTGGTGATAAAGTTATGTTATCCTCTAGTAATCTACCTCTCCCACTTGATACCCAAGTTTGTAAACTTGCCCCTAATTAGATAGGACCTTTTGATATCACCCAAATTGTTTCTCTTGTTGCTTATCGACTTGCTTTGCCTCCTTATATGCGCATCCATCTTGTCTTTCATGTTTCCAAGTTGAAACCTTTTGTTCATAATCCCTCTTCTTTCTCCTCTCAAGTCCAACCTCCTCCTCCCCCAATCCCTATCAATGATCATGAGGAGTACGAAGTTGATCGTATCCTTGCACATCACCAAATCCAACAAGGACGCCGCTAACATACGGAGTACAAGGTCCTTTGGAAAGGGTATCCCCTTCATGATGCCACATGGGAACCTCTTTCTCACCTCCAAAATGCACAGACGGCCATCTAGGAGTTTAAAGCTTCAATGGCGACGAGGACGTCACCAACGAGCGGTGGAAGAATATGTAACAATATGGAGTTAAGCGACGTAGCTAGTAAGGCTAATGAAGTAGGGAATAAGCCAGATTAGCCTAAAATATTCCAAAAGTATATAAGAAGCTTCTTGGGAAGCTTCCCGACTAGTTAACTTGCACCCCAAGCAGGTAATTTCTAGAAGGAAGCTTCTAGAAGCTTCTAACTAGCTTAGCTTGCATGCCAAGTAAACGGCTTCTAGAGGGAAACTTCTTGAGAAGTTTTCCGGTTAACTTGGCTTGCACTCTAAGAAAGTGGCTCAAGGAAGTTTCTTGAGAAGCTTCTCAAGGGCCTTGTATGCTCCCTATAAATACCAAAGCTGAAGCTCATGCTAGGCATTTGGATTTTTCCCTCATTCAAGTGTCCCAATATGAATTTCCATTCTCCTACTTCTCTCCCCGGATTTGGTCTTTTACATCAAGAGTTTGCAAATGTGTTTCTGGATGATCTGCCAAAGGGATTACCCTCCAATCGTGGTATGCTCTTCAAGATTGAGTTATTGCCAAGGAGTACTCCAATGAGTAGACCAATCTATCGGCTCTCACCAAAAGAGTTGGAGGAGTTGTGAACAACACTTATGGAGTTGTTAGAGAAGGACTTCATACAACGTAGTATCTCTCCTTGGGGAGCACCGGTACTATTTGTTCCAAAGAAGGATGGAAGATTTCATTTCTGTATTGATTATTGTGAGATCAATAAGCAAACAATGAAGAATGCATATCCCTTGCCTCGGATCAATGAATTGCTTGATCAATTGAGTGGAGCACAATACTTCTCCAACTTGGATCTTCAAAGTGGCTATTGGCAATCCTCATTGATAGGAAGGATGTGCAAAAGACTGCCTTTTGCACAAGGTATGGGCATTTTTAGTGGAGAGCTCTTCCTTTGGGGCACACTAATGCTCTAGCAGTCTTCATAGATCAAATGCATCAAGCATTGGATGGACTATTGGATTGGTATGTGGTGGTGTTCTTGGATGATATTTTATCTATAGCAAGACAAAGGCAAAACACATGAATCACGTGCTAGAAGTCCTAAGATGACTACAACAATGGAAATTTTATTGCAAGAAGTTGCAGTGTGCCTTTTGGCAAAAGGAATTTACCTTCTTAGGTCCCAAGATCTCATTGGAAGGGATCAAGATGGGAGAGGAGAAAATCAAAGCCATTACTGATTTTCCTACTCCAAAGGATGCTATAGAAGTACGGTCATTTAATGATTTGGCTAGTTTTTACCAACATTTTATCCACTATTATGCTCATGTAGCTGCACCATTGACTGACCTCTTGGGGAGGAACTCAAGCTTTCAGTGGACCACCAAGCACAAAGAAGCATTTGAGAAAATGAAACATATGGTGTCTTCAAGACCCATTCTTCAAACATATGATCCTTAGCTACCTTGTGTGGTTGATTTTGATGCTTCTAACTTTGCAATTGGAGCCGCGTTGCAACAAAAACTCCAAGATGGACTACATTCCATTGCATTTGTGTCTTGCCATACAGCTGAAAGAAATTACTTTGCTTTAGATCAAGAACAACTTGCAATGGTATATGCCACCAAGGTATGAAGGCATTACCTCTTGGAGAAACAAGTGATTATGCAAACTAATCACAAACCATTATTGCAGACCTTACACTTGGAACACATGAAGAGTCAACATTATCAATGGGAAGAGCAACTCCAATTGTTTGACATCAAATTTGAGTACAAACCAGGTCAGTTCCATGTTATCCTTGATGCCCTATCACGACAACCTGATTTGAAGTCTCTTCCTCTTATCACAATGGCAATTACAACGGTGTCAATAGACTCCAAGGTCCAAAATGAGTTTTAGTAAGCTCTACAACAAGATCCCTTCTTCCAGATGGTACATGGTTGTCTTATAGCATGCGACAAAGAATACAACACCTTCTCCTTCAAGGAAGGCCTTCTATTCCAAGAAGACTAGATCTATGTTCCAGCCAAAGGTGATCTTTGACTTGTGTGCCTTCAAGAAGCCCATGATTTACCAATTGTTGGTCATATGGGTGTGGACAAGACCTTGGGTACCCTCCAACACCAATGGTGGTGGCCTAACATGGCACAAGATGTTCAAGTGTTTGTCCAATCATGTGAGAGTTGCCAATGCAACAAGGCCAATAACCAAAAACTGAGTAGACTCCTTCAACCACTTGGTTGGGAACATATGAGCTTAGATCTCATCACTTCCTTGCCCAAGATAAAGTAAGGTCACACAGCAATTGTGGTGTTTGTGGATAAGCTTAGTAAGCAAATCCATTTGGCACCAACAGTTGACACTATGGATGCTCCAACCTTGGTGCAAATCTACTTCAACAATGTATTCAAGCATCATGAGATGCCACATGTACTCATCTCCGATTATGATCCTTGCTTCATTGGAAAGTTTTGGCAAGCACTCTTCCAAATACTTGGCACCAAGCTTACTTTGTCCATGGCCTATCATCCTCAAACTGATGGACAAATTGAACTTGCAAATTGCACCTTTTGGAAGATATGCTTTGTGCCTTTGTCAACATTCACCATACCAATTGGGATGAATGTATGCATTTGCAATTGTGAAGTTTGCCTACAATAATTCTAAACAGATAAGCACCAGATTCTCTCATTTCTTTCTCAATTTTGGCCAAGACCCACTTGTTCCAAATTCCCTTCTTGCTCCTCCTCCATCTCATGTCTCTCATACTTCTACCTTCTTGACCAACATCTCCCAATCCCTCCAACAAGCCAAATCTCATCTCCTTGTTGCTCAAAATTGACAAAAACAATCCGCGGATCACAATCGACGTGATCTTAACTTTCAAGTTGGTGATAAGGTCATGCTCTCATCCAATAACCTCCCTCTCCCACTTGATATCCAAGTTTGTAAACTTGCCTCTAATTGGATAAGACCCTTTGATGTCACCTAAATTGTCTCTCCTTTT